>CM062807.1:1137743191-1138943191 GCA_031772625.1 Pinus tabuliformis | reverse complement strand
GATGCGCTCAAATGGGCATTGCGCGCGACACCGGTGCGATGGTGGGGTACACATGAAGGAACCTTCGCAGATTGGCGAGGCTATAAGTGCATGATGTAGATATGATTTGGGAAGCCTGTGCTCCAACTAACGGAGAAATATGATGTACGAGAGAATCCACACATACACCTGAGCAAATGGACCAAAGCCTATGGCGAGGAGCTGCAACTAGAATGGGTGCACCTATTTTACCATACCTTGGATGTCATCCCAAGGAATTGGTATACTAAAACAGAGCTTCGACATGGCACAAGGGAGTGGGACATCTTGCGCCAAAGGTTTCTGTCAACCTTTCTTTTTGAGGATCAATGGATGGATATAGTGGACGATGCACTAAAGCTAGTAAAGACCACTATTTTCAAGCTGTTGTTAGAACCGGTAGAAGTCATCCAACCAGACTGGTCGCAACAACTAAGCCGGGCCTTGGAATGTTACACTGTACAAGTAGAAGGCGGCGAGGAAGATCCACGCGACATCAATATACCAGAATCTGAAGGAAGTCGGGAAGTGCGCAGTGCTGAAATAAAATATCTAGACATCGCAGTGCCATTAAAAACAAAGCAAGTGAATATCAGAACAGAGGGAGAACCGAAGTATGCTATGCTTGGGGATTATTGGGACGACACTACAGTGGAAAAGGTCGTCGAGCTGCTCCGAGAGTATCGAGACCTCTTCCCTACCAATATTACAAAGATGAAAGGGATTCGAGGTGAACTAGGAATGATGAAGATAACTTTGAAGCCTAACGCAAAGCCACTAAAGCAGCAACCTTACCGATTGAATCCAAAATACAAAGCGAAAGTATGAGAAGAACTGGACAAAATGCTGGTAGCTGGGATCACTGAACCAGTCGAGGAGTCCAATTGGGTAATTTCGATGGTGGTATAGGAGAAGAAACTGAAGGGTGAGATCCGCATCTACGTGGATCTACGGAAACTCAATGATGCTTGTGTTCTCGATCCATTTCCCACACATTTTACCGATGAAGTTTTAGAAAATGTGGGCGGGCAAGAAGGTATTCCTTTACGGATGGGTTCTCTAGATACCATCAGATCAAGATTGCGCCAGAAGATCGAAGCAAGACAACGTTTGCTATAGAATGGGGTTGTTTTCAGTATACGGTGATGCCATTTGGACTGAAAAACGCGTTGACAATATTTTCCCGCATTGTGGTAGTTGCATTCAAGGAATTTATACATAAATTCTTGGAAGTCTATCTTGACGATTAGACTGTATTTGGCCTGGTTAAGAAACATATTGAGAGTTTACGATTAATGCTGGATACTTGTCGTTGACACCAGATCACGCTCAATCTAAAGAAGTGTATGTTCCTTGTTCCTTTCGAGAACTTGCTGGGTCACGTAGTTTGTAGGCAAGGCCTAATGGTGGATCCGGCAAAGATCACTGTCATACTAGGCCTTCAAGCACTGCACAGTGTCAAATAGCTACACGCTACACTGGGACACATGGGGTACAATCGGAAGTTCATAAAAAGTTATGCCCAGGTCACGGCTCCAATGGAACAGTTATTAAAAAAGGACGCCACGTATTGCTGGAACAAGGAATGTAACAAAAGCTTGGAATTACTGAAGGAAAAAATGGCATCTACTCCTATCTTGATCTTTCCAAAATGGGATGTGGAGTTCCATGTGCATGTCGACGCATCGTGCATCACGTTAGGAGCAGTACTTACTCAGGAAGGAGCGGAGGGAGTTTACCACCCGATTGCGTTTGCAAGTCGAAGGTTGTTGAAAGCCGAGAAGAATTACTCTACTACTGAGTGAGAGGGATTGACGATGGTGTACGCACTTCAGAAGTATCGTCACTATTTTCTTGGAGGACATTTTAAGATGTATACTGACCACTCTGCACTAAAATACCTAGTGAATAATCCTGTGTTTGGGGGGCGCATCTGTCAATGGTTGTTGTTGTTTCAGGAATATGATTTTGAGGTTGTTGTAAAGCCGAGACGTCTGAATGTGGGTCTAGACCACTTATCCCGAATTGAGACGGGTGAGGAACCCACGAATCTAGAAGAAGGACTCCCGGACACCCAGTTGTATGCTGTGTGCATTGCGGATGGCCAATTTGAAGAGATAATCTCTTTTTTGACTACTAGCACTGTGCCGCAGGGGTATTCTGTGCAACAAAAGAAGGAATTGGTGACACGAGCATCAGATTTCACTGTGATTGCCGACCATCTCTACGTAGATATGTACCAGAGTTTGAGTGAGAATAGATCCTTAGCGAAGCACATGGAGGGTTTGCTAGTGGACATTATGTGGGCTGCGCCACAACCTAGAAGGTTCTTCGCACTAGATTATGGTGGCCCACCCTACATCAAGATTCAAAAGCATACTGTTGGGCCTGCGATGTATGCCAACGAACGGGCAAGTCGTCACAAAGGGATGAAATGCCACTCTAGCCACAGGTAACACTACAACCATTTGAGAAATGGGCGATCAACTTCGTCGGGCCTATTGAACCGCGAGGGAAGACGGGGGCGTGCTATATTATCACTCCGACCAAATACTTGATCCGATGGGCAGAAGCACAGCCAGTTAAGGATTGCACAACCACGACAACGACAAAGTTCTTGTTCGAGAATGTGTTGACCAGGTTTGGGTGTCCTAAGATTCTCATGAGTGATCAAGGAACGCATTTTTTGAATGAAACCATTAGCACGCTCACTGAGGAATTCCAGATATATCACCAACAGAGCACGCCATACCATCCACAAGAAAATGGGACCGTTGAGGCATTCAACAAAATTTTGGAAACCGCGTTGACTAAGATCTGCAATGCGCGACGGAATGATTGGGACTTGCGCATCCCTGTTGTGCTATGGGCATACCGAACCACGTGCAAAAAGTTGATAGGCCAGACACTGTTTCGACTAGTCTATGGTAAGGAGGCCGTGATGCCTATGGAATATATCGTGCCCAGTCTATGGATTGCAGTAGCTACAGGAATGGTAGATCATGGGGCCTTGGAGGAAAGGCTCGCACAACTCGACGAACTAGACGAAGAACGATTTCTGGCGGGATTTCATCAGTAGGTACAAAAACAACGTGAGAAAGCATGGCATGATCGCCATATCAAGGTGCGCACGTTCAAGAAGGATGATCTCATATTGTTATATGACAGTAAGTTCGAAAAATTCCCAAGTAAACTCTGCATGCATTGGTTGGGACCTTATGTCATTAAAGAAGTAACTGATGGGGGCGCAGTTCAGCTGGCTAAGCTCAACGGAGACCCCTTCCTGGGAAGAGTGAATGGCAGTCGCCTGAAGCTCTATATAGGTAGGTCGACTGCCTGACTAACCGTTCCAAGGAGAGTCTCACCGCTCTGACCAGTTGAAAGAGAGTGAGGGATGATAAAGCAGTATGGGGGACAGATGTGCGGGTATCAGGGTGTGCGTACATTTGGCCAACAATCAGGGGCATGGTTCCGTGGACAAAGCCATGTGGGTGCGCTGCTCCAAGGAATGATGACCGTTAATACCACTTTTCATGACAAGATGGCTACATTATGGCAAAAGGGAGTGGGCGACAGGCAATTAAGAGCAACAATACGAGCCATATATGAAATGATCAGCCACAGATTTCACACGTGAAGGTTACACGAGCTGGAACGAGCAGCGATTCGAGCATTTGAAGTTTGCATGGCCTATAAATCACCATGGGGAATCCGCTAGGCAGCCTACGCTTTGGAATATAGATGGAGCTATTCACCATCTCTGCACCAGGCATGCGCCCGAAGGTAGTAATCTGGCCGAGGGAGGAGCAGGACTCTATAAGGAGTCTGGCATTGACAGCTGCGGATATCCTGCAGGCTGCAACATCACTAGTAGGGGATGTACCAGAAAAACAAGAATGCGAAGTAGAATTTGTCTGGATGCCGTCATCCCGCTTAGGGGCAGGATGGCGCACTACAATAGAACAACAGAAGGATGGACGGACGACGACCATGGGTGAAGATGCAGTCAATAAGTCGCCTCTAATGGTTCTCGATGTTTGGGATCTTGCGGACAACAGCTAGGGTCTTGCAAATTCGCAACACAGGCTGCCACGGATGGTGCGAAGAGAAGATACGAAGGTCGGAAAGGGTTACGGTGGTACCAGGAGGTCCCGTATACGGCTCCCCCACTTGCGGTAAAATCTTCGGAGGGGGTGTTCTGTGTTAACCGAGCAGAGTAGAATGAGAACCATTAATTGCGAGATGTGGTAGAAACATTGAAGTAGGAGATGGATGAAGCATTGCAGGAGATAAAGCAGGAATAGCCGGATGACGAGCGCCACTCAATGGGAGGCGAACCGCGAAGCCAAGGCAGAGTGTCTAGCCATGCCAGCGAGTGACTCAGGACGAGTCACGATGATTGTGTTGGGGGACTGTTGGGTAGCGCAAGCCTCGCAGAACGAGTATGGGGTGCGAAGCCTAGAATTTTGGGTAATATTAGGGTAAAAGACTTCGCGAAAAGAGTGGAGCGTGAACTATAGTAGGTTGAGTCAAAGGGTAGTCTGCCTGAAAATAATGTAAAGAAATAGTAATAGAGTCGGCCTGCAGAGGGATCGTGGGCCAAGGGAAAGTATAAATAGAGCATGGCTCTATGAGGGAAAAGTAGTTCTTTTGGAAGATGGAATGTAATGGATTCTTAAAGGGAATAGTCTGAGAGAAGTTGTAAGTCCGATTCGAGGAAGTAGCGTAGGAGGTAGAGGCTCTACAGCTTTGTGCGCAGAGGTCTGGAAAGTCCGCTGCTATGTGCATGGACCCTTGCAGCTGAGTGCACAGGGTGGATCTGGATGTATTGTTGAAGATTGATAATAAATATAAGTTCCTTCTGAATTCTGTGTTAATTTCGATTTTACTCTTTTATGATAAATGAACTGTTATAATCTCTACATTTGCAACTGTTGAATACATGTGAACTGGGTTAATCTTGATGTGCGAAGTAATTAGAAGTAATAAATGTTTGCTTAAAGACCGCTTCAACTAGATCAAAATAGTAATAAGTGATATCCGATCTGCACAGATTTGGCGCAGCGTGAGGCTGCAGAACATCACGCGAGCCCCAAACCACATCCAAGACATCCCTAGGGTGTGGAAGCCTGGTTCCAGCACCCTCCCCTGCTACCTCAGGTGAGACCTCAGTCCGTACTTTGTGGGCTGTTGCTGAAAGGACCAGCAGTTGCAGGATTTGTTTGGCTAAATAATTCTTCCAACCTGGGTCAGGCCCCAATTTTCCAAGAGTAGCTCATACGAAAGAAATAGAAGCACATGCACCTATCACAGAAAATGCACCTGAGACAAGAGAAGATTTAATGATGAAAAAAGACTTATTGAAACTGACCAAGGAGACTGTTGAACCAACGCAAAGAAGAGGCTTGTTTAGGACATTTTGCAAGACTAGAGGAAAATGTTGAAAAAAAGTGATTGACAGTGGAAGAACTGACAATCTAGTTTCCATATAAATGGTGGAGAAACTTGGATGAAAAGGATGAAACACCCAACAACATATAAAGTGTCATGGATGAAAAAAGGTCACTAATTATTGGTGAGTGAGAAGAGTGAAGTGGAGTTCCAGATAGGTTGATATAAGGGTAAGGTAGTTTGTGACATAATGGCAATGGATGTCTGCCACCTTCTTTTGGAATGACCTTGGAAATTTTATAGGAAAGTGGTGCATGATGGTGAGAACAACACCTACAAGTTTGAAAAGGATTGTGTCAATCATACTCTTGTACTATTAACGAAATAAAGTACAACTGGGACAAGTAGCTCAAAAGCAATGTTGTTAGGAGGGAAGAAATTTATGCAACAAATGGAGAAAGAAGAGGTCAATTATGCGGTGGTCTGCAAACCAAAGGTAATACTTCTGCACACTGAAATTGCAAATTTACCTGTTGAGATTCAAGAGATGTTTCAAGATTTTAGTGATATTATAATAGATGATTTACCAAGTTACATGTGACATAAGAGAAGTATCATCCATCACATATACCTGATACCATGAGAAGGCCTTCTAAATAAAGCTACTTACTGAATGAAACCCAAGGAGAATGAGGAAATAAGGAAACATGTTCAAGGACTACTGGAAAAAGGGTTGATAAGGGAGAGATTGAGTCCATGAATTGTCCCCGTGGTACTTAGTCGAAAGAAGGATGGAGAATAGAGGATTTGCACAAATTCTAGAGCAATAAAAAAGATCACAATCAGATGCAGATTTCAATTTCCAGGGATGAACGACATGATGGACCGTTTGAGTGGGGAAACCTACTTTTCAAAGGTTGATTTGAAGAGTGGTTACCATCATATCTAGATCAAAGAAGGGGACGAGGGGGAGACAACTTTCAAGACCAATATTAGACCATATGAATGGTTGGTCATGCCATTTGGACTAACAAATTCACCAAGTAATTTCATGTGGTTGATGAACAAGGTCTTGAAGGAGTTCCTTATTGTTTATTTGGATGATATTTTTATTTTCAATTGAACAAAGGAAGAACACCTTAGGCATGTAAGGTATATTCTAGAAAGGTTGCCACAAGAGAAACTGGTGATTATCCTGAAGAAATGTACCTTCATGAGGTCAAAGTTGGTATATTTAGGCTTTTTCATTTCAAAGGATAGACTAAAAATGGATCTGGAGAAAATAAAGGTGATTGTAAGTTGGAATTCACCCAAGAACATTTTTGAAGTTAGGAGATTTCATGGCTTAGCTAGCTTCTACAAAATTTTCATCAAGAATTTCAGTAGTATTTGTGCACCCATCGTTGAAACAATCAAGCAAGATAGACAAAAACAACAGAGAAAAGTTTCCAGTGCTTGTAGAAGAAGATCATTGAGAAACTGATGTTGAAGCTACCTGACTTCAATCATCTTTTGCAAGTCAGATGTGATGCTAGTGGAACAACCATTGGCGCATTATTGATTCAAGAAGGTAGACTTGTTGCATATTTTAGCAAGAAGTTGAATCAGTAAAAACATAAATCCTCCTCTTATGATAAGAAATTATATGCAATGGTTTAAGCATTGAAGTATTGGAGACACTATTTGATTCCCATGGAGTTTGTTTTGTTCTCTGATAATTCTACATTACAACAAATAATGCAACAACACAAGTTGAACCATAAGCATGCCAAGTGGGTGGAATTCCTGCAAAGTTTCACCTTTGTTCTTAAATATGTGAGTGGACAAGAGAACAAGGTGGTTGATTCTTTGAGCAAGATGAGTATGATCATGGAGGAGTGCCATGCGCAAATTTTGGGCTTTGATTATTTGAAGGACTTGTATGAGATGATGATGATTTTCCAAAGACCTTTAAAGCAGGCAAGAATCCTGTGAGCATAGATAACAACCCATGGAGGGATTTTATGTTGCAGAATGGTTTGTTTTTCAATAATAGTCAATTATATATCCCTAATTTCTCAATGAGAGAGAATATTATGCAATAAAAACACAATTTGTAGGGATTTTTCGTGTGGAAAAGACACTTGGGAATCTAGAACATTTTTATTTCTAGCCAAAGATGAAAGCTAATGTGCAAAAATATGTGAGAAAATGCAGAGTATGTTAACATGCGAAAGGGAGAAGTCAAAATTATGGATTGTATACTCCTTTTCCCATTCCCAACAGACCATGGGACTTGGTGAGTATAGAATTGTTTTGGGTTTACCAAGGACACACTGAAGTAAGGAATCTATACTTGTAGTTGTGGATATATTTACAAAGATGGCTCATTTTATCCCATGTTTCAAGATTAGTGATGCTACACATGTGGCTCATTTGTTTTTCAATGAGATTGTCCAATTACATGGCTTGCCAAACAACATAATCTCTGATAGGGACACCAGGTTCAAAGGGAATTTTTGGAGGAATTGAACTTTAGCTTAGCCTATCATCCACAATCTAATGGGAAAATTGAATTTGTGAATAGGAGTCTCGAAAACATATTGAGGAGCATTGTGGGTGAGCATCCAAATTAGTGGTATCGTGTGTTAGATGAAGTTGAGTTTGCATACAATGATTCACCAAATAGGAGTACATGGAAGAATATGTTTCAGGTCTTGTATGGAATCCATCCTAGAGGATTTTGTGAGTTGAGATATTTAGGGAAACTTGAGTAGAGGATTGTTTATGGGGAATATTTTCTAGTACCAATGAGCGATCTAGATGAGGAAATAAAACAAAAGTTATAGGACAACAACTACAAGTACAAACAAAGAGAATATTTAAGAAGAAGAGAGCTAAACTTTGAGGTAGGGGACATGGTCTTAACCCACTTGAGGAAGGAGAGATTCCCACTAGGGGAATATAGCAAACTGAATATGAAGAAAATAGGGCCTTGCAAAATAATAAGAAAAATTTCTACAAATGGTTACGAATTGGAGTTACCTATGGGCATAGGTATCTCACCTATCTTCAATGTGGCTAATTTGTATCCCTATCAAGTTCGTGATGAAGGTGCCACCATAGAAAATGAGAGTAGTGGAGAAGCTGGTGAATAGAGTTGGATGAAGCAGATGCCTATGGTAGAGGGCCTGGAGGTTGAAAGAATTTTGGAAACCAGAGTCGAAAAGCACACTAGGGGGAAAGAGTATATGGAGTTTTTGGTGAAGCAGAAGGACTTCCGTGTTGGGTCCCTATAATGCTAGTGATTACCCCATTATTATTGTAGTTATACCCCTTATTTATATTGTTGTGCCCCCATTACCCCCATATTGTTATTAATGTGCCCATAGAATCCCTCTATTGTTATTTTTGTGGCTTTATATTATTATTGTTAGGTCGGCTGAATTATATTGTGACTCCATAGACTCCTATATATAGAAAGGAGGTTTTGTCATTTGAATCATCCAAGAATTGTTCATTTATGTAATGTAAAGGAGGTTGCCCCCTCGAAGAGGCTGAATTCTAAGGCGTGGATCTCTCTTTTCTATCTTTTTGTGAGCTGGTTTCATAACATTTGGTATCAGAGCTTTGGATTCTAGGGTTTCGCTGCTCAAAACAGGTCATCGTGGCATTTTCGCTATAACTTTTTTTATGTGACGTTTCAGAAGTCACAAAAAAAACCCATTTGAGAAGAAATCGCGCTGACCCTTGGGTCCGAATTTCAGAGCTTTTCGCACGATATTTGCTGAGATATGATCTCCGGAAGTTGGTCTTTTTGCAGACTCCTGAATTACACTCAAAACAGGTGACCTGGGGAAAATCGTCATAACTTTCTTTCTGAGCATCGGATTGAAATTTCGTCAAAAGGTGCAGAAAAAGGACGGACTGTAGTTTTCTTTTATATATTTTTCAGAGTCAAAGGTTGAAACAGTGACACGTGGCACTTCATACAATTTCGCTCTACTGAACTAGTCTATAATCAGGTCACTGCGGGAGATTGTGCATAACTCTTTCTTGGAGAATCCAATTTGGTTCAGACTAGTGGCATTGGAAAGAGGACACAGAAGGCTACTACAGGTCACAATTTCAGAACTGGATGATTTGAAATTACAGAGATACATCAGATTCAATATCAGGCTTCTACAAAGTAAAAAAAGGTGTGTAGTTTTTTTTTTTATTTTTGCATAAGCTTGGTTTGAAGGAATTCAAAGGGCATAGTAAAGCATTATTATCGGTAACTGATGCCCCGAGGAAAGAAAATGCAAACACCTAGTAAGGAACCTGAAAGCTCTAGCATGACTCATGAAGAAGAGGAAGAAATGCTACATGATATATCAAAATTACAAGAACAAGTGCAACAAATGTCACGCTCACAAAAGCTAACAGATGCTAAGATAAATGGCGTGGAATCTAAGATAAAGGGCATGGAAGCTAAGATGGACGATTTGAAGATAGATTTGAAGACAGATTTGAAGAAAGACATGGCAAATTTGAAGACAGATTTGAAGACAGACATGGCAGATTTGAAGACAGATTTGACAAATTTTCTACAAGAAATACTTACTAATGGTGAAAAGGTAGTAAAGGAAACTCATGATGTGAACAAAAGAAATGTTAATCATGATTCCATAGACTCTAATGTTGGATCGAAGACCCACCATATTCCAAAAATCGATATGAGGAAGTTTGATGGCAAGGATCCCGCCACATGGATATTACAGATGGAGCAATTCTTCGATCTCAATAATGTGCAAAACACACAAAAGGTACGTATGGCAACTTTATATTTGGAACCAAATCAGTTTGTATGGTATCAATGGCTTTTCTCTCGTAAACAATTTATCACTTGGGCAATTTTTACGGAAGAATTGATAGCACATTATGAGGATACAAAAAGCAACACTTTTTTTAGCCAATTGATAAGTCTCAAACAAAAGGGTTCAATAATGGAGCACATTGAGGAGTTCCAAAAATTGAACATAAGGGTAAAAGATATTCCAGAGGAGCATAGGATTGATGTGTTCATAGGGTCTTTAAAGGATAATATCCAACATGATGTTCGCCTTTGGGAACCTGATTCATTAGAGAAGGCATTCAGGTTAGCAAGAAAAATGGAAAGCAAAATTATGGCAACCAGGAAGCATACCACTCACAACTATAAAGACGGAAGTGTTGTTGCCCCTAGTCTTCCACAACCTATAAGGTTGACACCACAACAATTGGAAGAAAAAAGAGCAAAAGGGCTTTGTTACAGTTGTGATAGCAAATACACTAAAGGTCATAAGTGTGCTGAGAAGAAATTATTCTACATAGATTGTGAAGAGGAAGAAGAAAAGGAGCAAGAAAGGTCAAAAGAAGAGGATATACTCCAGGAACAAAGCCTAGATGAAGAACAAATAAATCCGACCATATCTTGTAATGCATTGGCGGGAATTACCACTCCTCAAACCATCAAGATAGAAGGACAAATCAAGAAGAAAAAGGTAATAGTGTTGATTGATTCAGGAAGCACCCACAATTTTATTCATTGTAGGGTAGCAAAAGAATTGAATTGCTTCCTATATCCAGCACCAGAGTGTCAAGTGATGATTGCAAATGGAGGAACAATAAATTGCTCTGGAAAGTGCCATAATATCAAGCTATCCATGGGAGAATATGTATTGACTAGCCCAATGCTTTCCATTCCAATGGGAGGTGCTGATGTTGTACTAGGAGTCCAATGGCTACAATCCTTGGGTACAATAGCTTTTAATTTTCAAGAACTTTTCATCAAATTTTCTGTGGAAGGAAAGGAAGTTGAATTAAGGGGTATTGCAGGGAAACCAGGAAAGATAATCAGCTCTAATGGTATGACAAAGCTTCTAAAAAAGGAGCAAAGAGGTGTAATTGCACAATTATGTTCGCTAGATGTTTCCACATTGGAATCATCTATTTCTCCAGATCTCCAAAAAGTCCTGGACAATCATTCCAAGGTATTTGAGACTCCCAAAGGTCTCCCACCTATGCGTGATCATGATCATGCTATTCATCTGATTCCAGGAAGTGTTCCTCCAAACATCAGGCCGTACAGATATCCCTATGTCCAAAAAAGTGAAATTGAACGTATGGTTGCAGAAATGCTAGAGGCTGGTATAATTCAACCGAGTCAAAGTTCTTTCTCTGCTCCAGTAGTATTGGTGCACAAGAAGGATGGATCATGGCGCATGTGTCCGGATTATAGGGAGCTCAACAAGCTCACTATTAAAGATAAGTTCCCCATTCCTGTCATTGATGAATTACTGGATGAATTGCATGGATCAATTTACTTCACCAAGTTGGATCTTCGTTCAGGATATCATCAAATCAGAATGAAGATTGAAGACATTCCGAAAACGGCATTTAGAACTCATGAGGGTCATTATGAATTTTTGGTCATGCCTTTTGGCCTTACCAATGCACCTTCAACATTTCAAGGTTTGATGAATTCAATTTTCAAACCATTCCTTAGAAAATTTGTGTTAGTATTTTTTGATGATATACTAATCTACAACAAGTCTTGGAAGGATCATGTTGAACATGTTGACAGGGTGCTACAACTATTGGAGGAGAAACAATTATATGCAAAAAGATCCAAATGTTTCTTTGGAGTCCAGGAGGTGGAATATTTGGGTCATATTGTATCTCATGAAGGAGTTAAGGTAGACCCTAGCAAAATTAAAGCCATTAAGGAATGGAAAATCCCCACATCCATAAAGCATCTGCGAGGATTTCTTGGGTTGACAGGGTATTATCGCAAGTTTGTTAAGAATTATGGGAGAATAGCAGCACCTCTAACAACATTATTGAAGAAAGATGCATTTTCATGGACTCCGGAAGCAACAAAGGCCTTTGAACATCTTAAAGAGGCAATGTGCCAAGCACCGGTCTTAGCTACACCGGACTTCACAAAAACCTTTATTGTGGAATGTGATGCTTCAGGAAATGGAATTGGTGCTGTTCTAATGCAAGATGAAAGACCCATTGCTTTTGAAAGTCGTCCAATCAAGGGAAAGTTTTTAAGAAAAGCTATTTATGAGAAGGAAATGTTGGCAATACTCCATGCACTTAAGAAATGGCGACCCTACCTAATGGGAAGACACTTCAAGGTAAAAACGGATCATGATAGCCTTAAATACTTTTTAGAACAAAGATTATCCTCTGAAGAGCAACAAAAGTGGGTCACAAAGATGTTGGGTTATGACTTTGAAATCATCTACAAAAAAGGGAAGCAAAATGTGGTGGCAGATGCACTCTCAAGAAAGGATGAGGATGTGGAAGCATTGTTGTGTGCCATTTCTATTATCCAACCAGATTGGATAAACGAAGCAAGGGAGGAATGGAAGAATGACGAAGAAGTGTGGGCACTTATTCGAAAGCTACAACAAGATTCCAGTACGTCTGATACATTTAGCTGGAAAAATGATTCGTTATGGTACAAAGATCGCTTATACCTCTGTAAGAATTCCCAGCTAAAACAAAAGATTCTTATGGAATTGCACACTTCTCCCTTAGGAGGGCACTCAGGATTTTTAAAAACTTACCACAGGGTTAAGAAGGAATTTTTTTGGGATGGCCTTAAATCAGATATTCAAAAGTTTGTGGCAGAATGTTTGGTTTGCCAACAAAATAAAGTTGAAACAATTAAGACACCGGGTCTATTACAACCTTTATCCATTCCAAGCCAACGTTGGGAGGAGGTTTCAATGGATTTTATCACAGGTTTACCCAAGTCTGAGGGAAAGAGTGTCATCATGGTGGTAGTTGACAGACTTACCAAGTATGCACACTTTTGTGCATTATCACATCCATTTAAAGCCAGTACAGTTTCTACTGCATTTATGGAAACAATTCAAAAGCTACATGGAAACCCAAAGATTATTGTAAGTGACAGAGATCCCATTTTCACTGGAAATTTTTGGACAGAATTATTTTCTTGTCTTGGTACTCAGTTAGCTCATAGCTCATCTTATCATCCTCAATCTGATGGGCAAACTGAGATAGTAAACAAATGTTTGGAAGGATATCTTCGTTGCTTTGTATCTGATAAACAGACACAATGGGTCAAATGGTTGCCTCTGGCTGAATGGTGGTATAACACTTCCTTCCATACAGCAACAAAAATGACCCCATTTATGGCACTTTATGGGTATCAACCACCATCCATCACATCATATTTAAGAGAAAATTCTAAGGTTCAGGCAGTGGAACATCACATCGAACATCAACAACAAGTCCTCCAACTCTTAAAGGATAACCTCGTGTTGGCACAGAATAGAATGAAACAACAGGCAGATCAACATCGCAGTGAAAGAAGTTTTGATGTAGGTGATTGGGTATTCCTACGGCTACAACCATATAAGCAAATGTCCCTCAAGCAAGCTAAGAAGGATAATAAATTATCACCAAAGTATTATGGTCCGTACAAGGTGTTGCAAAAGATTGGTACTATGGCATACAAATTGGAGCTTCCTGCAGCTTCTCGATTGCACCCAGTTTTCCATGTTTCATGTTTAAAGAAGGTTATAGGCGACAAGCTCCCAGTTCAAACAATATTGCCAGAACTTGACGAGGAAGGAAAAATTATATTGGAACCGGAAGCAGTCATAGAAACAAGAACTCGACAGCTACGAAATCGATCAATTTCAGAGTATCTTATCAAGTGGAAGAACTTATCCGCTGAAGATTCCACATGGGAGGATGAGAATTTTATGCAGAAGTATCCAGAACTACTCAAGCGTTGAGGACAACACTTTTTTGAAGGAGAGGGGCATGTTGGGTCCCTATAATACTAGTGATTACCCCATTACTATTGTAGTTATACCCCTTATTTATATTGTTGTGCCCCCATTACCCCCATATTGTTATTAATGTGCCCATAGAATCCCTCTATTGTTATTTTTGTGGCTTTATATTATTATTGTTAGGTCGGCTGGATTATATTGTGACTCCATAGACTCCTATATATAGAAAGGAGGTTTTGTCATTTGAATCATCCAAGAATTGTTCATTTATGTAATGTAAAGGAGGTTGCCCCCTCGAAGAGGCTGAATTCTAAGGCGTGGATCTCTCTTTTCTATCTTTTTGTGAGTTGGTTTCATAACATTCCGATGGAGGATTCTACTTGGATGAGTGCTACAACTCTACAGAAGGTAGGTTTCTCTATAGAGGACCTTATGAGTTTTCCTTCATGGGGAGTCTAATGTAGGATCATCAGACCGAGCTCGTGATGAAGAAATGGAGTAGGGCTTGAAAATGTGGTGGAATCAACACATGTTAGGCTAGCGAATTGATTTTGTTATTTTTTTTTGGACTTATAAATATTTAATGTAAATGCAGAATTGGAATAAGTCGAAGAGTTTGGGAATATAAGAGTAATTTCCATTTTAATGAGTTAGCTCACCATGGATGTCTTTCCAACTTCCCTCATTTGGAGAGAAGGGGAAGAGAACCATTTGCAAAGTTTGTGAATAAAAAAAGGCATTTAATGGGAAGGAGAATATATATTCTCCTTCCTTTGAGTCTATACGTTTGGAATGAATGAAAAGGAAGTTGTGCAACATCATATTTATTTATAAATCTATGTTTTCTTATATCTGGTTTGAAATATGTGTGTATGTATTTACATTTTGAATTTGTGCGATGTTTTATTTGTAGTGTTGCATGCTTGTCAACATTCAATTCTAAGCAGGGGTTGTTTATGCATTCCATCTACTATGATCTTTGAACTATTTTTGCAGTGACTCTGTTTTTGTAGGTAAAATTTGTTCCTTAAATTGAAATACAAGCCATTAAATTGAGTGAGGTGAATGTTGAATGAGGAGAGGCAGGAGGAGAATGTTCTTTGAGTTAGGAGTTGATCTAGACCATGTTGGAATCAACTCTGCAAAGGATCGAGTTGTTTCACCTTCCAAAACTTCAATTTTTTTAAGCATTGAGAAAATATTTCATAGCATGTACAGGTTTTTAAGAAAGTGGTACAAAAATATTTCGTAGAGCCTATAACCATAATTTTATGTGCCACATTTTGGAGTCCAGTTCGCCCTTTAGTCTGCTCTTTTCCATTAAATGGGAACACCTTCCAATCGCATTGTTCTTGAGGATGAGGGCCATCCTCTAGGCCCAAAGAAGGAACAATGTAAACCTGCATAAGAAGCTGAGAAAAAGAAGGGAGAGGGATAGTTCCAATCACCCATACTTAATAATTTGGTTTGGTTACTAGTTTCTTTTTCATAGAAAATATCTAGGAAGATAAATAGACATGGGCATATATCATGTTCTTTTTTGCGTTTTCTTGCAAAACTTTTGAAACTTTTGCTTGAATGGCTAGCATAAGGAAATGATCAACACAATTAAAATTTAAGTTAGAAGGTTAACTAGTCTCCTTTCTGCTAATCACATAATAATTGTAATTTTTATTATGCATGTAATGTATATATAACTAGCCTAGATCCATCTGAACTTTGGACCTACCAAGCCCTGAGAGGGATCAAATCTCTCTTGAGGTGCAAACCTCTTTTATAGTGAAAATATATTTAATCTCCTTCTACGCTTGGTAGATCCAAAGTTAAGATGGATCTAGGTGGGTTTAATTATTAGCCTTTAAATAGGCCACATTAGAGATAGATGCCATTGGAAAAAACTATGGGTTACGAATACGATGGGAAAAAACCATGGGATGGAGAAATTTATTTATTTATTTTTAATAATTTAAATTTGTTTTGTTTTATTTTGGTAGAGTCAAAATATTAAACATTACAACATCTCCCCCATACTAGGCTATAGAAAGACCCTGTTAATAAAGGAGGAGGAATTATAAAGAAATTTGAAAAGTTACCTATGTAAAACAAATGGAACTATATTGCTTAGGGCTATAGCCAAATAGTTTATCAAAACATCATTTCAAATAGGTAGGTGATGAGAGTGCAATTTTTGTAAGATATATTTTATATATAATAAATCCTTCTACTTTCATAGATTAAAGACCACTTTCTTTATGCAACATGGTGCATTGAGCTCAACAATCATTGCCAATCATATCAAAGCTTCACTTTGGTTAAGGCATATGACAATGTGAATTGAGAGTTCCTGTGGATGATTATTCACACTTCTGAGTCAAGGTTTTTGACTAGATTATGGCATCCATTACATCTATGGATTCTTTTGTCATCATTAATGGGATTCCAACAGATTTTTTCTAAGGCCTATAGATGTCTTAGATAAGGTAATTCCCTGTCACCACTGTTGTTCCTTCTTGTCATTGTTGGTCTTAGTAGAGGTTTCAATGATGCTTGAACAAAGGGTATCAAAACAGGTTGTAAGATTGCAAATAATATTCATATTTCTCACTCCATGTTTATAGACGATGTCTTGTTTATTGGACATAATTCTATTAGGTAATACATTGCTTTTCATCAGATCCTCACCTATTTTGGAGCAACCTCGGGCCTTATTATGATTAAGGGAAAACCATTTCTTATATTGGTGTTGAAGGAGGAGGTGATTATTAGGGATATAACACACATCTTTGAGGTGGCCTTGTTCACTATGGAGGAAGGTTTAAGTATTTTGGCTTCATTTTAAAACCAAACAAATATGAAATTGGCGATTGGGAATAGATGATAGGTAAATTTTAACATAAGATGTTTATATGGTCGAATAAATGGCTTTAGATGGGAGGGAGGTTTGTTATGGTCAAATCAGTCCTTCAGAACATATATTTATTTAGGATGCATTTTTTATTGCCTAAAGAGATATTATAAAGAATAGATGTTATTGTTGTTAGGTTCCTTTGGGTTGGGCATAGTCTCATTAAGAAGATCCATGTAGTCTTCTTAGAGGTGATATGTCAAAATGTAAAGGAAGGAGGTTGGGGCACAGAGGAAGAAAAATTCTAATAAGGCCTTAATTCTTAAGACTTTATGGAGAGCATTACAAGGAAAAGGTACATTGCAACATGTTATAAAGGAAAATATCTAAAAAACAAATAGGTTGAGGAATAGATTAAAGATGGGGTTTTAGAGGAGAAGATTTCATCATACATATGGATGGGTAAGATGATAAACAAACATTATATATTAGAAAACTTGAGATGGGAGGTCAGTAGGGGGATTAGGATTGAAATTTGCTTGGATTCCATAAAAGGAGTAGAGGGATTGCAAACCCTCTATGTACCTCTGCTTGAATTCTTGCATGACAAAGTTTTTTTTCTTTATGGACCAAATCTATGTTAATCAGGGCTCTTCTCTTGTATAAAGTTTATGGATTAATGCATTAGACCTTGACCTGCCAAAGGAACTATCACCAAAATGGCTCCGATGCACTTCTCATTTATGTCTAGCCAGTCTAGAACTGTCTAAGAAAGAACACAAAATGTCATGGGATGGTATTATGAATAAAGAGCAGATTTATGTTAAAGAGATATATAAATACATTACACAAGGGTGGGGTCTGGCTGTTAACGCCTCTTGGTTTCATAATTCATGGAATTTGGATTTACATTTGAAACGTAAATGTTTTATGTGGTTGGCGGTCCATAACAGGATTTTAACGCGGGACGGTCTCCTTAAAAGGGGTTTTTCAAGGTCCCTGAAGATGCACTTTTGGAAAAGAGGAGTTAGAAGACGTGGCACATTTTTTTCTACTCTTTCCTTATGTAGTCACAATTTGGAGTGGGGTCCTACAATCTCTTAATTTACATGTAGATTGGAATAAGGTGTCCATAAAAAGGTTTTTTTCTCAGTGCTTTTAGGATTACAAGTCATATCATACATTACCTTTCTACATTCTATGGACAATTTGGAGAAGAAAGAATGAGAATATCTTTTATGAAGCAGTCATAGACATAAGAAGAACAATTTTTAGGATCTCTACATATTCCTTGGAGATTGGGATAAATAAGGAGAAGTATACAGGTAGACACATACAATCAAAGAAGGTATGGTCATAATTTCCTATTGTCTTTTTCGATGGGGCATATTTTAACATGGTTTGCAGTTGTGGGGCTTTTTTAGTTTTGAAGCTTGGTAGTTACTTTGATTTCAATTGACATATTATTCCAGGGACCAATAATAAAGTTGAACTCATCTCTATGTGGGGTGCTATTCTATGTGAAAAATGGTTTGCTATAAGGATTTAGATGTTCTCAATGAATCTATGGCGATCTTGGATTGGGTATAGATAAGGTCACATTTTGGACCACAATTCCTTACTTATTGCATGCATGCATTAGAAATTTGATGAGGTCCTTTCATAGGCTAACCAAGTTAACCATTTCTACCGAGAACAAAATCAAGTGGCAAATCTCCTTTCAAAGCAGGGATGCAATGTTTTGCCAAGAAATATTTTCAACTAAACTTTTGAAAATTGTTTTTTCTACAGTTTAAGAGTACTAATTTTTAATTGACAACCCTTGACTGCCCATATGTTTTTTTCCTGACATGTTTATATTTTTGTTTGTATATTCATGTTTAGAAATAGAATCACAGAGAATTTTAAGAACCCTCGCATGGTCTTTGTTGAAGAATTAGATACACAAAAAGGTCAACTATTAGGTGTTTTAGTATTTCAGAAGAGATTGTAGAATCCATATGTTTTAGATGTAAAAGTCTCTCCCTTTTGATTCATTTTGAGATGTTCTATGAGACATAACTAGGAAAGGACTTCAGATATGTTATAACGAGAAAATGTATCTACCTCTCTTATTAATGAAAGTAGGATAGAAAATAATAATAATAATAAGAAAGAGTAAATTATTATTTTGAAATGTGCATTTACTTTATATTTAGTATGTAATTAGGAGTAATATTTGATGTTATGTATAGGATTACAGTCAATTAGAACTAAAAAATTTAATTTTAAAGATAGTTTTAATGATTATCACAAAGAATACTAGTATTAGTATTTTTATTGATGAAATTTAAAGTTGAACAAATTTTTTATATTTAAAAAGTAATATTTTTGAACACAAGGAAATATGTTAACAACCTGAAACCCAAAAACATTTGGGAGAAGTGAAAGAATATTCCTTTACAGAATACCAAAAATTCTAATTAGTATAATATTTTAAATTACAATAATGGATTAAATAATATTTATAAATAAATAACAATCAATAATAATTATTTTTATTACTAATTAATAATTTAGTTAAAATTATCCTATTATCAGGAGAGTGCTCATGAGTTAACATCCTTCCCCACTGTCGAATATTCGGACCGGTCAGCGCTCGATGACTCAATAGATCGCGGCTTTGAAAACCTAAGCAGGCCTCTCAGCTCCCTCCTGGCAGCTGCCCTCGGTTTGCCTAGGTGACTGGCTGATCTCTCCCTCTCAGATGGAGGAGCAGGATGATGGCCTTGGGGCTCTTTCTTTTAAAGACATGGTAATTGGCGACCCGCTGGATCAATAATCCTTCTTCACCAAGCTGGCTTCTAGCACAACCTTCCACTCTTCCAGATCAAACCCTGAAGCTAGGGCTAAGAGGCAGGAGAAAGGAAAAAATGTTGAGATTCATTCGGCCAAAGGCACCAGCTATGTTATTCCTTGAGAAATGGAAGCTAATACAATAGAGGCTTAGGTGCAACAAGAAATAATGAAATCAAGGAGTAACTACAACCCAAAAGAAAAAAAGATTCGAAGTTGGAAATCCAAGACCCAGGGGTAGCTGTTTATAGAGATTATAAGCAAGAACATGCAATAATATGCAAATTCATGGGAATTTGGCCCACAGAAAAAGCCCTGAACTGGTGGATCCAAGCCAAATGGAAACCAAAGGGGGAAATCAAACTCCAACTAGGTTCAAGATTGTAAACAGATTTTCTTATTATTAAAAGAAGACAGAGATGACAACAGCAGGAGCTTTTCACCCACATTGGGTTTCCACCTCAAATCTTGGTGTTCATGTGTGTGATGGTTTGTTCTGTTTTTACTGCACTATTTAATAAGTTACTGATACACTGGTTATAGATCAACATGTGATAAATTAAGTAAATCACAAGTTCTTTGGTTATACTCTGGTTTCTCTAATCATAGTAGTGTGTACACGCTAGTTCACTTCACAGAAGTAGTGTATATAAATCTGTTTGGGAAATGAAAAATTATTGATCTAATAATACTGATTCACACCCCTCTCAGTATTATTTCCAACAATTGGTATCAGATTTGGTCCTTCAGAAGAAGCTTGATCGCTTGAAGGAAGATCTTTCAAGATGAATAATCACGAAGGCATGGGATCCATTAGACCACCAATCTTCAATGGGAGAAACTTAGTATATTGGAAAATAAGAATCAAAGCCTATCTACAATCACTTGGAGCTGATGTTTGGGAAATTGTGGAAGGAGGATATCAATTTCCAGCAGCAATTCCTACAGAATCTGCAGGTAAGAAGTTATATGAAACCAATGCCAAAGATGTCAATACGTTATTGGGAAGTCTGTCAGAATTAGAATTTGTCAAAGTCATGTCACTCCAAAGAGCGAAAGAAATATGGGCAAAATCATTCAAAGCTATGAAGGAGACTCTCAGGTAAAACGTGCTAAGCTTCAAACTCTCAGAATTCAGTATGAAACTCTTAAGATGCATAGTGATGAAAGTGTTTCTAGGTACTTTTTATGTATAGATGAGATTGTTAATTGTATGAATAATCTAGGTGAAGAGATAAAGGAAGTTACTTTAGTTGAGAAAATTTTGAGATCTTTGTCTTCTAAATTTGAGACAAAAGTGTCTGCCATAGAATAAAAACAGGATCTTCAGACTATCACCGTGACTCAACTTCATGGAATGCTAGTTGCCTTTGAAATGAGAAAAGGAGGTCCATTAGATATGAGAGAAGCCACATTTAAAGCATCAGCAAAGGGAAAAGAAACGAAAGAGCACAATGAATCAAGACACATTTCGGAAGAAGAAGATGAGGCAAATTTTGTCAAGAAGCTTCAACAGGGTTCCGGAAGATTTAGAGGTAAGCTACCTTTCAAATGATTTTCTTGTGATAGAGTCATTCACTATGCTGCCAAATGTCCTCATAAAGATAAATATGAAAATGGGAAGGAATATGAAAAAGACAATATAAAATAGGTTGTGAATACAAGGATTTACTATACGCATGAAGATAGTGATGGTTTATCTAATAATGATGAAGATGAAACTGAACAAGATTATAAAATACTCATGGCTTATGACAATGATGCTTTTTTGGATGCATTAGAAGAAGAAGACTTTCCTGAAGAAATCACTAAACTCAAAATCTGTGTATAGAAAAGAATATGATCATAGATACTTTGACACACCAGCTCGCTGAAAGAGAAAAACACAATGAAAATATAGAATGTGAAATTGTGGGTCTAATAAAAGATCTTGAGAAGACAAAATCTCTTAGTCTTAGATTTGCTAAAGGATCAGAAACTTTAAATGAAATCATCAATGTCCAGCGCTCTCCTCTGATAAAGACAGGTCTTGGATACTAAAGATTCATCTCAATCACAAAAGCCACCAGCTTCCACCAGAAGCTATCTTGATGCAGCAAAGATCAGTGAACAGTATGTTAATCGTCAACAAAAGTCTAAAATTACACATCAGGTAAATCATACTCAATTTACTCCAAGGATGAATATCAGTAGAAGTCGCAATCAACAGGTAAACAAATACCAAAATATACTATGATCGCAAATATTTCTTTAATGGGCAATGTTTTTCATGTCATAACTTTGGGTACAAGGCTACTCAATGTGTTGCTTACAAAACCATCACGATGAGAGAAGCATGAAATCAAAGGAGTGTGACAGGAATCAAGAAAATTTCCTATAATAACTTTTCTCCTCTTGAAAATGAAATACAATGTTCAATTGGTAACAACTTTGGTCATGAAGAATTTGAATGCGGGAGAAAATTTCGGCCAACATTTCAAAAGGAGCAACCACCATTAAATCCCAATATATGGAGAAGAAATGAATATCAATAAAAAAGATGTGGCATAGCTTTGTATGCAGAAGGACAAGAAAATCAATGGTACATTGACAACGGATGCTCCAAACACATGATAGGTGATAAAGAGAAACTACATTCATATAATGCTTTAGAAAAAGAAAAGAATGTCTCATTTGGAAATGACACTCCTATTGTAATTAAAGGTAAAGGTTCTATTTTCTTGAAAGAAAAGGTTAAAGCTGGAAATGTCATGTATGTAGATGGTTTAAAGCATAATCTGTTGAGTGTCAGTGAAATGTGTGATCAAGGAAATGAAGTGGTATTTCGATCAAACGAATGTGTGGTTCGTGAGATTGATATAGGAAAGATCGTTATCAAGGGGACAAGAACTCAAAACAACTTATATATACTTAAAGGAGGACAACAACAATGCTATCTAAGCAAAACAAATGAAAAATGACTATGGCATAGAAGATTGGGACATCTAAGTTTTTCTCAAATAGGAAAAGCATGCAAGCTCAAGGAAGTTCGTGATCTTCCAGATATCAGCATCCCAAAAAATACCATATGCAAACCATGTCAAATCAGTAAGCAAACCAGAGTTCACTTCATTGAAAAAGAAGGGTCAGCAAGTAAACCTCTTGAACTCATCCATACTGATTTATGTGGACCAACAAGGAAAAGGTCATCTCATGGAGAAGAATACTTTATTTTATTTATTAATGATTTTTCTAGGATGTGTTGGATAGGTCTACTAAAGCACAAATATGAAGTATTTGAAAAGTTTAAAGCCTTTAAAGCTTTAGTTGAAAATGAATCAGATCGAAAAATCAAATGTCTCAGATCTGATCAAGGGGGATAATTCATATCAGATGAATTCTTTGACTTTTGTGAACAACATGGAATAAAAAGGCAATTCTCCGTCACAAGAACTCCTCAAAAAAATGGTGTGGTAGAAAGGATGAACAAAATAGTTCAACAAATGGCTCGAGCTATGTTAGATGAATCTAGAACTCCTGCAACCTTTTGGGGTGAAGCTGCATTTGCTGCTGTAACTATTCTCAACAAAGCGAATGTTTGGGTAAATAGCAATCAAACTCCATATGAACTTTGGTATGGTAAGACTCCTACTGTAAAACACTTTAGAGTTTTTGGAAGCAAATGTTTTATCAAAAGGACTGATAAAAAACTTGGTAAGTTTGAACCCAGAGCGGATGAAGGAATTCTTCTTGGTTATTCATCTAGAAGTAAAGGATACAAATGTTATAATAAAAGACTTCGGAAAATTGTTGAAAGCATTGATGTTGTAATTAATGAAGCATGCAGAAAATCGGAAAAAATGAAATCAACAGATGAATATGACAGTGAGGAAGTTGGGGAATGCTTTACCACATCAAATAAAAATGATATAGAAGAAAAAACCAATGAAGCACCAGAAGAAGATACAATAGACAGGAAAAATACTCCATCCAGGTATGTTCAAAAGAATCATCCAGAATCTCAAATTCTAGGAGAAAAAGGGGTTGGTGTACAAACAAGAAGAACTCTTACAGGGACCTTAATCTATCTAGCATTACTATCTTCCACCAAACCTCGGAATGTAAATGAAGCCTGCAAAGATGAATGTTGGGTCAAGGCCATGGATGAAGAACTTGACCAAATTGAAAAGAATGATACTTGGGAGTTAGTTCCTAGACCTCATGATAAAAATGTTAAAGGAACAAAAGGATATTTAAGAACAAGCTGAATGAAAATGGAGAAGTTATTAGAAACGAAGCGAGACTTGTTTGTAAAGGGTACGCTCAACAAGAAGGTATAGATTTTGAAGAAACTTTTGCACCTGTTGCTAGACTTAAAGCGATAAAGATGTTTCTTGCTCTTTCTAGTTTTTGAAAATTCAAAGTATATCAAATGGATGTGAAATCAACCTTCCTTAATGGAGACTTAGAAGAAGAAGTTTATGTTGAACAATTGGAAGGATTCATTCTTGGAAATGATGCAAAAATCATATGCAAGCTTAAAAAGGCTCTCTATGGTCTGAAACAGGCTCGAAGGGCTTGGTATTACCACCTTGAAAAATATCTACAATAAAAAGGTTTCACAAAAGGTTCTGCTGATAGAAATTTATACACAAAGGTTGAAAATGATAAACTGCTAATTATTGTTGGTTATGTTGATGATATCATCTTTGGTAGCAATGAAGAATCCATGAGTCAAAATTTTTCTTCAGTAATGCAACAAGGATTTGAAATTTCCTTACTTGGTGAACTTATTTATTTTCTTGGTCTACAAGTACAACAAACCAAAGATGGTATCTTTCTATCGCAAACCAAATATCTCAAGCAGATCTTGAAGAAGTATGAAATGGAAGATTCTAAACCAGTATGTACTCCAATGGTAACAAGATGTAGTCTCAGTTCTAACGATGAATAACCAACAGTAAACCAACCAACTTACAAACCTATGATTGGAAGTTTGCTTTATCTAATAGGTAGCAGACCTAATATCATGCATGCAGTAGGAATTGTTGGAAGGTTCCAAGCAAATCCAAAGGAATCACATCTCTAGGCAGTTAAAAGAATTATCAAATATCTTCAAGGAACTCAGGACTTGGGACTATGGTATCCTAAAGATACAAACCTTACTCTTCATGCATATTCATATGCAGATTGGGTAGGAAATGTTGATGATCGAAAGAGCACTAGTGGAGGTGCATTCTATATTGGTTCTTGGTTAGTGTCATGGTTCAGCAAGAAACAAAGTTCGATTGCCTTATCTACAGTTGAACCAAAATATGTGGCTGTTGCATCTTGCTGCACACAACTACTTTGGATGATGCAAAAATTGAAAGACATTCAGATCACATGTACTCCACCCATCTCCATTCTATGTGATAATACAAGTTCCATCAGTATTTCAAAAAATCCAGTCATGCATTCCAAGACTAAGCACATACCCATTAAGTACCATTTTCTACAAGAACAAGTGCTTGAAAATAAGGTTAAATTGGAGTATGTTCCCTCCGAAGAATAGGTTTCTGATATATTCACTAAACCACTTCCCAAAGAAACGATTGAATATATCAGACAAAAGCTGGGAGTAGTTGTTGCATCATCCTGCTCTTAAATCTAGTTTTCAGAGGAAGGTTATTATACGCGGGTTTCATGAAGTATAGTCACATATACACGCGGGCTTCTATGGTTGAAGGAGCATATATGTTTTTTGACAGAAAAACAGTTGGTCAGAATCTGATATGGGTGCTCTGTCTGATATTGATGATTACAGTGTGACGATATGCTTTGTTCATTGATTTTTATCTGACTGACAAAGATGCCTTGATGAATGACTTGTTGACAATGCACAGGTAGCATAGGTTCAGGGGGAGCATTAACCTTCACACACATTCTGCATTGTTGGCATTTTGGTTGCTGAATTCAGCTATGATTTGTTGTTTAAGTCATAGGGTGTGATATGAATTATTTTGTCATAATCTATATTTGAATGAGTCCTATTGGACAAATGACGTAATTTGTATCCCCACTTTGCATGGGATGGATGATGTAATATTTGTTGTATTTATGTCATGTATAAACAATTGGTATATCCCTACTTGGTTGGGTGGATGAGTCAAATGTGGTGTATCCGCACTTGGTTGTGTGATTGATGTATGTATGAGTCATTGGTCATAAGGAGGTCATACTCACTTAGTTGAGTTATAGAGTCATGTTATTCCTTTAAATCATATCTCTGTAGACTCGGCATGAACTCATGGGGAGTATCGACAACATAATATATATATCAAAGGAGGAAAGTTTCTTAGTCTACCCTTTGCCCTTGATGTCAAAGGGGGAGAGTATTTTGGTGTTGCATGTTTTCTTTAACAATTTCTACAGCTTGCAGTAATCAACACCATCATTGTTTCCATCAAGTCCAAAGGGGAGATTGTTGGCATTATGATACAAGTGTTGTCCTTGATGGAAACTCACTCAAAGGCCAATTTAGTTTTGATAAAAGGAAACTCACAGTACAACAAGAATATTCAGAGGTAACATGGTAGTGGTACAGAAGAACAAGAAGATGGAATTAAGGTCTACTACTCAGAAAAAAGAAATTGAAGGAAAAGGTTGATGTAAAGCAGTTTAAGAAGTATACACAGGTCCACTTAGTCAAAACGGCATATACACGCTGGTACACAAACAAAAAGAGCGTATATGTATACACGCACTCTCACAAGAAGAAAAGCACGTACAGGTTGAAAAATCAAGTTTTTGGTCTAAGGTATTTGGTCTGAGGTGTTGGTCCGAGGTATTTGGTTTGAGGTATTGGTCCGAGGTATTTAGTCCAACGTATTGGTCCTAAGTGGTTTTGGTTCGAGGTATTGAGAAGTGCCTAAAACTATATAAGGAGGAGAAGATCATTAGGCGAGAGTGTGCAAGTGAATGGGTTTCTAATGAATACTTCTATCTGAAGTATATTTTATGTTGCAGGGGATATGTTGGTGATTTGATCTGAAATATTTTGTGCACCTTGAATTCAATGTTGGATCAGGATCATGAGACCTGAAATGACTTATCATTGAATGATCTGATATTGGTTGGGCTAGATCTACTTGTGTACACCTCTTTTTATTTTTTAAATGTCATGACATGGGTTTGTCTAAAGTCTAGAATAACAATGAAGTTATGAGTTAATATTTATAGATCTGTACACTGGTTCATCTCGGTAAAAGCGCGTGTACACGTAGGTTATACTCTTCCAAGTAGCGTGTACAAAAGAAAAGCTTTGTCTTCAGGTTTGACTGATCTATCTGATCAGTTCTATTGTTTTACTGTTGTCTATCAATGAAGTCTTCTTAGATCTGAAAGTAAAATTGAGTGCATAAGGAGTTTGATATCTGATTGATTGATTGTATAAGTAGGGTGATCTCTGCTACTTCTTGTGTGAAGCTATGTAAATTGACAATAGATGTTCATTGTATTGCTGGTTGGTACAAACTTGATTCAGAAGTTATAGGTTTCATCAATTTTGAAGGTATATGCAGGTTTGATTGAAGGAAGTAGCGTATACATGCAGGTTGGGTTCAGTAAAGTAGCGTATACTTTCTGATGCATGATTTTTGAGGTTGCAGATGGTTTTGAATGATGATGCAGGTTTCTGGGTTCATTGTAATGTTCTGGTGACAGTGATCTGACTGATCAGATTAACTGATTATTGTTTGATGCAGTTTGAAAGTTCTGATGGGTCTAGTATGAAAATTTGATGAAAAGAGACCTTCATGTGTATTGTTGTGTACCAGGAGCACCCAGTCTGAAAATTTATGAAACGTGGTCCCTAGAGGAAGAGAGAAGGTCATAGCCTTCTGTAGGCCGATTCCTGTGTAGTAGTAAACACATTGATTGGTACAAGAGTTAGGGGGTTGTAGCTCCCTTCCAGCAGAAGCTAGAAAACAAGAGAAGGTTGTAGGCTTCTGCAGGTGGGTGCCTACGTATTGGTATGAGTCTGCACCAGTACAAGATTGTAAACAGATTTTCTTATTATTAAAAGAAGACAAAGACGATAGCAGCAAGTGGTTTTCACCCACATTGGATTTCCACCTTAAATCTTGGTGTTCATGTGTGTTTCTTATGTGTGATGGTTTATTATGTTTTTACTGCACTATTTAAGAAGTTATTGATGCATTGATTATAGATCAATACATGATAAATTAACTAAATCACAAGTTCTCTAGTTATACGCTGGTTTCTCTAATCACAATAGTGAGTACATGCTAGTTCACTTCATAGAAGTAGCGTATATAAATCTGTTTGGGAAAATTTTTGAACTAATAATATTGATTCACCCCCCTCTCAGTATTATTTTCAACAAGTTAATGTACCAATTTAGCCAAAACGGGGCCCATACTTTGGTGCTTCATCTTCTAGGGTTAGGTTTTTGGATGTTTAGGGTTTTCCATTGTTTCTCAACAATAAATAGGCCTTCGAGCCTCATTGTAACTCAATTCAGAGGCATGTAGCCACCACATCTCTTCTAACAGATAAGCTACCATCACCCTAGCTAGTTTATTTCCATTTCTGTATGTAAGCATATTTCAGTATTCTACATTGATTGGATGAAGAATTATTTATGCTGCATCTATGTATTTATGGTTATATCTGTAATTTTTTGTGTTCCTGTTTAAATTCAGATCAACATAGAAATGGAACATATACTGATAGATGAAACCCCGAAGGAAAGTTCCATAGAAGAAGCACTAGAAATAGTAGACCTCGTATCAATAGCAGAGGAATGGAAGAAAAATGGACTAGCGGAAATCCCAGAAGACCAACTCCAGAAAATAGAAGGATCATATCCCCTCCAAGAGGAACTAAAGCATAAATCAGATCATACACCGTATGAAAGAAATGAAACCAACAGCATCTTGGAAAAAATAACAACGTGAAGGTATAGCCCAAAATTCCCAAGCCTCAAAAGGGGAAGGAAAACCACCAACCAGCTTCTTCAAGAACTGGGAGCTAGACTCATCAACGAAGGAAAGGTAAAGGCCCTAGCCCTAACCCCCACTCTTTACCAATGAATTTCATTACATGGAATATTATAGGAGTTAATGGTACAGGAAAGAAAATAATTCTGAAAAATAGAATCCTTGTTGATAAACCTGATATCCTCCTCATTCAAGAAACTAAACTTGAGTTAGCTCACTTTCCTCTCCTGAAAAAAATTGCTTCAAACAATATAGTTACATAGCCAATTCTGCCATCAGATCGGCAGGAGGAATATTAACCATGTGGAAAATCTCATTGTACAATCTCATCTCCTCTGTTGCAACTCATCACTCCATAACCACTGTCTTGAGAATCATTGGTTCCAATGAAAGCATCTGTGTCACTAATATCTATGCCCCTCATAAACCTACAGATCAAATCAAGATGCTTCAAAGTATTTCCAATCTATTAGAATCCATCCATCTTCCTTTTAAAATCCTCGCAGGGGACTTCAAAATGATAATTAATCTCAGGGAAAAGAAGGGAGGAATAAGAAAACTTGATAGGGATTCAGAAGCCTTTCTATCCACCATAGAAGGCCTCGGTCTCATAGATATCCCTACAAGTAACAACACCTTTACTTGGAATAATAGAAGAGGGGGAGAAAGACAAATAAATTCTAGGATAGATCGATTCCTCCTCTCAGAAGAAGTCTATCTCACCTCCTGGGAAACAGAGGCTAGAATTCTCACTCAATTTGGATCCGATCATTGACCAATTTCCATGAAGCTTCACATCTTACTAGGCACCAAAAACAAGCCTTTTAGATTTGAATCTTTTTGGTTTGAGCACCTGGACTTCTTGGGAAAGATGAGAGAATGGTGGAGAAACTCGAGGCCAAGAACCATAAATAAGATGTATATATTTTAGTAGAAATTGAAAACCATCAAAGAGGAAATCAAAAAGTGGAATAGGGAAACTTTTGGAAATATAGTCACCGAAAAAAGGAACTTGGAGCATAAAATGGAACTCCTCCAACAACAAATCATCAATTAAGGTATCACAGATCAACGAAGATAAGTAGAGCTCAAGCTACAACAAAGTTGGGAGGAAAGGGAATTACAAGAAGAGAAACTCTGGCATCAAAAATATAGAATAAATTGACTAGAGTGTGGGGAGAGAAACTCTACTTTCTTCCATCGAACAATGATCCAACATAGAAGGAATAATAGAATAATGGAACTAAATAACAAAGAAGGAAACCTTATCCATTCTCATGAGGAAATGGAAGAGGAATTAAATCAATACTTCAACACTCTCCTCACAGAGCCAAGGAATGATCAGGCTAGGGACATAAAAAAATTACCAACCACATTCCTAAGATCCTCACTAAGGAACACAAAAAAAGCCTTTGAGAAAGGTTTCACTACAAGAGGTGGAAGAGGTAGACATGAATATGCCCACCGGGAAAGCGCCTATCTCGGACGGGTTCACCATTGACTTCTACAAAGATTTCTATAGTATGTTAAAAAATGAGGTACATGTCCTGGTGGAGGAATCTAGAATCCAAAAATAAGCCTTAAAAGCTCTTAATGCCACCTTTATCACTCTAATTCCTAAAGGCCACAGTGCAAACTCCCCAAACAAATTTCATCCCATAGCCCTCTGCAATGTCATATATAAGATTATCTCTAAAGTTTTGGCTAACAGATTAAAAATTATCCCGCCTCTCTTAATTTCCCAACACCAAACCGACTATGTGGGAGGAAGGTAGATTATGGATAAAATCATCCTTTCCCATGAATTAATCCACTCTCTCAAAGTCCAAAGGAAACCTGATATAATGATACAATTGTACATGTCTAAGGCTTTCGAAAAAATCAGTTGGGCTTACATGAGAGAGGTCCTGGCAGCTTTTTGGTTTCACAAAGATTGTATAAAATGGATAATGGTGATGGCTTCAGGGTATTTTTTCTTGATTCTCATGAATGCCTCCCCCTCTAAGCCCTTCAACCCCTCCAGAGGCATCTAGCAGGGGGATATGATCTCACCCTTTCTTTTTTTCATAATGGCAGAAGGGCTAAGCTGATCCATCACCACTGCCTCTTATTCCAATGCCCTTTCTAGCCTTAAACTCTACATGTCCACTCCTCCCTCCATGCACTAGCAATTTGTGGATGACACACTGCTCATGGGTCTCCCCACAAAAAAAGAAGACTTATCCTTCAAATCTATTCTCTCCTATTTCTCTACAACCTCTGGCACCTCCATCAATCAAGAAAAATTCAAGTTGTTCTTCTTCAATACCCCTCTGTCTATTCAAGGAAACATTGCTAGAATCTTAGAATTTCAAAGAAGCAATATCCCCTCCAGATACCTCAGTGTTTCCCTCACTGACAAGCCCTTGGTTCACTCTACTTGGGAAGCTCTGATAATCAAGATGGAAAAAAGGCTAGCCAATTGGACCTCCATATCACTAAATCTGGCAAGTCGCCTTGTACTAGTGAAATCTGTATTACAGGCAATTCCTCATTATTTGTATTCGGCCTTGGCAGCCCCTAAAGCGATCTCCAACAAAATAAAAAATATGCAAAGGAACTTTTTATGGAGAGGCTTGGAAAAGAAACATAAGTGGGCTTTGGTTGCTTGGGAAAAAATGTGTAAACCCAAAAAAGAAGGTGACCTTGGACTCAAGGACCCTGAGATCTTAGGAAAAGCCTTGGGAGCTAAAACTTTGTGGCATTGGATAGTAAATCCAAACTCCCCCTAGGGTACCCTATTGAAGGCAAAATATTCCCCCACCCACTCGCAGGAACAAATCATTAGGTTCAATGGGAGCATAAAGGGATCAGTCATATGGAATCAAGCATGGGAAAATAGGGCAATCATCCACAAACACAGTTTCTGGGAGGTGGGAAATGGGGACAAGGCCCTTTTTGGGGAAGATGCTTAGAAACAAAGGCTAGACCTTGATAAGGATCAATTCAGATAGATCAAGAACGGAATGCAAAATAGGGGCAAAAGCAAGGTAAGCCATTATTGGAAACCCAACACTAGAAGTGATAGGTGGAGAGAATGGCTAGATGAGAAAGAGTGGGAACCCCCAATCAACCCTCAGGTGTGGTAGGAGCTCTTGAGTGAACTCCAAAAAAGACAAATACACTATGACACCTCAGAGGACAAGATAAGATGGGGAAAAAACCTGATTGGGCACTTCAATTTAAAGGAATCTTATAGATACATTTCTCTCCATGACCAACTTCAACCGAAAATAAAATGGAAATCTTTGTGGGAAAGGAAACACTGGCCAAAAATATCCATCTTTCTATGGCTCATAATGCATAAAAAATGTTTTACTTGGGATAATCTCAGGAAAAAGGGATTCCTTGGACTCTCCAAATGCAACCTATGTCAGCTAAAGGAAGAAACAACAAATAATTTGATGAATGAATGCCCCTACACGAACAAGCTTTGGAATTGGGTGTATCTGGTCTTCAGAGCCACGGATCAGGATCCCTCCTCAATTCTTAACACCATTGAAAATTGGAGATCCTCTCTTTCCCCCAATCCCCTTGTTAACAGGGCTTGGAACCTTGTTCCAAGAATCATATGTTGGGCGCTATGGAAGGAAAGAAATGCCAGAATCTTCAAAGGAACCTCCCATCAGGAGGAAATCACCCTCTCTATTGTTAAGAAAACAATTCGGGAATTTGTGGCTTCCTCCATTCTACATGGTCCCATCGACCCTCCTAGTAGTTCAGACATGAAAATTCTTACCCTGTTAGATCTTCATCTCACTCTCCCCCCCAATGCCTCCACCATTTCTAGAAATAGGGGACCTGCTGTCAAATGGTCTCCTCTGGAGCCAGGGACCCTTAAACTCAACTACGATGGTGCAGCAAAAGGAAACCTGGGCACAACGGGCTTTGGGGGGGTCTTAAAAAATGCACAGGGGGGAATTTTAAGGATATATGAGGGCAACATTGACACCTATACCAATAATTTTGTTGAACTTCTCGCTCTGGAACATGGGATCACCATTGAAAGAAGCTACAATTTGAGCCTAGTGATTATAGAAGGAGATTCAACTCTGGTGATGTAGGCCAGCAGGAAACTTCAACAGCGTATGGATGTCACCAAGGTGTCTAACAATTGGCGATTAAAAAAAATCCTACAAATAATAAAAAATAGTATAGAAAGCATAGAAGGCCTTCACTTCCAGGCTATCAGATGAGATGGGAACAAGCTGGAAGATAGGTTGGAAAATGAAGGCACGACGGGTAACTACCTGTTGTGGTCAAGGTCCTGGCATGACCTAGAGCACGGTGATCTCCGTTAGTAATGTGAAGTCATAAATGCAAAGGACAACAGGAAAAACAGGCTTTAATCGTTCAAAGATCTCCAGTAGCATCAATGATGGAATAAGACATTCAGAAGACTGTAGCTCTAAGAAATACCAGCCCCATGTCGCTCTCTTTATGACATCTGTTCCAAACAAACCTTCAGCAACTCTATTCTCCTGCGGGGTTGTCGTCCTTATTTCCTATTAGTCCTGCGCGATACCTTCTACACCACCTGCCTCTGGTACCTCACATGCTCCACCTTCATTCCCCTTCCCTCATCTCTCTGCCCCTCAAGGCTCTCTCGCCCCTGAATACCCTTCTCACCCTCCCCTCCCCATCATCTCGCTCGCTTTGGTGCATTGTTTTTTCTGTTCCCCCCGCTGCTAGCCTGTTGTCCACCCCTTCCCCTCTCATGGTGCCCAAGCGCAATTCAAGTTAGGCTCCCAGTCAGGGGCGTGACCATGGTCGTGAATTCTTAGGCTCCCCTCCCACTACTCGCGCAAAGTCCTTTGCAAGGTGGGCAACTCTTAATTACTCTGTCGTTATGAACCCTGAAACCCAGGAAATAATTGTGAATTTAGAGGCTAAGGCTAGAGATCTAAGAGGAGATTTTTTCTCAGAAGAAGTCATTGATGACTTTGCGTGGATCCAAGACCCTTCTCTCTCCAGAGCAAGGGAAAATCTCTATATGTGTGCCATTGATATTTGGTGGCAAATGAAAACTATCCTCGACCTGGCTATGTAGGAGCAGGCTGAGCTTTCAAAGGTGGTGGAGGACAAGATTGATAACCTCACCGACAAATTCATGGTTTATGTGGAGTCTGTCCACCACTGCTGCTTTGTCACAAGAGACTCTCCACACTACATTGTTTTAAAGAAACAGGCTACTGCAAAAATGCATTTCCCTACTAATGGCTCCCCCAATGTGAAGAAAGAAGTTGTGGGTGCATCCTCCAGTCGCATGACAGCAATGACACCATAGGAAGGCAGTACCCAACAGTAGCCAATTAGCCTAGATGATGACCCGGTTGACGCCAACCCCTAATGCACGTGACAAGCTCCTTTTTGTTACTTCTCCCTTTCAGGTTCGAGGTCGCTGCAAGGAATGCGGAGGCAACTTCGACACAAAAAATAAAGGCCTTGGGAACAGGCGATTGTTGTACATCTCAGAATTCTGGTTTCTTTTTGGAGTCAACCTCAGTTTTGATTTCTGAAAGTTTTCTTGGTTCTGATTATTGTAATTCTCACAGAAAACAGAGCTTCCTTTTTGTTAAGCTTCACTGTAATTATGTCAATATGGCTTCCAGAATGGCTAGGGTCATTGGCTCTTGTGCTAGAAAGGTAGTCTCGCACAATCCAACTCTTGTAAATACTGCTACTATATAGTAATACAATACATCTTATTTACAAAAAATAAATAAAAATAAAAATTTTCATATTCCTGTGCAGAATACCAAAACTTCTCATTAGTATAATATTTTAAATAATAATAATGGATTAAATAATATTTATAAATAAATAACCATTAATAATAATTATTTTTATGAGTAATTAATAATTTAATTAAAATTTTACTATCTTAAAAATGAAAAGAAAATAATTACTATGTAAACTAACCATGCAAGGCTTTGCAAAAATGAGATTTAAATTAAATTACCATGCCCTAGGGCTTTTAGTCCAACTCTAAAAGGGCTAAGCTATAACTCTATACATAGCTCGTTAGAATCAAGTCAAAGGGACTTCGTTTGTTTAGTCAATCACGATGGGACATGGTAACATATGTAAGGTTTTTTAAAGAAATTCGAAATTGAAAATTACGCTGGAATAAGGATTTATAATTTTGTTGGAGTAAGAATGTATAAACATTTTATTCGTTAAAGGTTGATTATTAATTTTAGTTAGTTAAACGTTAATATCATTATATATGGAAGATTTTATTTATTTATTTATTTTTAAATCAATTTAAATTTTACATTAGCGGTTTATAAGTTTTTGATATTTACATTTAATTTTAATTTTAATAATTTTAAAATTTATTTAGTTATTTTTTAAATAATTTAATTAAAAATATTATTAAACTGGTTAAATCTATAAATAATTGCTAATTCACAAATCATAAAATTTTTAAAAGCTTATAATACTCTATCCGTGCAGTAAAAATAATCACATATTTAAAAAGTTAAATTTAAAATACACATTTACAAAAATTTCAAAAATTCCAATATCTTTTAAAATTATTAATTTATTGTTAAATGATACATAATTTTTCTTGTCACGTGATTATGGATATTCACTTATTTATCTTTTTAGACATAATTTTTCTTGTCACGTGATTATGGATATTCACTTATTTATCTTTTTAGAATATGAAGATAGTGAGAGAATAAGAAATGTTTTGAACTAGTCTAGACCTATTTTAACCTCAAAATTATCAAGCGTCGAGACGGATCAAATCTCTCAAAGTGCAAACTTTTGTTGGAAATAATACTGAGAGGGGCGGTGGGGGAGTGGGGGCGGGGTTAATCAGTATTATCAAATCAATATAAATTTTTCATTTCCATATTCAGATTCATATACGCTACTTCAGGTAAGGAAAACTGTGTGTATACGCAACTGTGTGTAAAGCAACAAGCGTATATCCAGTAAACTTATAATTCAGTTAGTTGCTTCTTAATGAGTGCATCAGAACATTATTAACCATATTAATAGTAAATAGTTGCAGTAAGACAGAACAGATCATCACACATAAGGAGCACACATGAACACCATGGTATAAGGTGGAAACCCAATGTGGGTGAAAACCACCTGCTACAATTCGTCTCTATCTTCTTTTAATTAGAAACTTCTTTTTACAATTATTCTGTACTGGTGCAGTCTTATACCAGTACGCAGGCTGCTACCTACAAAAGGCTACAACCTTCTCTCGTTCTCCAGACTCTCCTGGAAGGGAGCTACAACCCCCTTAGCTCTTGTACTAGCTCAAGTACTAGTATGTAGGTGCCAGCCTACAGAAGGCTACAACCTTCTCTTTTCTTCCAGGGACCACGTTTCATAAATTTTCAGACTGGATCCATAAATCTAAAATAATCACCATTGCAATACAATCATCAACTTACACCTACATCATCAATCTCTGAATCACCCAATACTGAATCACTGAAACCCTGTCATCAAAATACAGTTACCTGAACACAGACCAGAGCCCAAAACTCTGCAACAACCACTAGAACCAACAGCAACCTGAAACATTAAACCTCATAACATATACGCCACTTGACTGTGTCAAAACTGCGTGTACACGCGCTTTCACCAGATAGAACCCGCGTACAAATCTAAAGATAATTACTTATACCTTCGTTGCCATTTCCAACTTGATTCAAATCTAGCCAAGCATCACAAACCCATAACCAGCATACTAGATCTTCACCCTTCATCAGACGTTCATTACTTCCACTTTCACCACTTGGCCTAATGATCTTCTCCTTATATAGGTTTAGGCTTCTCTTAATACCATGGTCCAAAACCATGTAGAAACAATACCATGGACCTAATACCTGGGATCAACACTTCGGACCAAATACCACAGACCAATACCAAAATACCATGGACCAAATATCACGGACCAAAACTTAGTTTTCCAACATGTATGCGCCTTTCCTTCTGTGAACTTGCGTGTGTACGCATACGCGCCTTTTTTTCTTCTCACTCGCGTGTATACACACTTTCATCAAGGTTAGCCTGCATATATCTCTCTCTCTTGACCTGTTGTACTAAGATCTGTCCTCTGATTGAGTTGCCATCACCTGTATCATACCTCTGAGTGAGTTGCCATCAAGGACAACACTTGTATCATAATGCCAACAATCTCCCCCTTTGGACTTGATGGCAACCACCACACCAAGTCACTCTCCCCCTTTGACATCAAGGGCAAAGGGCAGACCAAGAAGTTCTCTCCCTCTGCTGTCCATACTCCCCCTGAGTACCTGCTGAAATCTCTGATTGGGCTCCCCCTTTGTATATGCCAAGATGTACCAATCCGTCCATGCTCCCCCTGAGCACATGCAAGGTCTTTATAACAAAGACTAGCAATCCATTCAAGACCATGATAGTCATTAGCCACTATCATATATGATCTGCACCATAAGCCTGCAATACCATTCTTTTGATCAAACAACAAGATGTATCATTTAGCTACATAAGCATCATCACCAAAGACTTCTAACCATAATGCCAACAATGCATTATTTGAAGTATATGCTCCCCCTGAGCCTGTGCCAACCATCATATACCATGACCGAACCATTTCCTGAGTCTATTCTATTGCCTTTTTCTTCTGAGCTCCATATACGCGACTCTACAGCCTCTATATCGTGTATATACACGACTTATCTTCATTATATCAACGTATGCAAGATGGAATACTGAAGGTCTACACTTTCAGTTTCCCCTGTGTCTGTTATGTCAGCTAATTGAGTTATGTCACACCTTTCTGTCTCTAATTCTGTCTTCTTCAATTCCTGGGATTGTGATGATGTATAATCCTCTTGCTTTGGAGTTTGAATTTTGCTCCTGCATTCCCTTGCTTTATGACCAAACTTGTTACATGCATAACATCTTACATGTTTTATGTTCCTTCTATTGCAATCAATTGCTTTGTGGCCAAACATATTGCAAGAAAAACGATAACCTTTGATGTACCTGGAATGTGATGATCTTGTGTGACGGTCTTGAACCATTCTACTTCTGCATCTCGCTGCAACATGTCCAAGATTATGACATACATAACATTCAACATTATTCAATAGAGGAAAAAATCATCTATCACTTCCATAGTTAGGAGTAAAGGATTTTCTTTGAGGAATTTCTTTCCTTGGCTGTTGATGAGGTTGTCCTCTCATCTCCTTGTTGAGCATTTCAGAATTCTCATTAGAGTTCCTTGCCTTACCTTGTGAGCTAGATTCACCTTCAACAGATTCACAAAAGCCAAGACCAGTTTTGATAGTAGGGGATCTTTGACTACCGAGAATGTCATCCAAAATCTTAGTACTATCCTGAAATCGTAACAGTTTATCCTTTTCTTCTATTTTTTAAGATATTTACCTCAACCTGATGTTGTTCTTCCTTTTCCAGATACTGCTTCCTTATGTTTTCTTCAACTTTTCTTCCTTCTTCCACTTGTTGCCTTAATTCGATCACTTCATGTTATTGTTCTTCAAGAGCATATTCATTCTGCTTCTTTGATTCTTTAAGATCTTCTTTTAGAGAGAGGATCTTTGATTCAAGTCTCTGAATTGTTATGCTCTGATCTTTTACTACATCCTGTAATTTCTCCCTTACTCTGGTTACTGACTCCAACTGTTCTTTTAATCTGGTAACTTCTTCTGGTTCTACGTTCTTATTTTCATATGCCATGAGAAGTCTAATGTCTTCATCACTATTGGATGTGTCATTACTTTTATCATGGATATAATAACTTCTATCAGATATCTTTCCTTTGTTCTGAGGGCATCTAGCAGTGTAGTGACCAACTCTACCACATGAAAAGCATTTGAAAGGTAGCTTACCTTTGAACCTTCTAGATCCCCATTCAAGATTCTTGACAAAATTTACCTCATCTTCTCCTTCTGAAATGTATCCTAATTCATTTGCTGATACTTCAAATGCGGCTTCTCTCATATTTGATGGTCCTCCTTTTCTCATCTCATAAGCAGTTAAGATTCCGTGAAGCTGCGTCATAGTGATTTTTTGCAGATCCTCCTTTTCTTCTATGGCAGAAACTTTGGAATCAAATTTAGTAGACAGGGATCTTAAAACCTTTTCAACTAAGACAACTTCCTTAAATTCTTCACCCAGATTCCTCATACAATTGACAATCTCATCTATATGCAGGAAGTAATTAACTATGCTTTCATTACTATGCATCTTAAGGTTTTCATATCGTATTCTGAGAGTTTGAAGCTTTGCTCGTTTTACCTGTTCATCTCCTTCGTAGCTTAGAATGATTTTGTCCCAGATTTCTTTGGTTGATTTGAACTGCATGACCTTGACAAGTTCTAGTTGTGACAAACTTCCCAATAAGACAGTAACAACTTTGGCATTGAGTTCATATTGCTTTCTCTTTGCTGCATCTGTAGGAATTTCTGATGCATATGAGTATCCTCCTTCCATGATTCCCCAAGCATCTGTTCCAAGTGATTGTAGATATGCTGTGGTTCTTATCTTCCAGTGGATAAAGTTTCTCCCATCAAAGATTGGTGGCCTGATTGATGCTTCTTTTTCATAGTTGCTCATGATGATAGATCTTCCTTCAAGTGATCAAGCTTCTTCTGAAGGACCTGCTCCGATTCCAATTGTTGGAAATAATACTGAGAGGGTGGGGGGGTGAATCAGTATTATCAAATCAATATAACTTTTTCATATCCATATTCAAATTCATATACGCTACTTGAGATAAGGAAAACCGCGTGTATACGCAACTGTGTGTAAAGCAACAAGCGTATATCCAGTAAACTTATAATTCAGTTAGTTGCTTCTTAATGAGTGCATCAGAACATTATTAACCATATTAATAGTAAACTGTTGCAGTAAAACAGAACAGATCATCACACATAAGGAGCACACATGAACACCATGATATAAGGTGGAAACCCAATGTGGGTGAAAACCACCTGCTATAATTCGTCTCTATCTTCTTTTAATTAGAAACTTCTTTTTACAATTATTCTGTACTGGTGCAGTCTTATACCAGTACGCAGACTGCTACCTACAGAAGGCTACAACCTTCTCTCATTCTCCAGACTCTCCTGGAAGGGAGCTACAACCCCCTTAGCTCTTGTACTAACTGAAGTACTAGTACGTAGGTGCTGGCCTATAGAAGGCTACAACCTTCTTTTTTCTTCCAGGGACCACGTTTCATAAATTTTCAGACTGGATCCATAAGTACAAACTAATCACCATTGCAATACAATCATCAACTTACACCTGCATCATCAATCTCTGAATCACCCAATACTGAATCACTGAAACCCTGTCATCAAAATACAGTTACTTGAACACAGACCAGAGCCCAAAACTCCGCAACAACCACTAGAACCAATAGCAACCTGAAACATCAAACCTCATAATGTATACGCCACTTGACTGTGTAAAAACCGCGTGTACATGCGCTTTCACCAAAGAGAACCCGCGTACAGATCTAAAGATAATTACTTATACTTTCACTGCCATTTCCAACTTGATTCAAATCTAGCCAAGCATCACAAACCCATAACCAGCATACTAGATCTTCACCCTTCATCAGACGTTCATTACTTCCACTTTCACCACTTGGCCTAATGATCTTCTCCTTATATAGGTTTAGGCTTCTCTCAATACCATGGTCCAAAACCATGTAGAAATAATACCTTGGACCCAATACTTGGGATCAACACTTCGGACCAAATACCACGGACCAATACCAAAATACCATGGACCAAAACTTAGTTTTCCAACATGTACGCACCTTTCCTTCTGTGAACCTGCGTGTGTACGCATACACGCCTTTTGTTCTTCTCACCGGTGTGTATACGCACTTTCATCAAGGTTAACCTGCGTATATCTCTCTCTCTTGACCTACTGTACTAAGATCTGTCCTCTGATTGAGTTGCCATCACCTGTATCATACCTCTGAGTGAGTTGCCATCAAGGACAACACTTGTATCATAATGCCAACAACTTTTTTTTTAGTGCAAAACTTGAGGAAAGGTTTGCACCTCAAGAGATTTGATCCCTCTTGGCGCTTGATAGATCCAAGGTTAAGATTGATCTAGATGGTCTCAATCGTGCATGGTCACACAAAATTTGTTGAACATCTTATTATTCTAATCATTTTAGATATGTTAAATATGTCTAATATTAATCTAGGTATTTTAAATTTAAATTTTCTAAATTACCTTAGTTTGTCAAGATGATAAAGATCGTTAATGACTTAAAGATGAAAAATGATGAAATACAAATTTTGAATGCAAAGTGACAATGTAACAGTATTAAAGGATAGAAAATTTGAATAATAAGAATGTAGTTAATTATAAATAATTTTTATTGTGATCAATCTTATACCATTTTTTCTACTGTTCTTATTGTCACACTTGTAATTTTGCCATATTTTCATATCAATCATGTGAAAAGGGAGGTTGAAATCGTAGATCATTCAAATCTTTAACTCGAGCTATTATAGTAAACATCATACTTTGTCTCTCTTACTCTCCGATATTAATAGTAGCTTTCTCCAAAGTCAACCATTGTGACTTATGGAGTGTTAAACCCCAAGTAAATTTCAATGGTAGTTGTTTTCTATTATTTCGTTTGAATGCAAAGTGACTAACAATGTTGAATTATGGATAATGGGAAAAATAGAAAAAGTAGTCAATTAAAAATAATTTACAGTTTCAAGAACCAAATATTTCCGGTAAGTGAACATTTTATTTAGGATAAAAATTCAAGTATTTTATTTATAGTTGAATTATTGTAACACATAAATCAATACATATCATCATTAATTTTTTTGTGCTTGCAATGAAATCAATACACACTATTAATCTAATTATTTTGAAATTGATGTACTCATATATCTAGTTACATCAAATGAGAAATCAACATCTACATGGAAATCAATACATCTAGTGCAAATAATCAAATAGGAATAGAAATCAAGATCTACACTGAAATAAATGCATCTAGTGCAAGAAATCAAATAGGATTAAAAATCTCCATCTACACTAAAATCAATGCATCTAGTGAAAACAATCAAATAGGATTAGAAATAAACATTTACATTGAAATCAATGCATCTAGTGCAAATGATCAAATAGGATTAGAAATCAACAACTAAGATAGAATTAATGCATCCAATGTAATCGATTAAATAGGATTATAAATCAACATCTACACTAAAACTGATATATCTATTTCATTGTAAAACAAAAATATTCATGGCTTTCTAAATCCAACTTCTTTTACCTTTTGTAAATTCCTTACATCCTCTTCCTCTATGGTTTACATAATACTATACTATATATATATATCTATATATATATATATATATATATATATATTTTCTCTTCGTGTCTCTTTATTCTTCCCTTTCTCTTCCCCTTCCATCTTCGTGTCTATCTCTCTCCCTATCTCCCCCATCTCTCTCCCTCTCTCTCTTTTGTATATAATTATATCTTCCTCCATATATCCTTCTCTGTCTCTCTATATCAGCGCCCAAAACACACACTCTCTCTCTCTCTCTCTCTCTCCATATATATCTATATCTCCTTCCTTGTATCTCTACCTCACGCCTCAAACATGCACACTTTCTCTCCATATCTATTTCTCTCTCTCTCTCTTCCCCTTTTCTCCCTCTCTCTACCCTTCTCCCACTTTTCCACCCTCTCTCCTCTCTCCCTCATTCTCTTTCCATCTCTCCCTTGTCACTCTCTCTCTCTCTCCACCTTTCTCTCTCTATGTCTTTCTTCTTCCCTCCTTCTCTCTCCCTCTCCAAATCCCCCCCTCTCTCCCTCCCTCTCTCCTTATCTCTCTCAAGTTCTCTCTCAAGTCCTCTCATTCTTCCTTCCAGTCTCTCCCTTTCTCTCTCACCTCCCTCTGTCTCTCCCCCCATCTCCCTCTATCTCTATATCTCTCTCTTCCCTCCAACTCTATCACTATATTCCCCCCTCTCCTTCTCTCTCCTCCCCTCTCCCCCTCCATCTTTGTATCATCCTCCATCTACCCCTTCTCTCCCTATCTCTTTCCTCTGATTCTCTCTCTCTTACTTCTTTCTCTCCTCTCTCCCTCACACTCTCTCCATCTCTTCTTTGTCACTCCCTCTCTCTCTCCACCTCTATCTCTCTATGCCTTTGTTCTTTCCTCCCTCTCCCCCCCTAAAAATCCATCTCTCTCCCTCCCTCTCCCCTTCTCTCTCTCTCCTCTCCTCTCTCTATTCCTTCCGCTCTCTCCTCCTCTCTCCCACCTCCCTCTCTCTCTTCCCTCCACCACTCTCTCTCTCTCTTTCCATCCTCCCACTCCATCACTACCTCCCTCCCTCTCTACCCCCCTCCTCTCTCTCTCTCTCTCTCTCTCTCTCTCTCTCTCTCTCTCTCTCTCTATTTTTCCCTTCCCCCCCATCCTTATGATCGAGAATTATCACTTTATGTAATCAATAATATATGTAAAATATATCATAATAATACTTATAATTGAGATGATTATTATTACAATATATTGGAATATTGATTATTATAGCAATAATAACATATAACAAAATAACATGTTAAGGAAATAATAATATGTTAACTTTACATTATAAATAGATCAATTTCTTTTGATCAAATTGATAGCTCCATGCATTATATTTTACATTTGGTATTATATTTTATGTTTTACATTATATTACATTTTGTATTATATTTTATGTTTTACATTATATTACATTTTGTATTATATTTTATGTTTTACATTATATTACATTTTACATTTATACATGTTTTATTTCGAATATTAATTAAAACATATGATGCAACACCTTTTTTTTCTATACATATTTTTCTCGACATTTAAAAAATGTTGACGTACACACTTTCTTAGATTACACCTACACATCTCCCCTAATTGAGTTGTAGAAATCAACAAGAAAATGTTCTCATATGTTCGATGACTATATATATTATTACTCTGGTCAAATAAATCATATAATTAATTTTCAAAATTTCCATTAATATATATATATATATATAGATTTACGATTATTAGAATTTATGTAGTTATGACATTACTTGTATTAATCTTGACAATATAAGGTGTACAAAGTTACGATCGTTATGATTTAGGTATTTATGATTTCATTGATAATAATCTATTTGTTGACATTACTTGTAGCTAACAATTTTTTATGTCATTCATATTAATCTAGGTTATTTTTAACGCTTCCAAAATAATCTCTCACCTCTCCTTTGAGAAGGGTTGGAGAGTAAAAGCTTATTAAATCATATTTTTATATTGATGGCAATTTTTTTTCTAAGTTGTAAACTCTTTAAGAAAATATTAAAAGGTAGTTTTTGGAATTATTAGGGTATAAATCTAGTTAATAACAAGATTCAAATTCATTACAATGTTATACTCATCATGACCTCAACATGTTATTTGCGGAATTGACCTAGGTGGGGAAAACAATAATCATTCCTCCCAACCGCTCAAGATAGCCCAATTGACAAACACTCGTAAAATTTCTTGTGATACAAGCTTCACTTTTACTTGTCAAATCCTTATGACATTCATGATTTCACTCATAACATTCCTTGTGATGGAAGGTTTACAAATTAATGATTAAAATGCCTCATCCATTCATTATTTGACTCATAGAATTCATGGCAACATTGAATTTCAAGTCCCTTAATCACCTCTCCCCTATCCTAAATCATCTCTCCTATAAGTGGGGAATGGGTGGGGTTTTAGGAGGGTCTTAGCATATATAACTTCTTTAAGGCTAAGAAAGAAATCATATTCACCCCATAAACAATCAATTTTAAGTTAGTAAAAGGGTCATTATATTTGTGGACTTCCCTATTGATATCATGGTATAATGAGACTTATATGTCATTGTGTACTAATCCGCAATGTAGGATAAGAAACTTTTAGTATATGAGCACATTATAATAATAAAATCAATTCCAATATATTATCTAATGGGTATGTAGGTGTAGCATGGGAAAGGGGTAATATATATATATATATATATATATATATATATATATATATATATATATATATATATATATATATATATATATATATATATATATATATATATCAAGGATGAGAGGCGAAGGTCAAACAAGTAAATATATTGGCCCCATAACTAACTAAACATTATGCTAGTAAGAACGTAATACCTTTGTGAATGCTCTCAATGGCATATGAATATTGATAGAATGAAATTTATATGTTACAAAAAAATAACCTCTACAACCAACATGGAGTATCAGGTTTTTCTAGGGTAAAAGATCATTATTCATTATGCTATTTTCAAATGCAAGCTAATACATGTTCATTATTCAAGAAAAATCAAGCCACTTGAAATGACCCCTAATGGTTTGTAATATGGAAATATATTCCTCCTACTAGACTCCTTTATGTCTTGGGTTGTTAACATGTGTCGTTACATCTAAGGAAAATGATTTCATAGCCAATCAAAAGTATTTCTAGGTATTCCTTTGGGACCAAAAAGTTATTTTAACAAAGATAATACCTGCATGTAAGACAATATCCCCTGCTAGTCATCATTGAGGCTCCAATAGAGGAGCCATGTGCTTACAAGTAATATCTAGATTTAATCCCACAATGAAAATAGATACTAATCCTATTTGTACTTTAACCTTATGCCCTAAAGAAGCATTTTTTTTATATATATACATACATATTATGCGTGTGAAGGAATTTAATATATTGATTATTCTTCAAGGCCCCAAATAACTTATAATTTCATATTACATTAATAATTTTGACAAAAAATAAGCTAAATTACTATAAATAAAAATTCATAATATTAAATTTTAAATATAAATTACTTAATTATATTAAAAAAAACATCAATGATTTTTGATTTATTAGTTAATTGGGTTAGTGAAAGTGGTTGAGTATTTTGATTTACATGCAAGAAGTTTCAAACTCAAATCTGCATTACATATCATCTTCTAAATGATATTTTTCTTTTCATTACTAGGGTGAGTCTAACGCAAATCGAACCTTCACTTTGGATAGAAGAACAATCTACTCCCCAGTGCGATGATATCATCAGGATTCTGTGAAGCTCAGATAAGCTTGGCTACCCATTAGGATAGTTTAATTCCTCTAAAGATAACTTCCATCCTCACCCCTCCCTATAAAATTTGAACCTAAAACTTGGTAGAAATTACACTCCATAAAAACCAACTAATTTACACTTCATAAATAAAATCATAAAAAAATACTGAAAAAACTTTTAAAATTTGTATTTTAAATCAACAATTCAAATTTTATTAATAAAAATAAAGCAAAGCTAAGCGATCTTCCAAAAATCCATTCTTAATTTGATTTGTTCCACATTAAAAAATATGAGTACAAATCCCAATAGTGATATTTCAATAAGAAATATAAGTAAAGATAGTGGATATGGTTTATTATAAATATGGAGTTGTAATTACTTACAAGCCACTCTTAATGTGGCCATGTAAAATCATGTTCTGCACCTCATTATGTACATCCATCCAATACATGCATTATGCTTGTAAATCACGTACAAAGAGAGTTGGTTGAGCATATCAAATGAGACCTTCTAAAACTCTTTATTATTTCATAATTTATTATTTATTATTCAATAATTTAATGGCGTAGTCTAACTAATAAATGAAATGGTTTTTTGGAGATGGACATCAACAATACAATTTTGATTAAGATTGTGATTTCTCATTGTTTAAAATGCATTTTTGAATGCATAAATAGATTCAACACCTTCAAAAACCCCTGAGGCACTTGAACTTTGTAGATTAAACAAATTAAACTTATGATACTTAAAATCTCTACTAGATGCTTGGAAAAATTGAGACGAAAAGGTGTCTAGAAAAGATCCATTTCATTTATTAGTTAGATTATGAATTTATTATTTATAATATTTTATTTTTAAATAGAATAAATCGTGTATATATATATATATATATATATATATATATATATATATATATATATATATATATATATATAGGGTTTCATCACTGGAACTTAAATCACGGGCTCAGAGCGCATGCGAGATCACTCCTCGATCTCAGTCAAGTATAGCCCTCAGAGGGTTTCCAACTGGTTCTCAGGCCATAAAATCTTTAAATACCTCGTCTTTCTCAGGCGATCAGTCGCGGTTCCGGAGCTTGCTAGGGTTTCATCACTGGAACTTACATCACAGGCTCAAAGTGAACGCGAGATCATCCGCTGCCGTTTTAAACGCTGTCGAACGGAAAATGTCCACCATGGATGCGTCTCTTTTATTTTGATATTTTGAAGTAAATATCGAGATCTAAATGCAGTAAAGTAAATATGGTCGCTCCATGAGGCACGTACTCATTCATTAGCTTTCGGTATAGATCTGCGGTATTGAATTGAATCTGCGGTATAGATCTGGTGCAGATCTGCGTAAAATATGGCTCCGAGCTTCGCAAAAATAATTGGTGGCTCATCCGCCTCTGGAGGGCAATCTCCTGCCCATATCGTGAGTGAAGCCCCAGCTCCCACTATCCAAGTGGTCCAGGACTCACTCGATGAAGCTTTGAAGTTCTCCGAAAGTGCCCTAATTTTCCGGTTCAATGGTTTTTGGCCGCGGCTGATAGCACTCCACAATTGGATCTCGGAGGTATGGAAGCCTATCATTTCTGATGAAATTAATATCTACCCCTGTGCTAGAGGTTTCTTTATAGTAGATTTTGAAAATCCTGAAAGCAGACAATGTATTCTAGATTCCGGCCCTTGGTTTTGGGAAAAATCAGGCCTATTCATGAAGCCATGGAACCCATCATTCGATCCCTCTACAGCAGTGATAACCTCAGCACCAGTTTGGGTGAGATTGCCAAGCCTGCCCTTGCATCTCTGGAATCTCTCCTCGCTAAAAGCCATCGGAAATGCAATTGGGAAATTTTACTGCAGGTGCCCAGAAACAGAGGAATATGCCAGAACCACCTATGCACGCATCTGTGTGGAAATGGATTTCAGTGCCGGATTCCCAGCTGAAATAAACCTAACAAGTAAAGACTATGTGTGGAACCAGAAGCTTGATTATGAAAGTGTCCTCTTCAGATGTCGATCGTGCTTTGAGACGGGGCATCTAGCCAAAAATTGCCCAAAAGCCTCTGAGAAAAATTTTGCTAGAAAAAACCACCACAGATCTACATGGTGGGAAGGAGCACGAAAAGAACACTACACTGTCATCAAAGAAGAATATTCTAGAGAAAACTCTGAGTCACAAGAAATCAAGGAAGAAGGAAATAACTCTCAAAGCAAGCAAGGAGAAAGCCCGCCCCAACAAATCAACAGTTATGAGGATTTGAATACCGCAGAAAATAAATCTTCATTTAACAGCAAAGCAGATCTCCTAAACCAAACTTCTCCGACTATAGATCGCGAAGCTAAGACACCAATGTCCCAAGAACCAGAAGAGATGAAGGAGATGCAAGACAAAGGAAGTTGGAAGACCGTAGAGAAAAGAAAGAAAGCTACAACACCAGTCTCGCCAAGAAAGACGAGGAGCCAGACAAGTAAAAATTAAGAAAATTGTAGGTCTGATAGACCAATTTGGTCTCAGTGGACGTTAACCATCATCATCATCATCATATATCTATATATATCTATACATACACATACATATACATCATTGTTAGCATAACTTGGTGTATTTCATACCATCATTTACCCCAAAATGCTTGACTCAACCTTCATATCTTTGTTTCAAAATTATATCAACAAGACATCATTATTATATGTATGTAAAAAAAAGAAAATAAATATACATCCCATCAGAAAGGAAAAACAATGTTCATGTACAAAACATAAAAACTATAGAATTCCTGAAAAAAACTTGAAAGAGACATTGGCCTCCTTAGTCTCGATTTCTTCTTCACCAACAAATTCATAATATCCCATCAAGACAGTGAGGAGGACGAGATCTTCTTTGGACAAAATATCTGCTTCCATATTGAATTCCTAGAGAATATGGAAGAAGGTGATATGTTCAAAGGATTCCATCATAGCCTTGCTATCAAAAAAAGAGATTTTCTAGTCCCAAAATGTTTACCTCAACTTTCTTGTTTTCTCCATTTATGACCAACTTGGAGTCTCCCATCACTTGCATTCTAGTAAGGCCCTTAATATGAGAAAACTCAAGTAGGAACCATAAGGCTGCAAATTTATCTTTTTTGTTTGACCCTCTTCTTAGAGAGTGATGACTATGGATGAAATGGGAGTGACTATGGTGCAACACAATACTAATACCACAACAAGTAGGGTGTCCCAAGATAGCCCCATCTAAAAATAACCAAGGTAATCCATAATTGAATTTGGGTATAAATAACACCATGGAATTCCAATTGAGGATATAACTTGTATTCCTGTACCATGCATGCAATCTTGGCCATGCACATTTCGAGCGAAATAACCTTTTCTTGAAATATACAAATTTTCTAAGCAAGGCAAATAACAAAAATCAACAAGCATGAGAGAGATTCAAAAAGCACAACTTTTTTATCTTGCGGCCAAAACCTGAAAGTGTCACCTAGTGAGGGTCCCCCCAATCCATATTTGGACAAAATATCTGCCAAAGAAGAGTGGCAACTTGTGATACATAATTGCATTGTAATAAAAGGTGACAATGAAATTCCTCATGGACTTTACAAAGAGAACATTGATTTGGACGTTTCCAACCCTACTTTTGTAGATTGTCCCAAGTGAGAAACTTATTTGAGAGAGACAACAGAGCTTTCAAATTAGATTTTAGAGCATCATAGGTGACCCATCAAAAATTCCACCACCAACATGTGGGAGAAGAGAAATTATCTTTGAACCCTGCCTTATATCCCAATTTTTGTAGTGAAAGGTCTTGTGTGGGCGTTCTTGGACCAAATGATTATATCTTGCACTTTATCTATGAGGAAGATACAATTTTATATGATAAGATCCACATATATATACCACTTAGAGACACATACACCCGGTATTCCAAGATCGATTGCTTACTTCTACCATTCATTCCCATAGATTTGTGGATTCTAAGCTTTCAAATTCGCTAAAAAGGAAGATTGGGATCGATTAAGTCCTTCCAGTAATCATGGGTCATATAAGTTGTATATAGCTTCTCCAACAATCCACAGAACCTGTTCTAAATGAACTTGATGTCCATCTTCCACACACCATGAGACCCATTTTCCCACTAGGGGAAAAACCCAAACCAAAGCTTTCCATATGATAGAGACTTGAAATGATTTATGTTGAACTCTAAACCAATCAACAATGGTCTTACCCAAAAAGTATTTAGCTTGCAACACCTTAAACCATAAGGATTTCTCTTGTGTTGGACACCACAAAATTCTATTAGGAAATGATTTTTCAAAGAGATGCAAGTCCTTCGGACCCCATCCCACAATATCCTTAGGAGATGCCAATATTGTCCACTTTACTAGGGGGATACTTTTGAGATTACTAGAGCAAGACCAAGGAAAGTGAAAGTTGTATTTTCTAATAAAACTTAATACTCCTTTAGGAACTAATGAAATTGAGTTATAATATACAAGAATACTCTCCAAAACATATTTAACTAGCACTAATATTCCTCCTCTAAAGAGATATCGATTGGACGAGACCGAAATCCACCCTTAAAATTTCCCAACCATCCACATCCAATTGGAAATGTGATATTTATTTGGTTTGATATAAAAACCAAGGTATTTGAACCCCTCATCTAATTTTTTGACATGAAATGGAAATAAGTCCCTAACTAGAGAGAGGGAATTCGACAGAAAACCATTATAAATAATACATAACTTGTTTACATTTATTTCCATCCCACTAGCATTATAGAAAATGTCCATAGCACTCTTGAGAAAAGAGTAATCCATTATATCACCCATGATACACGCAAGAGTATCGTAATCAAAACATAAGTGGGACATCACCACCCCTTCAGCTACATTGACCCCTTGGACAAGTCCACACAATCCAAGATATTTAATCATCCTTCTAAAGGATTAAACAATAATAAAGAAAAGTAGTGGGGATCAAGGGAATCCTTGGTAGAGCTCTCTTAAAGATTGGAAGAAGTACGATGGATCTCCATTGATTAAAATTACAAATCAAACCATCTATACACATCCCATGATACAATTTATGATCTATAAGGAAAAATTCATCCGGATAAGGGCCATGCACAAGAATGTCTAGTTAACCCTCACATAGGCTTTGGAGAGGTCCGGTTTGAGCGTAACAGATCTTGTATTTGAAATATTTTCCAGCTGAGATACCTTTTGTGAAAGAGTTACAACATGATTCATGGATGTCCCAGTTATGAAGAAAACCAAACTTCTCTTCTAATATATAAGGGCTACATACAAGTTTTAAATGTTTTGTAATGATCCTAGAAATCGTCTTGTAAATAAGATTTTAGTAGGTGAAGGGCCTAAAATCATCAAAGGAGAGACCATCCTATGATTTAATAACTTAACACAGGAAATTGGAATTGACAGATCCTAATAACTTATGTGAAGATTGAGATTCAAGGAAAATTTTCAATTCTTCCTTTATCATCTCATAAAAACCTAGATAAAACTCCACAAGAAACTAATCAAACTTTGGACACTTGGATTTCTACATAGAGGAGAGGGAAAAAAAATTAGTATTCAGACATAGCTCCCAACATAGAGGAGTTAATCTCTTTTGATACTATCTTGGGAAATTTTGAGACCACATGCAATATTTCATGAATAGGACACCCCAAAGGAGCATTAGAAGGGTTTTGAAAATGACATGTGCCAACTGCTACTTTATTTGTGAAAGAGTTTAGGATAGAACCCATGGGTTCGTGAATGTACCAAATGGTGTTTGTAAGTTTCCTCGAGTTAGCATATTGTTGGGAATTTTTTTATTTTATTTTTATTATGATGCTAGCCAAATAACTCTACTTTTCAAATTGCATGTTCCTCCTCCTCCATCAGTAAAATGTGTTTCTCTTCTTTAAGAGATATAAGTAAACTCATTTGATCAGAAGTTATAGAGTTTGTACATAGTTGGGAGAGAAGATCGCAAAATTAGTTCTCTACTTCTATTAGACACTCAAGCATCTTTATTTAATAATATTTTTCCCACACCATAGAGGCTTTCTTGATAGTGATAAGGTTTTTTGACAATTGTTCCATATATGAGTCGTGGTTGGATTGCAAAGAAGTCTCCAAGGGCTATCCACTAATGACCTATAATCATCCTTCCTTAACCAGGATGGAACAAAGTTAAAGGGTATGGATTTTTTCTCATCCTTTAGAGACATACAAAAAGTAATAGGTTTGTGATTAGATCGGTCCCTTGTGCCTACCAAATATTTAAGCGAGAAGCCAAAGTGAAATAGAGAATTTGATACTAAACATATGTCCAACATTTTTGAAAATTCATTGCCTTTAGAATGATCGTTCATCCAAGTTGGGGACAACTAAACAAGCTCTAGATCTAGGTGGAAATTTTTGACCAACCACTCCATGAAAAAACTATGAAGAGGACCCATTCGGGGACGAGGGATTCAAACTCCCCTCAGACCTAAGGTGAAATTTGGAACCACCCTTGCTATAATATGTTGGTCCTTGAACACACTTGCAAGGCCCAAAGCTACCCAATATCATTCTTGATCAACATACGACCCATAAATATGATAAAAGAAATGGGCACAAAAAATATTTATATAACAAATTAACAAAAATGGTAGAGGGAAAGGAAGATGAATAAATGACTCTAAAATTAGAGTTCCACATAGTAATCAAAACCCTAGATAGACCATCTAAATCAATATCACATCAGGATCAATTCGTTAGCAAACTTTCTAGAAAATGGTGAGCCTTATGGGTAGTGGACATAGTCTCCTGTAACATGAAGATTTCATGCTTTGTAGATGTAATCAGTCTTGTGAGGGAATATTTTTTCTAGGCACCCCAAATCCCCCTTAGATTGAATGAGATAATCTTCATAAATCACCCTTGGGAAGGGATGAATTTTCTCTAAGGGCCCTACCAATAGAAACATTTTTTCCTTCCTTGATTTCAAATTTAGCATGCTCCTATGTTTTGAGAAGGTTAGACTTTCTTCAAACAAGATAAGTAGTAGGAGGATCTAGTGTCAAACTCCCGTTGGAGGGCTAAGGGATAGCCTAGTTATTCTTGGTCCAAAGGGCATAAATCTTCTTTTCCTACAGTGGACAGGGGGGCAGGAAGGAGGGGTGAGGGGAGAGCGAAGGGGAAGGGTTATGGGAAGCAGGGACAAAGGGACTTGCAAGGACTTGGAGAGGGTCATCCATAGGGAGAGAGCCTAGGTAGTGGGGGAGAGACGGATCAACTCGACGGAGGGGACATGGCACATAAGAAACAAAGGAAAGAGAAGGAACATAAGTGGAAGGAGTCGGAGATGGCTTACCAACAAGAGGCTCGATGGTAGAAGTTTGTGCCAATGAGTTGCACAGATTGAAACATTCATAGGTTCCCTTCGAGGTGGGGCAATTTGTGTGTTTTTTATAAGGAGAGTGCTACTCCATTGATGTATTTCAAGTTTCTCAGGTAGGGCCACAGTTGGGGAAATCATTTTGAATGTGACCAACCTCATGACAATGACAACATTTAAAGGGAATCTTCCAATAATCAAATTTTTGGAACTATATAGCCTCGCCCATAAGAATTTTCACATCAACAATAAGCCCCCCTTTTGGAGAGACATAAACCTGAATACCTGATTTTGTGGTCTTCCTTCTACTTCCACATTTCATTCATGCTAACCAAATATCTCATTTTGTTCCCAATGGCAACAAAAAATTCCAAGTTCCAAAAGTGGAGGGGAAGGCTTGGGAGTGGGGTCCAAACCCTAAGAATATCCATTGGTTCACGAGTAGGATAAAAATTTATATCCAGGGATGCATAGGAAGACCTTCCTTCCCTTAGGACCAATTTAATCTTAGAATTTGATCACAATATACTTCAGCTATCACAATCTACTTCGGCTTGGAAAATAAAAGCAAGCCATCCTCGGATAAGAATATGAAAAGTTTGAGATTATCTCATTATGGATTCCTAATTAGCCACCACATATGAGAATAGAGTGGCCACAAAGATTTATTTAGTGACAAAATTCCCAACCAATGTTTTACCCAAGTATTCCTCAATACATTCAATCTAAATGTCCTTCTGTACCATGAGGTTGACAAAAGCGTGTCTCCTTTGAATGCGCTGACCTTTCTCATGTGACATAGTAGTAGGAGCTTTAAAAAAAGGGGATGTAGGCTCATGAGTAGGCCTAGTATCACCAGGGCGCTCAACCAAGAAGGAAGGGTGGGTAGTGGAAAGAGAAGAGTGAACAAAAGGAAGGATGGTGTTGGAAGGACCAGTAGGAAGAAAACCCCCACATGGCGCATCCTCAAGAAAATTTGATAGATTTAGAGACCCGCCTTGACGCAGGTATGAAAGAGGACATGGATGGCTACTGTACTCCCATTGAGAGTGTCAAATTTACACATGAACTAGGCTAGGCGCATAGTCCACCACTCCCTTTGATTTGAAATCCATGGTGAGACCTACTTCCAACACCTTATTAGTAAAAATTAATATAAATAAGAAAGTTTATATATATATATATATATATATATATATATATATATATATATATATATATATAGATATAGATATATATAGATATATATACTTTTTTATTTAAAATTAAATAACAACTATTTTATATTAATAAAATCAATAATATCATATATTAATATTGTATAATTTAGTTAAATTATAGTATTTTAAGATGCTAAATTGTTTTTTAATTAAAACTAATAATTTCATCAATTTAAACTTGCAATTTAAAAAAAAATCGATCTCATTAAATTATTTTAAAAATGAAAAGCAAATTAAAAAATAATGAAAAATAAATTTAAAAAAAAATTAGAAAGAAAAAGTCAAAATCATAATTTGAAACTTTTAACCTTCATCAATTTCATCTAACTAAATAATAAGCTCATCAAACATTGATATGTGAAATAATTTAGAGAAATAAATTGCTCTATGATTATTTGGTATAATTTTTGTTCTCATATGAAAGAGGCCTTTAAATTTGTCTTCTCATGTCAAACTTAGTATATACAATTTAATTTTTTTTAAACAATTTTTTTGTATTAAAATATGGTTGCAACTAAAACTTCTAGTAAGATAATACAAAATATATATTAGTATGTTATGACCAGTACAACATTTCATGAAAGTTCAATAGTACTACGTATTAGTTAGTGTCAACATTAAAATTCTAGCGTTACCACTTCAAACAAGTATATTTCCAAATAAACTAGCATAACATAAATACTACTTACTCAAACATCTAAAAATTATCCACAACAATAAATACAACTTTACAAAGGTCAAGATATCTAGAAATTAAAAGATATCATACCCACTAAGGGCTTCTTGCTTGCTACCAACCTTGGATGATTAGTTGATAGATGCCTCCTTCTTTAATGGAGTTGATTCCTATTGCATTGCATCTTACTCTTTGTTTCATCAAATAATCCAATCCAAATTCCACAAAATATTAGGAGGTGTTGCTAATTAAATAAACCTAACAATGAACCTTTTCTTAATTTTTAGCTTCATAATTATTTCCTACAATATACCGATTCTCTCTTCCATTTCTTCAAACCTATGATGACTATTTTCATCGAAATTTCAAATTACATTTGCTTATGTTTTAGAGATTCTATATGTAAGTTTAAACATATTTTCCACCTTTACATTGACTATACCACCATTATCCACCTTTACATTGCTTATATCACCATTGCATATCTTCTATCCTAGTGTTCCTCTATCCCTATGATTTGTGAACATAAAGCAATAAACATTCTTAGACTTCACCCACATGCTTCTCACATCTCATTCTTAGACTTCACCCACATGCTTCTCACATCTCCTAACTTATTCGTGCAAAGAAAAGTTCTAAAAAATCACACCCATTTCATAATGTCCATGAGAGCTAGCTATTGATTGGAACCTAACCTAGACATTCAAACTAGGTTCTAAAGTTATTACAAGAAATTAATTCCAAATGAAATGATGAGCTTAAGCACTACACCTCTAGAGCTCTCTCATTCTCATAGAGCCTATTGTATTGAGGAGAAATAAATTTGATACATAAAACAAATTCTATATTGCTTGATTAATTATACCACATGAATTCACTCTTCCTATCCTTATAAAGTTGATAAATTAAACGTCTTATGACAAAATCTCATAGAACCTATTGTATTGAGGAGAAATAAATTTGATACATACAACAAATTCTATATTGCTTGATTAATTATACCACATGAATTCACTCTTCCTATCCTTATAAAGTTGATAAATTAAACCTCTTATGACAAAATGTGTGGATGTATGTAGAAAAAGAGGAGTCATGAATGCTTAATTGCTAGTCTCCTTTGAAAATCACCCCTTGTCCCTTAAATGCAAATGCTTCTTCCTTATAATTGAGTTTAATGAATGTGGCACGGGACTTGACATTAAACTAGACTCCCCAACCCATTTATCATAACCATTCCCATTTTGAAATTAGTGACTTCATATGTTTGCTTATTTATATAAGAGTTATTTATTCTTATAACATGGAAATAATCTATGGATTCAAATCTTTTCATCGATATTTAAGCTCTAATTACTAGCCCACTCAACTAAATATCTTCTAGAGTTGTTTGATAATGCATAAGGAATATTATTACTATGAGAAATAATTTCTTATTTTCTTTCACAATAAAGTAGAATTATCACAACAATCACATCTTAATATGTGATATTAGCTCTAATTACTAGCCCACTCAACTAAATATCTTCTAGAGTTGTTTGATAATGCATAAGGAATATTATTACTATTAGAAATAATTTCTTATTTTCTTTCGCAATAAAGTAGAATTATCACAACAATCACATCTTAATATGTGATATTATAACACTTGAAACTAACTAAATCCAAAAAACAAAACCATAATATACTTTTACAAAATAAAACATAATTATAAATATAATATAAATAAACTATTTTGAAAAGACATTGCATGGATAATAAACATCGAATCTAATAATATATGTCAAGATTTCTAGACCACCTTGAATACATGTATAGAATTTTTATTTTTTTTAATATTTAAAAATCCTTTTAATTAAAATCTTTAAATTCAACTCATAATTCATAAAGATTTCTAGATCACCTTGAATATGTGTCTACAATTATTTCTTAATACTTAAAAATCTACTTAATTTAAATCTTTAAATTCAACTCATAATTCATACACATGATGGAGACGTGATAACTAAAACTTGAGTATAGGTTATTATCATAATAATGTCAAACAATGTCTATCTCCAACATTCAACCTCACATGGAAAGAGTATTATGGTCAGTTTGCAAAGGGAAAATCAACAACACATTCACTTTTTCGATTGTGTTAGATGGACCGATAGCTTTACAATTAGTTGGACCTAGATGGACCGATAGCTTTACAATTAGATTTTGTGTTTGTACATTAGAGGGGTTGATGAGCAATCACAGGGCCCATTAATTGACTTTATTTTGCAATATAAAGCCAATCCCTATGACTTCACTTAAAGTTTCATTAAAAAAAGGAATCACTATCAATCTCGATAGTGGTGTGCACGGTACCATGTCATCGCAATACATTATTATAATCAAAACAATTATAGTTTTCATTAAAGTGACACTTTAATAAATGTTTAGATCCTTGAAACCCAAGATATTCAACATGTATTAATCATTCTATCAACATTCTTTAAAGGGTGACTTTGGAGCCAAAGTCAAACATGATAAGATATACATTTCTCAAACAAGTTGGGTTATTATGGGTTTTTAAGTTGGTTTACATGATAAATATCATCTTATTCTACTTTTAAAAATAAGTAATGATGAGAAAGTTGCAATATTGTTTTCAACTTATTTTTTGTGTGGGTTTTAATAGTTTAATAGAGTAAAGGGAATAACTACGATGCAACATAGTCTTTCTCTACCGTTAATTAATTGATCAAGTGAGCGTTTGTTGTTCATTTCATTGTTAGCATGGGGTCGACATTTCATTTTGCATCTAAAATATGTCATTATTGCACCTCCACTCCTGCACAGTGAAAGCCACTTTCACAGATATATACGTTATTAAATCCTTATTCGAGAGTGCTTTTCACACTTGCAATATGTTGTTATTATTACCTCTGGACAACTTCTTCCACACAATTAAAATGAAACTTTTTACTGCTAAAAGATAACATTGCGAAGCATCTGTACTTGTCTTCACAATGAGCCATCATTTGTATTTACCTTACAAAACAAGTTCATCAACTAAGAAACTGGCAAATGCGAACCGAAAATTAGCAAAGGTGAATCATTCATGTGAGATTCACATTTCATTTTTATTTTTCTGCATTTGCTATATGTCATTATTACTATCTCCACAGACGCACAACCATCTCCGTACAACTACTCCCGCACTCAATAACGCCCTTTGATCAGTCATTGACATTCGAAACTCTGCACATGATACCTATGAACAACTACCTTCACAAAACCAACTTCGTACAACTACTTTTGTACTTCCAAAAAATGTTCCTAAATAATAATTAAAAGAGACAAAGCCTTTTACTGCACGACACTTTTTCTTAACAGGGATTGAAAACAGATTTTTTACTATCCCATTTATGCAAAAGACCCTAGTTCTCTCATACATAATCTGTCCTTTGCACATTTACTTATCCGCACAGCTAGTCGTTTTGTCATTTAAGCTCTCAAGCTTTCATTGTATGCACTTATGCATTTAACCACCTGAATTAAAACCAATACCATAACACATTACAATTAAAAGACTCCTATGTAATTTTCTCATTCCGCACAAATTCTGCACATGCATTTTCCACACATGAACATCCATCTCCACACAACTCCTTCTGTACAATTACTTCCGAGGTCGCAGAAAACGTTCCTAGATAATAATTAAAAAGTCCATTGTGATGAAGAAGCTTTCCAACTTGCATTGTGCAGTTGTCCCCATCTGTACCACAATTTAATTGATTCTCTTTGCATAAAGTTTTTCGTAGAGTGGAAGCTATTTTCAGACTCAATAATACGTGTTGATAAGACTACATTCACATTGAATACTTTTATTGCTAATAACTTAGTATTAAAAATGAATACTTTTTGCTTATATTATGGATAATATTTTAATTGGAAATAATGCATATGTCCATATTTTCGAATATGTTTCAAATTAAGTGGGGTCCGTATTTGGTCCACATTTCTATATCAACCCATGCTTGTTCCACACAACCTCCTCTACTCACATTTTATCTAGACACATATATGAAGTTATTGCTAATAGTTTAAGTGCAAATAATTTATATTTTCAAATATTTCAAATATTTGTTTGTTTAGGCTCTTTTGCAGAATTTCTCTTTGTGCGGATTTCCACACTTTGCACTAACTACTAAAATTATTGGTCATATTTTAGTTATAAATAATGCATATCTCTGTATTCTATTTCCATTTTTTTTAGCTATAAGTAAAGCATTCATTGTTCACCATAGTTGCTGTTGGGAAGTTCAATTTTTGTAGCATTGAACATATTCACAGTCAGCACTCAAACGATGTAATCAAATATTAACTCAAAAGGATTGTAGTTTGTAGTAATGTTAATTTTTATTTTAATCAATAACACAATATGAGATATAAAACAAAGTTTCAAAGCATGTGTTCGAATAGAGATAAAAAATGTTTTTTTTTGCTAAGGCAAGAGTGGATCCTTCTACTAAATTGAAAAAAATAAATAGTGTACAAAAGGCTTAACCCACAGCTAACCATTAGATCCTGAGCTAGAGATCCAGCAGATGAGAGACATTTCGAGTGGCCAACAAGCACATTGTTTAACAAGAAAATCGGACCCGATGGACTTAGTAGATCCTAATTGATAATTTTATAGGGTCCATTTTTAACCTAACCATCTTTCATTTTCTCCTCCCAAAATCTGTCATATGCGCACGATGCCAGATAGGTCGTGTGAACAACTCGAGCTATAACCTCCAATTCGGACACACCAACAAGCACGATTAATCCTTGCCGTAGATTGACCGTGGTTGATCCAATGGTTACGAATCATATTGTGTGGCCTTAAGTCACCGATGATTACCGCGCGATGAGGGCGGTATTGCCTCCCCACTCTGAGCCACGTGTTGCGTGGTGAGTGGAATCACTTCCAAATGAGAAAAACTGCTTCTGGCCTGAAGGGGGTGCGATACACCAGAAACCACTTCGAGGGCAGTAAAGCTACCGCAGGCAAAAAAGCGGGGTTTTGTGGCTGCCGCGAAAGACTGGATTCTGGTGCCTGGGCCAAAGGAATATGAAGATCCCTTCTTCCAGCCATCCCCCTGAAACTTCTGGTATGTTGTTGTCAATCATAGACCTGCATTCCAAAAGCGTCCTTACTTGTGTCATAATTCTGCATAAAAGTCAACCAGATCCCATCTCTGTGGCCCTGTTTCAGAATACCTTATTGTCCTCTTCTACCTGACTAAAACACTGCTCCCTTAATCTGTTCTGAGACATCTCTTGCCAAATCAACTTGACCCTGTTTTTAGTGCATACCACTCCTTGATTGGCCAGAATGTCCACCAATTTATTGGCCGTTCTTCGCACATGAGTGAAACTCACAGTGCATAAGTCTAGGAGGTGAAATTGGATCCTTTGAAAGACCTGGATCAGCCTCCAATGACTTGAGACTTTTTCCGGCTCTGTTCCACAACATATTATTTTAACCGAGTTAATGATCAACCCAGAGTTGGCTTTAATAATAATATTCTGGAGATTATCCTGCTTCAGGAAATATAAACACTATTCAAGAGCCATTAATTCAGCCATATGGTTTGTAGCTTTTCCCAGATGGCAATGGAAAATAAAGAGAATACAACCATTATCATCTCATAGCACTCCTCCAAAACCAGCAAGACCTGGGTTGCCTTTTGAGGCCCCATCAATGTTGAATTTCAGAAAACCCTGAGGGGGAGGATGCCAATAATCTGGCTTATTTGTTGGATTCATAACCTTCCTATCCATTCCCTGTGGTATAAGCCCCTGCATACCCAGTTGACGAAGTATCTGCATCTCATTTTTTGAAGGAGGATTTTTTGGGGGGTTTTTCACAATAGTGCCAACCATTTCCTTGAGTTGTCTTAAGATCTGCTCAAAAATGTGTTGGGTGGTGCTGTGTACATTTTTGAAGATTCTATTGTTCCTTTCTTTCCAAACATTCCAAATTATGAAGCCTAGAATTAAAACCCAAGCCAAGCGAGGATACTCATACTAAGAGAAGTTTTGTCTCCAGTTATTTAGGGTGTTGATAATGCTTTCTTTTTTCCTGTCCGTCTATTGAAAAATTATGGCAAAAGTGTCCCATAACCTAGAGGTAAAGAGGTAGTCGTTGAGAAGGTGCTCCATTGTCTTCTCTTGGGCTTCACAGAGCTTGCATCTAGAGGGTCCCAAAACACCCCTCTTCCTAATATTTTCCCAAGTCAGAATCTTCTTATGATGTACCAACCACATGAAGAGTTTAATTTTCATCCAACCTTGATGCCTCCAAAGGTTCTTCTAAATCTTGTCCGGTACATTGGAATCCAGCTCAAGGAATATCTTCTTGGCTTCCTTAATATTAAAGGTTCCTTCTTTATTGTTGCCCCATCTAAGTTGGTCATGCCCCTCTAAAACAAGAATCTTCCTTTGGTCCAAAATTGTTAGTAGTGCATCTGCTTTTTCTTTCAAGGGGTTGTCATCCGTAAATTATATATTCTTCTAGGTTATCCATTTGTCGTCTATACTGGTTTGTTCCCAAAAATCTTTAACCCTGAAAAGCCCTTTGGTATCCGTTTCTTTCTTAAGGTCCAGAAAGTCCTCTCTTAACAGTGTAGGTTCTTGTTGCCATTTATCCTCCCAAAACAGAGCAAGGTCTCCTTCTCTGATTTCCCAGAAACTGTTTTTCTGCACTAAGCCTCTATTCTCCCAAGCCTTATTCCAAATGTGGGATCCTTTTATGATTCTCATCATCCTTATGTGATCATTATCTTGCCAAGTGCTGGCATATTTTTCTTTCCAAACACTAGCCCACTGAGCCTTTGGATCTTTCACCCAATGCCACCATAATTTTGCCCCTAAAACCTTGCTGAGTACATCTGGATCATCCAATCCAAGACCCCCATGGGTTTTTGGTTTACATATCTTATCCTAGGCTACCAGGGCCCATTTATTTCTCTCCTCCCCCTTACCCCAAATAAAGTCTGTTTGAATGGTTCTAAATTGATGTAAAACTCCCTTTGGAGCTGGAATTGTTGAAAGCATGAAAATGGGGATTGATTGCAAAAAAAATTTTGTAAGCACCAACCGACCCACCAAGTTTAAAGATCTGATAGTCCATTTTCTGATTTTATCCTAAATCTTATTAATTACCAACTTCCAGATGCTTTTGTGAAAAGGTTTATCTGTTAAAGGAACTCCCAGGTACTTGGAAGGAAGTACCTCCCTTTGAAAGTCCAGAATTCTAGAAATATTTCTCTGAATATCGATATTAGTATTAAAGAAAAAAATCTTAGATTTTGACATATTTACCTCCATACTTGTGGCCATGGCAAAGTCACGCAGGATTTGTCTATAAGCAAGAGCTTCTTTTACCATGGGGACTCCCTGCAATATAGTGTCATCAACAAATTGTTGATGGGACAAATACTTTCCAGTTTCAGAAAGTTGGATACCCTTGATGTTACCCCCTTCTTTCGCATGCTTGATAGACCGCCCAAGTCCTTCCATCATGAGGATAAAGAGAAAGGGAGAAAGTGGATATCCCTGTCTGAGACCTCTTGAAGGAGTAAAGGTCTTGGAAGGAGAACCATTGACCAAAATTGAAAATCTAGAAGAAGTGACTAGTGCCATAACCCATCTTACCCAATTATGATCAAAGCCAAAGGCTAGAAATACCTTCCTACTATAGGTCCAATTCAACTTATCATAAGATTTGGCAAGGTCCAATTGCATAATCATTCCTGCCTTCCTATTGCTTAACAATGAATGCACTATTTCATGCGCTTGAATGATGTTGTTGAGAATTTGTCTACCCTCCACATAACCTGATTGCTCCACCGAAACTAGAGTAGGAAGAAGGGGTTTTAGTCTATTGGCAACCACTTTGGATATTATTTTATACACCACATTGCATAAAGATATGGGTTTGAACCTGTCCGGAGTCTGAGCATTATCTTGTTTGGGGATCAAGGAGATGAAAGAAGTATTGAGTGCCTTCAGAATGGTTCTATTCAACTTGGAATCCTCCACTACTTCCATAATATCTTGTTTAACAATGCTCCAACAGGATTTAAAGCAATCCACATTGAAACCATTGGGGCCTGGTGCTTTTCCATTCTGCATCTCCTTAATGGCCTCACTAACCTCCTCTTTAGTCACTGGCCTGTTGATATTGAAATTATCCTCTCTTGATACTACTCTAGGCAGTTAAGTCCTTGATAAAATGATCTGTGTTTGCAGTGGTCTCCTTCACAATACCTTGAAAGTGTTGGGCTAACACAGTTTCTATATCTCCATGGGAATTGCGAAGATGACCTCCCTCATCCTTGATTGAAGAGATCCTATTATGGGATCTATTCGCCATGGTGGATCTGTGGAAAAAACTGGTGTTTCGTTCCCCTTCTTTTAGCCATTGAACTCTAGATTTTTGTCTCCAATATATTTCCTCTTGTTTACATAAGTTCTCCCAGTCTTGATGAAGTTTGTTAACTTGTTCATCTCTACCTCTATCAAAGCCCTCTGAAATAAGAGTTTGATTGAGTGTCTTCATTTTAACTTCAACCTCTTTTTTCACTGCAAAAATATTCCCAAATTCATTCTTGTTCTAGTCTTTGAGTCTGAGCTTGATGTATTTTAGTCTTTTGTGGAGCAGAAACATTCTTGTTCCCTGAATATGCAGATCTTCTTTCCACCATCTTGCTATATTGCTGATAAAATCTGGGTGGGTAAGCCAGATATTCTCAAATCTGAAAGGTCTATTCTTGGGGGTACCAATACCCTGTACCTCCATTTGAACAGGCCAATGGTTCGAGCCACCAAAGGGGAGAATTCTCACTATCATTTCCTTGTCTATGAGCATAAGGTCCTCTGAAATTATGAATTTGTCTAACTTTGAGGCTACTTGAGACTCCCCTCCTCTCTTGTTGTTCCATATAAAGAGGCCATTATTCATTTTAGTATCAAATAGCTTCATATTATCTATGAAAGTTTGAAATGTTGTAGAATCCTTGCTTAAAGTTCTTGTTCCCCCTTTTTTCTCCAAAAGTGATTTGATCATGTTAAAGTCCCTACCCATGATCCATGGAATTCCTGCATGTCTATCTCTTAGTTCTACAAGAGAATCTAGAAATCTGAGTTTATCATCTAGCCTTTGTGGGCCATAAAAATTCGTGACCAAATAAGTCTCGCTATCTCCCACAGGTTGAATATTCACTGATAAATAATTCCTAGATGTCTCAACATCTATTATGCCAATCTTTTGGGGGTTCCAAAGAGTGAGTATGCCTCCTTCTGTATTATCTGCTTTAACTTCTAGAAACTCAAATCTATTGAGCCATTTGCTATGAATTTCTTTTATTTTTTGAATGGAACATTTAGTTTCCTGGATAAAGATCATATCCAGAGCTTCTTGTTTCATTCTATTGCTAAGTATTCTTTGTTTTCTTCTACTATTTAAACCTCTGATATTCCAGGTTGTGAACTTCATTATTAAGGATTTGTAAAGGAGTAATTGCATAGGTCTTTCATCTTACCTGAATCTATCATTAGCTTTCCACATTCCATCAATATCTCATTCTGCTTTTTCCTGCATCTTTTCTTTCCTAGGTTTCTAGAAGCTAAACCTGGTGCGGTTTTCATAGTTTTCACTCCTTCGTTGCCCTGCCTTTCATTGTTTATTTTCCTTTCCAGCCCTTTGGCTTGAGTTTTCCATAGAAACAGCTGTTGTACTCTGTTGAACTCTTCTTGAGGTAATGAGTCTACCCCTCCCATGGTGCCCTGTTTCAAGAATCCTTCCAGATCTAGGTTTTCTCTTTCCAGAATCTCCTGTAGTTCATGATCCTTCGTTTCTATATCACACGGAGTCATTTCTTGATCCATCTCAAGTTCTCCATCGCTTAGCATTGTTTCTTTCTGTTTAGAAACTTCCTGTGCTTGTTCCCTATCTTCTTCTTTATCCTTCTCCCCTGAGCTTCCTTCCATTACCTGATCTGCTTTTGGTATTTCCTCTTCTTCGAGAAATTGGAACCTGTTCAGACTAGCCTGTTGCCCTTCTGTTTGCTGTTTCTTTGGCCCCCTTTTGGCCCCTTTTCCTCTATGTCCCACTTTGTGAAAGCTTCCAGTGTCTTTCATTGTGGTTGATTTACTCCTGTTCTCTATTTTGCTAAGAGAGCAGTCTCTAAATAGGTGACCATGCTCATGGTATCTGCGACATCTGAAAGGAATATGTTCATAATCTACTGTTTGCACCCATTCTTCATCAAAAACTTCCAGGATGACCTCATCTGGTAGGGCTCTCGATAGGTCCATATCCACACATATTCGTGCGAAGGAAGTATATTTTCCCCTTCTAGTGGCCTTAGAGGCTTTAACAAAATGCCATAGTTTATTACCTATGGTAGATAATGATTCTGTTTGCCAGTAATCAAGAGGTAGGGAGTAGAGTCTTACCTAGACCGGGACCAAAGTAAAAGTTTCTCGCTCCGAGAAAAAATTCATCATCTACGACCGCATGTAGAGGCTTGCTGCCGCATAGAAGTAGGGTCCTCCTTCAAACACCCTATCTTTGTCCTCAATATTTGTAAAGAACACAATGAAGAAACCCTTTGACCCAAGGTGTAGTTCTATGCTTCCTTTCGGTTTCAAATGGTATTTAATACACATTTGTAATTACTTTTTAGTGGGCCATAATCCCATGAATTTACAAATGATAGCATAGTTCCGCATGTGGTCCCTGTGTGCCTGCAGTGCAGGATCATTTAAAACTACTCTGGGAGTGACCTTAGTCTTGGGTTTACATGGCCCCTTCTGTGCCTTGTTTTCCGCTCCCTGTTTCTTGTCTTCTTCCTCATTGTCTTTCATGCTGTTGACCTCCCTTGGTTTGGTAAAATCTTGATCCTCTTCCAGATTCTTTTTCCTTTCTCCTGAAGGCAGTTTGATAGATTCCATAGGTTTGTTACCATGGCTGGCCACTACCTGCCTGTAGGAAGGAGTGGAGCTCCCCCCTTTGCTCACCTCCATGGAGCTCAGAAACCTGAAACCCTAGCTATGCATCCGCTGTTCGATGTTCCAGACCGCCGAGCATCTCCCTAACTTCCAAATAAAAAATGTTATCATAAAATCAATATAGGCAATTAGTTTTGAATGCAAAATAGTTCCTGTAGTTCTTTTTGTAAATAACGACTATTTCATAACCTATTTAGTTTCAATACTTAGGCATTAAAAACATTTTTTCTCAACAAGGTCATAATTAATATAATTTAATTTATATATATGATATTCCCTGTGTAGAGATTTCACAGTGCAGAACAAACTTGCTCTATAAAACAAAACTTCTCATTGTAAAATTTACACAATGAGAGCTCTATACAAGGAACTAAATAACACATAATTAGAAAAGGAAGCTCAATACAGAGGCTTATTTCTCTATAGGAAGAAAGGATGAGTCAGAAACATAAATAATTATTTATTCCACGAAATGAAATCTATGTGGGTCTGAATAGACTGTGCCAATATTTTATTATTAAGAGATATACGTGTAAGATAGTAAACATTGTCAATTTTTAAATTTTATTTAAAGAAAAAAATGCAATTGAATATAATAGAAAAAGATGAAAGCATTTTTTAGAAATTTATAGAAACCACTATGCAAAAGAAACTTGTTCTGCACAAGATAAATTTTTGTTGTAACCTTTGCACAATGAGAACTTTGTACAAGGAACTAAATAACATATAATTAGAAAATGAAGCTCAACAACATCAAAAATCTAATACAAAGAGTTATTTCACTATAGGAAAAAGGGTGTGTCAGAAACATAATTAATTAATTAATCTGCGGAATGAAATTTGTGTAGGTCTGAAGACATTGTGTTAGTATTCTATTATTAAGAGATATATGTCTAGGATGCCAAACCATTGTCAAATGTTCAATTTCGCTTAAAGAAACAAAACAACACTAAATGTAACAGAAAAGATGAAAGCATATTTTTGGAAATTTATAGAAAACATTGTGTCAGAATAAAATGTCAATGAACATGGCCATAAATTAGGCTTATACGAGATCATATTCAAAACATAGTCTTAAAAGACAAAATTGCTAAATAGAATCACAATTGTCCATAGAAAATTGTAAAGTAAATGGATTTGTTTAGTGGAAATTGGTGTTCTTCTTCCTTGAATGACATCTGCAACCATAAACAACAATTTTTAAGATTTATAACGATTCCATTACCCATTGAAGAAACACGTTGAGCATTTTTTGAATGTAGTCCTTGTTGGGGGCAACTGTAACTTCCATTTTCATGTTTATGGTGAAAATCACTTTTTCAATTTCCCTAGTTTCTTCCTGCACATTGACAACTGACTCAACGTTCTACTTATTGACCTTGACAAACATAGTTAGCCATGTGTCAATATGCTCTACACTAAAATCAATGATTCTATCAAAATTTGTTGCCATTTTCTAATTTTTCTCCCACAATTGAGTTTGTAACATGTCGTTTGAATCAAACTTAGAATCTTGCAGCTTATGTAGACCATCTCATCCTGTTATAATATCCATTTCCATGAGATAGGCATTATCTCTCCTTTTGGATAGTTCACTACAAGTAGAATTGATATGCTCAAATGTAGTGACCCTTTCTACCCATACAACTTGCAATTGCTTCACTCATTCAACATTTGGTAGTTGTTGGTTTTTATTTTTGAAATTAGAGAGTAGTCCTAGCTCACACTTAAAAGTATCCAAATCATTGTCAATGAATTTATTGTATTCTATAAGATTATTGTTAACCAAGTCCATAAATATCATCTTTTTTCTCTTGCAAACGCGTTAAATTGAAAACCTCTTTCCAGGCATCATCAATGATATCTAATCTTTGGAATATGTTCTCGAGGATATATGTCTGTACTGCATTAAGCATATTCACAACCTTGTTAAATGTTCGTGGTGTCGCAACAACAAAACTTGACAATGAAGGTGACCATACTGCCAGTGGAGTCATTAATAGAGGAAATGGATTTGCAATGTCTTGTAGTTCTTTTAATTTCCTCTTCAACATGAGATTTTTTGCAAGCACGTTGGTATCACTTTGAGTATTTGCATCATTGTTAGATTATTGTAATACCATGAGCCCCATTGTATCAATGCTAGAAAGATAAATATCCACGTGTTATTAATCATGAATCTTTTTATTTTCAACCTTTACCTTTTCAAATATCAATTTTTTGTTGGTCTTATCATATTTTTCATTTTTCAATGTGATAAGCCATTCATTGAAAATAATGTCCTCGTATGAAATTTGCTCCATTATTTTCTGATTCTCTTCTAAATGAGTAACAACCAAGTTAGGTTGTTCACTTTGATCACATTCTATGTCTACAACCTGTTCAATGATTTATCTATTTATGACACTATTGGACTTGGATATTTGAACTATATGTGTTTGGTCTATAAATAATTTACGGAGATTATCTTTCTCATCTCAACGACTTGTTGAATCACCAATAACCAGTTTTCTAGAACTCGGATTTTTTTCTCTTTCCTAGAGTCATGGATGACACTACACCAGTAATAAGTGTGGAAGGTGAAGATTGTTGTGCAGGATTTATGGATTTTTGTTTCTGTCTTGCCTCAACTATTCTTTGGGCATCCATTTTCGATACTTGATACTTGATTTTTTTGCAAATTTAATAAACTATGTGTTATGTAAACATATTTGGAATTAGAAAAAGATTTAAAGACACTATTTGCTTACATATTATGACATGCAAAAATTGCACTGTTTCTTTGTTCGCATGCAATTTAGGTTATTAGGGCAAAGCAAATGAAAATATGAGAGGAAAGAGAGAAATTAATAGTGAATTGATAAGAGGCAAGGACTACTGGATATGTTGAAAATTTTGTTAGAGTTCTTTTGTTCATAAATTAAGTAATGGTAAAATACAAATCCATAAATAATTTTGCAGAAAAGTAATACGTTGTAGAGACAAATGCGAACGAACCTGAGAAATTAAGAAATAATTTGTTGAATACTACTAAATCCGTTGAGAAGTGAGACCAGAAAAGTATTCACTAGTGCAAATGTCTATGTTTATCTTTTTTTCCATTGTCGGATTCAAATATCGCTTGGTTGATTGTATAAGTGAAAATATCTTGGTTTCTTTATATACTACTTATATTCTTCTCCAATGTAGCGTAAATTTATAATTTGTTGTTGTAGTTGCAAATACCAACTATTATTATTCCTAGTGTGGAAACTACCACAGACGACACTTAATAAATTGCAATTGAAAACATCAAAGCCAACATTTATGGTAAGTAATGGAACTAAGTATTGATATTGCAAAACCATATTCTCCACTTACTGTGTATTTTGTTCTTGATTTAATATCATTGAAATATGTGTCATACAAATATGAATTTGTGATACAATATAAGGCCCTTGTCTATGTGTACTACATTCTGAAAGGTTTTCTGGCTTAAATTGCACAAAACCTGTTAACAAAATTTTGGATTCACGATCCTGGGTTGAAATTTATGCACAATATGACAGTTATACAAGTTTTCAAAATGGCTAAGTGCATATATGCAGTAATAAAAAATATCATAGCAATTATGAAAATTAGCTTTGAAACTACCAACAATAACTATTGACATTCGTAAATGGATATCATGATTTGATTTAGTTACTGAGCTAGTCCACACTACTATATGGCTGACAATTGTTTTTTATTTTGATATTTACAAATCTAATTTCCTAAAGTTTAACAGTTGTAATTCATATTTAGTATTATCAAAGGTAACTCAAAGGGCCATATAGGAGTAAACACGGGTGAACCAATATTAAGTGTTGATGGTGTATGAGGGAGATAACATAGGAAAAGGGTATAAAATCCATTAATCATGATAAATAGTGCAATATCAATAGTCCTCACTACCATTCTTTCTTAACGTTTCCAGATTCAGATCTGACTTATTGATTTATTGGCACGTTTAACACTTTCAATAAATAGTAACTAAAAATTTCAATGTGAAGGTTAACGATAGTTGGTGAATTAAATTTCATTTTTTTTCTTTCTTACTTTGGTAATGGTTACTACTTTAATGTTTTCGATATACGTGTACTAAATAGTAGGGATGTACAAAATAAAATAAAAATGAGTTCATAGTGATCATGTACATTATTGTGTAGGTATTCAATTTGACAGTAGAATAATATTATGTATAGACACAAGGAAAAATCGATCATCCAAAAATATGCCAAAACAATTTACATTTAAACTTGTAATAAAGGCCCTTAATTAATTATTTTATTAACACTAAATCATGTCGCTAAAAATTGGCATATAGCTTCCTTTACTTGGGTACAGTCGAAGCACTGCTGCACATGCATTCATTGTCGGATATGCACAACCATTTCCAGATAGCTACTTTTGTATTCAATGACATGGTTTAGTGGAAACATTCAAATACTTTTTCATATTCGTTTTTCATCCACACAAATTTCCTCTAAACATAAGTTAGGCCATTTGGTAATCTCAAGAGAATAAAAATAGCATCACATAACTTCCATTGCACACAAAAGTCATTACATTCAATGTTATTAAATAATCGTTATTACAATTGGATCAGTAGTCAGTCTTCTTTCTTTGAAATGGAAACATAACTGTTTCAAATATGTGCAGAAGAATGGTGTTTCAAATATGTGTGGAAGGATGGTGTGTAGAATAAGGAACATAAATTTTCACACACACATACATATGTACTTTGATGTCACTCTACACAATGAAAGCCCCACACAAGGCCTCATGGAGTATGGGCATGTTAACTTTAATACAGTTTATTCTCTTATACTCTTAAGTGAAAACATTTAGTCTTGCACTAAGTAATTTGTAGTTTGTATTTTTTGTTCGAACATGTATTGAAGTGTTGTTTGGATGCAAAGAGTAAGTGCAGAAAGATCAAAGCCATATACAACATCAAATCTCATTTATCAATTTTAGTTTTGCATATTGTAGCGGGTTTTAGCCAAATTAATATTCATGTTTATAGCATATTGTTACTTGTAATCATCCTAATAATAGCAGAAAACATATAAATTATTGAAAGAATTCTCTAAATTCCCGATGAAGAAACTTGGTATTCGCAATTAATATGTAAAAATCAATCAAAATAAAGTACTACTATTAATATCCATTTATCAAATCCACATGAAATGATGTTACTAAATCTAGTTACAAAGATATTGATAAGGTCGTATCTATCGATATTATAAAATACTCTTTTCGATATCTATTCAGTGAATTCAACTATATATTTTTTTTAAAATACCAATATTTATCATTTGCTTGAGTTATCTTGGACTAGAGGAAAAGCTATGAGGATTGGTTAGAAGTGTTGTTGATGCTAGTGTTGGTGTGACCCTTGTTGCTGTAGTTGGTGCACTTGCATTTATATTCGAGGACATCAGAAAATTTACAAAGAAGAGAATATGATAAGCTATAATTCTATAATCAAAAGTGCCCTTTTACTTTGTCGAAAGAAACTTTACAAATTGAATTTTTTTTATTGTTTATCTAATGAACTAAGTTCCTTTAATATTGAATAATATGAGTACAATTTCCAAAAGTGCAATTATATAATCCAAAATTTGAAAATAGCAAAACAAATTTACACAATGAATGTCCTGAATATGCATTAGTTTGTTGAATAAATAACAAAGAAAAACTTGTATTTATTTTTGTGTGATATAGAATATTAATGAAATACTATACTAATATCAATTTCTAAATCATGCAAAACATAACTACCATCAATACTAGCAAAATTGCAAGATTGATAATGAGCACTGATTAATGAATATCTTTAAAAACGATAGTAGCTAAATATCATTTTATATCACTAACATCAATATAACTTATATATCATTTCATATATGATTTTTTCAATTATGACATCATTAAGGTGGTTGCAATTTCTTTCAAAAATGACAACAAGACCGGGGTGGGGATAGTGGGCGGCCAAGGAGTTCAAAGAAGAGATTTCATTATATGGAATACAAAATTATCTCAAATATTAGATGTCAATTCCTGTTATTTGTGAAAACAAATTGTTATAATGTTCATTTTCTATGGTCTACAAATTAGTGAACAAAGAAAATTACAACTATTGGTCAAAGCTACATGAAAATATTCAAAGTAAAAATAGACTTTGTTGTTGGTGTTATAATAAACTAAAATAAGTCATTCAAATACATACAACTATATTCAAGTTCAAATTTTGATTACCATAGCTATGATTAAAATAGACATTGAAGGTGAAACAAATTTTTGACAATGAAAAAACAATTATTGAATAGCCATTTTCATTTCTATCGATAGAAGAACAATTATATTCCGATTGTTCACAAAAATGATAAATAATGTCAGAATTTGTATAGAGAAATGAGTTTTTAACAATAAGGTATACAATTTGAATAAAAATAATACTATATGGCTACTCATAATAGTTATTATGTTGATAGCAACACTTTTTTTGATATCGCAGTTCACTAGCATATTCATGGTTTCCATTTTGGTTCTTTTGTCTCATTAACTTTGTGATCCTACTTTTTGGAAAATAGAAAAAATTGCTCTGCAATTAATTAAATATGTATACTAAATGATAATGTGACTTTGAAACAAATATATGTGGGGCAAAAAAATGAAGAAGAAGAAGAAGGAAAACCATGTGCAAATGTAAACAACCTCGGTAATTTTGCATAAAGAAAATAACATTTGTTTTTAAAGAGTTTATCAAAACTTTTATATGCAACTGCAGAAGTAAATGAATTTCAATCTTGTAAACGGTTCTATGAAAAATCCATTTGCAATGAAAAGCGAAAAATTGTAACTAGTGATTGACTCAATTCATAATAACATATATAAAAATCTGAACATTTGATCACTAGTAAACAGAAAAGTGAACATTCCAAGATTTAAGAAAAATTATACTATGTAAAAGTGCATGACCTTATTTCTTAATTGTCAACTATTTTAATAGTTTCCGGCTTGTTGAAGAAATTTATTTAACTTTTCTTGTATGCAATGTTTCATAGGAACAACTGAAATTTTTAATTTGACACTTTGACTGAATATATCTTTCTCAATTTTTGTAATTTCTCCTTGCAATTCCACAGCTAAAACATACTTATGTTCATTAACATTAACAAATCCAATTAGCCATTCCCTACCTTCATGTGTACTAAAATCAGTTATATCATTGAATTCTGATGCCTTTGACTGTTTTAGCTTATGCAATTCAATTGTTAAATTTTGTCTTGAAATTAAACCAAAGTCACATGTGATATGTGGGCCGTTTAGATTCTTCACAATCTGTACAACTTTGACATATGCATTTGCCCTTCGATTCTCTATGTTTTGATATTTAGAAATAATGTTCTCTATTCTTTTGATTCTCTGAGACCATGCAACTTTGAGTTGCTTCATTCGATTAACATTTGGTAGTTCCTGTTCTCTTTTCTCTACATCAGAAAGTAAATCAAGTCTTTGGCTGAAAGCAAATAAGTCATTATTCATGAAATACCTGTCTCCTTCGAGATCATGTTGAATGCACTCAACAAATGACTTAGTTCTTTGTACCAAATGCTCCATATTGGAAGCTACTTTCCATGCATGTTGAATGATTTGTAATCGTTAGCATATATTGCTAATAATATATGGTTTTAGCACATTAATAAAATTGATAGGTTTAGAAAATATATATGATGTGTTGTGAATAATAATTGCGAGAATTGTTGTTTGTATTGATAATGAAGCCATCAAGAAAGGACTTGGATATGTAGCATCTTCTAGGTCCTTTATTCTTATTTTTAAGTTTAAGTTTTTTGCTTCGCATTGACTAAGAGACTCTACAAGCATGTTACTGATAGCTTGACGTAGCTCCATGAGAAATGTGGTTGCAACTCCAAATGAATCAACCTACACTTATATTTTGTATAAAATGTTATCGCTGTGAAGCTTAACGTTCTCTATCTTCATTTGTTCACTGCTACTTTCATTGTTTTCATTTTTGTAATGTGAGAGAACTGTCATAAAAAATATTATATTCCTTGAAAATTTGTACTATTGTTTCTTTATTTTAAGCCAAACAAACACTAATCCAATCAGGTGTCTTAAAGTTTTCAACTTCTATGTTTATAGTTTCATCAAAATAAATACTATTTTCATAGGACATCTGAAATTGACTAATTCAACAACATACACATCTTTTGAGAACAATCTTTGATCAAGCTCTTTGTGCTTCACTTTATCTGATTCCTTGTCATGAATTAGTTTCATGTTTGTAGTATCTTTTGTCCTATTTTCACTTGACTATGAAATCACATTAGTATCATTTATGCATTATACAAATTTCTCTACAAAAATGTTGATACCTAGTTCGTGGATGATTTGTTTGGTATCTATGGTCAGCCCTTGATTTTCACGAGTATCGTTTGTGCAACGCACAAATTGATCTTTATAAGTATCAGTGCTTGATACTTCCATGATATCTTCAACATTTATTATTATTTGTTGTTGTTTTTTTATGCATTTTGACATTCTTCACTCTGTTCTCTAATTTATGGAAAAAAAGTTTCCGTATCCAATGATTTCCAAGTGTGCATGAAATAGACCCTCCTCATCAAAGGCTTTAATTGCTTCAGATTTACTTAAGTTAAAAGGTTTCAAAGCTAGTGCGGTCTCTGTAACATAAGCCCCATTTTTTACTGTGATTTCACTAATAGTAAACGACAAAGGAATGAATTGTTTTGTATTTTTGCTTTCAAACATCTTTAGCAAGTCAAGGCACTTCCTACAAACTTTACCAACAAAATACCTATCTATAACAAATTTTGGCAATAAAAATCACTTATCTTGAAGCCCATATTTTCGAATTATCATATTACTTTCTCTTTCTTTATGCATACCTTTCGCCATAGGAAAACTTGTGCCTGTCCAGATATACAATGAGGCTCTTATCTAGTTATCATGTAGTTGAATTTCCTTACAAAAACATCTTGAATTAGACAAAAGTTTAAAGAAGCATTATTCTTCCACAATATAGGATAATAGAATTGCATTAGTTCTTGATTCACATTGAATTTATGATTACATGGCAAACCGATAAAATTATCTCTTGAAATCAAAGCTATTATGAGATACGCCATCATGAAGAACCTTTTGCTCTTGGATAAATTGGTTAACTAAGAAGCTAATTCATTAGAAATGATATCAGCCCAGTTGAATACAAAATCCTTTTTATATGTGTGATAAAGCATATAAACAATGCATTTTGGAACTCTTGTTGTAGTTTCTTGGCCCATGACACGTGCAAAAAGCCAAAAAAAGTCTCTAAACAATTGTTTGAAGAAAAATATTTCTAGAATAGACAGATTGTAAGAAACTTAGTGAGTAAAAAAAAAAGAAATCCACAATAATATTATATTCACCTACTTCTAATATCGTGAAACTATTTTCTTCAAACAATTGTAAGCGAATATTAGCCTCCAGTAACTTGAATATTTGTCTAAATGTCTTCACATTCAAAGGTATTTTATATGTTCGTAGCATAACTATCCTTGCTTCTAAATAATAAAAAAATCGCACACAAATGAACAATTTGTCTGAAATAAAAAAAAACTGTTGGTACACATGCAACATTCGCTAATCCACTAGTCCAAATCTTGTTACCATTATTATTTTCTATACGCACATTAGCATAACGCTCATATGCAATCAACCAATGGAAGTTTTCAGCGATAAAACCAAGTAAATTAAAGGTATCATTGCAAATATCTTCTTTTCTTTTTTTGCTAACCATATTCGTTTTGTAGATAAAAACACCTTCTGAATCAATAATGTTTTCAACACTGCTGAACTACACAATTATTTTTTTCCAATTCTGTATATATTCACTACATCTTTGTTATGAAACCAGCTCAAGAAAAAGATAGAAAAGATAGATCAACGCCTTAAAATTCAGCCTCTTCGAGGGGGCAACCTCCTTTACATTACATAAATGAACAATTTTTGGATGATACAAATGAAAAGACCTCCTTTCTATATATAGGAGTCTAAGGGGTCATAACATAATCAGAGCCGACATAACAATAATAATGTAAGGGCGCAATAATAACAATAGTGGGCTTCTATGGGGCACAATACTAACAATATGGGCACTACATGGGTACATCAATAATATAAGTGGGTTGTACTAATAACAATAAGGGGTTACACTAGTAGTATAGGGGCCTAACATGCCCCTCTCCTTCAAAAAGCATTGTCCTCAATGCTTGAGTAGTTCTTGATGCTTTTGTATAAAATTCTTGTCCTCCCATGTGGAATCTTCAACGGTTAATTTCTTCCACTTGATGAGATACTCTAAAATTGATCGATTTCGTAGCTGTCGGGTTCTTGTTTCTGTGATTGCTCCACGTTCCAATATGATTTTTCCTTCCTCTTCAATTTCTGGCAATATTGTTTGAATTGGGATCTTTTGCAACTTTTGAATAAGTGGCCATACTTTTTCGTCCTTCTTCCATTCATCCCTTGCTTCGTTTATCCAATCTGGTTGGATAATAGAAATAGCACAAAATAATGCTTCCACATCCTCATCGTTGAAGAGTCTTCCCATTCGGTAAGGTTGCCATTTTTTAAGTGCATGTAGTATTGCCAACATTTACTTCTCATAAATAGCTTGCTTGAGATGTAGTAGTAAAAATACCCAATCACCTACATCAAAACATTTTTGACTACGATGTTGATCTACCTGTTGTTTCGTTTGATTTTGCACCGAAGTGGCGTTATCCTTTAAAAGTTGGAGAACTTGTTGTTGATTCTCTATGTGATCTTTCATTGCTTGAACATTTTTCTTCTTGATATGTCCTTCTATCTCTAGAGTTTGAGGAGTGGTAATTTCTTCCAATCCTTTACAAGATATTATTGGATTCATTTCTTGATGCTCGATGTGATCTTTCACTTCTTGAACATTTTTCTTCTTGATATGTCCTTTTATCTTGATAGTTTGAGGAGTGATATTTTCGACCAATGAATTACAAGATATGGTTGGATTCATTTCTTCTTTCTCGATGTGATATTTCATTTCTTGCACCTTTTTCTTCTTGATATGTCCTTCTATCTTGAGAATTTGAGGAGTGGTAATTATTTCCAATGCTTTACAAGATATGATCTGATTCATTTCTTCTTTCTCTAGGCTGGGTTCCTGGCGTATATCTTCTTCTTTTGATGTTTCTTGATACTTTTCTTCCTCCTCTTCATATTCTATGTAAAATAATTTCTTCTCAGCACACTTATGACCTTTAGTGCATTTTCTATCACAATTGTAACAAAGCCCTTTTTCTCTTTTTCCTTCCAATTGTTGTGGTGTAACCCTTGTAGGTTGTGGAAGGCTAGGAGAAACAACACTTCCATCTTTATAGTTGTGAGGGGTATGCTTCCTGGTTTCCATAATTTTTCTTTCCACTATGTCACAAAGCCTTTTTACTCTTTCCAATTGTTGTGGTGTTGCTCTAAAGAAGGTGTTGCTATTTGTATCCTCATAATGTGCTATCATTTCCTCCATGAAAATTGACCACGTAACAAGTTGTTTACGAGAACAAAGCCCTTCATACCATAAAAATTGATCCGGTTCTAAATATGAAGATGCAATACATACCTTTTGTAATAGTGGTACACCATGTAGATCAAAATATTGGTCCATCTAAAGTATCCAATTTACCGGATCCTTGCCATCAAACTTCCTCATCTTGCTTTTTCTTGAGTTTAGGAGCATGATCTTGAAATGACTGTAACTCTGTACTTTAGGATCTTTAAGTTCTGAAATTGCGACCTGTAGTAGCCCTCTCTATCTTCTTTCCAATGCCACTAGTTTGATCCAAATTGGATTCTCCAAGAAAGAGTTATGCACAATCTCCCGAGATGGCCTAATTATAGAACTTTCCAGAAGAGCGAACTTGTATGAAGTGCCATGTGTCACTATTTCGACCTTTGGCACTTAAAAATATATACAAGAAACTACAGTTTGTTTTCTTTCTGTATCTTCTTACGGAATTTCAATCCGATGCTCAAAGAGAAAATTATGATGATTTTCCCTAGGTCACCTGTTTGGAATGTAATTCAGGAGTCTACAAAAAGACCAACTTCCTCAGATCATATATCCGCAAATATAGCGCGAAAGGATCTCAAATGGGTATTTTGTTTTGATTATGAAACGTCGCAGAAAAAAATTTATAGCGAAAATTCCACGATGACCTGTTTGGAGCAGCGAAACCCTAGAATCCAAAGCTCTGATACCAAATGTTATGAAACTAGCTCAAGAAAAAGATAGAAAAGATAGATCAACGCCTTAAAATTCAGCCTCTTCGAGGGGGCAACCTCCTTTACATTACATAAATGAACAATTTTTGGATGATACAAATGAAAAGACCTCCTTTCTATATATAGGAGTCTAAGGGGTCATAACATAATCAGAGCCGACATAACAATAATAATGTAAGGGCGCAATAATAACAATAGTGGACTTCTATGGGGCACAATACTAACAATATGGGCACTACATGGGTACATCAATATAATAAGTGGGTTGTACTAATAATAATAAGGGGTTACACTAGTAGTATAGGGGCCTAACAATCTTACTTTTGCAAATGTAGAATTAGGTTTGACTAATGCAACTGTGAAATCTGTTACACATGTTACACATAACATTTTTTAATAAACAATAATTTATGATACTAGAGCTAACATTTACGAAAAATGAGTGCAAATATACGTCGAAACTACAAAATCATCTCATCCATTTATTATGCATCTAATTTCTCTATGACTATAAATTATTTACAATAATGGTAGATAGCTCATAGAACATTGATAATAATTATGAATAACCTCACACACAAATTTGAAAAAGCTGAGAAATGCATGCACTTTAACCAATTATTGTGAATTGCTTCATTTTTTTATCTATTAACCTAAAATAGTATATGTGGAGCATATGAAAACTAGCCAATATGTATGTAGAAAAGAAGATGCAAAAAGGACAACAACACTTATGCACATTTGCAAGTTCCACAGGTATTTTTGTTCATTTTCTCCTATTAAAAAATATGAAATTGTTATTGCCTTGTAACAATGAAATTAAATACATATTCATTTTGAACTTTGCATAACAATGAATAATTTTTTTTTATCATTACAGCCTATCATTGCAGCCTTACAATCATGTTTTCAAAGTCAAACATATTAATGTCACTATGTGTTTTATTGAATTCTTCTATAAGTTGTGTTTCGTTAACTGTTTCAATAGCACATGAAATGTGTTTTTGTTGCAATATTTCTTTGAGAGGCATAACATGAAATATCATTTTGTCTTTATTGAATCTGCAAAATTCAAACACAATTAGCCAAAGTGTCAACAAACCATATGCATATAGTTATGTTCAATATATATCGTAAAACACTTAAACAAAAGAACAATTTGTATCTTCCCTTTTTCATATGGAATTGCTAATTGTATGATGTATTCTTTCCAATCTACTATTCCAGGAAATTGCTTAATTGCATCTTTGTTCATGTATTTTTCCATACAGTTTAATGCAAATGAATCATTATGCATCATTGTGTTACAAAACGTTTATGCCATTATGTATCGAAAATAGGAAACATCATACTCATTCTTCATCAATTTCCATATTGCTTCAAAAAAAAAAATCACCGTAAATACTTCTAAACTCGGAAAATATCTTAACCATATGTCTTCCCGTGCTTTTTTCTATCTGCATCCATCCATGTTATGTTTATTTATATCTTGTTCAAGAGTAGTTCATTGACGATTTAGTAATTGTGTCTAAAAAAAGAAAAAGAAAAAATAAAAAAGAAAATAATTTCTCTTTGAAATATTACTCAACAATAAGCACGGCATAAACAATGTACAAAAAAACAAGTATAAACGATATAGATACAATCGATTCGCGTAAAAATATTGTCTATGAATGAGATATAGAGTCACAAAATAAATGAACCACAATGTAGCTAATATAAACGTTGTAAAGTTTGTATTCGTTTTCGAAAACAAATATTGTGTACAATTCTTATGCTAACAAGAAAAATGCACAATTCTCATAATAGAGTTTCAATTCTGACAACTAGAATAAAACCATTTATAATGAGCCTCCCCTTGCCTAGAGCTATGAAATATACCAATATTAATTGGAAACATGCATCCGAAAAAGAAAAAACAAATCAATGATCAACAGTTGACCAATACAACTACCAACATGTTTCATGTTAAAATTACGCTACATGAACTTTATAAAACTTAAAACATTTGATTTATGATTCTTAGGATAATGAGAAAGATGCATTGACACGTTACTTTTTGTTGTTGTTGTTGTTATTATTATTATTGTTATGCATATTTCATAGAAGCTTCATAAAACTTAGACTCTTTGATTTATGATTTATGCCAAAGAACTAGTATGTGGAATAATAAGCACAATGTTTCTATGGCAAAGTTCCATACTTCCACATTCACTTTCCCTTTCGTATAGTTCTTTCACACAATTTCCTTCTGCATAACACTAATTTTTAAACAATAGAAGCCACTTAACATCAATCATTTAGTATAATGTATCACGTGATTTCATATTTATTTAACTCCATGTGTTTCTGCATCACATGAAAAATAGTTACACATAGTTGTTATACATGGAAATGAGAAACATAGAGCTAGATGACATTGAGAACACATGCCACTACTATTAGAGAAACCTTAGAAAACATACCCAAAAAATCAATTGCATAAAGCTCTGAATCTATGCAGAATAGAGGATGTTCGTACGACGAAAAAGCATAGATGTACACAAGAGCTTTGAATCTATGCATAATAGAGGATTTGTGTAGGACGCCAAATCATAGATGAACACATCTTCGACTTTCAATTGTGTCTGAATGGAATTTCTAAATATCATATGAAACACAAACATAGATTGGAGATGTTGTCCAAGATCAATTGAAAATAAAAAATGTATTTTGCAACATATCATTAATCTAGAAAACAACCAACTTTCAATTGACCACGATTTTTGCTCCTCGTAGAGAGAAAATTGTTCTCACATGCATTTTCCAATATTTGTATAGAAATAAAACCCCTTTATGCACTAAGAAAAAGATTTTTGCTGGATACTTTTTAAACTCTTTCTCATTTAGAACTTTTGCAGATATATCTATATGCAAAAATGATTTCCGCAACTAAGGATTTTTTTTTACTATCCGTAATAAAAAATGTGCCAAACATAGAGTATGTTCGAAAAAAGTGAAATACAAAATTTGTTTATTTGCACAGTTTAGTAAAACAAAAAAATGGATAATCAGAGTGTTGAAAATGCAAAAATGCAAATTGATATGTTAGTAAGAAAAGCAACATAATGAAATATTTATGATTGTATTTTTAATTGGCCTTATGTTTTGTTGTGAGGAGCCTTTACTATCTGGAGTACGTAGTATGCGCAACTAATCTAGGTGGATATTGGAGGCCACCCACCTATTTCACTTGGTACCATTGTTTCTTTTAGTTTCCTTAATTGTAGCACAATTTACTATTTTTGGCAGTTTTTTGGGTCCTAAACTTCCGGAGCTGTTTTGAGCCCATAAATGACATTTTTTTGAAAAACGGGAAAATGTGAGTCTTTAATTGATGTTTTCAATCAAAATTTTTAGTCCTTGGATATATATTTCTAATGAGTATCATGTGCATCGAACAAAGATCGTATGCAAAAGTTAAGACCGGAGGAAGTTGGTGTACTAATTCACCCCAACGGGGCCCACAATTTTGGCACTTCATCTCCTAGGGTTAGGTTTTTGGATGTTTAGGGTTTTTCATTGTTTCTCAATAATAAATAGGCATTTGAGCCTCATTGTAACATTGTTTAGAGGCATATATCAGCCACATTGCTTCTTAGAGATAATATACCATCACTTGAGTTAGTTTATTTCCATTCTGCTTATAACAAAATTTCAGTACTCTATTATTAATGAATTGAAGTTCTATTTTCATTGTATCTTTATCTTTATGTTCATATCTATATTTCATTTCTCTCCTTCATAAATATGGATCAACGAGAAATTAGTTGCATAGAGATTTGATTTTAAGCTATGAATCTTTGCAAAAAACCAGATATGTGCGAGCGAACAGAATGAGTAATATTGTTAAGTTCCATTAAGCGAAGTGGTGCATAGGGTATTGTTAAACTATTAATGTTAATCTGTGAGATTTGTTTTCGCAATGGATTTGCTGTGAAATAGAGCATATTTGCATTTGTATTATATTGAAAGAATATGTGTTTTTTATATTGAGATGTCAGACCATTAACTAGATAAAACGTTATCTAGGTTTTTAATCATCTTAACGTCTTTAATGCAATATTGATGGTGAATATAGCTTCCACTCTACCAAAATATTTATGCAAATAGATTCAATTAATTACCATTCAATAATTAGAAGATACATCATAAATATTTCATTATATTGTTTTTTGTACAGATTTATGGTACATCCCTAGATAGATCGTTACCTAGATAAACTATTATCTATATTTTTAATCGTCTTCATCATTATCTAGATACATTTTTTTTCTAGATACTTTATTGCCCCAATTTCTTCAATGCAATGTTGACAACATACAACCAACAGATGTGACAGTAAGAAATTTAACGCATTTTGTATTTGAATATGAATGAATTATCATAATTTCTATAATAATAATAATGACAATTGAATTGAAAGAAAGAAATCGACATTATTTCCTAATCACAATTTAATCGTCCTCATTGTTATCTAGATACATTGTTATCTAGTCTAGATTTGTAATCGTTCCAAAAACTTCAATGCAATATTGACGGTGGACATTCAACGAAACAAATGGTAAGAAATATCACACAATTTGTATTTGAATATGAAACAATTACAATAATTTCTATAATAATCACAATTTAATTTAAATAAAACAACTGGCGTTATTTGGGAACCAATTGCTATAAATTTGAGAAATGGAAAGTGTAAGTTATCCTTTTCGAACTGAATTAAAAAATATTTCATGTACTTTTCACACATAAGTGTATCGATATCAATTTGCAAGTACTAATGATAAATCTAGTGTAATAATTGTCTACCAAAAATAGCAAGTCCTACAAATCTTCTACATCTATAAAACTACACCAAATAGAACGAACCCAATAAAAGAACTAAGTAGCACAACAATCACATGAGTAATATATAATTCCATGCTATTAATTTGGAGAATATATAAAGGAATATATAAAATGAACAAAACCTTATATTGTTTGCCAATGTGCTATGATCCAAATGCACTAGAATGCTCTGAAGAGAAACCCTATGATTACTAAGAGCCCCTACTTGCTCACAATGTTTTTTGCTGAGAATATGGGCATATGATGCAGTGCCAATGAACTAGAAATGTCCCACTTGTCATTAATGGTAATGTCATATCCTGATCTCCTCAAAACATAACATTATAATCGACAAAATTCAAAATTTGGTCAATGATCCTGTTAGCCTCCTATACCAATAGGGTTTCATTTTTCATGATTGACAGTGGAAATGCTAAAAATGATCATCTTTGATGAAACAAAGGTTCCATTTTTGGTGGAAAAAGCAAAAATTTTAAAAAATGTAAAGAGGGTATGCCTTAAAAGAATAATCAAAGGGCAAGAAAATGAAATGGTCAAAAGGAAAAAGAATTGAAATGAACCCCAAAGAAAGACCAGGAAAGTGGCCAATCAAAATGCCACTGCTATCTTGATGTATGGCTCAACAGTTCAAGCTGGGCCATGCCATGTTTTAAATTGCTTGTTTTAGAGTAGGTAATGAGCACATATTCAAATAGTTCAAGTTTGACAGATGACTAGCTGGATAGAAAAAGAAAGGAGCCCACTAGCTTAATCTGGGCCCTTGGAAGATATAAGGGTAGATTTAGATAGGAGGGCAGCAAAAAGAAAAGAGCATATGAGGGTTTGCAAGTCTAAGTGCACCCTCCCTGAAGTAACAAAAAATGCTAGGTTCTAAGTTGGGTAGGTAGCCAGAAGTTGCAGAATCCTGATCCTATTCAGTTTTGGCCTTGATCAAGAAAGCATATGTTGGCAGTTGCAAAGGTATCTATGCATCATTTTGAAGGCAAAATATAGAAGCATGTCTAACTCCCCTGTTTTCCCCCAAAGACTCTATTTCTAACATCCCATGGAGGACTTCAGGACTTTCCTAAACATTCCTCCTTGTATTTCTTCTTGGAAATTTCATGACAAGTTTTAACTTTCTTCTCCGAAAAGAAGCCACATTTCTTGTGTAAAATCATTTCCCATCTACTTCTAAAAAATCTAAGTTTAATCACCAAACTTAGTTTTCTATTCCTCACTTCCAAATCTCTAATATCCCAAATTCACATTGACTTCTAACCCTATTATTTAACTCCCTATGTTCCCCTTTTCCCCTACTACTATATCACTATTGTGAAAAAAGCCCAAAAAATATGTAAATACCCCCCCTTTGGCATTATAGCCATATGTTCAATATTTGGAGAATCATGCAGAATCAAAAGTTTTGTTGTATTTGATTAGTTTGAAGTCAGGGATTAAATTAACTTCTGGTTAGTTTAATAACCTATTGCTACCCTTATCCCCTTTACAAACCCATCACAGTGCATTACCCGCGCCATTTGTATAAAACCTTGTTAAAAACCCACTTTTTCCGCCTTACTAAAGTTTATGTTTCGGCGCACTCACCACAAAAAACAAAAAAATATTATTAAAATCCCCCCCGGGACCCGCCGTATCCATCCATCACCTCCGCAGCCCGTCGACTGTCGGATCCGGGCCCTCCCATCCGACGGCCCACGGCAATATCAGACCACCCCCGATGCCTGAACATTAGCGCCTGAAATCTGTCAGAGGGTGACGTCAGGGCTCGGACGCGTGTCGCTCCTGGGTTGTGTCGGGCGGCCTCCTGCCAAAACCACACCCGTACCATGAGCGGTCCGATATTACTGCTTACCGCCCTCCTGTTTCTGCCATACGTCACTCCTACGTCACCCCTGCGTCATTGCCGCTTCAGCATCGCATCACCGCCCCATCCGCCATTGCTCCAAGCTGTCCGCCATGTCACCCGTCCACGTAGAGTCGCTCACTGGCCGCCACGTCATCACTCCGTACCCGACCCCACCTATGACGTCATGCTGACGTCATCCAACAAAAAGCGCCAAAGGCCAAATTTTCCCTATTTTGCCCAAAAAACTTGTTTTTTCACATTATTTGCAAAAGTACTCACTGTACTCCTGCATGAGTAGTTACGTTGTTTGCCCACCAACTCTCAAGACTACTTCCTTGCTGCTGGCGCCTTGAATTCACCTGTATATCAACACCATTTTCCGATTGCACCATGTATTTATCAGTTTCCCCCTCCGCGCCTTGGTTTTTGCATAATTCACTGAACAAACAAGAAAAGAGAGAAAACACAGTAATTACCAGGAATCCTCACTAACCAGTGTTTCTTTTCCACACTGTAATCCCAAGTTCACCCAGAGAGGTCCCCCATTGTGCCAAATTGCCACAAATTCACAGCTTGTTTGCACATTCGCAAATCTAAACCTCTGCTAGATAAATCCACCGGGAAAGCAACTCTCAAATCCCAGCATTTGCTCATTGAATCTCTCCCAGGAGCATTTCAACTCAGTTTCTCCCCAATTTGCCTCGTCCCCTCTGCAAATTGCCCTGCTCATTCAAAATCCACTGCTCTATATTGTTGTGCCCAAGAAACAATTTCAAATATAATTCCAAATATCAATTGACCATGGAGACCCCTGTGGCATTAAACATTGCCCCATTAAATGCCCCACACAAGAACCTGGAGTGGTTAGCCCTTGCTGACAGAGATTATCAGATGAGAGAAACTGTAGAGAGGTGCAACACATACCATATAGAAACAGTTTGTGATTTGAGAAAGAAGCACAAAGATGGTACATACCTCCTGGGAATCTGGAAATCCAATTTTCCAATTTACTATCTCCCTCAGGTCAATGAATGCCCTGACTTGATTCACTAATGCTGCACAAACTATGACCCCAATCAAAGAGCTGTTCTGAGTCCTTCAGCCTCTGTCTTGTTCCATATTACTCCTGAAGCCATAAACCAAATGCTGCAGTTCCAACCTACAAGGCCACTGGTCCCTCTTTTCATGTAGCTTTTATTAGAACAGGGTGCCAAGCTCTCCAACTCACAAATTACAAGAATTGGCCAATTATTTATGCGCCCAGAGTACCAACCCCGACAGCCTCCCCCTTATCTGCATGACTGGTTCAATGACATAGGGAGACTGCTGGTGGACATTATATCTTCCATCCTAGGGTTCAAGACCAGTGAGTTTGTGGATGAGACGACCCAGGTAGTGCTACTTATTTTTACCCCAGGATAGCCCCTTGCTGTCCAGTATGACTATGCTGCATTTATAGCCAAAAAAATTCATGAACAGTTCATGAACTTGGAGAGAGAGAGGGTATTCAAGTACACCTCCTACATATATCATCTGCTATTGTACAATCAGCCTGACAGCTTCCCTATCTCCCTCAAGAAATTAGATGCAAAGGGAAACAGAAGATCTGTAATATTCTAGACATCAGTCTGTCATCACATTCATTATTCACCGTACAACTACTGTGAGTTTATTGACCTATTCATTCATCCAGCCTTGTCACTGCTGCAGAGTTCCCCTCCTCCTAGACTCACTGATGATATGCAGAAAATCCTCCAGCTGTCCAAGAACTATAGCATTGGGGATTGGTACTTTTACCAAGACCACACAGTGATCAGGATATATGGCTGTGAGTTAGCACCATACAGGCTACCAAAATATGTTCCCATGAGACTCTTTGCACTAGAATACTTCACGCAGTTCGGCAATGCAGATATGATTCACTTCCATAGCAAAAACAAGAAGGCACAGCTGAAAATTAAGCATCAATTAGGTCCATTCATCTTTAATAAGAGAGAAGAAGCTTGGGATGAGGCAGACCAAATGCTAAAAGCCCTCCAGCTCAAGACAAGCTTCTATTGGGCACCCTATAACCCTAACCATTTCATAAGCCTCAGAAGAATCAAGCATAGGCTTACTACATATGACCACATTAGCATTCCAAAAGTTGAAAAATATGTTAATCAAATAGAGTGGAAAAAAGGCACATTAGTGGAAGATTATACTGAAGAAGAAATAGCAGAGAAAGCCATTAAAACTTTAGAAAAGGCAGTTGACTTGTAATATTTTGGACAGGTTTGGTCTTCAGGCACTCAGCATCGTGGAGAAGCTGCCTCTTCATCCACCGTTCCCCAGTAGCCTGCCAGAACAGTTGATCCAGCAGTAGACATGGCTAAAGGCAAAACATTGCAGCAAGAAGAATCACCTCCAAATGTGGAGCAGCAAGTAGAGCAGCAGGAAGGCAGGGCCAAGCAACCTGACTCCACAGAACAACAAACACATGAGCAAATCCCTCCAAGGCAGGAGGTAACAGTTGAGTCCTCTGTTTTACAAACACCTGTTAATGAGGACAGGACAAGGAAAAGGGATAGGCAATAGGACACTCCTCTTACTACCTCTACGGACCAACAAGGAGAAAAGAGACAGAGGTTAAACCCTCTTTCTGAGGAGGAATTACCAGAGAGGCCAATTGACAATATGCCCCCTCCTAGTATCGAAACATCGACCAGTTCTTTACAGCAAGGACAGGACATCCCACACGGGGCAGAGGTGAGCTCCTCAAGGCAGAAATCTAAGGCGGACTCTAGCATCAAGCAACAGTTCATAGATATCAAGAAAAGGAATGAGCCCCTCAAACACCAAATCTACAACCATCTCTTGAAAATGGTGCCAACTAATCAGCAGAGATTAATGTCTGCTTATGACATTCAAGAACAAAAAATGACTCTTAGTCATTTCAGGCCTACCATGCAGCAACCTCAAACAGCTGCCGATTATATCAGAACTAATATGGAAATTTTTGCGAGAGACATCCACCCCTTGGATCAGATTGAGCTACACAGGCAAACCGGGGAAATGATATATTCCACATTAGCTTATAAGACCCTACTGGCACACCAATTACAAAATTCTCTACAAAACACTGCTGCTCAACTGGAATTGGAGAAGGCATCATCTCAAGCCAAGGACAACAAAATCAAGTCCTTGGAAGAGATCATTATAGAATTGGGTCATGATCCAAAGGACCCTAAGGGTGTGCAAGCATTATTAAAGAAAAGGGATGAAGACATAGAAGCTATGAGAAAGCATATCAAGCTGCCAGCTAGCCTTCACCCTCAAACTGGAGAAGTGGCCGAGCAGAAGAAGGATCAGGATGTAGTTGCTTTACTCCTGAGTTTATACAAGAGGTTGATGGAAACAGAGAGTGCACTAGAGGTAGCACTGAAATCAAGACAAGGTGAGGTGATCCAGGTGGATATTGGTGGACACCTGCCAAGTCCACCTGGACCCCCACCATTGTCTTTCTCAGTATTTTCAGTTTCCTTAATTGTAGCACAACTTACTATTTTTAGTAGTTTTTCGGGTCCTGAACTTCCGGAGCCGTTTTGAGGCCCTATTTTAGTTTGGCGTTTCATCTCCTAGGGTTAGGTTTTGGAATGTTAAGGGTTTTCCATTGTTTCTCAACAATAAATAGGCCTTCGAGCCTCATTGTAAGACAGTTCAGAGGCATGTAGCCATCACATCTCTTCTCAGAGATAAGCTACCATTGCCCTAGCTAGTTTATTTCCATTTCTGATTGTAAGCATATTTCAGTATTTCCTATTAATGAAATGAAGTATTATTTCCGCTGCATCTTTGTGTATATGGTTATCTCTGTAATTTGTTGTGTTCCTGTTTAAATCCGGATCAGTGGTATCAGAGCGGTCTGCTTTTTCTCTGTTTTTCTTTGCATGTCCCCAACAAGGTCGGGATATAAGGAGTTAGGGTTCGAACTGGTTGAACCTTTGCAAGACCAGCCTCACAAATCTCGACGGCCTCCCATGGCGGACGAGAAGAAAGACGAGGGGGTAGGAGATCCCATCAAAATCTTGCTCGAAGAAGCGCTTGAGCGACAACGGAACGCGATGATGGACAGCTTTGCGCAGATCCTTCAGCGGCTACCCAGAAGCGGCGCATCGGCTTCCAGCAGCTCTTCTGGAAACGCCACACCCTTTAAGGTACAAGTTAATTTTGAAATCCCCATATTCGAGGGTCAGATAGACGCCGATGCCGTAGATAAATGGTTAAATCTGCTAGAGGGTTATTTTTCTGTTCATGAATTTTCGAGTCGCGAAAAGATTGTTTTTTCTCTTCTCAAAGCAGCCCCCCACGTCAAGGACTGGTGGGAAACCTACTGCGAGCAGAAGGATGAAAGTACTGGCTCACTATTTTCAGCCGCACCCACCTGGGATTCGTTCCGAGATGCCATCAAGGAGCAGTACTACCCCGTCGGGAGCTATGAGGATGAATACATAAAGTGGACCACGGTGCGGCAGGGAAGAGACCAAGACGTGCCGGAGTTCACCAATCTTTTCCATACCCTTCGCACAAAGTTGGGTATCAAGGATTCAGAGCAACATTTGATACTCAAATACCGTGGCTGCCTTCACAAGTACATTCAGGAAGAAATACAGTTCCTAAACGTCCCCTCGCTCGGCGCAGCATACCGGTATGCCGTCAAGGTCGAGCAGAAGTTTAAACAAAAGAAGCGAGACTTTGGATCTGCGAATCCAAAGCAGGGGAAAGGTGCCCCTAAACCACAGAACAAAGGACAAAGCCAAGGCAGGACAGCCCAAGACAACCAGTCGAAGCTGCAAGCAAAGAACAACGCCGCGAAGCCGAGAAAGGACACTGGAAAATGGTGCGAGTTCCATAAGAGCTCCACTCACAACACAAGTGAGTGTCGGGCCAAGCAGTCACTGGTGGCTGAGCTAAAGGTTTCAGAATCAGATGCATGTTCCGACTCTGAGTCAGAACCCGACAAGGGGTATGAAAAAGGGAAGCAGATCATTGATGCGGACCCCAACGCCACTGTTGCTACCGCAAAGATCCAGAAAAGTGAACCCGAAGATCCAGAGGAGGAGGAGCGTCTCTTTCACTCCCAGATGTGGGTAAAGGGCTCCCCGATACAGTTCATTGTTGATAGCGGGAGTCAAAAGAACCTCATTTCGGTAGAGGTCGTGAAGCGGTTGGGCTTACCGACCACAGCACATCCACAGCCATACACCATTGGGTGGCTTCACCAAGGACGAGATCTTCGCGTGAGCCAGCAGTGTCGTCTTCCGTACAACATCAAGCCCTTCACGGATGAGGTATTGTGTGACATTGCTCCCCTTGAAGTTTGTGATGTATTACTAGGACAACCATACTTGTGGAAGCGACATGCTGTGTATGAATCAAGGCCCCGTGCTGTTATTATCACATTGGGAAATAAGTTGTTTAGGATACCAGAGGTAGCACCACCTGCCACCATCTCTTTGATTACTGCAAAACAATGTAGTAAGATCATTTCCAAAACCAGGAAATTTGTTTTCCTGATGATACGCCCTCAAGGGAAGAAGAAGACAGTGGCCGCGGCCTCCAAACGGGGTCCCTCTGCACGGCAGCTGCAGATGGACAAGATTGTGGAGGAGTATGAAGACATCTTCACCTCCCTGGCAGGGGTTCCTCTGCACTGTCAGGTCAAGCACTCCATCGATCTGACCCCAGGTGCGCCGCTACCCAATGGACCAATTTATCGGCGCTCCGTTCTGGAGAACAATGAAATCAAGAGGCAGATTCAGGAGCTCCTGCAGAAAGGTCACATCCGTCCGAGTTCTTCACCCTGTGGGAGCCCGATAGTGTTGGTACAGAAGAAGGATGGGACATGGAGACTCTGTATTGACTATCGGGCGCTGAACAAGATCACTGTCCGTAATAGGTACCCGATCCCGCGAATTGATGACCTCCTAGACCAACTAAAGGGGGCGAAATATTTCAGCAAGATCGATCTAAAGTCAGGATATCACCAGGTACCAATCGAACCCTCAGATGTGTGGAAGACTGCCTTCAAATCCAAGGAGGGCCTCTTCGAATGGTTGGTCATGCCTTTCGGATTGACGAATGCTCCTGCAACCTTTATGAGGCTAATGGATGACATCTTGCAGCCACTCACATGAATTCAGCTCATGTCCAGTCCGAAACAGATAAGGCCACCAGCTTCATTGAGCGCATCCAACATATTCGCCAGCAGGTCCATGACATTCTTGAGAAATCAAATGCCAAGTACAAGCAACGACATGATCAACGTCGGGTGCCACACAAGTTTCAGGTGGGCGACAAAGTCTGGTTGCATTTGCAAAAGGAACGCCTTACTGGAGCCTATCGGAAATTGAGACCACTCCGATATGGTCCTTACACCATTACTAAGGCTATGGGAGACAATGCATTTGAGCTTAGCATTCCCCCATTCCTTGGCCTGCACCCAGTGTTCAATGTGGACCGCCTTCGGCCATACTTTCCACCATTGCTAGACACATCCGACATTGCAGAACAGCTCAAACCCACAGAATTAAATCCAGATTGCATGGAACAAGCTGCAACTGATCGGATCATGGACACACAGATCAAGAACACTCGCCAACAGAATATCCAACTGTATCGAGTTGTCAAAGCAGGCCAACTCCTTCAGCAGGGCAAGTGGCTCACCAGGGAACAAGTTCAGCAGAAGTTTCCTCATCTCATGGAGGAGCTCAACGCAATGGGGACCATTGCTTCCTAAGGGGGGAGGAATGATCCAGGTGGATATTGGTGGACACGTGCCAAGTCCACCTGGACCCCCACCATTGTCTTTCTCAGTATTTTCAGTTTCCTTAATTGTAGCACAACTTACTATTTTTAGTAGTTTTTCGGGTCCTGAACTTCCGGAGCCGTTTTGAGGCCCTAAACGACGTTTTTTGGGAAATCCACCGCCAGCGATTTTTCTGATAAAAATCGTCTTTTCTGTCGTATTCCTCGGAGAGATCTTTCCAACGGGCTATCATGCGCGTCAAACGGAGATCATATGCCAAAGTTACGACCCCGGGAAGTTGATGTACCAACTTACCCCCAAACGAGGCCCACAGTTTGGCGTTTCATCTCCTAGGGTTAGGTTTTGGAATGTTAAGGGTTTTCCATTGTTTCTCAACAATAAATAGGCCTTCGAGCCTCATTGTAAGACAGTTCAGAGGCATGTAGCCATCACATCTCTTCTCATAGATAAGCTACCATCGCCCTAGCTAGTTTATTTCCATTTCTGATTGTAAGCATATTTCAGTATTTCCTATTAATGAAATGAAGTATTATTTCCGCTGCATCTTTGTGTATATGGTTATCTCTGTAATTTGTTGCGTTCCTGTTTAAATCCGGATCATGAGGCACCAATGCAGCCAGCACAGACATCTGCATCCACTGAAGGTGTGCCACTTTCTACTACTATAGCAGCTCCTCCCACAGGACAAACATCAGAGGTTGGTCCTTCAACATCAGCGCCAGCAACAGCACCAGATTAGGGACCCGGCCTAAGTATGCAGAACATGATGAAGGAGATGGAAGCTTTAGAAGCACATATGACTGAGCTGCAAGAGACCAAGGATAAATTGGTTGCCATTGAGGAAAAGTATGATAAATCCAAGCAAAATGTAGCTGAAAAAACAAGAGAGGTAAGGGCTCTTGAGAAGAAAATAAAGGAACTGGAGAAGGAGCTCTCTCTTGATAAAGTTGTAGTTGAAATTAAGAAGATCTTGTCGGCCAATATTGGTCAATCTATTACAGACCAGTGGCAATATATTGAAACTATCCATGAACATATGGATCTCATAGGCAGGGCCCAAAAAGAAAGTCAAAGAGCAAGGGCATCTCTAGGCAATATGCCTGAAATAGCTAATAGGATGATCAATGTCCTTAACAACCGCACTGGCCCTCAGCTGGCAGCAATGGGTATCACTAACAGAACTGATACCATTTTACTAGTGAAAAGAGTGCTCACTTTGAGAAATCATGTACAAACATTGGATAGAAGGTGTCAAGAAATGCAGACAGAGGTGAACAGATTCATTGAGAAAATTACAACATTACATAACAGAGGCCTTCCCAGCTTAGTAACCAGTGCAGGAAGGTTACTATCTCATGAAAATTATGCCAAGAGGGTCAATACATATGCCACAAATCAGATCACTGCAGCAACAAGTGTCCCAGAGGAAACAAGGCCTCCTTCTGGGCAGAGTCTCTATGACAAACTAGAGAATTTGCTTTTTATTGTGAATGAGATCAGACATCTTTTTGAAGTGCCTCCAAACTACTACAAATATACTGAGGCAGATGAAACCTTAGGCATAATCCTAAGACACCAATTGCCTACACAAGAATGGTGGATGAGTATGATACAAACACTGTTGTAAAGAAACAGGTTGTTCACCATATTTTTGTATTTTTATCACAAGTCAGCATTTTCAGAAAATTGATATATTCGCTCTGACTGGGAAATCAATTGAAAAGGCCAACTCAGTAATCAAGTTTGACCACCAAAGCAGATGCCTACAGATGCAGACGAAGGGGCCGAGATAGCCGCACCACGACAAAGCAGTAAAGGGCGTATCACTCATCAATAAGAAGCACCCAACCGACCCAGTTGCCTCCAAAAGTCAAATAATTTCTGACAGAGCTGAAAAGTCATTTATTGTCCATTTAAAGTAGCAATAACTATTGTATTTGCTATTTTTGAAAGTTGGTAAAGACAGTTATTGAGCAAATGACTCATCGTTAATATATTTTGTAAAATGATTGTATATATATCCCCACACATAAACTTATTGGGGTTGTTGATTTTTCTTCTGGAGAAGCTATGCTGTAATTTCAGACTTTTAATACAGGAAGCTAATGGAATTTCTGAAGTTCTGAGTTGTTTGAGGTGTTGTGGTGTGCTTGCTTGCTGCTACAGGATTCCTACGCTATTTCATGTCACAATAAGTTTTCTGAACCATCTTATTATGTATTTCGTTCTTTCATAATCCACTCATGCTGTATGTTTCACAAGTTTAGCAGTACAGAAAAAGAATAGTTCAGGATTTGTTCATTGAACACCCTAAACTCAATCTATGCTGCTATGAATGTTTTCTTCAGAATTAGTTATGGATGTGTAATTCTTGATTGCTCACCTTCATACTAAATCTTACATAGTAAATACTGTTCAGGAATTCTAATCTGCTCCTGAGTGATATTTCCTTTCTCCACATCACCAGCTTAGTGAAAGATTCTTAGTTGCCTCTCACTGGCTGGGAATAGCTCATATTCCACAATTTGAAGTTTGTTTCATGAGTATCTATATGGCCCTGCAGTCTCATCACTCTTACTCAATAACTCAAACAACATATAATCACAGACTCCATTGCCCAATGGACTGAACCTCCTGAAGATCACATCTCAGCTGCTAGAAGACATCATTCAACCAAAAATTTAAACAAAATTCAGTACATCATAACTAGCCTAAACATTATCAAAACAAAGCTAAATCCTAAAGAGAGAGCCCTCTCTGATTGAAGGTAGGCTAAGACCTGTGATCCAAAGATTGTTCTGTGGTTACCTCGACCGTATTCCCTTAGGAGTCAAAGGGAACAACCTGAGTGATAACATAACTAGTGACTCCATTGGGGAAGAACTAATGTTTCAACTGTTGTCTGCTCTAGATAGTGGTTCCAAAATTTAAGCATTCCCTTGACCATTCTAAAAATATTCTCAAAATTACCAAAAACAAGTTCAGAAGCTGGCTCCTAAAAAGAGAACTAGGCATACCAGGTCAAATCCTGACCCAAATCCTCCACCTATTTTCGATAACCCTAATTTGATTCCTAAGACTCTAAGGAACCAAAAGGAACCAGAAGAATATGCTGAGTCCAACCCTGAGGCAGTTCAACAAAGTTATATCCCAACCCCTGCTAAACCATCATTTCACCTTCATATAACCCATTCTTCCCCCTCTTCCTCATCCACTTCCCAAAACATACTGTCTACACCTCCACACAATACAAAAACTGTTATTGTTGTCCCTGTTGTTCTAGTTGTTCCCCTTCTACCCATTGTCCCACTTATTCCTCCAAATATGGCTAATCGTTATGCTCCCCTTCAGCTACCTGGTAATCCGGGGGCTATGCCTTAGGACTACCAAAGTAAGATCACTTATTTTGATGGAACCAATACATACACTGCCTTACAGCATACCAAGAAAATGCAAGATTACTTTGAAAATTATGAGATAGATGATGATGATGTGAGAATGAAAATTTTTGTGCAAAGTCTGACAGGTGAAGTAAGAACTTGGTTTAAAGCACTTGCTGCAAATTCTATACTTGATTCAGGCGCTCTTTATCAGTCCTTCCTGAACAGATGGGAAAAAAAAAAGGATCCTCTACACATTTTATCTGAATATGACACCATAAGGAGAGGCCCTCAAGAAATTGTACTATATTATTGCACCAGATTCAACACAGTTTATGATGCCATTCCTCAAAATCTTAGGCCTCCACCTGATTTGGCATTAATTAAGTTCCCTGATGGGTTTGATGCTGATATGGCATATCAATTAAGAGAAAGAGCCCCTGCAACTTTGGCAGACATGCAAAACATAACTGTCAGCGTAGAGGCAAATCTGATTGCTAAGAGAAACCGGGAAAGAACTGAAAGAAGAACCACTTTTAAGGAAGAACCCTCATCATTTGAACAAAAGCTAGATGCAATTATCAAAGGTATGGATAGACTTGGGGACAGGGTGGAAACCATAGAAAGAAAATCATCATGGGAAGGTCAAACAAGCAATATTAGAAACCCAAACTTTAGAAAGAATCAAAATCCTAATGTTGGAAGAACTGATCCTGAACAGCATGTCAGAACTCCTTTCCAAGAAAATTATGCTGAGGCTTCAACATCTAGTGAACCTAATGAGGACCCTCACATCAACCTAATGGGTTTGGACAGTGAACATCAAGTATTCTTAACACAAGAAGATCAAGAGGTTTATAATGACAATCAATACCACACTAAGTCAGGAGAATCATTCGATTTCAAAGAAGGTTATGATGCAGCTGTGTATGAGGTACACAAACAGTATAAACTAAGGACCAGAACAATAGATGTACCTGAACCTCTTAAACCAAAGGACAATAAGCAGCCAAAAAAGATCAATGATAAGACTACTCTCCCACAATCAGCTGGCAATTCAAACCCACACTCCTCAGAAGTCACTGTGGAGGATATTTCAGAACAACAGACATCTGAAAACAAGCCAGTCCCACTCCTTCCAGCAAAAGCAAAGTCAGATAACACCCCTAGAAACAAACATGGTACCAATTCTACTCAAAACCATACCAACCATGAACAAAATATCATTGATAACCCAGCTGAAAAAGAAAAGCCTGCTGCACTTAATGCCAAGATGAAAATTGAAAAGCCCTTTAACTTGGAGACAGAAATAAGTAAGCTCAAGATATCAGTTCCTCCTTCGGAATTAGCCAAACATGAAGTATACAGACAACAGATTAACAAGTCACTCCAAGTATCAGACAATAAAGATGTTGTGAATGTCCTAGATGACCAACCAGAGTTTCTGTTCGGCCCTGAGGTTAATGGAAAACAGAAAATGGAGGGGTTCCACCCTTGTATGCAGTTTAAACATTCATGATAAGGTTCTACACAATGCAATGTTTGATTCTGGGGCCTCACACAACTTAATGCCCAAATCCGTAATGGAAAAACTCGACTTAGACATCACAAGACCTTATAAAGATCTATTCTCATTTGATTCAAGCCAAGTCAGGTGCTTAGGATTGATTAAAGATTTATGTGTCTCCCTGGTCCAATACCCAACCAAAACAATCTTGATGGATGTAGTGGTAGCTGATATACCCCCTAAGTATGGTATGCTCTTGTCCAGATCCTGGGGGGCCAAACTCCAAGGATCTTTGCAATTAGATATGTCCTATGCAACCATTTCAGTCTTTGGGCAGCCAAAGAGATTATACCGTGAAACTCTGATGAAATATGTGGTAAGCAGTCAAGAGAAACCCCAAAACTTCCCAATCTATTCAATACACTCTGACATGGATTCATTTATTCTCTACAATGCTGACATTTGCAGCAAGGCTTATTCTGAACTATTAATAGCAGCAGAGGCAGAGAAATTAAATGAACAATATGCTCCCCAAGACCAAAGGACTGTAGGAATAGCTGATGTAACAACAGAACACAATGTATCAACCAATCTGCAGGAAATAAATCTGCCCATAATCCAACTCTCTAAAAATCTCAATCCAAGTCTTGATCAGGAAACCTTATGGTACTTAGAATTTGATGGCTCTGTAAACAAGTTAGGAGCTGGGGCAGGAATCTGGATCCATAATATTCACAATGACCAGGCTGAGGGTCATGCATACAGGTTAAATTTCTGATCTACAAACAACATGGCTGAGTATGAGGCCCTTTTGCTAGGTCTCAAACTCATAAAAAATGTGGGTGCAACCAAAGTTTCAATCTTAGGGGATTTAGATCTAATCATACAACAAATTAAAGGAAACTTTACCACAAATGATCTAAGGTTGAGAGCATATAAGGCAGTAGCTATTCAGGTACTTGATACCTTTTCACAATCACAGTTGACTAAAATTTCCAGAGAACTAAATCTACATGCTCACAGCTTGGAAACCTTCGCCAGCACTTGTAAGCTGCCTTTCAAACCCAATCATACTTTTATTGCTGAAATCAAACATAGGCCGACAGTTCCAGACAACATAAAAAACTGGCAAGTCTTTGAGAGTGATACTCAGATAAATAATTTCCTCACTCTAAAAGAGGAATTCTCTGGCATTAACATTGACTCAATCACTGGAGATGATAAAAAACAACCACACATAAATACACAGAAAATATCAGCTGAAACAGTTAATCTGGTTTTGCACCCTACCACCTTCAATAACGAAAGTATACAAAAGTTGAGTCAAATAGATGAAGATGAACTAGCTGAAACAGAAGCAGAGGTAATTGAGTTAAAAGATATTTTTCTACCCACAAATTTAACCCCTTTGGAGGATCTTTTTGATTCAAATGATATCTCAAGAAAACCAAAAATGCAACCATTGAATGCTGAAATTGAAGATTGTAACATTGGGACTACAGAAAATCCCAAAATGGTAAAGTTATCCAAAGCATTACCACCTGAGCAGAAACTGAAATACATTGAGTTATTTAAAGAGTTCCAAGATGTCTTTGCCTGGAGCTATGAGGACCTTAAGTCTTATGATACCTCAGTCATCCAGCACACTATACCTTTAAAAGAAAACCAAAAGCCTTTTAAACAAAAACTTAGAAGAGTGAACCCGGTGCTCCTTCCTCTCATTGAAAAGGAGGTGAAATGTATGTATCAAGCAGGAATCATTGCTCCAATCAGATTCTCAGAATGGATTTCAAACCTAGTGCCTACTAGGAAAAAGACAAGAGAAATCAGACTGTGTGTTGACCTAAGAAATTTAAACAAAGTCTCTCTCAAAGACCATTACCCCTTACCAAAAATGGATCATATCCTGCAAAGGGTAGTGGGAGCCTCTAAGATCTCATTGTTAGATGGTTTCTCAGGATTCAATCAGATTCTAGTACACCCAGATGACCAAGACAAAACTGCCTTTACAACACCTTGGGGAACTTTCAAATATGTCAAGATGCCTTTTGGGCTTAAGAATGCAAGGGATACCTTCCAAAGAGCAATGGATATAGCCCTCACCAAGGAAATTCATGATTTTCTAGTGGTCTACCTTGATGATCTTACTGCCTTCTCAAAATCAGATCAAGAACACTTAGAACACTTGAGGCGAGTTTTCACAATTTGTAGAAAATATGGCATATCGTTAAATCCAAAGAAATCATTGTTTGGGCTAGAGGAAGGTAAACTCTTAGGACATATAATCTCAAAAGATGGTATTAGGATCGATCCAGTCAGAATTCAAGCCATCCTACAAGTACCACATCCAAGAAACATCAAGGAACTCCAAAGCTTTCTAGGAAAAATCAACTTCTTGAGAAGGTTCATTCCAAATTTGGCTGAGCTCACAAGACTGTTAAACAACATGCTAAAAAAGGACTCCAAGGTCAAATGGACCATAGAAGCTAGAAGCTAGACAAGCCTTTGAGGATATTAAAAGAGCATTGACAAACACACCAGTCCTAACAAGCACTAGATTTGATAGAGATTTCATCATTTTTTCTTTTGCTTCTGAGCATACAATTGTTGTTGTTCTGCTACAAAAAGACGACCAAGGCTGTGAAAAACCTATTGCATTCTTTAGTAGAGCTCTTAGGGATGCCCCCTTGAAATATCAGATCATGGAAAAACAATCCTATGCACTGGTGAAAGCAATCAAGGACTTTAGAATCTATATCCTATACTCCCACACCATTTCCTATGTCCCAAATGCAGTAGTAAAAGACATTTTGACCCAAGAAGGAATTGAAGGTAGGAGGGGCAAATGGATCGCAAAAATATTAGAATATGACATGGAAATCAAGCCTACCAAACTGATAAAAGGACAGGGTCTAGCCAAGTTGATGGCTGAAACCAATTTCCAAGCCCTTGACATTAATGAACTGGACAATGAACAGGAGATGGCGACTCCACAGATCAACCAAGCCTTTATGCAATCCCCCTGGTATACTGATATATGTTTTGTATTGTTAAACCTGCAAGCTCCTCCAGGGTTGTCTAGAACTAAGAAAAGGTTCTTGAAAATGAAAGCATCAAAATTTTGTATTATTGACAGTGATTTGTTTTGGAGAAATCATGAAGGGATCTTACTTAATTGCTTAACATTGGATGAAACTGACAATGTCCTTAAAGAATTTCATGCAGGTGACTATGGAGGACACTTATACTGGAAATCCACGGCTGATAAAATCCTAAGGGTTGGTTTTTATTGGCCCTCCTTGTTTACTGATGTGATAAAATTTGTAATGTCTTGTCACAAATGCCAAATCTTTGAAGGGAAGAGAAAGTTGTTGCCTTTACCACTCAAACCTGTTTCAACTGAAAGACCATTCCAGCAATGGGGTTTAGACTTTATTGGTGAAATTCACCCCCCATCCTCTGGCCAGCATAGGTGGATTCTGACTGCTACAGACTATTTCACCAAATGGATAGAAGTTGTCCCCTGTAGGCAGGCCAATGACTCCATTATCATACAATTTCTAGAAACCAACATCTTGTCTAGGTTTGGCTGTCCAGACAAAATTATCATAGACAATGCTGCCGCTTTCAAGTCCAAAAAAATGATAAACTTTTGCCACAAATATCATATGACTTTAGGTCATTCCACAGCTTATTATCCTCAAGGCAATGGCCTAGCTGAGTCTTCCAATAAAAGCCTAATCAACATCATCAAAAAAGTTTTGGAAGAAAACAAAAAGAATTGGCATAAGAAGTTAATGAATGCTCTATGGGCAGATAGACTAACCACCAAAAGATCCATTGGTACAAGTCCATATGAACTAGTTTATGGAATGGAAGCAAGGTTTCCTTCATCTTTAGGTGTCCCTGTAATCAAGTTGCTGCAAGAAATACAAGCTAAGCCAAATGACATTCAAAGAAGGATCAATCAAACAATTCACCTACAACAAACAAGGGAGGAAGTCTATGAAAGAACCCAAGTACTGCAAGAAAAGATCAAAAGAATATTTGACAAAAGAACCAAAGCTGAAGACTTTTCTATAGGAAACAAAGTGCTAATATGGGATTCCAGGAGGGAGGAAAAAGGAAAATATGGGAAATTTGACTTCTTATGGAAGGGACCTTATGTAATTTATGTTGTACAAGGTAATAACACTTATTTTCTAAAGAGCTTGGACGGCTCAAACACTGAGGAAGACCTAGTCAATGGGAGGATGCTCAAGCATTACTTTGATCCCCTCTGAGCAAGCACTGCTCAATTGTATATTGTACATAAATTTGTAATTTCAGTATGTTTATTTTCAGCGGATAGATAGAGCTCCAAATGAAGCAGATTTTGAGAAAAACTAAGGTGTTGCACTATTTTGATGAATATTATTCACTTTGGCATGGGAAAATAAGAGAAATTACTTGGAAACTATCTGGGAGATGAGAAACAATCAGGGAAGCAAGGAAAAAACAGGGCCGTAATTTCACAGCAGATCAGCTTAAGGAGTATTGCATGCAAGTTTCATGGATTCAGATGTTCAGTCTTCAACAAAAGGAAAGGTTAAACTGTAGAAGGTGTTATCACTGTAAAACTTCCTTAAAAAATTTGGACAACTTACATGGTTTCTCAATTCTTGTATCAGTCATGTTCAAGTCATGGTGAAGTCATTTTTATGTTTTAGAGTCTAAGTCATAGGGTTAGAGTCTCATGTCCATCTTCAAATAAAGTTTGATAGTCTCATTCCATGTCCTAGAAGCCTCACCATGTGTTTAGAAGACATATCTCACATAATTTTGGAGAAATTTTGAAACTAGCTACGAATCCACATTTTCGTAGCGCAGATAGTGTAAAAATCCTGTTTTGCGCTACGAAATCAGTGTTTTCATAGCGCTACGAAACCCCTGTAGCAGCCTGTTTCAGCAGAAAAAACTGTTTTACTAGTTAACTTCCAGAAGCTTTTCTGAGCAGTTGAAAACTTATCTCTGAAAATTGAAAGAGGTTTTTATTCCTACGATACTAAAGTACAAAAACCTCTTCCACTTTCTTCAAATCCATTATGATCTTGGAGAAATGAAGGACCCAAGTTGCGCTACGAAACTGCTGTAGGTGCAGTTTTTCATCTCCTGTTTTACACCTGTTTTTCAAAGACTCCTTCTGGGCGGTAGAAACTATGTTTCAAAAAACCAAGAGAGGTTTTTGTTAAGCACGGATTGGTTCACAAAAACCTCCTTCCATGTTTTCAAATACATTTTGTACGAGAAGTTATGACCTCTGTCCCAAGACCTATTTTTCAGCCAGAACAGAGCAAGGGACAGTTTCCTGTTTGACACGTGTTTTTCAAGGACAGTTTCTGGACAGCTGGAGAAATGTTTTCAAAAACCAGGAGAGGTTTTTGTTCTGGACAACATGGGCTACAAAAAACTCCTTCAGTTTCGTAAAATGTGTCATGGATGAAGAGATAAAGGCTCTGCAATTTTCAAGGATCTAAACCTAAAAACAGGGAAACATGTTCCCTAATTTCTAGGGTTTGTCATCAGCAGTTGGGTGACCACGTGGGAGGCTTCATCAAATTCGACTCCTTGAGGTTGCAAGTTGTCAAATAATGCTTTAAATTCTTAGATAAGGTTTTTGAATCATGATAAGGAGTTACACTCCTAGTTGTATTAGGTCTCTAGGACTGCTAGTTAGGTGTCATTTGCATTTAATAGTTAGTTTTGAGTATCAATAAGTGTCATAGTAGGATGAATTCGAATTCCCCTCATGCTAGAGGAGGAATCTAAGTTGTGTAAAGAGCTCTATATATAGCAGAAGAGCTGATGTACAAAGGGTTGGATATTTTATAAAACAGAGTACTGTTTTGGCTTATGTAAAGACAGAATTCAGTAATATAAGTTGGTTGTTTTTCTTCTCAGGATTCATGAGGGATTTCCATGTTTAGAATGTGTGATTTATTCTTTCCTTAATGTCTTTTACAGTTGCATATATGTGTAATCACTCAGAATTCATTGATCATGCTCTGACTTCCTGTATGCATGTATGAACTGTGGTTTTATATGAGTTGTGTTCTGAACATCTAAATGCTAAATGCCCTGACTTCTATGTAAAGGCAGTCTCATTATTTACTGAAGTATGATTGACTCCATAGGCCCAATGGAAACTAGTTTAATGTTTGTCCAGCCTTCATATTTGTTAATGTTATTCACAAGAGTTAGCCATCTTACTAATAGTCAAAATCAATAATCCTTTGAGAGAGCCCTCTCAGGCTAAGGAGGCTAAGCCTTAGTCAAAAGATTGGTGTGAAATAGTTACTTGAAGCCTTCCTGGGTTGCAGCCTTCCAGGGCTTGATTTTGAGATAACATTTTGGTGTGTCTGCCGGGAGCCTGAAGTCTATTCATTCCCGAAATCAAGAGACTGAACTTCTGAAGGTAGCAGGAGCTCAGACATCAATTTGAGGCTGCAAAACTACCTTGGCGACTCCACACATCAAATAACAAATTAGAAGGTGACTCCACTGCTAGAAGATCAGTAGCTTGATGAAGTTTCAAAATCAGTTCCACTGCAAGAATGAATGCCAGGTATGCTCCTATGAATCGGTCTCATATCCCTGGTTTTCCAAATCCTATGCCAAAGGTTGATTGGTTAGAGGATCTTCCAATATTCAAAGATGAAAAGAAAGATGATGCTGCTCTTCATTTGGTTAGGTTTCATATGCATGTACGCAGTCTTAAGGTTCATTTCCCTGAAGATTGTCTCATGAAGATGTTTATGACCACTTTAGAAGGAAAAGCATGGTCTTGGTATAAAAATTTGGAAAATGGTTCAATATATTCGCTTGCTAGTTTTCATGATGAATTCTATGAGATGTATAAAGAATGTTATCCATCCTTATTGCTGCTCAAATATTGCTGTAGACATTCTTTAAGTCTTATTCAATACTTGGAGGATTGTTATGATGATGATGAATTTATGGATGAAGAAATTTTAGAGGCTCTTCATAACAATGCATTTCAACACCAAGAAGAAAGTATAACATCTCATGAAACGCAGCATGAAGAGCAGCAGGGGTTTACTTGTGAAAACCATGTTTCATCCTTTGATGTTGATGTAGAGATGCAACAATATTCTCAGTCTTCGAATCATAATGAAGATGAAATTGATTGCAAACAGCAAGAAGAGGTACTGGAAGATAGCTTCTACGACCCTCAGGCAGAGGAAAAGGTTGGTTTTTTATGTCAAACTTCTCAGCAGCTTACATCAATAACTGATCATAAGAAAGAGGAAAATTACATTGTTTGTAGGCAACATTCAGAAAAGCAGTTGGATAACATATCAAAGGAATTTTGTGTGGTTGAGAATCAGTTGTCTAAAGATGTAGAATGTTATGATGATCATCGACATAATCATGTCTTCTTTGACCCTATAAGTGAATACATGACAAAGCTTTGCACACCAGTATTTCATTTTCATTTGCATTATGAAGATCAGGTACATTATAAGTTGATTTGGTCATCTCACTATCATGGTTATTTTGAGGTTGAATGTAGTAAAGAGCCTCCCATATTAGAAAGGACAATTGATTGGCTTTATTGGAAATATCATGTTGCTTGAGCTACAAGTGGAGCTTGCAGCTGATAGGGTAGGTAGGAATGTGCAAATAAGCTCAGGGTAGGTTGACTGAGCATCTATTTCAGTAGGTACAGTTTGAATTCTTCTTACAAAAAATCATTCAAGGCTTGAGGAGCAAATTGGGCAGAAGTTCAAAGTTTTCTTCTAGAGGATGGATAGCGGCACTGGAGCTACAGGTTCTTAATGTACCACAAGGGCACACTATCCCTAGTGGAGCCACTGTTATCACTGTAAAACTTCCTTAAAAAATTTGGACAACTTACATGGTTTCTCAATTCTTGTATCAGTCATGGTCAAGTCATGGTGAAGTCATTTTTATGTTTTAGAGTCTAAGTCATAGGGTTAGAGTCTCATGTCCATCTTCAAATAAAGTTTGATAGCCTCATTCCATGTCCTAGAAGCCTCACCATGTGTTTAGAAGACATATCTCACATAATTTCGGAGAAATTTTGAAACTAGCTACGAATCCACGTTTTCGTAGCGCAGACAGTGTAAAAATCCTGTTTTGCGCTACGAAATCAGTGTTTTCATAGCGCTACGAAACCCCTGTAGCAGCCTGTTTCAGCAGAAAAAACTGTTTTACTAGTTAACTTCCAGAAGCTTTTCTGAGCAGTTGAAAACTTATCTCTGAAAATTGAAAGAGGTTTTTATTCCTAAGATACTAAAGTACAAAAAACTCTTCCACTTTCTTCAAATCCATTATTATCTTGGAGAAATGAAGGACCAAAGTTGCGCTACGAAACTGCTGTAGGTGCAGTTTTTCATCTCCTGTTTTACACCTGTTTTTCAAAGACTCCTTCTGGGCGGTAGAAACTATGTTTCAAAAAACCAAGAGAGGTTTTTGTTAATCACGGATTGGTTCACAAAAACCTCCTTCCATTTTTCCAAATACATTTTTTACGAGAAGTTATGACCTCTGTCCCAAGACCTATTTTTCAGCCAGAACAGAGCAAGGGACAGTTTCCTGTTTGACACGTGTTTTTCAAGGACAGTTTCTGGACAGCTGGAGAAATGTTTTCAAAAACCAGGAGAGGTTTTTGTTCTGGACAACATGGGCTACAAAAACCTCCTTCAGTTTCGTAAAATGTGTCATGGATGAAGAGATAAAGGCTCTGCAATTTTCAAGGATGTAAACCTAAAAACAGGGAAACATGTTCCCTAATTTCTAGGGTTTGTCATCAGCAGTTGGGTGACCACGTGGGAGGCTTCATCAAATTTGACTCCTTGAGGTTGCAAGTTGTCAAATAATGCTTTAAATGCTTAGATAAGGTTGTTGAATCATGATAAGGAGTTACACTCCTAGTTATATTAGGTCTCTAGGACTGCTAGTTAGGTGTCATTTGCATTTAATAGTTAGTTTTGAGTATCAATAAGTGTCATAGTAGGATAAATTCGAATTCCCCTCATGCTGGAGGAGGAATCTAAGTTGTGTAAAGAGCTCTATATATAGCAAAAGAGCTGATGTACAAAGGGTTGGATATTTTATAAAACAGAGTACTGTTTTGGCTTATGTAAAGACAGAATTCAGTAATATAAGTTGGCTGTTTTTTTTCTCAGGATTCATGAGGGATTTCCATGTTTAGAATGTGTGATTTATTCTTTCCTTAATGTATTTTACAGTTTCATATATGTGTAATCACTCAGAATTCATTGATCATGCTCTGACTTCCTGTATGCATGTATGAACTGTGGTTTTATATGAGTTGTGTTCTGAACATCTAAATGCTAAATGCCCTGACTTCTATGTAAAGGCAGTCTCATTATTTACTGAAGTATGATTGACTCCATAGGCCCAATGGAAACTAGTTTAATGTTTGTCCAGCCTTCATATTTGTTAATGTTATTCACAAGAGTTAGCCATCTTACTAATAGTCAAAATCAATAATCCTTTGAGAGAGCCCTCTCAGGCTAAGGAGGCTAAGCCTTAGTCAAAAGATTGGTGTGAAATAGTTACTTGAAGTCTTCCTGGGTTGCAGCCTTCCAGGGCTTGATTTTGAGATAACAGAAGGGTGGAAAAGAAGGCAATCTGACTTGCTGATCTTGACTTTTCATCTGGAAAAGTCATCCCCAAGTGGAGCTACTGTTAGCCTCCTATACCAATAGGGTTTCATATTTCATGATTGAGAGTGGAAATGCTAAAAATGATCATCTTTGATGAAACAAAGGTTCCATTTTTGGTGGAAAAAGCAAAAAAGTTAAAAAATGTAAAGAGGGTATGCCTTAAAAGAATAATCAAAGGGCAAGAAAATGAAATGGTCAAAAGGAAAAAGAATTGAAATGAACCCCAAAGAAAGACCAGGAAAGTGGCCAATCAAAATGCCACTGCTATCTTGATGTATGGCTCAACAGTTCAAGCTGGGCCATGCCATGTTTTAAATTGCTTTTTTTAGAGTAGGTAATGAGTACCTGTTCAAACAGTTCAAGTTTGACAGATGACTAGCTGGATAGAAAAAGAAAGGAGCCCACTAGCTTAATCTGGGCCCTTGGAAGATATAAGGGTAGATTTAGATAGGAGGGCAACAAAAAGAAAAGAGCATATGAGGGTTTGCAAGTCTAAGTGCACCCTCCCTGAAGTAACAAAAAATGCTATGTTCTAAGTTGGGTAGGTAGCTAGAAGTTGCAGAATCCTGATCCTATTCAGTTTTGGCCTTGATCAAGAAAGCATATGTTGGCAGTTGCAAAGGTATCTATGCAGCATTTTGAAGGAAAAATATAGAAGCATGTCTAACTCCCCTGTTTTCCCCCAAAGACTCTATTTCTAACATCCCATGGAGGACTTCAGGACTTTCCTAAATAATCCTCCTTGTATTTCTTCTTGGAAATTTCATGACAAGTTTTAACTTTCTTCTCCGAAAAGAAGCCACATTTCTTGTGTAAAATCATTTCCCATCTACTTCTAAAAAATCTAAGTTTAATCACCAAACTTAGTTTTCTATTCCTCACTTCCAAATCTCTAATATCCCCAATTCACATTGACTTCTAACCCTATTATTTAACTCCCTATGTTCCCCTTTTCCCCTACTACTATATCACTATTGTGAAAAAAGCCCACAAAATATGTAAATACCCCCCCTTTGGCATTATAGACATATGTTCAATATTTGGAGAATCATGCAGAATCAAAAGTTTTGTTGTATTTGATTAGTTTGAATTCAGGGATTAAATTAACTTCTGGTTAGTTTAATAACCTATTCCTACCCTTATCCCCTTTACAAACCCATCACAGTGCATTACCCGTGCCATTTGTATAAAACCTTGTTAAAAACCCACTTTTTCCGCCTTTCTAAAGTTTATGTTTCGGCGCACTCACCGCAAAAAACAAAAAAATATTATTAAAATCCCCGCAGGGACCCGCTGTATCCATCCATCACCTCCGCAGCCCATCGACTGTCGGATCCGGGCCCTCCCATCCGACGGCCCACGGCAATATCAAACCACCCCCAATGCCTGAACATTAGCGCCCGAAATCTGTCAGAGGGTGACGTCAGGGCTCGGACGCGTGTCGCTCCTGGGTTGTGCCGGGCGGCCTCCTGCCAAAACCACACCCGTACCATGAGTGGTTCGATATTACCGCTTACTGCCCTCCTGTTTCCGCCATACATCACTCCTACGTCACCCTTGCATCATTGCCGCTTCAGCATCGCATCACCGCCCCATCCGCCATTGCTCCAAGCTGTCTGCCATGTCACCCGTCCACGTAGAGTCGCTCACTGGATGCCACGTCATCACTCCGTACCCGACCCCACCTATGACGTCATGCTGACGTCATCTAACAAAATAGTGCCAAAGGCCAAATTTTCCCTATTTTGCCCAAAAAACTTGTTTTTTTCGCATTATTTGCAAAAGTACTCACTGTACTCCTGCATGAGCGGTTACGTTGTTTGCCCACCAACTCTCAAGACTACTTCCTTGCTGCTGGCACCTTGAATTCACCTGTATATCAACACCATTGTCCGATTGCACCAGGTATTTATCAGTTTCCCCCTCCGCGCCTTGGTTTTTGCATAATTCACTGAACAAACAAGAAGAGAGAGAAAACACAGTAATTACCAGGAATCCTCACTGACCAATGTTTCTTTTCCACACTGTAATCCCAAGCTCACCCAGAGAGGTCCCCCATTGTGCCAAATTGCCACAAATTCACAGCTTGTTTGCACATTCGCAAATCTAAACCTCTGCTAGATAAATCCACCGGGAAAGCAACTCTCAAATCCCAGCATTTGCTCATTGAATCTCTCCCAGGAGCATTTCAACTCAGTTTCTCCCCAATTTGCCTCGTCCCCTCTGCAAATTGCCCTGCTCATTCAAAATCCACTGCTCTATATTGTTGTGCCCAAGAAACAATTTCAAATATAATTCCAAATATCAATTGACCATGGAGACCCCTGTGGCATTAAACATTGCCCCATTAAATGCCCCACACAAGAACCTGGAGTGGTTAGCCCTTGCTGACAGAGATTATCAGATGAGAGAAACTGTAGAGAGGTGCAACACATACCATATAGAAACAGTTTGTGAGTTGAGAAAGAAGCACAGAGATGGTACAGACCTCCTGGGAATCTGGAAATCCAATTTGCCAATTTACTATCTCCCTTAGGTCAATGAATTCCCTGACTTGATTCACCAATGCTGCACAAACTATGACCCCAATCAAAGAGCTGTTCTTAGTCCTTCAGGCTCTGTCTTGTTCCATATTACTCCTGAAGCCATAAACCAAATGCTGCAGTTCCAACCTACAAGGCCACTGATCCCTCTTTTCATGTAGCTTTTATTAGAACAGGGTGCCAAGCTCTCCAACTCACAAATTACAAGAATTGGCCAATTATTTATGCGCCCAGAGTACCAGCCCCGACAGCCTCCCCCTTATCTGCATGACTGGTTCATTGACATAGGGATACTGCTGGTGGACATTATATCTTCCATCCTAGGGTTCAAGACCAGTGAGTTTGTGGATGAGACAACCCTGGTAGTGCTATCCATTTTTACCCCAGGACAGCACCCTGTTGTCCAGTATGACTATGCTGCATTTATAGCCAACAAAATTCATGAACAGTTCATGAACTTGGAGAGAGAGAGGGTATTCAAGTACACCTCCTACATATATCATCTGCTATTGTACAATCAGCCTGACAGCTTCCCTGTATCCCTCAAGAAATTAGATGCAAAGGGTAACAGAAGATCTGTAATATTCTGGACGTCAGTTTGTCATCACATTCATTATTCACCGTACAACTACTGTGAGTTTATTGACCTATTCATTCATCCAGCCTTGTCACTGCTGTAGAGTTCCCCTCCTCCTAGACTCACTGATGATATGCAGAAAATCCTCTAGCTGTCTAAGAACTATAGCATTGGGGATTGGTACTTTTACCAAGACCACACAGTGATCAGGAAATATGGCTGTGAGTTAGCACCATACAGGCTACCAAAATATGTTCCCATGAGACTCTTTGCACTAGAATACTTCACGCAGTTCGGCAATGCAGATATGATTCACTTCCATAGCAAAAACAAGAAGGCACAGCTGAAAATTAAGCATCAATTGGGTCCATTCATCTTTAATAAGAGAGAAAAAGCTTTGGATGAGGCTGACCAAATGCTAAAAGTCCTCCAGCTCAAGACAAGCTTCTATTGGGCACCCTATGACCCTAACCATTTCATAAGCCTTAGAAGAATCAAGCATAGGCTTGCTACATATGACCACATTAGCATTCCAGAAGTTGAAAAATATGCTAATCAAATAGAGTGGAAAAAAGGCACATTAGTGGAAGATTATACTGAAGAAGAAATAGCAGAGAAAGCCATTAAAAATTTAGAAAAGGCAGTTGACTTGGAATATTTTGGACAGGTTTGGTCTTCAGGCACTCAGCATCATGGAGAAGCTGCCTCTTCATCCACCATTCCCCAGTAGCATGCCAGAACAGCTGATCCAGCAGTAGACATCTCTAAAGGCAAAACAGTGCAGCAAGAAGAATCACCTCCAAATGTGGAGCAGCAAGTAGAGCAGCAAGAAGGCAGGGCCAAGCAACCTGACTCCACAGAACAGCAAACACATGAGTAAATCCCTCCAAGGCAGGAGGTAACAGTTGAGTCCTATGTTTTACAAACACCTGCTAATGAGGACAGGACAAGGAAAAGGGATAGGCAAGAGGACACTCCTCTTACTACCTCTACGGACCAGCAAGGAGAAAAGAGACAGAGGTTAAACCCTTTTTCTGAGGACGAATTACCAGAGAGGCCAATTGACAATATGCCCCCTCCTAGTATCGAAACATCGACCAGTTCTTTACAGCAAGGACAGGACATCCCACATGGGGCAGAGGTGAGCTCTTCAAGGCAGAAATCTAAGGCGGACTCTAGCATCAAGCAGCAGTTCATAGATATCAAGAAAAGGAATGAGCCCCTCAAACACCAAATCTACAACCATCTCTTGAAAATGGCGCCAACTAATCAGCAGAGATTAATGTCTGCTTATGACATTCAAGAACAAAAAATGACTCTTAGTCATTTCAGGCCTACAATGCAGCAACCTCAAACAGCTGCCGATTATATCAGAACTAATATGGAAATTTTTGCGAGAGACATCCACCCCTTGGATCAAATTAAGCTACACAGGCAAACCGGGGAAATGATATATTCCACATTAGCTTATAAGACCCTACTGGCACACCAATTACAAAATTCTCTACACAACACTGCTGCTCAACTGGAATTGGAGAAGGCATCATCTCAAGCCAAGGACAACAGAATCAAGTCCTTGGAAGAGATCATTATAGAATTGGGTCATGATCCAAAGGACCCTAAGGGTGTGCAAGCATTATTAAAGAAAAGGGATGAAGACATAGCAGCTATGAGAAAGCATATCAATCTGCCAGCTAGCCTTCACCCTCAAATTGGAGAAGTGGCCGAGCAGAAGAAGGATCAGGATGTAGTTACTTTACTCCTGAGTTTATATAAGAGGTTGATGGAAACAGAGAATGCACTAGAGGTAGCACTGAAATCAAGACAAGGTGAGGCACCAATGCAGCCAACAAAGACATCTGCATCCACTGAAGGTGTGCCACTTTCTACTACTACAGTAGCTCCTCCCACAGGACAAACATCAGAGGTTGTTCCTTCAACATCAGCGCCAGCAACAGCACCAGATGAGGGACCCAGCCTAAGTATGCAGAACATGATGAAGGATCTGGAAGCTTTAGAAGCACAGATGGCTAAGCTGCAAGAGACCAAGGATAAATTGGCTGCCATTGAGGAAAAGTATGATAAATCCAAGCAAAATGTAGCTGAAAAAACAAGAGAGGTAAGGGCTCTTGAGAAGAAAATAAAGGAACTGGAGAAGGAGCTCTCTCTTGATAAAGTTGTAGTTGAAATTAAGAAGCTCCTGTAGGCCAATATTGGTCAATCTATTACAGACCAGTGGCAATATATTGAAACTATCCATGAACATATGGATCTCATAGGCAGGGCCCAAAAATAAAGTCAAAGAGCAAGGGCATCTCTAGGAAATATGCCTGAAATAGCCAATAGGACCAACAATGTCCTTAACAACCGCACTGGCCCTCAGCTGGCAGCAATGGGTATCACTAACAGAACTGATACCATTTTACTAGTGAAGAGAGTGCTCACTTTGAGAAATCATGTACAAACATTGGATAGAAGGTGTCAAGAAATGCAGACAGAGGTGAACAGATTCATTGAGAAAATTACAACATTACATAACAGAGGCCTTCCCAGCTTAGTAACCAGTGCAGGAAGGTTACTATCTCATGAAAACTATGCCAAGAGGGTCAATACATATGCCACAAATCAGATCACTGCAGCAGCAAGTGTCCCAGAGGAAACAGGGCCTCCTTCTGGGCAGAGTCTCTATGACAAACTAGAGAATTTGTTTTTTATTGTGAATGAGATCAGACATCTTTTTGAAGTGCCTCCAAACTACTACAAATATACTGAGGCAGATGAAACCTTAGGCATAATCCTAAGACACCAATTGCCTACACAGGAATGGTGGACGGGCATGATACAAACACTGCTGTAAAGAAACAGGTTGTTCACCATATTTTTGTATTTTTATCACAAGTTAGCATTTTCAAAAAATTGATATATTCGCTCTGACTAGGAAAGCAATTGAAAAGGTCAACTCAGCAATCAAGTTTGACCACCAAAGCAGATGCCTACAGATGCAGATGACGGGGCCGAGATAGCTGCACCACTACAAAGCAGTAAAGGGCGTATCGCTCATCAATACGAAGCACCCAACCGACCCAGTTGCCTCCAACAGTCAAAGAATTTCTGACAGAGCTGAAAAGTCATTTATTGTCCATTTAAAGTAGCAATAACTATTGTCTCTGCTATTTTTGAAAGTTGGTAAAGACAGTTATTGAGAAAATGACTCATCGTTAATATATTTTGTAAAACGATTGTATATATATCCCCATGCATAAACTTATTGGGGTTGTTGATTTTTCTTCTGGAGAAGCTATGCTGTAATTTCATACTTTTAATACATGCAGCTAATGGAGTTTCTGATGTTCTGAGTTGTTTGAGGTGTTGTGGTGTGCTTTCTTGCTGCTACAGGATTCCTACGCTATTTCATGTCACAATAAGTTTTCTGAACCATCTTATTATGTATTTCGTTCTTTCATAATCCACTCATGTTGTATGTTTCACAAGTTTAGCAGTACAGAAAAAGAATAGTTCAAGATTTTTTCATTGAACACCCTAAACTCAATCTATGCTGCTATGAATTTTTTCTTCAGAATTAGTTATGGATGTGTAATTCTTGATTGCTCACCTTCATACTAAATTTTACATAGTAAATACTGTTCAGGAATTCTAATCTGCTCCTGAGTGATATTTCCTTTCTCCACATCACCAGCTTAGTGAAAGATTCTTAGTTGCCTCTCACTGGCTGGGAATAGCTCATATTCCACAATTTGAAGTTTGTTTCATGAGTATCTATATGGCCCTGCAGTCTCATCACTCTTACTCAATAACTCAAACAACATATAATCACAGACTCCATTGCCCAATGGACTGAACCTCTTGAAGATCACATCTCAGCTGCTAGAAGACATCATTCAACCAAAACTTTAAACAAAATTCAGTACATCATAACTAGCTTAAACATTATCAAAACAAAGCTAAATCCTAAAGAGAGAGCCCTCTCTGATTGCAAGTAGGCTAGGACCTGTGATCCAAAGATTGGTCTGTGGTTACCTCGGCCGTATTCCCTTAGGAGTCAAAGGGAACAACCTGAGTGATAACAGATCCATTGTATTGATTGAGTGCAAGTAAGCTTTATGAAGTGAAATGTTATTAATGATTCAGCTCATAATGTTCTGTGCTAATAATATGGGAAAATGATGCATTTCCAAAGAACTATAAACTAATCATGACATCATATGCACATATCCTCAGAACATAAGATTATAATCAACAAAATGAATAATTTTGTCAATGATCCACCAATGAAATTAAGTGAGGGTTGTGAAGCTTACAAACAACATTCTTTTAATTAATGAAATAAATGTTATCTTTTTCGCTTGAAAAATGAAAAATTTGGCCAATGGTCCATCACATTGCTTAAATGCAAGTAAGCTTCATGAAATCAAATGTTATTAATGATGAATAGTTTCTATGTTATTTAGAACGAAATAGTAATGTTTCTTATTTCATGTTTATTAGACTTTGTTGATAAATTGATTAAAGGTTGTGCTCTCCACATAGTGAAAGCTCTGTTTATGTATATCTTTGTGTAAATAGGCATATCTACAAAACTTTGGCGGAAATCCATTCTACGAAAGAAACTTTCAAGCTTTCACTCTGCACAATCACAGACCTTCTGCATAATTCATACACACTTCCACTCACAAAAATATTTTAATCACAAAATTTATAAAAAATACATTTAATTCTAAACATTTCTAAATAATTTAGTAAGCGTTGTACTGAATACAGGAAAAACCTCCATAAAATGAAATTTGTCCAAATATTTAATCACAAAAAAAATAAACTAAAAAATCCTTACCTTCAACAAATTTGTATATATGTAATAAGAAAATGTGAAATATCATTACACTACGAATTAAAGTTATAAAGTTCCATCTGCACCTGCATTCTCTTGCACATATCTAAATCTGCAAAATTTTTAAATCTCAGCATAGCTAAATCTATAAAAGTTTTAAATGAAAAATAATTTGAAATTAATTTTCTGTCTACATCCCTGTTCTCATGTCCATTACTCATCCTCCACACAGTAAATACTTCACATAAGTAAAGCTTCACAAAATGAAACAAAATAATACTAATTCGAAATTTGCTCATAGTAAAACTAATTACATATTGACGACATAAATTTCCTTCGGCACCTATATTTTCTCGCTCATATGCCCTTCTCCACACCTCAATAGGAAAATGAACATCTACATTGTGTGGACTCAAAGCTGACATTAACGACAAAGACAAAGACTAAAATTAAGGAAATTAAATCGATGATATATTTACATTATTAGAGTGACATTGCAAACATAAAATTAATGATTAGAATAGTAATTTGGCAAGTTTATTGGCAATTGTAACACATATTGAAGTCTATGGAACATGATTTTGGAGATGTAGAAGAAGAACTCACTGCTTCTTTAGATATAATAGCTTATGCTTTGCAATTTATCATCAATTTAGTCTTAAAGCATATTGAAATTATTAAATATGAAGCACGATCCATTTCAACCTTCTAAATAAAAAAATGGCAATACTGGAATTGAAGATGGAGTGACTGCAATTGGCAAACGAAATGTTGAGTTTTTGTCTAGATAATTTGGCCCAGGCAGAGAATGTCAATGTTGAAGAGGACACCAACAAAAGAGATGATGGTATCTTGGCCATTGACCAATATCGCTCCCCCCCCCCCCCCCCCCCCTTCTCATCTTCAGCCAGAAGTTAATGAAGCCTAAGTCGTTTATGATATCGAAGATATGTACTAATTTACACAATTGTTAGTCCCCCCCCCCCCCCCCTCGCCCACGTTAATAAAGAAAATCAGTTTAGAATAGATTCTACAACCCAATCATGAACAATGTCAATCTTTCTTTGAATATCTGAACTGTGAATGAATTCAAAAATAATAATTAATTTCCATGCATCACATTTATCTATATTCCCATCTTCCACACATTCAAATCTCTGTACAATGTAAAATAATAATAATAATAGATTAACATTAATGGTTTAATATTAATTTCTCTATGCACCCCCCATTATCTCTAAAAAACCACGTCCTAATTTATTCCTTACTGAATAAATTTTCCAATATAAAAGCTCAACACAGTAAAATCTCCGCGCAATGAAATGTCTCATTCAGAGTAATAACACATTTTCAGAGAACTTGCGTAATTCAAAGAATTGTGAAAAAACTCCATATTTCATTTTGCAATGATCAAGTGTAAACAAGTTTTTGTAAGTAATATTCTTATAGACATATACAATTTGTTTACTTAAATAAAATAAGTATTTAAAAAATTCCTACCGAAGATAGAAACCTATTTTATTGTAAGAAGCTTGTTGGGTGTAATATAGGGAATATTAATGGACCAACTTTTAATTGTCAATTTTGGGGTTTGTGAACTATGAGGTGCAATACTAGAAATGCCAGAGAGAGCCCCTAGCAACCTGAAAATCAAATTCTAGTCTAACTTTCGCATCAATCCTTTTATAGATTCCTGCAAATAACAATTAATTCGAAACTACACTCAAAGGAAACTTAAGAAAACATGAACACCAATCTTGCAATTCTGCCAACAATTGTAAACAAACCCTAATTATTAGAAACTTGAAATAAAATCACTTCTTACAATAGAAATATTCCAAATTCATGAAAACAATGCATAAAATCCCAACTCAATTTCCATACTAAGCATGACAAATATGAAAGAAAAGCACACTGATCAATTTGGGTATTGGCTACTTTACTCATTAATTTATCAAGCAAACTAAGATTACAATTTTGTTCCTATAATGGAAATATTATGTTCCTGCACTAGAACAACTTTGTTCCTGTACCAAGAAAGACAAAATAGTTCCTGCACTCTGTTCTTGTACTAGGAAATACATAACAGTCCCTGTACTCTGTTCCTATACCAGGAAAAACAAAACATTTCCTATACTAACGCAAATTATCACTCTTTGTGCTAATAAATTCTTTACTGCTTTCCTTTCACATGGTATGAATTCAAAACATATAATCCAAATCTGTTAAATGAATCATGAGGTATCCACAACACAAAAACCTTCACTCTGTCAAGTTTAGGAAAATTAATGAAAACAAGTCAAACCAAATAACAAGAGTCCATTATGATTTAATTCTTCACAACCACACTTTGTTTCTATTCTAAATAAGGAAATTAAAAATTCCAAAAATGTTTTACTCATGACTTGGGTTTGTTTTTAAATAATATCAATGTCCAAACATAAACATTATGTCCCTTTCATTTATATGGTTAATTCCAAATAATTCCATAACCTTGAATTCAACACCATTCATAACTTAACAATGCAAGCCTTGTATGTAAAAGACCAAAAGCCACTTCAAGTTTATTTAAGAAAACAAAGTATGCAAGTGTATGAAAAAATTAATGCAATCTTGAATCAAAATTAAATGTATATATTCCAATGGAAAACAAAGCATAAGGAACAAAATTGTGCAAGGTCTCAAATGAATCAAATATTAGACTATAAAACACACACCATGATATGTTACTATGAATTTCCAAACCACACAACACTAACTAACAGAGGTGTGACAAGATGGATTGGTTGGGCCCAAACCAACTAGCTTGCACCCTCTTTAAATAAAAATTAAATTACAAATCAGAGAGAAGCATTAACAAAATGTAACAAAAATGAAAAGGAAACCTGGCATGAGTTTGTATATTAATGAAATCAGTCCTTTACATCTTAAGCCATATGCTCATGGTCCAAACAAACAATGTGAAGCTACATATCCCCCTCCTCACACAAGACATGGCTAAGATTTTTATAAAATTTACAAGGCGAATTTTGGCTCTAACAATCATTTTTCTTAATTTTGGAAAATTACATATTTTTAACAAATCAGCCTAAAAGATACTTGTGTATCTTCGAAACCATGGCAATTTTTGGAAAATTGTTTGGAGGAAACCTAATTTGTCATGTTTGCAACAAAAAAATCTCTTTTATTTTTCTGATTCATCTCCACTACCTCTAAAATCATGCACGAAGTTGATCGTTTAGCTACTTTTGCACATCTAGGCAAGATCCTAGAATTCTAGAAAAAACAATGTTTTTTTATAAAACTACTTCAAAGAACCCCATGTAACATCTAGAAAAATGTGAATATTTGGAAATGGTTTTGGCTCTATATTATTTATTATACTAGTAAAAAACCCATTTTCTCAGATTTTCAATATTCACCTCCAGTTGCATGCAAATTAAGGTCAAACTTAGCAGTTTGAAAATTGTGCAAATTTTGAACAAATTTGTTGATTTTCTTCTAGAGACCCACACTTGTGAGCTAGGTGCAATCCAACTCATGGGAAGGTGTATAAAATCCTTTTGGACAATAACCTTCCTTGGTTTTCTCGGAAGCGTGCCGAGATGTCGAAGCTCCAAATTGGTGCACGAATGCTAGTGTAGGAACAAAACTAGGTGCAATTAATTGTTGAAGCATGTGTATTTTTTATCGTGATTTCATATGCCTTCCTCAAACAACACAAGCACCATCATAAATAATAATTTTTATGGAAATCTTATTGAAATAAAGGAAATAAGCTAAATAATGAACACTTACATGATCAAGCTCCAAGTTTAAGCTACTAGCTCAACAATTGTGCAAAATGATAGTAATAACAATGAAAACCATGAGTAAGCATAGGGTCAGAATGTGAATTAAACATGACAATTCCAGGGCCTAACAAAGCTTTTTCTTGTGTGAAGTCCATATTAAAGCTTATATTGTAAGTCATAAAAGTTACAATATTCAATTGTAAATGAGTATTTGTAAAGTGTTAGTATGGAAGAGTTGTGCACAAGTGGTTTTGCATTACTGCATATGGAAAAGATGCATAATTACAAAATTTCATTATGCACCACTTTTTCTCCTACACAAAACCACAATAAAAACCCCGCACAATAAAAACTAATAACATTAATGATTTTCTGGATCCATATCACTTTCATAATAACACAGTTGTTGGTTTGAAACTTCGATTACAAATTATTATGAATGTGATATGGATCGGGGAACCTGTTTGTAGAAAAAATATAATTGTCGTGGAAATTTAAAATCTAAAACATTAATGATTATGTTCTCTCACACAAATGTTGTCCTCTGCAAAGATTCATAGTTCTAAAATCAAAGCTCTATGTGTTTTCTCTCCAGTACATACTTCGTACAATGCACAATAAAAGCTTTGCATAATGAAACATAATAATAGTGTAGGGACCAACCCTATATTTTTTTGTTTTGTTAAATACTAAAAATACAACCACAAGAAAAATAGCATTGGGAACTCAAAAAATTATTAAGCATTATATAAAACTTTCCTGAATTTCACTGCATTGAACATATCATCTAATTACATGTTATTAATTAAAACCATAATGAAGTCATACAAAAGAATATTATAACAACGTAGGTACCGTTCACTAGGAGACGAGATTCAAACTTGACTTGCCGTTGTTTTCCCTCCTTTTTTTTCGGTCGCCTCCAATTGTGAATGTCTATGTACTTAATCCGTATGTAATGATCCACCGGTTGACCTTCCAGCCTACTCCTTGGGTACTCTCCTTCCCCACGAACCTTAGCGCTGCAATGGGGTTGTACAATGGAGGAATATATTATCTGGTAGAGGAGAGCACTCCTTGGCTTAATTTTCCCCTCTCTAAATTCCTCCATCTCACTGAGCTCACTATAGCTCATAGTCACTACTATGACATAGTCTCCTCCATCCAACAATAGGGTAAAGAAAAGTCCCTTCTCCCATGGCCTGCCCCTTGTTTAATAGGATTCCCCATAGGTGACACTTGGCTTTTCATGAATAATTCATTATTTTTGATAATTCAATAGTTTTATTATTCACCCACCCATGTGTCACTCTCTCATCAAGGGTCTCCAAAATTATTTACTTAAATTTTAATTTAAAACTAATATTTTTCCTCACCTCAACAATATTCCTATTTCTTCTCCTAATTATCTCTTGATCCCCATTTTCACTCCTTAATTTGTGTTCATTAATAAAGTCAATTGAGAAGTCAATATTTGATCCCCTATCTACTCCCTAATTTAACTCAAGTTATCTCTTAGATGGATATTCTGATTTTGGTTGTTGCCACATAGAGGTTCTCTAAATTTTTCTAAGATTTAATTTATTAATATTATTTTAATTCACCATCCTCTTCTCTTAATTAGGTTTAACTATTTTAGAATTAATATTTATCCTTACATTTATGTCCCTCTTTCCCCTTTTTACCTAATTAAACTACGTTATCTACCTAATATTTTCCAACAAGGGAAAGGTAGAGTTTTTAAGGTAAAATATTTTATTTCTTCCTATGATCCTCTTAAGCCAAGTTTTATTCTTGATTTAATTACCTTGGTGTTGGGCATGGAATCCCCCCAAGGCATGTTTTGGGTCTTAAAACCCAAGTTTTGACTAAAACCATTGTAAAGACTCCGCGATTTGTGGGTGCGGAGCGCGAAGTCATAATAGAGTCATAGGGTTGTCCACCCTTGTTTTTGTAATGTAATGTCGGTTTGAAAGATCTACCCATGGTCTGCGGACCATGGTATTGTATAAATAGAGCGAGGCTCTAAGTGTAGAAGATAGCAAGAGAAAAAAAGAAAGCATGATCAATAGAAGGAATTGATTGAGTCGAAGTGTAAGTCGTGTCTTTGGGGCATAGAGTACGAGAAGGATTTGCAGCTGAGTGTGCAGAGGCCTAGTAGACTGCAACTGAGTGAACAGACCCCTGCAGCTGAGTGTGCAGGGCGGGTCATGTTGGGTGTGGAGCCTGATTATCTTCTATATTCAAAGGTATCGCCACATAGGACCCTAGTTCGAAATGGGGGTGACAACGCTGCCCGTAAAATATTCGCTGCAGGGGGGTCCAGGGGGGGCGGATGCGACCTTCGAGAGCCCCCCCCTGGCGGGGGGTTTCGAGGGCAGCGCCCCCGAAGCTAAAAACAGCTGTAAAATTGCCTTGTAAAAGTATAGTAATTTCTAGTCAATCTAGGCCGTTCATTAGGCGGATGATCTGACGGTAGAACTTATGTTTAGTTTAGGGTTTTTTGCCCTAGAAGGCAACCCCTCTCTTTGTATGAGGGTATTGTATTTGAGGCTGTGTGATAGATGTGTATTCTGTGAGCGAAAAACAGAGAGGTGAGACTATGAGAGAAAACAGAGGATATTACAGTGGATTTGCTGTAGGTTGTGTCTCTTCATTTTGCTGGATAATAGAAAGGAAGGACTGGCTGTTCGGGGTGGACGTAGCCAAAACTGGGTGAACCACGTATATATGTGTCTCTCTTGTTCTGTGTGTTTTCTGTGTTTATATTTCTGCAATATTTTATGTGTTCCATTGCTCCGTAATATATCATTTTCTAACAGGTCAAGTCCGTAGTCGTTGGAAGGAATAATAAAGAAAAGTTTTACCATATTTCTGTGTATCTTTTCCTATTTATGTATTATTTGGTATGAATAGCAAGTTTACTATTTATTTACTGCGCGAACTCATATGAATGCGTTGAATGAGTAAATATAATATAATACATTTGTTAATGCAAAGATAGCTAACTGTTGTAAAAAGATAAGATCGTAGGTGTGACTTAGAGGTATAGTGCAGATCACTGCTCTAGCAGCGCGAAAGCCCCATAGCCCCTGGTTAGGGCTACGCAAAGGTGATTTTATCAGGGCAAAAAGGCCAGGGAAGTACGTGAAGTAACCTGTGCGAAGAGATTCACATTTGGACCAAGTCAACCACTTAGACATCTCAAGGGTGCAGAAACCTAGTTCTAGCACCCCCGCATACTACTTCGGGTGAGACCTCAGTCTACACTCTGCAGATTGTTACTGAAAGGGCCAATAGTATAGGGATTTGTTTGGCTAATTAACTCCAAACCTAGGCCAGGCCCCAACAAGCCAACAAATGGTTCCGTTTCTGGGACCAGAATCTGAATAGAGATGTCTGATGTTGTATCACTGGAATCCAACTAAGAAAGGAATTGAAGATTGGTTGGATAGGAAGATTCACGAGTTTGTGGTGTAGGAGAACAAGAATCCGCAACTATAAAAAAAAGAGTGGTTAGATTGCTACCTGTACATAGAAATCCATGAAATTTTCTTCGCCTATACTAGTGGATCGCAAAGCTAGCAGATAGCCAAGGAAGGTTCAAACTTAACGGTACTATTGTGTGGACTCTAGAGTTGGTGCGTAGATTGAAAGCATCGGAGGATAAGATCGTGCGCGATGTTGATCACTGACTGGATTTAATTATTAGAGGATTCATTACTGAGTTTGCGATAGATACTTCATTCAGCTATAGTGAGGTAGAATGACACTTCCTCAAAGGATCGTGAGGTAAGTATGTTAAATCTTTGAATGCTTGGATTATAATGCTATTGTGTGAAAACTGGGTTATGCAAATAAATTGATGTTTGGGGCTACATGAAGTTGGAAAATTTACAGAAACGAAGATAGTGCAGAACAAGAAACTACCCCCTTGATTTCACCTCCATGAGGCGAAGAGGAAGAGCTTGCAAAGGTCTCACCAAGAAGTGCGATCAATTTGATAAGGCAGAGGACTCTACGTATACCACCCCCACCCACACCACTACCAGTTTCACCGTCTTCACCCCCATCTTCGCCCATACCACCTCTGCCACCACTGCGAGTTTATATGGCAAGCGCGATAAAGTTTCTAGTGTTCAAGGGAGTAGGAAATGAAGATCCAAACCAGTTTTGGTTCATGATAAAAGCTGTGTGGGAAGCGCAGGGAGTTACATATGACAATATAAAGAAAGCAACGTTGGTCAGTACTCTGCAGGATCGCATGCTGACCTGGTACATTAATCATTTCAATGACAATCCAAATGTAGGGATCACAGATATCCAAACTACGCTAAATAAAGAATTTAGCATGCCGAAGTCAGAGGCACAATCGATCATTGGGTTCAAGGAGATCATGATGCTACTAGGTAAGACTCCCTGGGAGTTGGATCAGAGACTGAAGTGTACAATTCGCGAAGCTAATATGAATTTGACAGATGGACAACACCGCGAATGGTTTGTAGCATCTCTAATGCCGCATTGAAGGAATGCGTTGTCACAACAAAGGCTAAAAACTCAGGCCAAGGCATTGGAGATCACGATAAGGTTGCATGAGACCCCAATACACAAACCTGGGAGTTCAGCAGATCCATGTGGAGTTGAAAAACTTGTGCCTTGAGATGCAGAGTCTGAAGCTGGACAAGACAGCTCGCCAAGAGGTGCGCAACGAGGTATGATGCATTAAATGCAAGGGTTAGGGACATGACAAGGACCACTACCCAGTGTTCATGAATTACCTTGCAGGAGGAGGACCAATGTCTTTGAGACCAGAGGCACAAGAAGAACCTAATGCGGTGCCGGCGTTGTGGTGCGTGATTTTTAAAATAGGAGGAAAACATGCTATAGACAACTTCCATCTGTTGCAGAAGTACACACATAATTCACAACAGTTATTTTGTAATTTCTGTAGAATAGTGGGGCATGATGAGCGCACCTATAGAAGTTATGAGTTGATGATCAATAGGACTCCCACCTACAGAGTTCAGGCTAAAACACAACCCCTTGACCAGAACGCAGGGGTGGATGTACCAGATTTCAGGGGCGTGGATGAGGCCAAGGTGGAGAGGACCTGGGAGAGGTCACAGACAGCTGATATGTTACAATTGCAGAAGGCCAGGACATTATGCCCGTGATTGTATGAATCCAACGCGTCCGTCATGCCTATACTATACATTTTTTATCACGAGACGGAGGATTGTCCCACACTTATGGAGAGGTTGCACAACAAGGGAGCGTTCCAGCCTCCCCCGAATCAGAACCTACAAATGATGAGTTTTGATCCATGTTATCACCCCAAGAAACTCTCCTAGGTTGTAGCTCGGAGATGTTCGGGAACATCAAAATTCAACTTATTGTTACAAGTGGATGAATGGAAGGAATGATGCTTGTTCAAGCCATATAACCACTTCTACTTTGCTTAACTCCAGACATGCGTGAACACCCCCAGACTACAAGGCTTTAGACCACCAATTACTCACAGTTTAATGAATGGGTGAATATGGAGAATACTGACCACACCAGTGGATGCACAAGACCCTGTGATGGCCGGCTTCAATGAGTAAAGAAGCCTGCAAATCTAATTCTCTAATGCACAGACAGGTGACAACTCTCTGGCACTAGGTGAAAAGAAGCCTGAATAACTCATTCACTGATATATACGAGACTTAACACAGAGGTAGGATGACAGCTCCTCTAATGCTAAATATCAAGAGCTTAGAAATACAGCATATCAAGCATAACTTGGAATAGAAGGAGAATGAAAAGTGAGAAATTAACAGCAAAAGAAGCTTGTATTAGCTGAAAATGAAGATGAGACGCTACAAGTATAAAAATAGTCACAGTCTCCAGAAGTTGAACCTTACATCAAAACATCAACCATCAACCCTGAAAACATCTTGTTTCTGGGTTTATATAGAGTTTCATTACAAAGGCACTCAACCATTCTAAGTATGGAGGGGTCATAATTGACCACCAACCACTTTAACTACATGATGGAGTCTCTGGCGTATTTTCTTGCTTCAGTGGATGAATCTGATCCTTTTAGGTGCTCTCCTATCCTCTCAGGTGGTTGGAGTGTCGTATAGGATGAAATCCCATAACTGTTAAATGTAGTTATCTACTCGAGCTCTGTCCTATTCCTTCTCAGCCATACTGTCTATTGAATGCGGTTGTTGAGGAGCAAATGCAAACAGTACTGGAGAGCTGGTCATTTTCGTCCTCCGGGTACGTGAAACGATCCAGGGACGTGGATTACGTGGAGAGTGTATGAGCAAGACGGAGGAGGAAAATTAGCCGTCGGATCACGAGGATAGATGGCGGGGTAGAATCAACAGAGATATCGGAGGAGGTAGAAGCGGGACAAGCGTGGGCTATCGGATCTCAGTCGGACAGATCCAACAATGGTCAAGTGGCAAAGGTGCGTGATAGTTATCGGGCAGGAACAGAGGATTAAGCGGTAAGTAGTCTCGATCACACCACCTTTGGGCATTAGGTGGTAAAAGGGTGAGGGAGTGTGATCCCATTTAGTGCATGACACGTAGCGACGAGGGAGAGAGAAAAAATGCTCTCCATCATGCGCTAACGTGCCATCACTTTGTGGGCGCAAAATGTGCGACGGCCATTTGATCTTGACGGAATTGATCGGACGGCGGAGGAGTGATTGGGCAAGTCGCTTTATCGGGTGCGACGGGAATCGTCGGGTCAGGTTTTTGGTAGTTTTGGGCCTTTATGTATGGTGATGTGCGATTGCAATCAAATCGCATCACAATATCGCATCGGCGGAAGCTGAGGGGTGCAACCTTTATACACACATGGATGTGACTTGCGATAGTGATTTAAACCCATACTCGATAAAGGAATTAATCGTTTTTAGGACTGATGAAGGGAGAATGAGCGGTGCAAGGGAAGGAGAAAATGACCGTTGTGAGTCTCTTTTAAGCATGACTAAGGACTAGGCTCACTTCCGACCTTTAGAAATCAAAGATATGTAGCATAGTTAACACTGGCTCCTTCTGGGGATGAGATCCTCCCTGTGAGGTCTCAAGAACTCTAGACCAACTCCTTTCCTGTCAAACTAGATGAGAAAAATTTTCTAGTGTTCCATTGGGCATGGAGTCTAATTAAGCTTACATTAAAACTGACAAAACAACATATTTACAACTTTAAGGCCTAAAAACCTTAAAAAATATAATTTTTTAAAAATTGCCCATTAACTGGGCCATCAAAAACTGTCACGCCTTCCATACTTTGCAGCATGAAAGTATTGTTCCCCTGGATTTGAGTGATGACAAAAGGTCCAATCCATAGAGCATCAAACTTCCCATGGTTGCCTTTCTTCTCTTTCAGTGCATCCCACTTAAGAACCAAGTCTCCAACCTGAAAATTATATGTTTTTGTCCTCCTATCGAAAACTTCCTTGATTCTCTTCTGATGTGTTGCAGACCTTTCAACCAGCTGTTCTCTAATTTGATGCACCTCTACTAAATCAGTGATCCTTTTTTCCATGTCTTCTTCCTCGTTATGCTCTTCCTGCACAAACTTTGCCACTGGGAGGGTTAACTGAATTGGGAATATAGCCTCAGTGCCATATACCAGCTTGAATGGAGAATTCCCTGTGGATTTCTTGGTGGTTACTCTATCAACCCACAGTGCATACTTGAGCTTAGAATCCCAATTCCTTTTGTTGTCTTCCAACAGCTTTTTAATTATCCTTATCAGGCTCTTGTTGGAAGATTCTGCTAGACCATTTCCTTGAGGGTAATATGAGGTGGAATGAACCAGTTTAATTCCCATTGAATTACACATGTCCACCAATTCTTTTACCTTGAAAGCTGTTGCATAGTCTGTGACTAATTTATGTGGACAACCAAATCTGGCGAAGATATTCTCTGTCAAGAACCTCATGATGACATGATGATCAACCTTTCTGGTAAGGATGACCTCAATCCATTTCATGAAGTAATTAGTGGCCACTAAGATCCATCTGTGCAGGCCACTGGAATGTGGACTGATTTCTCCAATGAAATCCAAGCCCCACTGCTGAAAAGGGCCACTGGCATGTATGGGCTTTAAGGTTAGGGATTTCAATTGCTGCTTCCCTTCAAATCTTTGACACCTGTCACAAGATTTCACAAATGAAAAGACATCAGAAATTAAGGTGGGCCAATAGTAACCAGCTTTGAGGATCTTGTGAGCTATAGTTTTCCAATAGTGATGTCCTCCACATATGCTAGAATGAAACTGCTGCATGACTTTAAGGGATTTTTCTTTGTCCAGACACCTCAAAAGAATTCCAGAGGGGTCCCTCCAGTAAAGCAAATTTTCATGGATGCAATATTTAGTTGCCCTGAGCTTGATAGTTCTAGCTTGGCTTGAACTAAGGCCTGGAGGAACTTCTAGCTTCAGCAAGAATTGAACTACTGCAGAGTACCAATCACAAGAAGCTATATCTTCTGCCAATAACTGATTTTTCCCTGGTGTCGTTGTTTTTTCTTCTGTCTGACCATTCTCTGAAACTGTGCTTATGAGATTTATGTCCAGCGTTCTGCAATTTTCTTTAGCCATTAGTCTGGCAAGGCCCTGACCTCTAACAAGCTTGGTGGGCTTCAATTCTATGTTAAATTCAATCAACTTTGCAATCCATTTAGCCCTTCTTCCATCCGCATCAAGCTGCGTTAGAACATCTTTTATTGAAGTAGAGGGTACATATGCAATTATCTTGGCATGCAGAATGTAAATTTTGAAAGCTTTCAAAGACTTGATAAAGCATATGCCTTTTTCTCAATGATATCATACCTCATCTCAGCATCCCTTAAGGTTTTGCTGAAAAATGCCACTGGATGCTCTGAGCCTTCCTCATTTTCTTGCATCAAAACTGCTGCAAGGGTATCATCAGAGGCAAATGAAAATATATGGAACTCCTTGCTGTAATATGGGCTGATTAATGTAGGAGATTCCATAATAGCTTTCTTAATGGATTCAAAGGATCTTCTTGCTGCATCAGTCCATTTTATCTCTGACCCCTTTTTCAACATGGGGATAATATGCTTTATAAGTTCTGCAAAATTTTGGATAAACCTCCTTACAAAATTTATCTTTCCGAGAAACGACTAGATATCCTTCTTTGATCTCGGGACAGATAGAGTCTGTATCGCTCTTACTCTCTCTGGGTCGATTCTGACACCTACAGCAGAAACAACATGTCCTAACAACTCGCCTTCTTCTAAAGCAAACTGTGACTTTTTAGGATTGACTGAAATCCCAAACCTTCTACACTTTAGAAACACTTTCTTCAAATGTTGCACATGGTCTTGATGGCTGCTAGAGTACACTGTTATATCATCAAGGTAGATAGGAACAAACTTGTCCTTCTCTCTCACAAACACTATATCCATAGCTCTCTGAAAGGTGGCTCTAGCATTCATCAGGCCAAAAGGCATCTTGGAATACATAAAAGTGCCCCAAGGAGTGGTGAATGCAGTCTTCTCTTGGTAATCTGGATGCATAGCAATCTGGCTATATCCTGAAAATCCATCCAGGAAAGACATCGCTTTGGCTCTTGAGACTTCCTGTAGCAAATGCTCCATCTTGGGTAGAGGATAATTGTATTTCTTAGAGAATTTGTTTAAGTTTATGAAATCAACACAGAGCTTGATTTCTCCACTTTTCTTCCTTACCACTACCAAATTGGCTACCCATTTCCAATATCTGAGAGGGATGATGACTTTGGCAGCCAATAACTTCTTGATTTGTTTTTCAATTAGAGGTAGGAGTAAGGGGTTTATTGGTCTCAACTTCTGCTTAAAAGGGATGGTGTCTTTCTCTAAAGGGATTTTATGTTGGATGATCTTCTTGTCATATTTTTTCAGGTCACTATATTCCCAGGCAAAAACATCAGCAAATTGCTTCATTAGATTGCAGTATTCAGAACTCTGGGTAGTAGATAGATGGGTGGACAAATTTATGTATCTTGGTTGATCTGGACTCCCTATGTTATGCTTATGGACTGTGGATTGGTCTTCTTTTTGGGCTGCCTTATAAGGCACATCATTATGGTCAAACAACTTCTCTAAAGGAACTAGGCCTTTAGGTATATGATTGTTGGGTAATTGGACAATGCTATTTCTACCAATTTTGTTTCTAAGCTGGGACTGGGGATTTTCTTCCAAGGTTTCATTCTCTTGGTCAATTTGCATTTCAAATAATTCACCAATGACTTGAAGAAATATATTTACCTCATCATCATCTTCAAAAAATTTCCAATGCTGGACATTATCAGGCAAGGATGGTCTATATTTCATCTGAACTTCATAAACTAGTCTGGGGGGCATGGGAGGGATAAACATGCCAGCAGACACAGCAAGGGAATCAGCAAGCTGATTTTTAACTCTAGGGATGTATGAGATACAAAAATTATCAAAATAATCTTTGAGTCTCGATACCTCATCTCTATATTCTTTTAGCCTTGGGTACTTTGCTTGAAATGTTTTGTTCACTTGCTGAATGATGAGATCAGCATCTCCAAACACCTTTATGTTTCTGATTCCTCTATCTTTAGTTGCATTAAGTCCCAATATCAGAGCTTGATACTCTACTGTATCGTTGGTGACTTGGAAAGCCAGCTTAAAAGACAGATGTGTACTTTCTTGTTTTGGAGATATTAGCACCACCCTTGCTCTTGTAGTTTCCCTTGAACATGCTCCATCAAAGAACATTTCCCAAACCTGACTTCCTTGCTCTTCTATGGCCCGATTCACTGGTTTCTTGATCTGTATTGAGGCCTTCTGGGATTCTTCAATCTAGAGGATACATGCTACAAAATCGATGTCCACAGCATAGATGGGATGATTAGGATTCTTCTCACCACTGATGATGTATGCCAGTTGTACTTCTCTGTACAATCTCTTGCTTTCCCCTCCAAAAACTAGGATAGTGGCATAAGATAAATAATTTTGTAATGTCACACCTAGTCTCTTAATCCACCCTCTGGACAACAACATGCCAAACTTGGGGGGAACATTTGCTACCACAATGTCCATAATCATGTTCTTCATGGGTAGCTGAGTTAGGGTAATGGATAGGTCTTTGATTAATCCTAGGCATTTTACCTTCGTTGAATCAAATGAGAATAAATCATGATATGGTCTAGTGATGTCAAGGCCTAACTCTTCCATGACAACTTTAGGCATCAGATTGTGGTTGGCGCCTGTATCTAGCAGGTAGTTGTGGAGGGTTTTATCATGAATGGTCAAGGAGACATAAAATGATGGGGAATTATCAATAGCAGGTTCAGTCATTGGGCTAAGGACAACTGCAGGCATATCATCTTGCAAATTGACGTAGTCAGTGGAGGTTTGTGAGGCTTTCAGCTCAAGAGCATCAAGGATAGGCTTTCTAAGAACTTCAATCTTTACAAGTTCTATCAGAGGTATAGATATTTTTAGCTTCTAGAATTCTGATTCAAAGCTGAAAGGGGAAGGGGACTTGTCAGGACCTCTTACCTCTTGAGCTGGTGTTTTGAGGATGACTGGATCAGCTGCTGGTCTTTTTTGTCTGATATTTTGTTGCTCTGTTGGGACAGAAGCTCTTTGGATAGGATTGTCCCTGACATTGCTTGATCTTGACCTCAGATTATACCTTTGCTGTTCATCAGTCTACAGAACAGGTTTTATGTCCCACTCTTGATTGGTTTGGTCCTGCAGCAATGATTCTTTGTAGGCAGCCAATGTCAAAAAGGCAGCACTGCCTTCGTCTTCCATGCAATGAATCTCATCCTCTTCTTCAAACTGCTCTTTCTCCATGACTACGTTTTGGAAGGGACCCTTAACCTGTTGCTCTTCATTTGATTCTTTACCCCTCTGAATGATCTGTAATTGGTCATTTGCTCTTCTGAATGGATTTAGGTTTCTTGGAGAAAATGTGTTTGGAGGCCTTGCCTTTCCAGAGTTCTGCTCAACCTTCAGCTTAGATATCTCAGCAATCAATGACTCTATCATTTTAGTCATCTTGTCTAATTTAGGTTCTGAAGATGAAGTAGAAGAAGAAGAAGCCTCACCTCTTTGCCTCCTCCTATCAACATGACTCTTGAGCTTTTCTGTAGCCATGATATTAGATTCTACCTCTAGGGATGCATTTTGCATTTCAGCTAGAGTGGCACATCTTCTTTTTCTCAATAGCAGGGAAAAATCAAAGTCAAAAGCATTGGCATAGGTGAGTTTGGCAGAGGTGGGGGTAGGATTTACCTCAGCTCGTATCTTGCTATATATGGTTAAATATTTTATTAAAATCGGGCAATGATTCCCCATTTTCCGTCTTCAGGTTACCAAACTTAGTATGATAATATAGCAGGTCTTTTTTATCTCCCCAATGCTTAAAAAATACATCATCTAAGGCTTCAATATCTACTATATACCTAGGGGTGAATTCTCTGAACCACTTTCTAACTTCTCCATCAAGGCTCTGGACAAAATCTCTCATCCACGCATCATCTTCATTGATATCTAGGTTATCAGCATAACTATAAAAAGACTCAAGGTGTTCTTCAGCTGTTACTCCCTCTGTACCAATAAATTTAGGAATGTATTTCTGATACTCTCCTATAGGCATGGCATTCAAAGGAATAGGCAAGACCAGGGGTCCATACCTAGCAGCTATGATTCTTTCCATCTTCGTGGGTGCTTGTTGGCCTGCCATGGCTGAGGTAGGTGGAAGGATACTGGCAGATTGAACGGTAGGAAACAATGGAATAGATGACAGGAACGAAGGAGTATGATGGACTGTACAGGAGGATTTCTTTGGATTGAGATCCGAAGGGGAACTAAATGAACAAGGAGCTTTATGAATCTGTATAGGTATTTCTTCACTAACAATGCTAGACTCTAGACCTTCAAACTGTATATTCTCAGCTATAATTTTCTCTTGCAGAGATACACAAGATTTTTTAGGCTTACCTGATCCTGATGCTCCCTTTTGTGATGTTTTCCTTTGCTTAACAATCTTCTCAGGGTCAGGCACTCGGTCAGCTGGTGATTTCTGAGGATTTCTTCGAGTATGTCTCACAAACTGAGCCAGAACTGTAATGTGGAGTTGCCACTAGGTTGGTCCTCCAGTAGAGTCATCAGATAGATGATTACAACCAGAAATGTATCCAGACTTTGTCTATCATCAAAGTTGGAATTGTGTCATTCTCCCAAGGAAGCTGAGCTTCAATCTCCTCTCCCTGGCAATGGCGCCAATTAATGTTATCACCCCAATAAACTCTCCTAGGTTATAGCTCGGAGATGCTCGGGAACATCAAAATTTAACTTATTGTTACAAATGGATGAATGGAAGGAATGATGCTTGTTCAATCCAAATAACCACTTCTACTTTGCTTGAATCCGGACATGCGTGAACACCCCCAGACTATAAGGCTTTATACCACCAATTACTCACGGTTTAATGAATGGGTGAACATGGAGAATACTGACCACACCAGCAGATGCATAGGACCCTATGATGGCTGGCTACAACCATTAGAGAAGTCTACAAATCTAATTCTCTAATGCATAGACAGGATGACAGCTCTCTGGCACTAGGTGAAAAGAAACCTGAATAACTCATTCACTGATACATACGAGACTTTAACAAAGAGGTAGGATGACAACTCCTCTAATGCTAAATATCAAGAGCTCAGAAATACAACATATCAGGCACAACTTGGAATATAAGGAGAATGAAAGGTGAGCAATTAATAGAAAAATAAGCTTTTATTAGCTGAAAATGAAGACGAGAGGCTGCAAGTACCAAAATAGTCACAGTCTCTAGAAGTTGAACCTTACATCAAAACATCAACCATCAACCCTGATTACATCTTATTTCTGGGTATATATAGAGTTTCATTACAAAGGCACTCATCCATTCTAAGTATGGAGGGGTCATAATTGACCACCAACTGCTTTAACTACCTGATGGAGTCTCTGGCGTATTTTCTTGCTTCAGTGGATGAATCTGATCCTTTCAAGTGCTCTCCTATCCTCTCAGGTGGCTGGAGTGTTGTATAGGATGAAATCCCATAATTGTTAAATGCAGTTATCTACTCGAGCTCTGTCCTTTTCCTTCTTGGCCATACTGTCTGTTGAATGCAGTTGTTGAGGAACAAATGAAAACAATACTGGAGAGCTGGTCATTTTCGTCCTCCGGGTACATGAAATGATCCAGGGACGTGGATTACATGGAGAGTGTACAAGCAGGACGGAGGAGGAAAATTAGCCGTCGGATCACGAGGATAGACGGCGGGGATGAATCAATAGAGATATTGGAGGAGGCGTGAGCGGGACAAGAGTGGGCTATCGGATCTCAGTCGGGCAGTTCCAATGGTGGTCGGGTGGCAAAGGTGCATAATGGTTATCAGGAGGGAACAGAGGATTAAGTGGTAAGCAGTCTCGATCACACTGCCTTTGGGCATTCGGTGGTAAAAGGGTGAGGGTGTGGAATCCCATTCAGCGCGTGACACGTAGCAACGAAGGAGAAAGAAAAACCACTCTCCATCGCACGCTAACGTGCCATCACTTTTTGGGTGCGAAATGTGCGAAGGCCATTCGATCTTGATGGAACTGATCGGACGGTGGAGGAGTGATCGGGCTAGTTTCTTTATCAGGTGCGATGGGAGTCGTCGGGTTGGTTTTTTGGTAGTTTTGGGCCTTTACGTATGGCGATTTGCGATTGCGATCATATCGCATCGGTGGAAGCCGAGGGGTGCAGCCTTTATACACACATGGATGCGACTTACGATAACGATTTAAACCCGGGGCTGATAAAGGAAATAATCGTTTTTAAGACTAATGAAAGGAGAATGAGCGGTGCAAGGGAAGGAGAAAATGACCATTGTGAGTCTCTTTTGAGCATGACTAAGGACCAGGCTCACTTTCGACCTTTAGAAGTCAAAGATATGTAGCAGAGCTAACAAGCCACACGAGGAAGACCCTAACGTGAACATTGTGCTCCGAAGTGGAATTACAACCGGGGATGATAAAGGCAAGCAACCTGAAGACAGTACTTGGGTTCACAAGGCTCCAACGAAAGAACCAGAGTTTGATTTGGAGTGTGCAAAAGAAACCTTCATGAAAGCTAGGAAGAGCTTCGCTAATGCCTCCACTTTAGGAAGCAAAGACGGACATGAGACGGAAATGGACCCCTCAATGCTCACGACGTTCCAAGAAACATGCATGAAGTTGTTGCGAGACAAAAAGGCTGTAAAGGGACTACAAGAACTCATAAATAGATGTGCTAGGACTGTGCCAGGAGAACCGCGCATAGTAAGGAAGGTTGGAAAGCATGCGACAAGGATGGGAAGAGAAATGAGATTGATCGTGCAGATTGGGGAATATGAGATGGACTAAGTGATTCTATACCTAGGATAAGACGTGAACATTCTGTTGAAGAAAACATCGGAGTGCATGGGAAGTCCTATGCTGTAATGATCTCCTATCCAACTGCAAATGGTGAACTAGCAAAAGATCCTACCTATGGGAAGATTGCAAGGAATCACCGTGGACATTGAAGGAGCAAGCACATTGGAAGATTTTGAAGTGATAGAGATTGTTGATGACAACAATCCATACCCTGTGCTGTTAGGGATAGATTGGGCCACTAGCATGAACAGGATGATAAATCTGAAGAAGCGCAAGATGATTTTTGAGAAAAAGCCTCTGTGTGTAGTAATACCTTTGGACCCTGTAGAACGATTGCGCTACACGGAGCCAGTACGCAACTATGAAAACGACGACGACTTAGATTGCATCTAAAATATCACCACGTGAGAGCAAGATTGGGTATATCCCACCATGAATGGATGAATCTCATGGGAATGCAAAAGCTCCTATACTTCAGATTCTGATGAGGAGATAGAGCAACGGTAGAACCGGTTACACGAGGTAACCACACTGAACTGTAACATGATGATAAGATCATTGCATTGCATATCAAGAAAGGTAAGGGATTTGCCTACGTATGATGGGTTAAGTGAGGTAGATGTTTTCTTGAATAGATTTGAAAGGGAGGTTCTAGAACAGCAACGCTTCGAAGCTTTGAAATGGGTACTGCGCGCTACACTCGCGAGCTGGTGGGGTACGCACCAAGGAAGCATTGAGGACTGGTGAAAATGCAAGTGAATGATGTGCATATGGTTTGGGAAGCCTCAGATGTGATTAACAGATAAGTATGATAGACAGGATGATCGCGTGTGCATGTCACCAAGTGGACAAAGGTCTATGGGGAAGAGCCACAACCTGAGTGGGTGCACTTGTTCTGCCATACCTTAGATGTTATACCCATGAATTGGTATATAGAGACGGAGCTCTGCCATGGGATGAATGAATGGGATATCTTGCGTGAAGGGTTCTTGTTAACCTTCACGTTTGAGGATCGTTGGTGGGACACTGTTGATGATGCACTACAAGAAGTAAAAGCAGTTATCTTTAAGATACCTCAGGAGCCAATAGAATTGATTCAGCCTGAATGGGCCACTCAGCTGAGCTGTGCGTTGGAGTGTTATAATGTAAACACTAAAGAAGATGATGAGGATCCACAAAAAGTTAACATCCTAGAAATTTAAGGCCATTGCAAGGTTCAAGGACCATTGATTGAAGACCCCAACATAACCACGCCAGTAAAACCAAAGTAGGTGAACATTGGTATGGAAGTTGTGGGGCGATAAAAATGGTATTTTTCACCTCTAATTACCTTCACATTAATTATCAACCCAGGGACGACTTTGTATTTCAAGAGTGTACTAAGTCTGAGGCGGCTATTTACTCAAGAGTAATGTTTTGCAGTATAGTGCTTAAAATACGAAAGTAAATGAACGCTGGAAACAAAATCTAATTGGAACAGCAAGAAACTGAAATGTTCTAAACTAAATCATTCACTCAAACAACCATCAATCGAGAATACAGTAGCAATAATTCATTCCTCTAGAAATTGATGGAAAGGAAATTACAGCATGGACCAAAGATCTGGGAGCTAAGCAGCGACTTGCTGACTCACGACAGCTTTAGACCTTCTCTCACACTAAAGCAGCAAATGCAAGTAAATGAAACGGCAGAAAGTAAAATGGAACAGCAAATAAGAAATGGAACAACAATCAAATAAACTAAGTCTCGCGAGTCAGAACTAAACTCACATTCTGCAATAAAATAGCAATCTTCTTTCTTAAGGCAAATTGGATGGAATGTACTTTATGGAATAGCACTCATTGATGAATTAGCAGGAATCAACCATACATACACACGACACGCTAATATGGTAATCTGACAGTTAAGGTGAATATGACTATGTTTCCAAATAGAATAATATCACTTTTCGAATTCCAATAATCAGGATTTCAAATGAATCCAAAAGCAGTAATATTCAGTACAAATGCTCTGTAACAGAAACATGCAATCAACTCTGAAAAGATTCACTCATATAATACAGAGTCACTACATAAATTTCCTGAAGAAACCATTAACGAATTAATCGTAGTAGAGCATGGAATAGCATATGAAAAAGCATGTCAGATTACCGAGCAATAAAGATAAGCAAACCACGCAGAAATCAAAAGAATATAATATACAGTAGCAGCAACATACTCCACCAGAGGTTGGGCCCTTAGCCACCAGCGGACGCTGCTGGGTTACTTCAGAAGGAAAAGAATGAACAGCAACTCCCAAATCATGTATTAATCAGCAAATTGTGGAATCATTACAACAACAAATGCTTGAGAATTACAGCATGCAACAATCCCTATCCTATCATGGATAATCCACCATTATTCTTCCTCATTTTCCTATCATTCTTCCATCATTTGAATTCCCCCCATCTCTGATCTCTGTTTTCATTTAAATAGAGAGATCAAAGAGAAGTTACAATAAAGATAAGTACAACATGATTTCTTTTACAAAATTGGATTGATTCTAACCAGTTGATCAACAAGAAAATATATTTCCTTTCATCTCTCAACAAAAGCAAGACGAATTTAGCTTTGCAGCTGAGATTTGGAGGACGGCCGCAACAGCAAATCTAAGAAAATCGTGCTCAAAGAACCCTGTGTTTCTCTCAGTACAAGCCGAATTTGGGCAAACCGTTCTTTAGAAAAGTTAATTGGGCCCGTTCTGGACAAAACTCATGTTCCGGATTTTCCAGATTCTGCTCCATTTGCTCAGAATCTCAACCGCAAAACTGTCGCTCCTTATTCCAGCGTATTTCTGAGTTGGCGCTTTTAAAAATCAAATATTCAATCTGAAAATTATCTTGGAGGCTAAAAATGGTAAATAATGTTATAAACAACTTATTAAAACTATCATTGATAAAATAATTCATAATCATGAATTTATTAGAAATAAAGGAGAATAGATAATATTCATTCATAAGAGCATAAATCATTTATAAAATGGATTTAAATGATAAATTATAACAAATGATATGATGAAGAATAGTGGAAATGGGTGGGATAAGTGTTCAAAAGTGATAATAATAATGGCATATTAACGGCCCAACATACCCCCACACTCAATATGTTGCATGTCCTCATGCAACGAAAACTGAATATATTGCATGTCTTCATGAAACCCAAAGACAAAAACCCATGTGTTAACCAAGCAATAAAATAAATATGTTCATCTCAGCGCATGAAATGGATAGAACAAATGAATTCTTTCTCAATTAATGAATATTCAATTTTAGGAATCGTGATGAAGGCATAACAATTAAGTTGCAGCAAAATATAATATAAATAACAACAACCTTTATTAACCATTTTCCCAAAAACTACAACCCAGCTTTTGTTGAAATTTGGCAAGTAAATTTATAATATATGAATGCCTTTATGATCCAAAAATCGGATTGTTTTGATGCACGGATCATAAGATATAAACAAAATGGTTGTAGGTGAGAGTGCATGATTTTCGAAATTTTTATGAACCAATTTATCTTGAATTTATCTAGGTATGTGTATTTTAATAGTATGTCTGTGTTTCCTAGAGATCACAAGATGGAGTTCATAGTTTTAAAAATATTAGGGAAATCAATTTCGACACTGAAATTGTATGCCTTAAAGGAGAAAGAAAATAGAAAACATCCATCATGCATAGCAATTCCTCCCCCTCTCTGAAAAATTAGCATGTCCTCATGCGATGCTAGAAAACAAAGAGAGGTGGTTGCTACCAGCTGTTGAATTCTATGCTTGGTGTAAAACAACATGAAATAAGGGAGGTGTTATGAATAAGAAGAGCAATGGATGATAAAGAATATGAATGACATGGTCATAAGAAAGAAATGAAGGAACACTCCCCCATACTCGGAAATGATATGCTGCTGAAAAATGGGAAGTGGTAAAAACTATGAAATGAAGGATGGTAAATAATGCTCAAAATGGATGTTCAGTAAATTCTCCTAAATTCGTAATAAACCAGAAAATTATGCTATTTTACCTCAAGTTGTACCTCCAAAAGAAAAATGTGGAATGACATATATGTATTGACAGTTGTGGAAGCTGATGTAGGCAAAGTTGGTGCTGAAAGTGATGCAAAAGGTGGAATCCAGGTAAGCACATAATGTCTGAAGAGTTGTTCATGTTCGCAAGTTGCTCGAGCCGCGTCTGTTAGTTGCAATAGTGTGGTCATGCTGTGAATAGAATTTCCCCTGCATACTGGTTGTTCTCCTGTAAACAAATCATACTTGTGCATACAATGTTCTTGAAGCCATAGTGTTGGGTTTGAATAGCAACAGATAAAATGCATGCAAAAATTTCAATTAGAAAAACTTATCAAATCAACAAGTTATGGCAGAGTGTAGTAATCATATCACATGCAATCCCATAATGCATACATTCCCCCCCTCCAATTGGAAAATGGGTTCCATAACCATAAAGCATATGAGAGGGGTGGTGCGGATGGCAAGGCAATGGAATGAACAATATATCAGTAAGTGAAGCAGAGTACACTTATCAATGATAGGACGGTGAAAATTATGGTTATATTGAGAGCAAAGTGTGTAAAGATAGTTATGAATAAGAGATAGGACGCTTTGAATTGATGATAGTTTATGCAAAACGAAAAAGGACAACAATATGCTAAAAAGATGCTTTGCTGATGGTATTATAGCTGAAAATGATGTGATTGATCATAAAACAATTTCTCATGCATAAAGGTTCAAAACAGGGAAAAGGTTAAGGAAATAACTTCTCTAATAAAAAGAAAAATAAGGAAAGGGTATTATAATAATAATTGACGATAAGATATAACTTCAATACCATAAGCAGAGCCTCTGCTGCCAGCAGACGTCCATAGCCTCAGCAGGGTTGCTTTTTTTAACCCATATGAGCCAGGATCCTCAATTTATAAATGGAGAGTTACGGTGTTGTTCTATAGAAGAGATCAATGTGTTGGCATGGTAACCAGATAACCACACTGCCATTCACTGGGATGTAGCAAAAGTGATCAGGTTGGCTCATGATGAGACCTCCTGTTCCAAGGATAATTTGGCTATCCAATGGATCATAACCCTGGTATGGTGGCCATAATGGGAATGTCACTTTGTTACAACCTTATGAACATGGTAGGCTGGCTCGTAATGAGACCTCCATATCCTCCATCTGCGAACAAAATTTTGTTATTATTACACATTTTTATGATAAAAAGAGGGAGGCTCAGTACTCCTTAAGAGCAGGGATGGCGGAAGAAGTTGAACATGTCAATAGAAAAAAAAAAATATACTCATAATCTCATTTATTACAGACAGAGAAGATTATAACCAGGAAGGGTGGAACCAGCATGGTATTAAGATGATCAATCAATATCATGTTCAACAGAAAACAATGCAGTAAAGTGATATATAAATAATTTTGTCCCTTCTGAAAAGAATCTATCATCAAGGAGCTGTCCTGTTAAAGATTATAACGTGAATGATATTAACTTTGCTTCAAAAGAATCCATAATTCTTGTCCTGATAAAAGTAGTGTACTTCATGCCATAAAAGAGAATCAGTAAAATGTGGTTGAGATGAATTAGGAATAATATCACAAGAGGAAGAAAAGGGTTGCCCTCAAAAATACTCCCAAAGTGTTGCTTTTTTGAATGAACAGCAAAAACACTCAAAAAAGTGTTATTCCTTGTAGGGAACAACAAAGGAAATGCACACCAAAAAGCAAAAATACACACAAAAAAAAATGTGAGAATGTGAATGCCGTTCCTTTGGAAAAATGAACAGCAAAAACTAAAAGTGTCATTCCTTTAGAAAATGAACAAAAAAAATGAAAAGTGTCGTTCCTTTGGAAAAGGAACAGCAAAAATCAAAAGTGTCGAAGTGCTGTTCCATTAGAAAAGGAACAGCAAAACGTGAAAGTGCAGAAATGTTGTTCCATTCGGAAAGGAACAACAAAACGTGAAAGTGCAGAAGTGTTGTTCCATTCGGAAAGGAACATAAAAACATGAGAGTGCAGAAGTGTTGTTCCATTCGGAAAGGAACAGCAAAACATGAAAGTGCAGAAGTGTTGTTCCATTTCGAAAAGGAACAGCAAAACGTGAAAGTGCAGAAGTGTTGTTCCATTTCGAAAAAGAACAGCAAAACGTGAAAGTGCAGAAGTGCTGTTCCATTTCGAAAAGGAACAGCAAAACGTGAAAGTGCAGAAGTGTTGTTCCATTTCGAAAAGGAACAGCAAAACGTGAAATTGCAGAAGTGTTGTTCCATTTCGAAAAGGAAATGCAAAACGTGAAAGTGCAGAAGTGTTGTTCCATTCGAAAAGGAACAGCAAAACGTGAAAGTGCAGAAGTGCTGTTCCATTTCGAAAAGGAACAACAAAACGTGAAAAAGGAACAACAAAATAGACAATCATAAAATGAAAGCATGCTAAAAAACAAATTAGTTGTTCACGGCATTGATGCTAAGGATGAGTTACACTTTGAATGAAGCAACACCTGAAACACAAAATATAAGAGAAATTAGAAAGGAAACAACATTTTATTTAATTAAGTTACAACAGCTATGATATTATGTAAAAAAATGATCTTTTTGAAAAATGTTTTGGCAGCAGTGACAAGACATGAATCTTCAAATCGAAATCAATTCTTCATTTGTTCTATTATGAATCCGTTGGGTAATGAGTTGAATGAAATTCCTTTGTTTTATTAAAATTTGTTTCAAGAATCACTTGTCCATAAATTGACGTTCTTTTTCTCCTAGGACCTGCAAAAAACGAGTGTCTACCTGCAATAAAACATTAAATCATGGAGAAAGAGAGGTGCACGGCTCCCCCAATCCAAGAATTATGCAAAAAAAACCAACAAGTAGTTACTCTATATAACAAATCCATAGAGAAAATAACAAAGTAAAATTTATTTGTCACCTGCGGGAGAGCAGTGGTGGACCATACTAACCAGCGGTGTTTTAATCACAACTTCTTTGTTTTTCGTCGAAATTGAGTGATTCCAAAGGCAAATGAGAGCTAATTCAAAGTTTTATCTCCAGTAAAAACAGGTTTTAAAGATTCAATGATATGATATGTCAATTTTAGTTAGAACAACCTGCATAATAGAGTCATTGTCGATTACCAGGCTTAGACCAACAGTTGATATTTCAAACGTAACTTTTTCGTTTGATGTTGGATTCGAATGATTCAAATTGGAAATGAAAATAGATTTATTTATTTATCTCCAATAGAAACAGGTTTTGAAGACAAGAAGAATTGATAGGTAAAATATTGTAAGGAACAGCGGGAAAGACAGAGTTTTAAGAGTGCTGATTTACGATAGACAATCAGTATTTTAATCATAACTTCCCCATACAATATCGAAAATGAGTGATTCCAATTGCATTGTAAACTATATTCTAGGGAATCTACCATAGAAACAGGTTTTAAAAATATGGTCATTTAGGCCTCCAAAAACTGACTGTCCCAACTCTGTTCCTGAACTGCCCGCTAGACACCCTGTCAATGTTTTGTTTCTAACTTTTTCGTTTCAAATCCAAATTGAGTGGTTCAAATTGGGTTAGAAAGTAGAAATCAAGGGCTACCTAGGGTAGAAACAGGTTTTAAAAATATTCACTTTTGGTCCCTCAAAACATGACTGTCCCGACTGTTTTTTCAGAAATCTCATCAAGCCCGCAAGCCAAAAAAATGATGTTCAAGCATTTTTTCAAATTGGTGATAAAGATGAATATAAGTGTTTGTAGAATTGTTATTTCTATTATAAATCATCTACATACACAAATGAATTGAAACATTTATCATCGATGTTGATTTCAATAGCGTGTTGCAACAAAAGAAACAACTAGTTTTATAAAAGAAAAAACAAAATGCATTTATTTATTCCCTTATTTATTTTATTTTCTACACTAACCTATTTTGATTTGAAAAATGAATATGACTACGTATATGAGTACTTCCAGTGAAGCCATTTTCGAAGTAAGGCTTCACGAATGCACATACCCAAATTTGAAAAATGCATGTTAATGGATATTAGGGTATGAGAAGCCAACTTCCCTTCAAAAAATGGTATCAAAAATTGTTGAAGCATAGAGTGATGTTGCAAACAAATGATGGAGTGAAACCAATCTTCAATATATCCTTTATTTTTTTGATTTCGCATAGCCATCATATCATGAAGTTCTTGAGCTTTTAAAATAGCTTGTTGATGCATAGTAAAAGAAACCTCATTTTCCTCCATAGCTTCTACAATTTTTGCATTTGAAACATTCTGAATCTCATTGTAGGTTTTCTCTAATAACACATGTGAGATAGAATGGGTGGGAAGGGTGGGTAAATTTTCCAGTTCAACATTGTAAGTATGTTGTACTGGTTTATTATGGTGAGGGTGTGGAATTAGTTGAGCAGGAAAATGTGTAAGGAATGGAGCATTTTGATGATATGGTTGATTGGGTTGTGTGAATGGTTTTGATGGGCAAGCAAGATATTGTGGAAGAGCTGGTGGAGAATATGGAGAATGTGCTTGTGCTACAAGATGGGGGAGAGTAGTCATGCAATCATAAGGTGAACCATGCCAAGCTTGTAGAGAAAATTGCTGGTGGTTATATTGAGATTGACATGACTGCCCTAACACATTAGTATTCCATAATGGATTATGCAAGTAAGAAAGTGGAGAGGGAGTGTTTTGAACCATACCTGTAGGCCATGATTTCCGTGGTTTTGACCTTGTTGCAGCTTCCTTACCTCTTTGATATGCTACTTCCATCCTAGATAAGGAAGAGTGAGTATCTATGAGATGCTCCTTTCGGTCTTGAGGGTAAAACACTTCATCCAATTCTTGATTTTTATGAACCTGCAAAACATCCAATTTTTCATTTAGAGAGATAATAAAATCAACTTTAAAATTTTCAAATAACACATTGATTTCAGCTCTTATGTCTCCTATTCTTGTAGCAGATTTGGAAAAGAAAGAACAAACATCTCTAGAATTCTTACCAGCCTTGAAGATTCCTCTTGAATACCTTATGCACAACTCACAAACATCATCATATGATAACTGAAAAACATCACCTTTTCCTATCAGATTTAAGATTTCTAAACATTCATCTTTGATTCCTTTAAGAAGGAGTGTTTTTAAGATATCTTTCTCCAAATGCTTATATTTTGATTTTTGAAGGTTGTATTGAAATCAATCTACATAGTCCTCCAAACTTTCATCTTCCCCTTGTATCATACCAAAAATATCTTCATTGGATTTGCAATATTCTTGATACTTCTTCAAGAATATGTTCTCCATGTCCTCCCATGACTGGATGCAATTCCCACCTAGGCTCATGAACCATCGGAGAGCTGCTCCTTTTAGAGTAAGAGGAAACACTTTCAATCTTTGATCATTAGTACAATAATCATATCCTCTACAAAGTATTTCGAACTCAAATAAAAATGTATCTGGATCTTCATTTGCTAAACCATGAAAATTTGGTAAAGATGGGGGAATTATGTGCATTTGTGTCACTTCTCTTAGATCTTTGATAGGAAATTCAAAAGTAGAAACGTTAGCCATTTCTTACCATAATATAAGATGTTCTTCATGTGTTTCTTCGAGGCTCCTTCTTCAAATGTTCCTGTCAATTGGTTAGTGAAATTGGTGGTGCTTACATCACCAATCATGTGATTCATTTTTTAAAAATTTCTATCTTTTTCCTAATCATTCACACAAAAATTCAAACATCTATTTCTACCCTAGGTTCTTTAATAGTCCTGCTGGAAAGCGGACGGGGGAGCAGGGCTTTTACATGCTCCGTACGCAGGTTCTTACCTTCCGTTTTTAAGATCCAACTCTTCCCTAGCAGGCACTCATCAGATTCACACTACTCTTTAGAAATGGCTACACTCTCCCCGGCAACGGCGCCAAAATGTGGGGCGATAAAAAGGGTCTTTTTCACCTCTAATTACCTTCACATTAATTATCAACCCAGGGACGACTTTGTATTTCAAGAGTGTACTCAGTCTGAGGCGGCTATTTACTCAAGAGTAATGTTTTGCAGTATAGTGCTTAAAATACGAAAGTAAATGAAAGCTGGAAACAAAATCTAATTGGAACAGCAAGAAACTGAAATGTTCTAAACTAAATCATTCATTCAAACAACCATCAATCGAGGATACAGTAGCAATAACTCATTCCTCTAGAAATTGATGGAAAGGAAATTAGAGCATGGACCAAAGATCTGGGAGCTAAGCAGCGACTTGCTGACTCACGATAGCTTTAGACCTTCTCTCACACTAAAGCAGCAAATGCAAGTAAATGAAACGGCAGAAAGTAAAATGGAATAGCAAATAAGAAATGGAACAGCAATCAAATAAACTAAGTCTCGCGAGTCAGAACTAAACTCACATTCTGCAATAAAATAGCAATCTTCTTTCTTAAGGCAAATTGGATGGAATGTACTTTATGGAATAGCACTCATTGATGAATTAGCAGGAATCAACCATACATACACACGACACGCTAATATGGTAATCTGACAGTTAAGGTGAATATGACTATGTTTCCAAATAGAATAATATCACTTTTCGGATTCCAATAATCAGGATTTCAAATGAATCCAACAACAGTAATATTCAGTACAAATGCTCTGTAACAGAAACATGCAATCAACTCTGAAAAGATTCACTCATATAATACAGAGTCACTACATAAATTTCCTGAAGAAACCATTAATGAATTAATCGTAGTAGAGCATGGAATAGCATATGAAAAAGCATGTCAGATTACCGAGCAATAAAGATAAGCAAACCACGCAGAAATCAAAAGAATATAATATACAGTAGCAGCAGCATACTCCACCAGAGGCTGGGCCCTTAGCCGCCAGCGGACACTGCTGGGTTACTTCAGAAGGAAAAGAATGAACAGCAACTCCCAAATCATGTATTAATCAGCAAATTGTGGAATCATTACAACAACAAATGCTTGAGAATTACAGCATGCAACAATCCCTATCCTATCATGGATAATCCACCATTATTCTTCCTCATTTTTCTATCATTCTTCCATCATTCGAATTCCCCCCATCTCTGATCTCTGTTTTCATTTAAATAGAGAGATCAGAGAGAAGTTACAATAAAGATAAGTACAACATGATTTCTTTTACAAAATTGGATTGATTCTAACCAGTTGATCAACAAGAAAATATATTTCCTTTCATCTCTCAACAAAAGCAAGACGAATTTAGCTTTGCAGCTGAGATTTGGAGGACGACCGCAACAACAAATCTGAGAAAATCGTGCTCAAAGAACCCTGCGTTTCTCTCAGTACAAGCCGAATTTGGGAAAACCATTATTTACCAAAGTTAATTGGGCCCGTTCTGGACAAAACCCATGTTCCGGATTTTCCAGATTCGGCTCCATTTGCTCAGAATCGCAACCGCAAAACTTTCACTCCTTATTCCAGTGTATTTCTTAGTTGACACTTTTAAAAATCAAATATTCAATCTGAAAATTATCTTGGAGGCTAAAAATGGTAAATAATGTTATAACCAACTTATTAAAACTATCATTGATAAAATAATTCATAATCATGAATTTATTAGAAATAAAGGAGAATAGATAATATTCAGTCATAAGAGCATAAATCATTTATGAAATGGATTTAAATGATAAATTATAACAAATGATATGATGAAGAATAGTGGAAATGGGTGGGATAAGTGTTCAAAAGTGATAATAATAATGGCATATTAACGGCCCAACAGAAGCAAAACCTAAGTATGCAATGCTCAGTGACTATTCGGATGACATGACGGTGGATAAGGTCACTGAGTTACTCCGATAGTACTAGGAACTATTCCTAACCAAGATTACAGACTTAAAGGGAATCGTCAATGATTTGGGGACAATGAAGATTACATTAAAACCCGACGCGAAGCTAGTTAAGCAGAGGCCTTACCACTTGAATCCAAAGTAAAAGGAAAAGGTTCACGTAGAACTAGACAAAATGCTCGTAGCAGGAATCATTGAACTGGTGGAAGAATCCAATTGGGTAAGCCCTATGGTGGTGCAGGAAAAGAAGCAGAAGGGCGAGATAAGAATATGCGTGGATCTCAGAAAATTAAATGATGCATGTGTACATGACCATTCCCAACCCCATTTATAGATGAAGTATTGGAAAATATCGGCGGGCAAGAAGCATATTCTTTTACTGATGGGTTCTCATGTTACCACCAAATCAAAATCGCGTCGGAAGATAGGAGAAATACCACCTTTGTAACTGAGTGGGGCTACTTTCAACACACCGTTATGCTGTTTGGATTGAAGAATGCATCGGCCATTTTTTCGCGCATAGTGGTTGTAGAATTCAAGGAATATATCCACAAGTTCTTGGAGGTTTATCTGGATGATTGGACTGTATTTAGACTGGTTAAACACCATGTAGCCAGCGTATTCTTGATGCTAGATACTTGCCGATGACACTAAAACGTGTTGAACCTCATGAAGCGTACATCCCTCCTCCCTTTGGGAACCTGTTGGGACATGTGGTTTGCAAATAGGGACTGATGGTAGACCCCGCGAAGATTGCAGTTATTTTGAATTTGGAAGCACCGCGAAGTGTCAAACAGCTGCGTGCTACCCTGGGACATACCGGCTATTATAGGAAGTTCATCAAAAGATATGCCTAGATCACCGTGCTGATGGAGAAGCTGTTGAAAAAGGATGTCACGTTCTGTTGGAATGATGACTGCATGAAGAGCCTGGATGTACTAAAAGAAAAATTGGCCTCTGCGCCGATCCTGGTCTTCTCGAAATGGGACAAGGAGTTTCATGTCCATGTTGACGTAATGTGTATAGCACTGGGAGTGGTACTAACACAGGAGGGTGGAGAAGGCTTGGATCACCATATCGCGTTTGCGAGTCACATATTTTCTAAAGTAGAAAAAGACTATTCCACCACTAAACACGAGGGTTGGCTATGGTGTATGCGCTCCAAAAATATCGGCAGTATTTGATAGGAGGACACTTCAAGATGTATATAGACCATTTCGCAATGAAATACTTGGTCAATAAGCCTGTGTTAGGGGGTCACATATGCAAATGGCTCTTATTATTCCAAGAATATGATTTTGAGGTCATTGTGAAGCTTGGACGCCTGAACGCAGGCCCAGATCACTTATCGCGCATTGAGATGGGAGAGAAACCTACTAGTTTGGAGGAAGGATTACCTGATGCACAACTCTTTTTTGTGCACGTAGTGGATGGAAACTTTGAAGATATAATCCACTTTCTGACTATGAGAACTGTGTTGAAAGAATACTCCATCTATTAGAAGAAGGAACTAGTGGTGCGTGCGGAATATTTTTTTGTCATCGTGGGGCACCTATATAAGATGGCAATGATGATATATTGCAAAGGTATGTACTTGAATTCGAATGAAGTCATATCCTCACAGATGCACATGGGGGCATTGCAGAAGGACACTATGCAGGGTGAGCAACTGCGCAAAAGATCCTCCACGCAGGGTTGTGGTGGCCAACCCTTCATCAGGATTCAAAAGAACACTGCAAGGCCTGTGATGTATGTCAAAGAACAGGTAAACCGTCGTGGAAGGACGGGATGCATTTGAATCCGCAAATGACGTTGCAGCCCTTCGAAAAGTGGGAGATCAACTTTGTAGGCTCTATCAAACCTCAGGGAAAGTCGAGCGTGACATACATTATCACTGCGACAGAGTACCTGACTCGTTGGGCAGAAGTGCAACCGGTAAAAGATTGCATGGCCACGAAGTTTCTGTTTGAACATGTATTGACATGATTTGGATGTTTGAAGATCTTGATGGGCGATCAAAGTACACATTTTCTGAACGAAACAATCAGCACGCAGACAGAAGAGTTTTAGGTGTATCATCAGAAAATAACACCGTATCACCCCCAAGCCAATGGTAAGGTAGAAGAATTTAACAAAATAGTAGAGACTGCGTTGACCAAAGTCTTCAACGCACAGTGTAGTGATTGGGACCTATGCATACCTACAGTACTATGGGCTTATACAACAACATGTAAGAAACTGACGGGATAGACACCTTTCCGGTTGGTCTATGGAGTGGAAGCTGTCATGCCAATAGAATATTTTGTGCCTAGTTTGTGCATAGTAGCGCTCACAGGTATGACGGACTGCAGAGCCCTAGAAGAAAGGCTCGCACAGTTGGAGGAACTTGAAGAGGAACGGTTTCTGGTTGGCTTCCATCAGCAGGTACAAAAGTAGCGTGAAAATTCCTGGCATGATCAACATATTAAGTTGTGCACCTTCAAGGTCAATGATTTAGTGTTACTGTATGATAGTAAGTTTGATAAATTCCCGGGAAAGTTCATAATGCATTGGCTGGGGCCGTATGTTGTTAAGGAGGTCACATATGGAGGTGCGGTACAATTGGTAAAGCTTAATGGAGAACCCTTTCCTAGGAAAAGTAAATGGCAGTCGATTGAAGCCATACACGAGCGGCCTAGCTATCTAACTAGCTGACAAAAGCACATTCTTTGTGCTCCAAGTAGACAGAATGTTATAGACATTTTTGGGCACTGCAACCCCAATCATAAATGTCCATAAACCAAGGGCTCTTAAGTCCCTAAAAGTGTTGTTCCAACCTCTAAAAAAACAAGGTCAACTGATTACATCTTCTCCCAGAAGTTCTCCATGAAAAACTGCTCAGGACTGGTCAAAACTGGACCATCTCACCTGCTCCATGGTTAAAGTGCGCTGCATCCCACATAAATACACACGGGAGGTGTGATGCATCTTGAAAAGCCCTTCTATGGGGTGCGATGGGTGAGAGTGGACAAATGGTAGGGTCAATCTGCAAGGTGGAGGATCATGAAATCTTCCAGAAACTTCTCCTGTGACACTTTCCTCTCTGCATTCACCCAGGGATGAGTAAGATATCATGAATCTCCAAGTGGATTCAAGAACTATCAGAGAGAGGACACTAATCAAAACTCAAAAGCTGACTCACCCCCCTTGCAAACATCTATATATGGATCCCTCATCCCAGAGATCCAGAGGCTCGAATTTTGTATCTTGTAAGGAAGTGCTGCTGGTTTCTTGGTGCCACATCATAATGTTGGGTGATCTAAGCTTTTCATGAGGTGAAGAAGGGCTCTCTTGCTGGGAGGATGACGCTGGGTCAGAACAATTGGTTGTAATCCTCTTTGCTTTTCTTGATTATTAATAAATCTATTCAAGTTTTCCTCCACATTCTTGTATGATTGATGATATATGCATTTGTGTGGTCAATATATATCTGGTCCTATATTGTTTATGATAATAGATCTATGTTCTTTCATAGTGTTATGCTGCTTTGATTCTACAGGTGCTCTTTGAAGCTGGGTATACGAGGAAGCGAGTGGCAAAGATCTATCAGAAGGGAGAGGAATCAAGTAAGGAACCAAGCGCAAGACAGAGGTTGGTCTCCTTTATTCCCCTCTTATCTATTTCTCATAAAGGAAAACGAAAGTAGTTTTAGTTTGTTTGTTTCTAAGGTAGCTACCAGCCTTAGTGGGACTAGCAGCTCTGCATAGACACTATCTTTCCCGATAACACAGAAGAAGGCACGAGACTATAAACTGATGCAGGGGACGTAGGAATAGATGGAGGGGAGCAGTTTCGACACCACAGTCTCAGAACAACATGTATAGGAGATTCAACAAGAAATCGCTCAGTGCGTTTCTGACCTTGTAGCCATTCGAGCAGAGTTGGAGGGTCTCTGTGCATAGATCTTCGCACCAATAGAGTGATTCGAGGGCGAGTCACGATCTTTGTGTTGGGGGCATATTGGACGTGGAATCCCCCCAAGGCATTTTTTGGGGCTTAAAGTCCAATTTTTTACTAATTCCATTGTAAAGACTCAATGATTTGTGGGTTCGGAGCGCGAAGTCATAATAGAGTCATAGGGTTGTCTACCCTTGTTTTTGTAATGTAATGTTGGTTTGAAAGATGTATAAATAGAGTGAGGCTCTAAGTGTAGAAGATAGCAAGAGAAAAAAAGGAAGAATGATGAATAGAAGGAATTGATTGAGTTGAAGTGTAAGTCGTGTCTTTTGGGGTGTAGAGTAGGAGAAGACTCTGCAGCTGAGTGTGCAAAGGCCTAGTAGTTCGCAACTGAGTGCGTGGACCCCTGTAGCTGAGTACGCAGGGCGGGTTGAGTCTGTAACTGTTGGAAGGAATAGTAAAGAAAGTTTTTACCATATTTTTGTGTATCTTTTCTTATTTATGCATTATTGGGTATGGATAGCAAGTTTACTGTTTATTCGCTGTGTGAACTCATATGAATGTGCTGAATGAGTAAATATAATATAAGACATCTATTTATGTGAAGATAACTAACTTTTGTAATAATATAAGTAAGATCATGGGTGTGACTTAGAGGAATAGTGCAGATCGCTGCTCCAGTAGTGTGAAAGCCCCACAGCCCTCAGTTAGGGCTACGCGAAGGCAAGTTTATTAGGGCGTGAAGGCCAGGGAAGTATGCGAAGTAACCTGTGCGAAGAGACTCATAGTTTGACCAAGTCAACCCCTCAGACATCTCAAGGATGCGAAAACCTGGTTCCATCACCCCCCCATACTACTTCAGGTGAGATCTTAGCCCGTGCTCCGCAAACTATTGCTGAAAGGGCCAGTAGTACAGGGATTTGTTTGGCAAATTAACTCCAAACTTGGGTTAGGCCCCAATAAGCCAACACTTGGTTTCTAACATCATTTACCCTTGATGTGAATTTACCTGGTTTTCATATCTTGATTATATTTATTCATTTATCTATTTTTAATGATTCTAAGGGTGCCAAGTTTGGTCGTGCCCTTCAAGAACTTCCCTTGAAGTTCCAAAGGTGTCATGCCTAACAGTTTATCTGTGATGCCAAGAGTGCCAAGTTGGTCGTGCCTTTCAAGAAATTCCCTTGAAGTTCCAACGGTGCCATGCCTAATAGTCTATTTGTGATTCCAATGGTGCCAACTTGGTCGTGCCCTTCAAGAAATTCCCTTGAAGTTCTGAGGGTGCCATGCAACTTTCCTTTCAAGCATTCAGTGGCTATGAAGGGAAGGCATAGGTGCAATGACAAAGACCACTATCATCTCTTATGTTTCCTACTATAGTGAGACTAATGGTGTCGAGGATCAAGGAATCCACCTTGATGTGTGCCCCCTGGTAAAATCCTCATGAGCATCGAGGATCAAGGAAACTGCCTTGATGCATGCCCCCCGGTAAAATCCTCATGAGCGACCCAACTTTGGGAATTGCCCTCATGACATCGTGATCTTCAAGGTGAAGGTGTTTCAACCTTTCCAACCCAAGTCACAGTGGGAGTGCCAGTGGCTGAGATCAGGGACACTGCCCCACCCCTCCCATGTAGTTCCATCCAATTGTACAACCCCATCACCCATATGTGAGTCATTCAGCCAAGAAACTAACCTGTGTCTGCAACCACTAACATATCATCAAAATATAGATAAACATATATAACGGGTTTCAAAAATGACATAGAATTTCAAAGACAAAATATAAATTTTCATCAAACCAAGTGTCATCAACTTGTCACATGTGAGTGCCTCTGGTGGTTTCCTTCCATACTCAATAACCATCAACAAAAATGTTTCTTGTTGTTAGTCATTGTCATAATAGCATCATCAACCTCACCTAGTCATTCACATAATTGTTCATTTTGAACCAAAACTAATGCAAGTAGATAGCATAGGGGACACATCCATCATGGCTATCCTCATCATAACATCAATGGAAACATACATATTTATCAAAGCTATCAAAATCATAAAATCAATATAAAACATACATATCCATCAAATCTATCATCATCATGATATCAATAGAGAGCATACATATCCTTTATTTCCATCATCATCATAAATTCAATAAATACCAAACATAGCCATTTATGCTACAATCATTATGATATCAATAGAGAACATGCATAACCATAAATGCTACAATCATCATAATATCAATAGATAACATACATAACCATTATTGATATCTTCATCATAATATCAATGGAGAACATACATAAACATCACAACCACTAATAATAGATTCATGTCCCTAGATCCTCAACATGAGGTCCTAAAAGAATAATGTGTGGGCCTTAGGGCTAAATAAATGTTAATGTCATATCACTGTCAGTCAACTAGAGTTGGGCACGACATACACCCCTTCTTAATAATAGATTTCGTCTCGAAGTCCTTGGAATAGGTAAGGAAAATGGTGACACATCTCCTGAGTGTCCACCCAAGTAGATGAACTAGGACTATAATTGTTCCACTGGACCTTAACTTAGTCCACTAGCCATCCTCTAAGCTGCAAAGTTCACTGGTCTAGTATGCGAACCGGTTCGGCCATTACTGTTCCATCGTCTGAAACCTGCAAATGACCAAAGTCAATAACATGTGAAGGATCTGAAATATAATGACTTAGAAGTATGAAACACATCATGCATATGCACTAAAGATGGAGGTAAGGCAAGCCTATATGCCACCAACCCTTTCCTTTGTAAGATTTCAAAAGGTCCCACAAACCGTGGAGACAAATTTTCCCTCGTTCCAAATCTTATAGAGATTTTTTGGGGCCTTACTCTCAAGAACACCCTATCTCCCACTTAATAACTTCAGTCTACCTTATGAGCATCAATATAGCTCTTTTCTCGATCTTGTGCTTATTTTATCCCTCCTCTAATCATAGTCATTTGTTCTTCCATCTCTTGCACCACTTCTAGTCCTATTAATACTTGGTCCTCTAGTCGGTCCCAACGGAGAGGTTTTTTGCAAGGTCTTTCGTATAAGAACTCAAATGGAACCATCTTGATGGAACTCTGATAACTATTATTGTAAGAAAATTCCATGAGTGGTAAAAACTCCTCCCATCTCTTTTGTTGGTCCATCACATACATCCGAAGCATGTCTTCTAGGATTTGATTAGTCCTATCTGTCTTCCCATCTGTCTTAGGGTGATAAGCAGTGCTGAATTTCAACTAGGTTCCCAAATCTTCTTGGAAACTGGTCCAAAACCTTCTTGTTAACACTACTCCCCTATCAGATATGATCTTCCTAGGCACCCTATGTAATCTCATAATCTCATTAATAAAAACTTTGGATATTTCTGGTGCCTTATATATAGTCTTAACTAGTATGAAATGAGCGCTCTTGGTCAACGTGTCCACCACTACAAATATTGAATCATGTCTTCTTGAGGTCATTGGTATTCCCACATTGAAGTCCATTGATATAACTTCCCATTTAGATTTTGGTATTTCATGGGGTTGCAATAATCCTGTTGGATGTCTGTGTTTCGCTTTTAATTGTTGACACTATAAGCATCTTGCTACTAAGTTTATGATGTCCTTCTTCATACCTTTCCAGAAGAAGAGTGGTTTCAGGTCTGCACTCATCTTATTAACACTAGGGTGTGCCATGTATACTACGCGATGTGCTTCATTCAAGATTAATTGACGTATATCTTTATTTGGTGGTACATATATCCTTCCCCGAAATCATAGTAGCCCATCATTATCAAGGGAGTATTATTCATATTTTAGGACCCTCATTTCCTCCTCCCTCAAACTTTTGCTAGCCTCCTGGTACTATGTGTCTTTAAATTGTAAATCAATCAGTTTCTCCCTCAAATTTTTCGTTAAGGGAATCACTGAAAATATATAAGGCCTCCTAATTAAAGCATCAGCCACCCTATTTACTGTTCCTTTTATGTAAGTGATATCAAAATCATATTCACTAATTAGCTCAGACCATCGTCTTTGTCTTGAATTTAAATGGTCTTGAATGAATATGTGTTGTAGCCCACAATGGTCAGTCCTAAGATGAAACTTACTTCCCAGAAGGTAGTGTCTCCAAATCTTTGGTGCATAAACAATTGCTTCCATTTCTAGATCATGGGTTGCATAGTTTTGTTCATGGGTTCTAAGTTTCCTTGATGCATAAGATATTATTATTCCTTCTTGCATCAACACACAACCCAACCCTTCCTTGGAGGCTTTAGTTCAAACCAAAAAATCTTGTTCCATATTCGACACCTTCAAAATTGGTGTTGTCATTAATAACACCTTTAACCTTTGGAATGCCTCTTCACATTTTTTTTCAGTCCAAATGAATTTCTTGTCCTTTCTTTGGAGCTTGGAAATGGGGCTTGCTATCTTTGAAAACCCTTCGAAAACTCTATGATATTAGCTTAAAATGGTCAATTAGATATTAGACTTAGGCATAGTTATTTTATCTTTTATACTTTATTTCACTTTACTGTATTTCTCAAACTATCCCACATTCATAAAGTGGATTGAATTGACTTGTTTATTATGATACATAATATACCAAACTATTTCAAGTTGTCTTGGTCTTTTTGATTACTCATTTTTCATGATACATGTTAACAAGTTTACAAAAGATATATGGGAGGCATCCCGTTGGTTGTCATGCAATATTTTTCATAGGAAAAATAAATTAACCACCAATACTACTTTCATTTGGACTTCAAATTTATACTAAATATGTTACCTTCACTTGAGCATTCAAACACCTATGATATACTCCGCATATAAGAAAATGATTGACCTCCTTAGGCCAACTCTTCCAATTTATTTTCTTCCTTTGGGTAAAATTATCTACCTCTTTCTCTTCATCGATAAAAAAAATGACTACTTTTTTAAATTTATAACCTCCATCTAACATCCCCCTCTTGTGGAAAAGGTGATTCCTCTACCTTTATAAGGTAACACCTATTTGCACACCAGACCTTTTATGTCCATTCCTTTGCATAATAATTTTCCAACCTTTAAAATAAACGATATATTTTCTGCATTGAATTATTCATATGCAATTTTAGTTCATCTTAAATATCAATTTCAAATTATTTACATATCAAAAATTTGTTCATCCATGTCTTCATGAATAGCTCGAATGGACAATTTATCTTTTGAGTTTGGTAATAAGCTTACACCACATTTGGATCTCCTTGTGGTCATTTCTAACTCTCTTTTACATATAATTTGACAAAATTACATGTATTTTAAACAAATTTCACCTTTAAGGGCCATTTAATTTCTCATATTAAAAGGCATTTCCATTTTAATAATACAATCAAATAGTTTCTCGAATCTCTATCTTTTGTTGTAGCTAAAAATCCCTATATTAAAATGTCTCTTAGAAAAAAAAACACAGTTGAGAGTTCATTAAGGTATTAAATCTTCTTCCATTGTTCCCTCATTTTGTTTTAGGTCACATATTACCAATTATGTTTCTTTTCCTTTGATTTCGAAGCCTTCAATTCTCCTCAATGTCTATATCTAAAGTAGTTGGTATCAATGCAAATGCTACCAAATGGCACATTTACTGGCTAGCAAATTCTAATAATAGAAATTCTAATAACAAAACAATCCAATGGTACACAAGGTAGAGAATTTACAATAAAAGACCAAATACAAAAACCTTAATACCTACTCAATAAATTAGTGACCATAATTTCTATCTATTTGTATCAAAATAAATTGCTATTTGAAAAAAATTCCCCACAACCTTTTTCCAAATTGCTCTCTCTCACCCCTTCCCTTCTCATTTTATTTTCTTAGTTCTTCCTCTCCCTTTTTCTTTTTCTCTATTCTATCCTTTAATAATAATGTGAAATTAGTTATGTTTTTTTTTTTTAAGAACATGAAACATCAAAAGACACTCTACTCTAATCTTCCAATGAACTTTCAAATGTGGATTCTCTTTCATTGAAATAATTGACTATAACTTCCTCCTTACATATATGTTATTAATTTTGCATCATTCAATGGAGAAAAATTAGGAGGAAAATGGATCAAAGAAATGTGAAGAGTGATTATCGGCATGTGTGGGAAATTTTTGGCCTAATATAAATAATGAATATATAGTTGTATTATACCGGATATCTCAAATTTCCAATAAATTTTTCTGAGTTTAATAGTTTTTCTCACTGAGGATTTTTGTCAAACATCTTGTAGACATGTGGTTGTAGGTGCATTTTCTCGGTTTTAAATTTAAATGAATATGCATAGTGGGTAAAAAATGCCAAAGAAATACTTCAGAAATATTATGTGCTTAGAACTAAACCAAGAAATTCATATATCACCCATACAAGTCTCCATACCCATATCTAGAACATAAGTTGTCATTTATTAATCGTGGCACAAGAATACACAGTGAGAAAATGGAGTAGAAGGACTTGGTAATAACTCAAAAATGTGAACTTCAACACATTGAGGGAATTATGACGTGGTTCCAACAATACACTATTAATGGAAATGACCTTCAAGATGAATATAGCTCGTTCCCCTTTCACGTAGAAATATCAGTTTGTGCAAAGAATGTTGTACCAGCCTCTAAATCAATGGCCAATCAACCTCCTCTTTCATATTCAACTTCACTTCAAATTTATATGATTAACTTCAACATTATATGCTTCAATATATTAGTCCTTTCTTGGTAGCTCCAACAGAAGAAATCTTGGGAAATATCAGTCTCAGAATGACTATGAACTTGGCCTTTTCCCATAGATATATCAATGAACAAATATTCTATGTATACAACCCTTTTTACTAGCAATTCGTGCTTCAGGAACTGGATATAGCTTGTCCCAATGACTAATAAACTCACCCTTAAATTGTCTCCCATGGACAATAACTAGAATGGATACTCCTAAAGAGGGATTATACCTCCCTTAGTCATCTATTCGACCCATTGTTAAACATCGGCTCTATGCTATAACTTTGGCCCTTACAACAATGCTGAACTTGGTTCTCTTCCACAAGAATCTCAACCTTGGATTTATGGCAATGACTGGCCTTCAAGAATGTGACTCTAATTTGGCTCTCCAACTCCATTGAACTGAACTTGCAATAAATATGTATAAAGCCCAATGTTAGAAGATAAAATCAACTAGTAATATGGTTACCTCAAGAAAATCTATCATGGATATTCCCTGAGATAAATTAGCTAGAGATTTTCATCATATTACAGTGGCTTCTATCATTCTCTGGCTGTCTTCATACATTCTAAGAAAATACTCATGGATGAGATTCATGAAAGTGAAGAAGATTGACTATGTTTGGTTGTGGCAGGCCAATTAGCTTTAACAGATAAGTGATTCTGAACTTTTTATGCTAAATTTGTCAAAATTTTGTCTTCCTTAATGTGAATGAAAAGCTTTAATGTGGATGCATAGTAGTACTGTTAATGAAAAGTTTTACTATGAATGAAAGTCCTTATGTGGAATATAAGTTTTTTTGTGAAGACTATGTTGTTCAGCAAATGAATGTTAACCTGCAAATAAATGTTTCCCGTGCAATGAATAATGTTGTAGTCATCATAAAGGAAGGGTCATGTGAGAAGAGAAAATAAGAAAAATAATAATTAGAGTGAGGTTAGTCACTTAGGTTAAGACTCAACGAAGAATCCTTACCATGAGAGCAACAATCATACTCAATTGGTGAGTTGAGGGGCAGTAGAAACCCTGGCGGAGACTTACTAATACACAAGACCAAAGTGTAAAGTATAAAACTCTTAGACTCTACATTAATGACATTTTACAAACAACAGAACATTTTCTATATGCCATATAATTTGGAAAACAAGTTTAAGGGTTTGTAATGCATTATGGTAAACCAAATTTTAACCAAATTGAGAGAGGCTTGCTTTCATGCTCTATGACCTTATACAAATTCATAAAACTCAGGAGAAAAATCGAATGTTGAATGCAATAGTAAGTAAAGACTAAATAATATATTCATAAGAAATAATTGTAGACAAGTCGTTAATAAAACAGGTTATTATTTACATTCCAGTTAACCAAAAACCGGCATACTCAAGAACGATATCCAGCAGAGAGAAAAAATTCATATATTAATAAAAATAAACAGTTACCTAAATTATAAGGAGTCCTTGTAGTAATTTGGGGAAAATGAAGAGAATATTGTTAAATTACTCAGGCCCTAGGCCACTCTACATGAAATTTAAACAAGATTATACAGGACAACCATATAGCTAGCTGAATTTCCTGATAATGAACAGTTATTATAATTCATCTTAAAACAACAAACAGCGGTGAGTGGCCAGAAGGAAATGGCTAGAAGGAAATTTTATAAAACCCCAAGTACAGCTAAAGAAGCTTTAAGAAACACTCAAGGAGGAAATTCGATTGAGAGGTAAGAGGCCTATAAAAAAAAAAAAAAACCTGTGAAAAGACCCAGGAGGATTATATGATTTTTATAAGAGGAAAAAAAAATTCTTTGTGGCCTGCAGCTATATTATAAATCTATGAGAGAGAACAAAACTTCAATGAATATATTAATTTCCCACAAAATAAAAAATAAATAAATTTGTGAAACCCTCAGTATGAAGCTAGAGAAGCCCTGTGGCATTTGCAACCCTTAAAAGTTGAGCCCAGAAAGTAGACGGCTATGAAAAATGTAGAATTTCGTGTTTCAAATTCTTCTAAAATTTGCTTGAATTTATCTTTAGAAAATATGTTTCAAAGGGTCAATTATTTTTCCCAGAAAATGATGGGGAAACCCACAAAGAAGAAAAATCTCATCTTCGCAGCTATCTTCCAAACCCTCATGGCTATACCTTGAAACCCTTCAGGAAAATTGATTTTGTGATGGTTGAGTTAGACGACTCCCTTAACAATATTCTACAGCTTGACTCTCACAATGAACAGTGAGGGTTTTAGTTTGATTTGTTTTCTGAAGAAAAAAAAGTGGAAATTAATGCCTACATATTTAATATGACCCTACAAGCCAAGACCGCCGTAGCCCTTGGTCTCCTCTCGTTTTCATAGAACATTATGTTGTTCTCTTGGATAGCGATCTCGTTGAGTATTTTGGCCACCTCACACAATTTTATCCCTTTGATAATGCTTTTGTAGTTCCCAACTATCTCGACAACCTTTGGAGCTGCCTGTTTGATGATCTGAGAGAGTTAGGGTTTCTTCCAAACTATTTGTAGGTGAAAAATCTCGGGTCTATTGAGATGTGCTATTTCTTCAGGGGTAAGGAAAGTGTTTTGGCTGTTAATTCATCATGTATCTCCATGGACGGCTACTATGGAATTGAATGCAAGCTCTGGCCGCTAACGTGGAGCCTATTAGAAAAACATATTTTACCTTGTTTGTATTGAGGGTTCGGAATTTAGTAAGGAAACTGCATTTTGAGGGATCAGGTTTATATCTATTACAGCCTGAACAAGTGAATTATGGACATTTCTTACTGGCCATAGGTTGGATTCTCGGCATTCAGTGGCAATAAATTGATGTGAATTGTTGGCATTGGTGAGTGATTTTAACTTCTGCTTCGAAGAAAGCAATTATCATGTGTTGGGGGCTTCATATAGGTAGAGTGAAAGGAGTGTTTCGAAAATGTAGTAGACATTCAACAAATCTAGTCATGCATGCATGGGCCCATAGGTCTCAAGGGTTCAACATAGCTCTGATACGAAGTGTAGGGGCCAACCCTGTATTTTTTTTTAAATACTAAAAATACAACTATAAGAAAACTAGCATTGGGAACTCAAAAATTATTAATCATTATATAAAACATTCCTAAATTTCACTTCATTGAAAATATCATCTAATTACATGTTATTAACCAAAACCATAATGAAGTCATACAAAATAATATTTTAACAACATAGGTACCATTCACCAGGAGACGAGATTCAAACTTGACTTTTTGTTGTTTTCCCTCTTTTGTTGTTGGTCACCTCCAAGTGTGAATGTCGACATGCTTAATCCAAATGTAGTGACCCACCAGTTGACCTCCAATCCTACTCCTTGGGTAATCTCCTTCCCCGCGGACACCTGAGCTACAATGTGGTTGTATAATGGAGTAATGTATTAGCTAGTAGAGGAGAGCACTACTTGGTTCAAGAGTCCCCTCTCTAATGTCCTCTACCTCACCAAACTCACTATAGCTCGTAGTCACTACTTTGACATAGTCTCATCCATCCAACAATAGGGTAAAGAAAAGTCCCTTCTCCCATGGTCTACCCCTTCTTTTATAGGAGTCCTCATAGGTGACACTTGGCATTTCATGCATAGTTAATTATTTTTTATAATTCAATAGTTTGATTATTCACCCACCCATGTGTCACTCTCTCATCAAGTGTCTCCAAAATTATTTACTTAAATTTTAATTTAAAACTAATATTTTTCCTCACCTCAACAATATTCCTATTTCTTCTCCTAGTTGTCTCTTGATCCCCCTTTTTACTCCTTAATTTGTGTTCATTACTAAAGTCAATTGATAATTCAAGATTTGATCCCCTATCTACTCCCTAATTTAACTCAAGTTATCTCTTAGATGGATATTCTCATGTTGGTTGTTGCCACATGGAGGTTTATAAATTTCTCTAAGATTTAATTTATTAATCTTATTTTAATTCGCCATCCTCTTCTCTTAATTAGGTTTAGCTATTTTAGGATTAATATTTATCCTTACATTTATGTCCCTCTTTCCCCTTTTTACCTAATTAAACTACGTTATCTAACTAATATTTTCCAACAAGGGAAAAGTAGAGTTTTTAAGGTAAAATATTTTATTTCTTCCTATGATCCTCTTAAACCAAGTTTTATTCTTGATTTAATTACCTCGTTTTCTAACATAATTTAACCTTGATGTGAATTTACCTGGTTTTCATATCTTGATTATATTTATTAATTTATTTATTTTTAATGATTCTAAGGGTGCCAAGTTTGGTCGTGCCCTTCAAGAACTTCCCTTGAAGTTCCAAGGGTGTCACGCCTAACAATTTATTTATGATGCCAAGGGTACCAATTTGGTTGCGCCCTTCAAGAGATTCCCTTGATGTTCCAAGGGTTCCATTCTTAATAGCTTATTTGTGATGCAAAGTGTGCCAAGTTGTTTGTGCCCTTCAAGAAATTCCCTTGAAGTTCCAAGGGTGCCACACCACTTTCCCTTCAAGCATTCAGTGGCTACGAGGGGAAAGTATAGGTGCAATGACAGAGACCACTATCATCTCTTATGTTGCCTTCTATAGTGAGATTAATGGTGTCAGGGATCAAGGAATCTGCCTTGATGTGCACCCCCTGGTGAAATCCTCATGAGCGGCCCAACTTTGGGACCTACTATCATGACATCGTGATCTTCAAGGTGGAGATGTTTCAACCTTTCCAGCCGAAGTCACAGTGGGAGTGCTAGTGGGTGAGATCAAGGACACTACGCCACCCCTCCCATGCAGTTCCATCTAATTGTACAACCCCATCACCCATATGTGAGTCATTCAGCCAAGCAACTAATATGTGCCTACAACCACTAACATATCATCAGAATGTAGATAAACATATATAACAGGTTTCAAAATTGAATAATATTTTTATAAATTTTCATCAAATCAGGTGTCGTCAACTCGTCATATGCAAGTGCCTCTGGTGGTTTCTTGCCATACTGTTGTTGGGAAAAGTATCCAATACGGAATGACCCTATCCCACTCTAAGGGTGATAGTACCTCAGCAACAACCGAATGCAAAGCTATTCAAGATTACTTCTTTATGAGATGTAAGAGAGGGGAGAAAGGGATCCACTAACCGTTGTCTTCCGCTAATGTTTGATCCAATCTTCTCTCCTTGCTGCTTGCTCCCAGCTCCTTGCTCTTTCACTGGCCCAGCTACACAAAGATCCTGCAAAAGCACAAGAAAGGGAAACTACAAGAAGCATACATCCATAATTGATTCAAGGATTAGAATAAATCAAATATACAAGCATCAATACGCCACAAAGACACATGCATATAGGAGAACCTCAAATGCTTTATTAATGGAAGAAGTAAAGTTCTGAGAGTGTTACAACCATAAGAGGCCCAATCCAGCAACACCTCCCAGCAGAAAGAAATCTCCTCTTCACCTCCTTCAAAGCAATCACCCAATAGTTCTATACTCAAACCAACAGCACTTCCTTACATTCACCAGATTCCAGCCTCCCTAGACCTCATGAGAGAGCTCTATATATAGGAGATTTGGAGAAAGGATGAGTCAGCTTGAGGCTGGCATGAAGCTAACTAGTGTCCTCTCCCACTTCAGTTATTCTTCAGTTCTTGAGTCCACTTGGAGTTTCTTGCTTCCACTTGGAGATCTAGATCCTCTTACTCATCACAAGGCGAATTCCCTGATCCAAGTGTCATTTTGGAAGCTTCTTGGGCATTTGACACCTTGCAGAGTGACTGTGCCACTTGGCCAATCTCGCCCAGTGCAGGTAGCCTTCATTAGATTTGACATTCAGCGCAGGTACAGAGTGGAGCAGTTGACATTTAGCGCAGATGCTCAGTGGAGCAGTTGACATGATCCAGAATTAGCTTGTTTTTGAGTGTTTTCAGGTGGAGAATTGATTTTTAGTGCTGTGGTTTGCTGACCTTGTTCCTCTAGGGGTAGGAACAACATGTTTAGGGACTTTGGATCCCTTAGATTATCGACATTTCATGCTTCATGCTGTAAGGCACAAAAATGTCTATAACAGTTGCCCCCTAAAGTATGAGGTCGTTTATCGGGTGAAATGCTTTATCAGGAGGATCCGAAGTTCATTCAATCGCTGAGAGGTGCCCTGTAATAAAATACAATACAATACATTATTTTTCATTCTGCTTTCATGATCTAGCTGAGGCGGGCATTCCCATGCTCAGCTTTATAAATTCATTTTGGTACATATAACAGACGATCGTCTGATGGTAGACTGATAATTCTCTGCTGAAATTATCATCCTTTGAGTAGGATGATCATCTGCTGCAATGATGTACATATCAAATGTCTTTATATTTCCTGAATATATATCGCAGCCCAGATGGATGAAACTAGATCCGGGGTCTTCAAAACTCGTTCGATCTTCACTCTAAGTACAAGTCGATCCATGTGAGAATTGCGCTGAAGTCGAACATGGAAAGACATAGCTTGATTACCGGTCAATAATGTAAACCGTTAACGAGCGCGAGAGGAATCACCAATAATGACAATGACCCTCAAGGTACTGCAGTACAATTCACGTGGTGTGAATAAAGGACTTGGCGTCGAACACCACGCAAAATCTTCTGGTCGAAGGTCATTAATGTATACCTGTCGCCGGAAGTGAGAAACTTGCCATTGAGGCATGCAAGCTTCAAAGTACTGGGGGGTTTGTCCCTAGATCAACTTCTTGGATAATGAGCTGAAGTCGACAAGAAGCGATCCGTCAAAGGAGGGCCTTAATGAATCCCACATCAGTGACATGGAACGGAGCTAATGATTTTAGTGGAGGTGAAAATAATCTGTGAAATATGATTCAGGGTGGCGATCATGGGTGGATGAAGGATAATGTATGGCAGTGGATGGGACACGGTTGACTCTTTCTGAACAACATCTCTTGAACATATAACGACACTGATGTGATGGATCGGTAGCATTACCCCAAATGTGGATGGTTTGGCGAGGACCATGGTGATGAGACCGGTGGATGAAACAACCCAACCCGATGTGATACGGAGGACAAAGTGTCATGTTCAAGAGCGACTTGCTACCATTAAAGCTTTGAGGTTCTCCCAATTTTTCCCCAGTCATTTCTGACCAGTACCTCTTTATTTTTGTCAAGCTTGAGGAGGATAACATATGCTTGTTCTATAACCTGCCCTTCGGGCAAGCCCATCGCTATGTTTTAACGAGCCTAGCGATAGGGAAACTCGTTCTCGTCTAAAGAAAAGTTTGTCGCTATTTAATCATTTTAACGAGTCTAACGACAAGGAAAACTCGGTCCTTTTCATTTTTAGAGAGTCTGAAAAGGTACAGAAAGTTAACTCCAAAATTCCTTTTTTGTCATCCAATCCCTTAAGTCCGAAAAAGTATAAAACAATACAGAAGGGATGAGTTTTCGATAATTTTAACGAGCTGAATAAAACAAGCGCTCGACCTTTTTGTGCAATAATCCCTCAGGTCCAAAAAGATTAAAATCTAGAGGAGGGATAGCTCTTCCGGTCAATTTAACGAGCTGGAAGGCCAAAACTCGGCAAAATTTTCATATTTTACGAGTCAGATGAAAAGAGCTCAAAGAAGACTCGTCTTTTGAGGAACGAGTGATAAACAGGGATAGCAGCAGATTCCAGGTACAGGTTGGAATTTTCCAATCACGGCAGTGTCACAAGGATGGCTAGGTGAAATCACTCTTCGCAGCTGTTCTTAAAAATAGGTAAACAATCATATGGAGGTGAACGATCGGCCAAATGAAATGGAGGTGGCGGGTGTAAACACGACCAAGGATTTTTATGGCTAATAAATTTACGATCACAATGGTTATTTACCAGTACTGGGTTCATTTTTTAAAGAGCTTGAATGCGCCAAAACACTGCTCAAAAGCTTATGTTTATTTTTTAACGAGCATGAACTATGACGCTAAAACTGCTCGGATCTCGCTTTTCTATTTTTTAACGAGCATAAATTCCGCGGTAAAACTGCTCGATTCTTGTGTTTATTTTTTAACAAGCATGAACTTTATGCTAAAACTGCTCGAACATATTTTGCATGCCCCCAGCATAATAATGCAAACGAGGCACATGCCCCCTAGGCTCTAGGGGGTCGCTTCATTTTTTAATGAGGTTGACACAGTAAAGAACTATCCTCTTGACTCTTTATTTCATTTTTTAACGAGGTTGACATGAGACAGGAACTATCCTCGAAGTTTTAGATCCATTAGAAATAGAAGGTTTCATATTCCACTGTGGCCATTTCCGCCGGATTACTCGAAGGCGGTAGGGCAAAAGTACCCATTGAAGTGGGGTCTTTTAGGAAAATTACTCCGATATTTTGGAGAGAATGATTGCTTCCATGGATCATTGGAATGCTTCCCGTCACAAATGGTGTCACAACTTCTGTCGAAGTTATTGTCGAACTACTTGGTTGATCTTTACCTTTTTCGTTCGACAGCTGAGGATTACCATAATCTTTGTTCCTTGTCGAAATCAAAGCATCATTTTGTTGTTTCGAAACCGACAACATAAGTACTTGCAACGGGGAAGCATTTCCACTATCAACCAGATTTTGACCTGGGTTGGGAAATGGATCAGTTAACACAGCTGATGTTTGGGAACTTTTAAAGAACCTCTTTAACTCAGCTTTGAATGGGCAATTCTTTGTGGTATGATCCTTATCATCGCATATTAGACATGGATAATTTTGTTTCCCTTTTCCAGGAGGGTTTGAAGGATTTTTTCCAGGGGATGACTCACCCTGTTTCTTCTTCTTCCCTTTGTTTTGTTTCTTCTTGCTTCCTGGTTGATTGGTTTCTTTGCCTTTATCTTCTGATACGGCATTTACTTCCGAAGCAAGAATTTCTTCTTTTGCATTTTGATCCGAATTCTTACGGGCTTTCTTCGACGAAGCCTTTATCGATTTCGAGTTTGCTGTGCCAATCACGCCATCACCGGCATGAGAGTCACTATTTGATTTAGGAGGGGGAGGAATTGAAAACTCCGGTCTAGGGGCGTCAGGTATTTTGTCATAGAGTGTGCCGGACTGAGTATAAACTAAGTCCAAATATTGTGCACGAGCAATCACTTGCTCCTCTGTTATGACTCCCCCCTTGGCCACATCTTCCGTAATAGCCGGAAGTAACGACTTTATAAACCATTCAGCTAATAGCTGATCGGGAACATATGTTTTCACCATCCTACGACGACGACGCCACTCATGTATATGATCAGATATATGGGTAGCAGTTGTCTGTTTGAAGTTGGTTAATATTTCTGTTCCCGTTTCATACCTTATCGGTAATTGAAAGTGGGTTAAGAAAGTCGTGGCTAGGGAACTAAAGTTGTCGAAAGAGGCTCTTGGCAATTCAATATACCATTTAGCCGTTGGACCTGTCAATGTGCTCTGGAAAAGGCGAAGTCTTATCGAATCGTCGTTAAGGGTGTTCGACGAGCACCACAGATGAAAAGTCATCACGTGATTCGATGGGTCTTCACCTGGATTTCCATTGAATTTAGGAATGTCAGATGGAATTTTATGAGGAATCGCTGGCCACCAAGGGGCATAAGCAATTGGATCGTTCATTAACCGGTGTAAATCGGGTAACTCTAAAGTCGCCACGAATGGTAACTGTTGATTCAGGTTAGGCGAAGCATAACCAGCGTACGATGGAATCGCTTGAGCAGTGGGTCTTTGCATACCAGCATAATGTAATTGATGTTGGTATGACTGATATGGTTGGTGGACTTGACCACTGTAAAGTGGTTGGTTTTGACCGTTTTGGATATACGGTTGTCCACTGTTCGCAAAGATCTGCTGCTCGGAACCTTGGTACACTTGCTGGAATTGCGGTTGTTGGTATTGTACAAGCCATGGTTGTGACGCCACGTTCTGTTGCGCCATGCTAACCATTGGACCAAGGTGTGGGGTAATTGTACCCGTTTGGACCTGTGTCGCCCCACCAGTTGGCGATTGTGGTTGTGACCCATGATCAAGTGGCTGTTGCATTACAACCTGAGAAACCTGAGGTTGACATGCAACAGGTATCGCTTGAACTTGTGACACGGTTACAATAGCCGGTGTGGTTGGGATGTTAGTCATAGGTACACACTGTTGCATAGAATATACAACCCTTGGTTGTTGAGGTAGCATTGGTACCAAACTACTTGACGCAATTCCAGTATAACCTGAACATTGTTGTGAACTCACGTATGGGTACCCTCCCGGAGGGGGTAATGAAAGAGCATACTGCCCCCCATACGGTACCAATCCTGAACTAAAGGGGATTGATTGCCCAGATTGACCTCCAAATGGATTAATTTGGCGAGTTTCAACATAAGAATTACCGGGTATTACTCCGGATGAACAAACTGGAACAGACCATACTGTCGAAATAGTCCCTTGGTGGACTACTTCTAGCTGTTGTGAGCTAGTTGGGACAGCTGGTATGCCGGCAAACATCGTCGGAGTGACGGCAGGGACTTCTGCTGTCGCTGTATCATTTGACATAGTCCTAGACGATGACGGTTGTTCAGACATTTTAAGTCTATCCAATAGATTGCCTAGCGATTCTACAGGGACTCCCACTTGTGGTGGATTAACTTCTGATGAAAGAAATAGAGTGACCCCGACTCCAAATTGAGTTGGAGTACTTGCTTGCGGATCCTCTGCGATTTCCTCTATCGCAATCAAACCCGGTGGAAGAGGAAGACCGTCAGGTCCGTAAAATATTTCTGGTGCCGAAGAAGTGGTTGTTTCGACAGCGACAGTTGTTTGGGGAACAAAACTCTCTGGACCGGTTACAGATGGAACTGGTTCAGTTACACAAGTACTTGCCCCCAGACTAGGATCAGTATTACTGTCCTTCTGCGGCTGTGGAACTTCTTCTATAGAGGCAGGGTTTCCAGAAATGTTAGGAGTAACCGGAACCTCAGATCCAGTTGGAACACTTGTTCTAACTTTCAAAGGAGATTTTGAACCGGTTAAACGAGTTCGCTTTGCCCGTACTGTTTTCGATTCCGGAGACAAAGACGGTTGACTCGTAAGCCTCTGCGAACGACGGGGTTTCAATTGAATTTCTTCCACGATTGCGGATTACTCGATCAACTAAAATATTAAAAGGGGAAATTTGTGTTTCCGAATTGAATGAATTTTGTTAGACGCTTTTAGACACAACTTGCTTTTTCACTTTTTAAGAGTCGAGAAAAAGCTAAAGATGACTCTAGTCTCCTTCGATGTATTAACGAGCCCGAAGTGACAAATGCTCGGTTGGACTTTTTCAGTTATAGAGTTTGAAAAAGGCCAAAAGAAACTGCTCTGGAGATCTAGGCAGAGGGTGTGCCAAACCTTTCGCAAAACCACAGAATACGTTTTACGGTACGGGTGGTCGATCTTCGTGAATGCTGTGTTCACTGCATTGCGATCAGTAGGGCAGCCGACACGGCTTCCTAAGGATAAAAGATATAAGCCTATAGGGGTCTCCCAATATATACGCGACGGTATGTGGGAGCACAAGTCCGTATTAGTGCCACCGACTCTCAGGAGGAATCACCCACCTTCGTCGAGATCGACAGTCACTACGTTTAACGACGCCGGAACACGTCTCTAGCTTAGACCTCTAGATGTTTGCGTTATGTTTCAAAGCGTTGTTAGGTTCATTCGATATATTTTAAGTTGATCTTTTTAAAGTTTGCCTTTCAAGGTTCACTACGAGATGTTTTGATACAAATTCCTAAATGCAGTCTAAGATGAGAAGCAAGCTTTTTCAATCTTTTCGACTTATGAAAATCTTAACTACTGAGGGAAAAGAGAGACAAAATCTTTTCACACAGATCAAAGAGCACTCGCTAATGCACTTTTTCCCTAAATCAACATACAAACTTATATGCAAAATGCAAAAATGCAGGTATTTCTTTTCTCTTTCTTAATGTTTGTGCGACACAAAAAGAAAGTTGTTGTATAATTTCGAATTCAATTTCAAGTGAAAGCAAACAAGCTTGTCCAAAATCGAAAGACACCTTAAGATTTACTTGTTTCGACACTAGAAATATATAAATTCAAACCAAATGACGAAAGCAAAAGCTCAATCAGCTATGAACAACAAACAAACTAACTCTTAAGATCAAAACGACACTTTATCATAGGTCTAGATCTAAGAGGCCATAGCTAGACTAGTTCACTTTCTTTATGGGAAACTGTAAATGATACAAGAAATACACAAAGAACAAACACAGTTTCTTTATACAACCGAGGCAGAATAGTGGCAAGGAAAGTTGGTTTCAGATAGGCACATTGACTGGTAACAGGCAGCAAAAACAATGGTGAAAACAGGGCAAGAAACAGCAAGAAACCCCAGTAGCACAAGGCAAGACTGGTACAGCGCAGGTGGGACACTGTCTATTTGACCTTCAGCGCAGGTAGCCCCTTCGGGAACTGCGCTGAAATGCAGACAACCTTCACAGCAGTTGCACTGAAGAACAAAACTTTCGTTTCTCTTGGTTTCCGGGTCACAGATTGCTCAAAAATTCACAGTTTTTGGCCAAATCAGAAGCTATCAGTCAAGGACACACTAAGGGATGACAAGGAGGATGAAAAGCTATCACTAAGAGCTTATTAGAGTCCTTGTGGATCAGCTCTTCAAATCATAAACTTGCCCAGAAACTGAGCTAGAGTAGCTGCCCTCTACTTTGCATTTGAAAGATCCAAATGCAGTTCGATTCGGTACTCCCTTTGTTTATGAAATGAATAGCAAAAAACACGAACAACCAACAAGATACGTTCCCCAGCGGAGTCGCCAATTTGTTGTTGGGAAAAGTATCCAATACGGAATGACCCTATCCCACTCTAAGGGTGATAGTACCTCAGCAACAACCGAATGCAAAGCTGTTCAAGATTACTTCTTTATGAGATGTAAGAGAGGGGAGAAAGGGATCCACTAACCGTTGTCTTCCGCTAATGTTTGATCCAATCTTCTCTCCTTGCTGCTTGCTCCCAGCTCCTTGCTCTTTCACTGGCCCAGCTACACAAAGATCCTGCAAAAGCACAAGAAAGGGAAACTACAAGAAGCATACATCCATAATTGATTCAAGGATTAGAATAAATCAAATATACAAGCATCAATACGCCACAAAGACACATGCATATAGGAGAACCTCAAATGCTTTATTAATGGAAGAAGTAAAGTTCTGAGAGTGTTACAACCATAAGAGGCCCAATCCAGCAACACCTCCCAGCAGAAAGAAATCTCCTCTTCACCTCCTTCAAAGCAATCACCCAATAGTTCTATACTCAAACCAACAGCACTTCCTTACATTCACCAGATTCCAGCCTCCCTAGACCTCATGAGAGAGCTCTATATATAGGAGATTTGGAGAAAGGATGAGTCAGCTTGAGGCTGGCATGAAGCTGACTAGTGTCCTCTCCCACTTCAGTTATTCTGCAGTTCTTGAGTCCAGTTGGAGTTTCTTGCTTCCACTTGGAGATCTAGATCCTCTTACTCATCACAAGGCGAATTCCCTAATCCAAGTGTCATTTTGGAAGCTTCCTGGGCATTTGACACCTTGCAGAATGACTGTGCCACTTGGCCAATCTCGCCCAGCGCAGGTAGCCTTCATTAGATTTGACATTCAGCGCAGGTACAGAGTGGAGCAGTTGACATTCAGCGCAGATGCTCAGTGGAGCAGTTGACATGATCCAGAATTAGCTTGTTTTTGAGTGTTTTCAGGTGGAGAACTGATTTTTAGTGCTGTGGTTTGCTAACCTTGTTCCTCTAGGGGTAGGAACAACATGTTTAGGGACTTTGGATCCCTTAGATTATCGACATTTCATGCTTCATGCTGTAAGGCACAAAAATATCTATAACACATACTCAATAATCATCAATAACAAGGTTTCTCGTTGTTACTCACTGTCATAATAGCATCATCAACCTCACTTATTCATTTGCATCATTGTTCATTGTGAACCAGAACTAATTCAAATAGGTAACATAGGGGACTCATCCATTATGGCTATCTTCATCATAACATCAATGGAAACATACATATCCATCAAAGCTATCAACATCATAACATCAATAGAAAACATACCTATCCATCAAAGCTATCATCATCATGATATCAATAGAGAGCTTACATATCCTTTATTGCCATCATCATCATAAATTCAATAAAGAGCAAACAAATCCATTTATGCTATAATCATCATAATATCAATAGAGAACATGCATAACCATAAATTATACAATCATAATAATACCAATAGATAACATACATAACCATTATGCTATCTTCATTATAATATCAATGAAGAACATACATAAACATCACAACCACTAATATTTCAACCACTAATAATAGAGTCATGTGCCTGGATCCTCAACCTAAGGTCCTCAAAGAATAATGTGTGGGCCTTAGGGCTAAATAAATGTTAATGTCATATCACTGTCAGTCAAATATAGCAGGGCACTACAAATATTTTAACATTAATTTATCTATGCATCCCCTGTTCTCCTGAAAAAACTCATCCTAATTTCCTCCCTACCAAATAAAGTTTCCAATATAAAGGCTCAACATAGTAAAAGTTCCACACAATGAAATGTCCCATTTAGAGAAACAACACACTATCAGAGCAATCACATAATTCAAAGCATTATGGAAAAACTCCATATTTCATTTTGCAATGATCAAATGTAAACCAAATTTTGTAGGTAATATATTTATAGACATATGTAGTTTGCTTACTTAAAGCAAGTATTTTAAAAAATAAACTAAACATAGAAACCCATTTTATTTCAGGAAACTTTTTCTTGTGTGAAACCCATATTAAAGCTTATATTGTAAGTCATAAAATTTACAATATTCAATTATAAATGAGTATTTGTAAAGGGTTACTGAGTACGCAACTAGTTCTGTGCAAGTGATTCAATGTTACTACATATGGAAAAGAGGTAGAATTACAAAATTGTGTCATGCACCGCCTATTCTCCTGCATAAACCCATAGTAAAAACCCTACAAATGAAAATTAACAACATTAATGATTATTGTAAATGAGAATGTCTTTTAGATTAATCACGTCATTATGATTTGGTTGAAATTTCAAACCAACTAATGTGGTTCATCGTTAGAACAAAAGTGAAAAAATCCAATGATCACAAAAGCCTAATATCTAACATTATAACACTATACGGAAGGGAATTGGCTGATAAAACTCGTTAGCTTGAACGAGCTAGACTAAAAATCGTGAAGAAGAAATACGATCTTATGTTTCTTAAATGCTTCAAGGATGCATCACTAGTTCTGGTTTTCACTCATATTAATCATCATTTAAACAATTCTAGGAACAAGTATATATTTTCTTAAAACCGGTTGAGCTTTAATTAAATCTGAAATTTGTAAGATTAGAAGGGATCTTGATTTTATTTTGGGAAAGTTATTTTCTCTTCATTTAGATCTGGAAAATGGCATGTCTGATTCTCTTTGGCTAGTGGTTGATGGTAGTTCTGCTGCAAAATATCTTCATTTGGAAGAACTTTCAAAAAATAAGCAATTGGAAAATTTGGCAGGCTACAAGGTGTCCTCTCTCCTGTCGCAGGTAGATGGACATCTTCTTGTCAAGAAGTGAGTCGAATAAATGAGGAGAATATTTTTTCCCTTAGTGTGTGGGTTCGTAACCAGGTTTTAGAATCATTACCAATTCAAACTGTCATGTCTTTTGATTCTAGGTCCTGTAATATATTCAACCCCTCAGACTCTAGGAGAGAATTCAGCTATAGCAATGTTGTTATTCCTGATCTTTCTCGCAAGTTACTCTATTTTGGAAATGAATTTCCATCTTCAAACTCAAGCAACGAAATTGGTTTCTCCGATTTGGTTCTAAATCGTATAGGCAATGATGAGATTTGTTTCAGTGCAAACAATGATTCCAAATTAGATGGCCTTTGCCTCACCTCTACCTTCTTTAGTTTCCAAGGTGAGTTATATGAACAAACCCGTGCGGTAGCAATGGGTTCTCCTCTTTCACCTCTAGTAGCTAACTTATTCATGGAATATTTTGAGACTGGGCCTTAGCCTCGACTCAATTTCACCCTAAGAAATGGAAGAGGTTTGTTAATGATACATGCGTCATTTGGCCCCATGGTTGTAAGAAATTGGATTTTTTTCTTAACCATCTTAATTCTCAATCACACTCCATCAAATTGACAATGGAGGTTGAGGTAAATAGGTGTATTCCTTTCCTTGACATCCTTCTATCTAGAATTAAATATGCTTTCATTTCTCACCAAGTCTTTCACAAGAAACTTCATATGGAACAATATCTTCATTCCAGTTCTCACCATTTTCTAGCACACAAAATTTGGGTTTCTTAGTACTCTCGCAACCCGTGCTTTAATAATTTCTGATGAGAAGCACCTAGAAGAGGAAAAATCTCGTATTCTTAAAGTTTTTGAAAATAATGGCTATAGCATATCTCAAGGCCTCAAAGTTTTTCAAAGGACCCATAAATAATCAAGGGTTAAGCCTCCTCATGATGACTTGATCTCTAAAGTGTAGCTCCTATTTATTTGGGGGACCATTGACATAATTTCCCATATTCTTAAAAAGAATAAAGTTTCTTCTTCTTTCAAACCCCTTAATACCATTAGAAATTCTCTTAGATTATTTAAAGGCCCTATAGATCCTAAAGACATGAAAGGGGTCTACTCGATCCCATGCTCCTATGGGATTCCATACATTGGGGAGACCATTCACTCTATTAACCAGAGAATCCGAGAACATGTAGCAGACATCAGGCACAAGCGGTCCTGCTCATAAGAACTTGATGAGTATGCAGAGAAATATAAGCACCGTGTATGCATTTAATATGTGAAGGTGCCAGGGTTGATCACTTCCACCATAGGAAGCTAAGAGAGGCGATTGAGATTGAGAAACATGCAATCAACATCAATAGGGATGATGGTTGGAAATTGAGTAAGAGATGGATTCCAGCTCTTTCTTCTTGATTTCCCCCAATTATTTCTTTCCTTTTTTGTTTCTATTTTTTATTTTTCATATTTATTTATTCTTCTTAAATATATATATATATCTATATATATATATATATATATATATATATATATATAATTTTCTTATTCTAATACAAAATAAAAATAAATAATTAATTAATTAATCAGAATATGTTTTGACCCCTTATGATTTTATTGACTCTATTTCATTTATAAATAAATAAATTATTTCTTTTATATATAAACTAATAAATAATATATAAATAATAATTTCACACACACACACACACACATATATATATAAACAAATAACTTCATTTATAAATAAATAAATTATTATGATTTCGTATCTATATAAAATAATAAATAATATATAAATATTAGTTTAATATTATAAATAAATAATTTCGTAAACAAATAATGACTAATTTATAACAACTAGTCTATAACTAAAAATTAATAAATATTATTTTTATTTATTTAATAACTAATTCTTAACGGCTAAATCTAGATCCTGATGCATCCTTGCTATTTATTCTTTAGGATCATTGAATATTTTCACCTTTGTCCTAAGGATGAACCACATTAGTTGGTTCGAAACGTTGACCAAATCATTATGATGTGATTAATCCAAAAAGCATTCTCATTTAAAATATGGATCACAAACACCTAATATCTAACATTAATGATTTTATCTCGCACATACCCCGTCCTCCATAAAGATTCATAGTTCTAAAATAAAATCTCTACGCAGTTTCTCTCCTGCACATACTTCATGCTCCACATAAATTCCTCCACATACGCTTCTTCAGTGAACACTTCATTCACAAAAGTAGTTGGGAACAACCACATGCTTCTTCTGCACAACAACCTTTGTACAAGCTTCCTCCGCACAATCACCTCCGCACATGCTTCATAGAAAATGACCTATTAACTTCGAGTCAGAAGCTCCATTCACTGTCCAAACTAGAAAGAGATCAACAAGGGCTGCCATATGATGATCGAATAAGAAAGATCAAGGATGCATGGCCCAGGAGAATTAGAACATTGATTATTTCTAGGTGTAGAGACATATAATCCACTGTTCTCTCACACATATCTCGTTTTATAGACAATTTCACAGCAAATCCATTGCATGTAAAAAATATCAGAGATTAACATTAATAGTTTAATAATGCCCTATGCACCACCCCACATAATGGACATTAACAATATTAATCATTCTGCAAATATTCATAGATTTAAAAACAAAATCTCTACGCAACTGCTCTCTCACACATACTTTTTACTCCGAACTATAAAAACTATGCACAACGAAAAATAATAATATTACCCATTCTCCTGTACATACCCCATCCTCAGTAAACATTCATATGATATGTGATCTAGAAATGTGTAAAATTATCTCTACACATTGATTTTTGTAGCCCCTCGCCCACACAAACGACCCGCAATCGCATTAGTTTTGTCATCATGGGGAATAGAAGTACCATAACATTGTCAGTTTCAGTGTTAATGTGAGAGCACTAATGTTAGAGCATTCATCGACTGAATGGTCACGTAGGAAATTATTTTTTATTTATTTTTAAATCAATTGTCACACACTAATAAATACAAAAAAGAAAAAACTCTCCACTAGGTGAATTATGTCTCATCAGAAGTTGCTAGGCTAATAGAAAATTAGAAGCAAGATTTCGAGAAAGTTAGATTTTTTCTTTTTTGAATTCATATAAAAATATAAAATTCAGTGTTTTCCTGAAACTTTGATTAAAATTGCAAAAGGGTAGCAAAATAATGCATGATCAATGCAATTTTACTATGAGGCAAATGCTATAGTCCTTGACGAGAGAAAGACTAAAAAAAATAGTGAGAAAGTAATCACATATAGTGACATAAAATAATATTAGAATAAGAATTATTGAGCTAATATTGTCTCGTAAATAATAAAGCAATACTTTATTATAGATCTATTAAAAACCAACTAAATTATAGATATTTTAATATTTATAAATTTTCAAATTAAAGTAAATTTATACTAATGTGTTTTGTTTGTATGTATATATTATTTTTATTAGTTTGGTATAAAATATAAAATTGGGTTGAATGTGCTCGACATTATATAAGATGAACCCTTTAATTTCTTCAATATCGAGTTGCAGAGTGCATTGCATTTATATGATAAAATGGTATCAATTTAAAAAGATAAAAGTAAGGACAAAGAATAATATGTAAATTATCATAAATATTTTATATGGATAGTTTTCTATTATTTTGTGAAAATTTAGATTACGTGTATTTATTTTTTTAAATCTTAGATTAATTATTTATTAGTTTTTCTTGAATTTTAAGAAATGGAAATAACATGCACATAAATGCATCATCTATATAAATAAACACAATATTTATCTTGGAAATTGAATATGGAAGAAAACTTAGTTAGAAGATGAGGCGTGTCTTTTTCTCTTTGCTTTAATTGTACAAATTCATATTGAAAGGATTCAATAAGAACTCCTATGAAATTACATTTTGATATTGTGGATTGAACGACTTCTATGTGATCCTCTTCTTCATCTATTATGTTTTGAAACTAACATTGTTAGATGTTTTGTTCAATTGTATAACAAAAATTGTAGTGTTCTCTCAGCATTTTCAGTTTCCTTAATTGTAGTACAACTTATTATTTTTAGTAGTTTTTTGGGTCCTGAACTTTCGGAGCCGTTTTGAGGCCCTAAACGGTGTTTTTTTGGAAAACTAGGAGCAACATGGGTCCACGGACCGATGTTTCTCATCCCAAATTTGTAGTTCTCAGATAGATCTTTCTAATGAGATATTGTGCATGTCAAACGGAGATCATATGCCAAAGTTATGACCCCGAGAAGTTGATGTACCAATTTACCTAAATGGGGCCTACAGTTTGGCGTTTCATCTTCTAGGGTTAGGTTTTTGGATGTTTAGGGTTTTCCATCGTTTCTCAACAATAAATAGGCCTTCGACCCTCATTGTAACATAAATCAGAGGCATGTAGCCGCCACATCTCTTCTCAGAGATAAGCTACCATCACACTAGCTGGTTTATTTCCATTTATGTTTGTAAGCATATTTCAGTATTTTACATTAATGAAATGAAGTATTATTTCCGCTACATCTCTGTGTTTATGGTTATCTCTGTAATTTGTTGTTTCCTTGTTTAAATCCAGGTTAGTGGTATCAGATCGGTCTACTTTTTTTCTTTGTTTTTCTTTGCATGTCTCAAACAAGGTCGGGATATAAGGAGTTAGGGCTTGAACTGGTTGAACCTTTGAAAGACCAACCTCACAAATCCCAATGGCCTCCCATGGAAAATGAAAAGAAAGACGAGGGGGTAGGAGATCCTATCAAAATCTTGCTCAAAGAAGCCCTCGAGTGACAAAGGAACGCGATGATGGATAGCTTTGCCCACATCCTTCAGCGGCTACCTAGAGGCGACGCATTGGCTTCCAGCAGCTCCTATGGAAACGCCACTCCCTTTAAGGTACAAGTTAATTTGAAGATCCCCATATTCAAGGGTCAAATATATGCAGATGTCGTAGATAAATGGTTAAATCTGCTAGAGGGTTGTTTTTCTGTTCATGATTTTTCTAGTCGGGAAAAGATTATTTTCTCTCTTCTCAAAGCAGCCCCCCACATCAAGGATTGGTGGGAAACATACTGCGAGCTAAAGGATGAAAGTGCAGGCTCACTATTTTCAGCCGCACCCACTTGGGATTCATTCCGGGATGCCATCAAGGAGCAGTAATACCCTATCAGAAGCTATGAGGATAAATACATAAAGTGGACCACACTGTGGCAAGGAAGGGACCAAGACGTGCCGGAGTTTACCAATATTTTCCATACCCTTCACACAAAGTTGGGTATTAAGGATTCAAAGCAGCATTTGGTACTCAAATACCATGGCTGCCTACACAAGTAAATCTAGGAAGAAATAGAATTCCTGAACATCCCCTCGCTCGGCACGACATACTGATATGTTGTCAAGGTCGAGAAAAAGTTTAAACAGAAGAAGTGAGACTTTGGATCTGTGAATTCAAAGCAAGGGAAAGGTGCCCCCCAACCGCAGAACAAAGGACAAATCCAAGGAAGGATGGCCGAAGACAACCCTCCAAATTTGCAAGAAAAGAACAACACCATGAAGCTGAAATAGGACATAGAAAGTGGTGTGAGTTCCATAAGAGCTCCACTCACAACACAAGTGAGTGTCAGGCCAAGTAGTCACTGGTGGTCGAGCTAAAGGTTTCAGAATCAGATGCATGTTCTGACTTTGAGTCAGAACTTGACAAGGGGAATGACAAAGGGAAGCAGATTATCGATGTAGAGCCCAACGCCATTGTTGCCACCACGAAGATATAGAAGGAGGAACCCAAAGATCCAAAGGAGGAGTGTCCTTCCACTCCCAGATGTGGGTAAAGGGCTCCCTGCTAGAGTTCATTGTCGATAGCGAGAGCCAAAAGAACCTTATTTTGGTAGAGGTCATGAAGCAGTTGGGCTTACCGACCACATCACATCCACAATCGTACACCATCGAGTGGCTTCACCAAGGACGGGATCTTCGTGTGAGCCAACATTGTCGCCTTCCATACAACATAAAGCCCTTCATGGATGAGGTATTGTGTGACATTTCTCCCCTTGAAATTTGTGGTGCATTATTAGGACAACCATACTTGTGGAAGCGACATGTTGTGTATGAATCAAGGCCCTGTGCTGTTATTGTTACATTGGGAAATAAGTTGTACAGGATACTGGAGGTAGCACCGCTTGCCTCCATCTTTTTGGTTACTGCAAAACAATGTAGTTAGCTCATTTCCAAAACTGGGAAATTTGTTTTCCTAATGATACACCCTCAAGGAAAGAAGAAGATGGTGGCCACGCCCTCCAGACACGGCCCCTCCTCACAACAACTATAGATGGACAAGGTCGTGGAGGAATACGAGGACATCTTCACCTCCCTTGTAGGGGTTCCTCTGCACTGTCAGGTCAAGCACTCCATCAATCTAACCCCAGGTGCACTACTAACCAATGGACCAATCTATCGGCACTCCATCTTGGAGAATGATGAAATCAAGAGGCAGATTTAGGAGATGCTGTAGAAAGGTCACATCTGTCCAATTTCATCACCTTGTGGGATCTCGATCGTGTTGGTACAAAAGAAGGATGGGACTCGGAGACTCTGTATTAACTATCGGGTGCTAAACAAGATCATTGTTCGTAATAAGTACCCAATCCCATGGATTGATGACCTCCTGGGCCAACTAAAGGGGGCAAATATTTCAGTAAGATCGATCTGAAGTCAGGACATCACTAGGTACCAATCGAACCCTCTGACGTGTGGAAGATTGCCTTCAAAGCTAGGGGGGCCTTTTCGAATGGTTGGTTATACCTTTCAGATTGACGAACAATCCTACAACCTTCATGAGGCTAATGGATGACATCTTGCAGTCATTCACCAACTCATTTGTAGTGGTATACTTGGATGACATCATGATCTTCAGCCAGAGTTGGGAAGATCACCTCCACCACATTTGACAAGTTCTCCAAACACTGTAGCAACACATGCTACGTGCCAATTTGGAGAAATGCACTTTTGGCATGACCCAGGTTCAGTATCTAGGATACATTATTGATGAACGAGGGGTGCACATGGATCTAGCCAAGATCTAAGTCATTCGGTATTGGCCATCTCCAACCACTCTGACAGAGCTCTGCAGCTTTCTAGGTCTTGCCAACATCTACCGCATGTTCGTGTTGGGGTTTTCTCATATCACTTGGCCCTTGATTCAAGTCACCAAGGGAGGAGCAAAGCAAAATTCTTTTGGTCTGAATCTCAATAGAAGGAATTCACAGAGTTGAAACATTGCCTCTACATGGCACCAGTGCTTGCGTTACCAGATTTTCAACAACCATTTGAGGTCGAGACAGATTCCTTTGACTATACTATTAGGGCAGTCCTTACTCAACACGGGCATCCAGTGGCATATCACAGTGAGATACTTTCAGACATAGCGTGGAAGTATCCCATTTATGAAAAAGAGATGTATTCCATTGTGCATGCCTGCCAACAATGGAAGCGTTACATTTTGGGGAAGGAAACAATCATCCACATAGACAACTGACCCCTGCAATTCATACAGACCCAAGGGAAATTGCAGAATGATCGCCATCAAATGTGGTCTACATACCTACAACAGTTCCATTTGAATATCAAGTATAAGAAGGGAAACACCAATAATGTTGCAGATTTCCTCAGTCGATCACCGATCATGGTGTTAAACACTATGATAAACTCTTGTGGGCACAAGAATTCTGATTGGCTACTTCTCTACAAAAGTGACCCAAAATTCGGCCACACATACCAGACACTCTTGGAGGGTCGGCATGTTCGATATTTTCACCTCCAGGATGCCTTGTTATGCCACCTAGGTCGCCTTTGTGTTCCTTCAAGCGAGTGTGCCAAGATGATTTGGGAAGCACACTACAGTCGGGCTGCTGGACATTTCAGGGTCGAGAAAATGGTGGTAGTACTGCAAAAGTATTTCTATTGGCCGAATCTTTGACAAGATGTTGGTAAGTACATCAGATCATGTACTACCTATGCCATTGCCAAACCGACCATCAAGAAGTAAGGCCTCTATACCCCGCTTCCTACCCCTAGTCAACCTTGGGAATCCATCTCCATGGATTACATGTCAGGCCTTCCGTCCACTAAGCATGGAAAAGACTGTGTTTTTGTGGTCATCGACAGGTTCTCAAAGATGGCCATTATGGCGGCCTGCAAGAACAATATCAAAATGAAAGCCACTGCTAAACTCTTCTTTGAATGAGTATGGGTGCACTTTGGGATCCCACAGTCTATCATCTCAGATTGGGACAATCAGTTGCTTAGTACATTTTGGTCCAGTCTCTGGTCGATGCTGGACACCAAACTCACTAAGTCCACAACCTTCCATCCTCAAACTGATGGCCATATAGAGGTTGTCAACAAGATGATTGTACACATTCTGCGCATGTACAACTCAAAGAATCCACACACATGAGATGAGAGCCTCCCCTATGTTCAGCACAGATACAACTAAGCTCTTCACATCTTGATTGGCCACAGACCTTTTCAAGTGGGCTTCAGATTCCAGCCACTATGTCCCATTGATGTGGCCATGCCATTTGCAGCTACTCACACAGATTCAGCTCATGTCCAGTCCGAAACAGATAAGGCAACCAACTTCATTAAGCGCATCCGACATATTCGCCAGTAGGTCCATGACATTTTGGAGAAATCAAATGCCAAGTACAAGCAGTGACATGATCAACATTGGGTGCCACACAAGTTTCAGGTGGGCGGCAAAGTCTGGTTTCATTTGCAAAAGGAACGACTTATTGGAGCCTATCAGAAACTCAGACCACTCCGATATGGTCCTTAAACCATTACTAAGGCTATGGGAGACAATGCATTTGAGCTCAGCATTCCCCCATTCCTTGGTCGGCACCCAGTGTTCAATGTAGACCACCTTCGGCCATACTTTCCACCATTACTAGACACATCCGACATTGCAGAACAGCTCACACCCACAGAATTAAATCTAGATTGCATGGAACAAGCTGCAACTGATCGGATCATGGACACACAGATCAAGCACACTCGCCAATAGAATATCCAACTGTATTAAGTTGTCAAAGCAGGCCAACTCCTTCACCAGGGCAAGTGGCTCACCAGGGACCAAGTTCAGTAGAAGTTTCCTCATCTCATGGAGGAACTCAACGCAATGGGGATCATTGCTTCCTAAGGGGGGAGGAATGATCTAGGTGGATATTGGTGGCCACGTTCCAAGTACACTTGGACCCCCACCATTGTTTCTCTCAGCATTTTCAGTTTCCTTAATTGTAGCACAACTTACTATTTTTAGCAGTTTTTCGGGTCCTGAACTTCTGGAGCTATTTTGAGGCCCTAAACGATGTTTTTTGGGAACAATGGGAGCAACATGGGTCCATGGACTGATTTTTCTCTTCCCAAATTTTTAGTTCTTGGATAGATATTTCTAACGAGATATTGTGCGCGCCAAACAGAGATCATATGCCAAAGTTACAACCCCGGGAAGTTGATGTACCAATTTACCCAAATAGGGCCCACAGTTTGGCGTTTCATCTTCTAGGGTTAGGTTTTTGGATGTTTATGGTTTTCCATTGTTTCTCAACAATAAATAGGCCTTCAAGCCTCATTGTAACACAGTTTAGAAGCATGTAGCTGCAAGATCTCTTCTTAGAGATAAGCTACCATCGCCCTAGCTGGTTTATTTCCATTTCTGTTTGTAAGCATATTTCAGTATTTTACATTAATGAAATGAAGTATTATTTCCGCTACATCTTTGTGTTTATGGTTATCTTTGTAATTTTTTTCGTTCTTGTTTAATTCCTAACATGCACATCATTGCAATTCATTTATGCCATAACCCCTACTCTTTAACTTGTTTTCTTTCAGATATAACACACATAGTTTTGAATTACAATGTTCGTCGTTAAACTTAAATACTTATTTTTCATTTATATAAAATGAGTTCTTATCATGTCTTTGAATTATAGAAAATATTTCCAATAGTGACCCATTTTCATTAATACTAATTCCTTTAGCTATTTGATCCTCATTTATATTGTTATTTCTAATTCCTACGAATAACCTCCTTCCTAAACCCTATTTCACTATTTAGCTTTAAAATACATTATTTGAATTATAATGTCATTTCATAAAATTTTGGTCTTTTATCATTATTTCATCAAAAAATTTAGAGCCATCAAATCTAAGATAATTAGCTCTCGTACTTCTCAAAAAAATTATAGATATGTTGACGTTGCGATCGACACCCTCATAAATTTTTCCTACGCTTGAAATTTTGATCTTACTGGGAATCTTATGATTTGTCGCTCCATAGGCACTTCAATCTCAATTGATGTTGTGCTAATTTTTTAAGTATTCTTCCCAGTTCTAACTGTTGAAGTCACTTGCTTACACATGCACAATTCTTGATGAGTTCATAAACACACTTCCTTTATGCAAGCTTGAACAGGAATAACACAATCCATAATGGTAGTTCTTGTGCAATGTTCAACCTATGTTGACAGTCAATGTGCACTCTCCATTGGAAATCTCCCTCACATTGTGTTGGCTTGATAGGGCCTAACTTGAGTTTGGAGTTAATTAGCCAAACAAATCCCTACACTACTGGCTCTTTCGGCATCAGTCCGTGGTGCGTGGACTGAAGTCTCACCCAAAGCAGTATGCGGGGATGTTGGAACCAAATTTTTGCACCCTTGAGATGTCTGAGGGGTCAATTTAGTCCAACTGTGCCTGCCTTCACATAGGTTACTTCGCGCACTGTTCTGACCTGCGATACCTTCACGATCTGCTATAATTGTCCTTTGCGCATCCCTAACCAAGAGGCTGAGGTGATTTCACACTGTTATGGCAGAGAACTGTGCTATTTCCCCAAGTTACACCGCGTATCTTAATTATGCTCTTATAGATGTTAGTCAACTTCACGTAACTAGATACTTTAACTTACATTCACTTAATCTACATAGTTATATATGTTTGCGCACCATATAGACAACAAAAATGTAATTTATACCCAATATATTTGATACAGAAAACAAGAAATAAATACACAGAATTGATGTAAAATTTCTCTTTATTAATGCTTCAACAATTACAGACTCAACTCGCTCTATGAACTCAGCTGCAGACTACTAGGTCTCTGCGCACTTAGCTGCAGAGCCTTCTCCTACTCTATGACCCAAAGACTTGACTTTACACTTAGATCTTCTGCTATCCTTCTATTCCATGATCACTACTTGAATTATATGTCTCAATTACTTAGAGCCTCTCTTTATTTATACAATTCTAAAGCAAACATTACATTACAAAATTGAGGGTGGACAACCCTATAACTCATTTACAACTTTGTGCTCCATGCCCACAAAATGCGGAGTCTTTACATTGGATTTACAATTTTTAGCCAAAATTTGGGATTTAAGTCTCAAAACTTTCCTTGGGGGATTTGCGCCCAATAGGCCCCCAATGAAAACATTGTGACTCGCACTTGAGTCACTCTGTCGGTGCAGAGATCTGCGGAGACCTCCTAACTCTACCTGAACTACTGCAAGATTGGCAACTCACTTAGGGGCTGCCTACTGCACTTCCTGGACACATTGTTCAGGGATCGCAGTAGCTAAACTAGTTTCCTAAATCTGTTCCTGTGTACCTTGCATCTGCGCGAGCTTTGCTTCAATGGAGGCTGTAATGATGAAGGCCTCATTGATCCATGGTTGTATGCACACCTTCAAGACAACTTCCTTGTGTCGAGCAGCATCCACTTGCTCCTTGAGTGCTTTTGTCTGCTGCATCTGTGCGAGCCTCTGTGTAAGGGCTACCATCTGTGGAGTCCCTTTTATTTCTTCATACTACTGATATAGCTTGTGCGCCTTTGTTTCTAGGTGCAGTATATTCAGGTCCTCCTACAGATTAGTGAGGACCTCAAACGACTCTTCAAATAGCTTGGTACAGTCCTTCACTGCATCGTTGATCTCCTTTATTCCAGCTATAATATCACTGGCGCGTTGTTCCTCCACCTCTAGCGGAGTTGAAGGTTGCTCCTTCAATTGGAGCTTGGCTATCTAAAGGTTCAGCTCTAGCTGAACCTTGGCCATCTCTTCCTTCACCTTGTGCAACCTTGTTGTGATTTTTTGGTTGCATGCCTCCACTAGGTCTTCTGCTGAGATGGCCAACTCCTAGATCATTTGGCAGGCATCCTCGACCACTTACACAATCTGTCGGTTCTGTGCCACTACCTCACTGTGTTGCAAGCTCAAGTGTTCCATATTTATTCATTGCTCTCTCATGACTTGGAGCACACGACCCTCCCTAGCTCGCAGTTCTGCAATCACTCTGTCCTGCTAAACATAAAGCATCTCCCAAGGGAGCGTAGCCATGTTTATTCCAACTCCCTTCAGTGCACTGACCATAGGCCTTTCGGCCTCATTTTCTATAACCAGTTCTCCCTTTGGCAGCACTATAGTGTTGATCATACAGGTGCGCAACATTTCCTTAGCCATGGTTGTGCCTACTGTGACATTGGTCAACATAGTACCAGCCTGAGGAGTGCACACTTGCAACTCTTTTATTTGTGCCTGGAGGGCCCCCAACACTATCTTGTTTTCCTCCATGAACTACTAGAATGCCTCCGTAGTGATGTCATGCACCGTCTCCCCAATGTCATGGAGACCCCCCTCAGTGAGGGTGATCGGGTTGAAATAAGTCTTTGAGGCCTTTGACTTCTTCTGCGGTCCCACCTTCTCTCTCAGACATTGTTGCTTAGGTTGTGTGGATGCTGTCTGTGGAGCCGTGCCACCTTCCTCTAGTTCTATCTCCTGTTCGGGCAAAGGCGAATTTTCTCCCTCGTGTTCCTTCTCAGCTACCCTCTGTTGCTCTTTTGCTAGCTTCGTAGTGTCGCATGCCTCCTATGCCTTGGCTGCTACTGCTTTGTTTCTTATCTTCTATACCAACTTCACCATCTATAGTTTTGCCTCCTCCTTTTTCCTCTATGTATCGAAATTCTCCGCTTCCACCGTGGAGTTCGCTGCAGCATGGAACTCTGGTGTCCATGACTCAAGGACAGCGAATTTGACATCGTCCATCACCAGATAAGGTAGCTCCTTCCATGCCTCTGCGGGGTCCTTCCTCACCCTGATGTACACGTGATGAAAGTCCGCCTTGAACTCCATGAAGCCCGACAGACTGTTATAGACAGTGGGCGATAACCGCAGCTTGCAGTTAATCCCCATTATGATGTTCATCTCCATGAAAACTTAGAATATTTTGTTGTCTTTGATCCTCTATGCATCTTTAGTTTCCCACATCGAAGCATACTTCACTGCCTCCGGAAAATCCTGCGCAATCGTTGGTAACAGGTTGTCCTCAGGTAATTTTCAAGCCACCAGCGCTATGGATACTAGAAGTGCATAGCGGAAAGTCTTCCCCTACTCCTATGCCTTGTAGTAGTTTTCGAGGAATTCTCTACACAAGTAATCCACCCAGTTAAACTAGACCCCCTTTGCACACTGCGCGGCAAGTGCAACCACCGGCACAGGCACCTCATCCGCGTGACACTTCTGCATAACTTTCCCAACTAATATCTCTGTCATGACTTTGACCGCAACATTATTGATACTAGAGGTCACGTACCCTCTCTTTTTCTTCTCCAGTTTGAACTTCTTCTTCATGGCCTCCGTGATGGCCAAATCATCACTTTTATCCTCAGATATGTTTGTTGGATCCTCCCCTTTGCAAGGGAGATGGGTAATTTTGTGAATTACATGATCCATGATGGGGATGGGCTCCTCCAGCCACAAACACCCATCATGCACCAGGTAGAGCAGCTGCCTGATGACAAAAATGGTCACAAGGGCGAGATGGTAATGCGGCACCCAGTGTAGGTTTAACAATCTTGCTTTCTCTACTCCTTGCAACCACTTGTGCGGTTCCAACTCTATGACTCCCGCCGGTGTGTTTTTAATCTGGTGCATTAGTTGCGCAGTTGCCAAATGTGGGAATTTCTCGTGGTCCATGAGATCCCAGTCTTCAAATTTTAGAACTGGCACCCATCCCAAGTGCGCTCCATAAAAAATGATGTCATCAGGGAGCAACAAAGTCTACAGAGAGCTCTTACTCTCATCTAGGTCCTTGGGCACCCTTGCTTTCCCCTTCTGTAGAGGAACATACACGAGTAGCCTGGTCAGATGGTCTGCACATTGGGTTTCTTCCTCCATTTCTTCATCCTCCTCCTCTACTAGGATCTCTTCAAAGTCTTCTTCCTCCTCATCAGCTTCCACATTGATGGCCTTCCCCTTTTCTTCCATGGTGAGCCTCATCCTTAAAGGATTCCTGGGGGACATAGGCATCGGTACCATAGGCTTCTTATCTTTCTTGGGTCTTGGTGTGCACAACGATTTAGGGATTTATACAACTATCCCGACGATTTTTGGGGCTTCTCCTACTATTATGGCATGAGTGGCCTCCTCAGCGGTCATCTCTCCAATATCCATGGCTTCCTCTGGCGCGACCATACTGCTATTACACAACTCTCTCAACAGATCAGGTAAACTCTCAAACAATGCCTCCAACTTCAAAATATCGAACAAATTGGGGTTCATGAATCTCTGGGCGTGCAATAACTCAATTCTCAAATTTTCAAGTGTTGTGTGTTGGGCAACCCTTTGCGCTTTATAACACCTTTTGAATTTGAATTCAAATGTTCCCCCCACTTTCGATCCATTAATTATCCTTTGGCAATAAATTTTCCAAAATCTGGTGCATAAGGTTCGCCTTAAATTCCTTCCACCCGCTCCATTTGGTCTCAAACCAAGCATCACATCGTGAATAGTGACTGTAATGGTCACTTTCCAGCCCACCTATGCAATAGCGCAACTACCCTCGTGCTGTCGCGAACCTCATGATATTTCGCTACTGCATGCAATCTTGTCATTGCATAGCTCCCGGGCAGAGTAGTTTATAGTCTTGTTCCTCCTTTCAGCTACCTGGAGCACTAAGACTGTGCTTCATGTAGCTAGTCATATGGTTGAGCCACCCGTGTATAGCTTCAAATGACTCCCATTTACTTTCCCTGGGAAACTTTCACCATTTAGTTTTACCAACTGCACCGCACCACCATCTATGATCTCCTTAATAACATATGGTCCAAACCAATGCATGACACTGGTAAAATCTTGGCGATAGTCCCCAATTTTGTTAATGTAATCGAGCTCATCCTACTCTATCACCATGGTCTTTCTACCAAGAAAGTCCTTCTTTATTCCTTCCTCAAGCTTCTTGACTTTTTCTTCCGCCATTTGTTCGCTTGATGGGGCCTCACCCAATTTTAGAGTTAATTAGCCAAACAAATCCCTACACTACTAGCTCTTTTGGCATCAGCCCGCAGTGCGTGGACTAAAGTCTCACTTGAAGGAGTATGGGGGAATGTTGGAACCAATTTTCTGCACCCTTGAGATGTCTGAGGGGTCGATTTAGTCCAACTGTGCTTACCTTCATGCAGGTTACTTCGTACACTATTCTGACCTGCGATACCTTCGCGATCTACTATAATTGTCCTTTGTGTAGCCCTAACCAGGGGGCTGAGGTGATTTCGCACTTCTATGGAAGTGATCTGCGCTATTTCCCCAAGTTACACTGTGTATTTTAATTATCCTCTTATAGTGTTAGTCAACTTCGCATAACCATATACTTTAACTTACATTCACTTAATCTACATAGTTATATATGTTCGTACACCATATATACAACAGAAATGAAATTTATACCCAATATATTCGATACATAAAACAGGAAATAAATACACATAATTGATGTAAAACTTCTCTTTATTAATGCTTCAATAGTTACAGACTCGACTCTCCCTACGCACTTAGCTACAGTGGTCCACACACTCAACTGTAGACTACTAGGTCTCTACGCACTCAGTTGCAGAGCCTTCTCCTACTCTACAACCCAAAGACTCGACTTTACACTTAGATCTTTTGCTATCCTTCTATTCCATGATCACTACTTGAATTAGATGTCTCAACTACTTAGAGCCTCGCTCTATTTATACAATCCCATGGTCTGCGGACCATGGGTAGATCTCTTTAAGCCCCAAAACTTTCCTTGGGGGAGCCCACGCCCAACACATTGGTTGTAATTGTAGTTTTATTTTGGTGAATCTTCCTAACTGACACTTTTGCGCACCTTTGTTTTCACAAGTGTCTTTTTCATGTTCACAACTATCACTTTTTCTTTCTTTCACTTTAAAAGGTGGCATTTTCTTGTTATCTTCACTCTAGCATATGTCACCTTGAATTTCTTTAACTTTTGCAAGTGTTGTTTTCGTGTTTTATTTCTATTGAGATGATCACCTTTAGTTGTTTTCACTCCCATATGTGTTGCAGCTCTACACATCACCAAATTTAATTCTAGCACACTCTTCTTCATTAGATGGTCCTATATATTATAAAAATATTTCCTAGACACATCCCTAAAACTTAGTCTACCTTTAACTATAGTCAACATTTTCGTCGCAATGTGTTTTGTTGCAATGTTTCATTTTAACAATCACACTTAGAAATAAGTGTTTCATTTCTATCGTTTCAAGGTGTGAATATTGTTTATGAGTCTTGTGCGTTCACCTGGCTTGTATTGATGGGATTCATGTGTGTGATCCATGTTTGATTCATGTTCGGATCCATTTCCCTCTCTTACTGTACTAGCCCATACTTAGCCATTTTTTAGCTCTTCTTGGTCCTCCTTGTGAAGGAATTAGCCCAATTACTAGCTGATGAGTACAACCTATTCATGAGCCCAATTGATGGACCTTTCCTCCCATAATTGTACACTAAGTCCCTCTCAAGGCCATCTCCAATGACTTCATATTAAGAACTCTTCCAAGTATGGTCACCTAACCCTTCTTGCTTGTATTAACTCACTGCACTAAGTTTTGATCACCTCTTCCTTGCATGGTACACAAATTACTTCTAAGTAATAACAAGGACCTCTTTTATCCCCTTGTAAAATCAATCTACACAAGGAAAAGGCCCCCCTCTATCCTCAATGTAGTGAAGTACTTCCTAGGCTAGCTGACCTAGTCTTCTGTTGTCTCCCTCAGTGAAAATTGCATTCCATATGAACAATAAACCATTGTTGGGCGAAACTACACTAACATCATAGGTAAAGAAAATTATGAATGACCAGTCAATCATTGTTGACAAAAACTGTGTTGACATAGAGACATCCCCTTATGCCTAGCACATGGTGAAGTAATAAGGATTAATCTTGCTTAGGCTATCCCTTGTGGTCCCTCTTTGCACTCAAGTATTGTCCTATCTAGCCTCTCCCAACACAAATCATAGTTTTAGCAGAAAATGGGCCCATGTTGAAGAAAATTGCGTTGTCCTTTAAGCCTCCTCTTCCTTCCAGTGCATACTGAAATCTCAAGCAACAAACCTTCAACCTTATTCCTTATTCTTCCCCTTTGTGTTGAACACTTAATCAAGCCTATCTCTCTTAGTGCATGGCATAGTAACAAGGCTCCATAAGGATTCCTCTTAGTCCTTTTCCAATCAATCTTCAGTGACATAGTCTTTCTCTCTTTCCTTCCTATCCCATGGTACAATCTTAATCAACAAGCTCATCAACCTTGTTCCTTGTACTTGCCCACTATGCTCAACCATGGAGAACCCCTTATCCATAACATGTGGAAGTGTAATAATGAATAGATGTGCATTCCTAAGCCATTATTGAGTTCAACTGCACCCTCACCATCAAGCCCTTCTCAATCCTTTCATATTCCTATCATAAGAAGCTTCTTCCAAAAGAAATGTAGGATTGAATAGACGATTTCAAGATTGATTTTGTGTTTTCATTACTAATCTTGATTTGTAGGAGTACCTTCCCAGCATGACAAGGTGATGCATAAGGAATATATTAAGGAGAAAGAGCAAATAAGCACTTGTAGAGAAGAAGCACAAAAAAGAACCATATCAAAGACATGAAGAAGATCTTGGACCAAGACAAAATAAAGGCATTGCATAATAACTCAAAAGGTCTTGATGCTAATCCAAGACCATTTGGAGGGTGAAGATGAATATCAAAGCAGATATTGCATGAAGATGAAGTATTGATTAGATCTATCATGAATAATTCAAAGACATGGCAACAAAGAGAGAAGCTTGGCATTACCATATCATCATGGAGTCCATATCATCGTTGTCAATTTGTGACTTATGCAAGTGCCATCACGATGTAAAATGTGTCCATGTGTCATGCCACGTCATCATGTGGAATGTAATGACGTATTTTCAAGAAGAGGACAAAATGTAATGTGGAAGTCCAAGAGTCATATGTGGAATAGGAAAAGTCACAAGTGGACAAATGAGTCAAATAGAAATTAAAGAGTCATTAGAAAAATTCCAAAAGTCCTATAGAACTTCAAAGGTCACATTGAAAGTCTAAGAGTCATGAGGGTAGTTCAAGAGTCAAAAGGGATATGAAAGTTCATTCCTTTTGTTATAAAAGAAACCTCATAAGTCAAATAAGGGGCTTTTGGAGGCTTAGGATTTGGAGAGTTAGTCTTGGCTTCTCTAACTTGGCATAGGAAGAAAACTATTCTTTGGAGAAGCACCAAGTGACTTAATGTTACACTATTGGAACTAATGTATCATCATTGTAACTAGGTACGTGGATCTTTCACCTAATAATTGAAGCTCAATGAGCCAACAAATTTTCATGCATTTATCATGAATTTTTTAGGACTATTATTTGGATGTTTGCAGTATATGTTATGTTCACATGTACTAAAGAAATTGAACTACTTCATTGGATTTGGTAATTATCATGTTGAATATGTGTTGTATTTTCTTTAATGGTTGTTGTGTCTATGTGAAATATTTTTCTAGATAACTAACAAACATTTATTCTCTCTCTCTCTCTCTCTCTCTCTCTCTCTCTCTCTCTCTCTCTCTCTCTCTCTCTCTCTCTCTCTCTCTCTCTCTCTCTCTTAGTTTGGTACTATTATTTCCTTCTAGAGACTCACTTTTGTCTCCCCTCATGAAGGTATCCTTTTACACATTGTGATTGGTGTTTCATAGTGTCAAATTACTTGCTTTTTCAAGGGTTGTGTATATAATCATTTATGCTAATTGTTGAAACCAAGGCGAACCTTAAGTTATGATGGCTGGGCCGATACTCTGTATGGGGCTCCTATTCCAAATGGTGTGAGGTATAATTGGGACTTCACATCGAGGATACCCCATGTATGTTGGTGGTATCTAGCACCATCAACATTCTGGTGCTAAAAGGAGGGCCAAATGACAATCTGTTCCCATTGATTCTCTTTTGAATCTCTTATCATAAATGGCTCTTTCTCAAATCATAATCTCAAATTTTTTTTCTAACCTATTCCCTACTAAAACTTTTATCTATGTGGAAAAAATTTATGACTTGTCTCAATTAAAGTTTAATGGTTAGGGTGATATATCAACAACCAAGCATTTCTTTTAGTTTTTCAGTTTTTGTGAATACCATGAAATTGAAGATGAATATGTTGCTTGTGTGATTTTCTTCCTCACCCTTGAAGGTTGATTTAACCAATGGTCTCATATCCTACCATCTTCTTCCATCCATTCATTAGATCAATTCCTTAAGGAGATTCATTAATATTTTTATAGGTATGGTTACTGAGATGTTCTTAAAATGACTAATCAACTAAGAATGTATCCAAATGAATGAATTGAGTATCTTTCTAATCGATTCCTTCATTATGTTATGAGTTTCCTAGAGAATATACAGATTGATATTTCCTTAAAGGGAAGTTTGAAAATTTGGTTCAAATATATTCAAGCGGTGAGTCTAAACCCCGTGATATAGAAATTCCTTGTAGATTCAAATTGCTAATTGTAATATGTTAAAACAATATACTTGAATATATTCTACTCATCAATGGAAACAATTAAACGATTGTGAAATCATCAAGAATATAAGAGAAATAATTCAACTAACACAATACACAATGATTTCCTAGGGAAAGCCACAACTAAAAACCCTTGCTATCCATATATTACATTAGTAAAAAATTATGAAAATATTACAATGCATTGCTCAAGCCTGAGCATAATTTGCACTATCTTTATCCATCTCACTGCTTCCTAGAGAATGTTAGGCCAAGACTTAACCAAATTTTGGCTTTCCCAAGTCCCTATTTCCTTGTGGTGTTTCCTTGGGAATTAGCCCCCCTATTAATTGGGGAAATTCATCAATTGGAATTGCACAATCCTCATAGGCCTTCCTCTAACTAGATGCACCACCTATAAAATTCGGATGATTATACAATTGATAGTACACTATCCCTGAACTCCAATCTCAACTGGGTAACTCTCATATCTGACATTCATGAGTTATTTATGAGTGAATCATCAATTCACTAGTTGATCATTGTAGACATCACAAAACTACACTATAGGTAGCACCACACTACACTGCAGGTAGCACCACACTACTAGACGTATGACTAGTTCCTCCAATAGTTGGAGCTCGATTAACTGAGTTTAACTCAGTTAAACTGAATTAGTTAATTACAACTCAAAATAAACTCAATCAAGGCTCCTATGATGTAGGAGACACTCTACATGACTCAAGTTAGACTGTAAAATTGAATTAACTAAGCCAACTAAGTCAAATTAACTTAGTTAACAAATACAAGTTGTCATGAGATGTGGCATTACAATTTTATTCCTAATTTAATTCAAGGACAAAATTAAATTAGGATTTTCTTGATGGTATTTTCAACATTTCTTGTTGCAATTTTCATCACTCTCTCGCAACAAAAAGGAATTCACATCTATCCCAATCCAGTACCTTTGGAATGTTATACATGCAACACTTGTCATTATTGTTGTTATTACTACAACATCTGCATCTGAAAAGAGTCCAAGAAAAAAATGGAATTAATTGTGTCTGCAACTAATTTAGTTTCCCTCCTTCTAGCACCACAATGTTGACAGTGTTGCAAGCTACAGACATGCAAGGGGGATATTCCGATGTGAAGTCCCAATTATGCCTCATAGTATTTGGTATAGGATCCCTTCTGGGAATAAGGCCTAGTTTCCATTGTTCTTAAATATTTTCCTTGGATGCAATAGTTAGCACAAGAGAGTAATTCATATTTACTTTTGAATGGATAAATGAGTATGCCTTGTGAAATCCTCAATTGCAAGAATATCAAAGTTCTTTCACAAGAGGGAATAAAATTCATTCCTTTAGAGAAGAGTAATAGTACTGTTGGAAACAAATGATAATATTGAGAGGAGGGTTGAATCAATATTAAGGCTAATTTTAACATTTTATGCCAATTTACTTTTCTAATTCATACTTGGCAACCATCCATATAATGAACATGAACATAAAACCAACATACAATCACACACCATGAGTACCAGATACATGAGACACAAGGTTTTGCGTGGAAACCCTTTTGGGAAATGTTGGCTTATGGGGGCCTAACCTAGGTTCGGAGTTATTTAGCCAAAAAAATCCCTACATCACTGACGCTTTTGGCATAAACCCGCAGAGCATAGACTGAAGTCTCACCTGAAGCAGTATGGGGGGATGCTAGAACCAAGTTTCTGCACCCTTAAGATGTCTGTGATGTCAGTTTAGTCCAACTAGACCTGCCTTCGTGCAGGTCGCTTCACACACTGTTCTAACCTTCAATACCTTTGCAATGTATCACAATCATCTTTCGCAAAGCCCTAACCAAGGTTGAGATGCTTTCGCACTATTATGGCAATGAACTACGTTATTTCCCCAAACTACACTGCATATCTTACTTATCGTCTTAACAGATCTTATTTATCTTCGCGTAAACCGTTATTCTAACTTGCATTCACTTAATCAACACAGTTATACACATTCACCCATCATATAAGCATTAAAAGTGAAATTTATATCCAATGTAACAGATGCATAAAATAGGAAATAAATACATGGGAATGAAAGAAAACTTCTCTTTATTAATACTTCCAACTGTTACAGACTTGACTCACCCTGTGCACTCAGCTGCAGGGGTCTGTGCACTTAGTTGCATAGCCTTCTCCTACTCTATGACCCAAAACTAGACTTTACTTCATAGATACGACTCAACTCTTCATCCTTATCATGATTCCATTAGATTTCTTAACTACTTAGAGCCTCACTCTATTTATATAATCCCATGGTCTGCGGACCATGGGTAGATCTCTAAAATCGACATTGCAATAACAAAATTAAGGGCAGACAACCCTATGACTCTTTTACAAACTATGCTCTCCGTGCCCACAAAATGCATAGGCTTTACATCAGAATTACAATCTTTGACCAAAATCTAGTCTCTAAGTCCCAAAACTTCCCTTGGGGGATCCCATGCCCAACAGGCCCCCACCACAAATATCGTGACTTGCCCTCGAGTCACTTTTTTGGTGGAAATATCTTTGTGTGAAGACCTCCCAACTTTGACTGGATCATTGCAAGTTCGGCAGCGCACTGAGCGATTGCCTACTGTACTTCCTCTATGCATTGTTCAATGACTGTTGTGGCTAAACTGCTACCCTGAATCCTTTCCTGTGTTACTTGCAGCTACGTGAGCTTTGCTTCAATGGAGGATGTAATGGTATAAGCCTTATCTATCCATCGTTGTAGGCGCACCTTCAAAATTGCTTCCTTATTATGAGCAGCATCCACTTGCTCCTTGAGCACTTTAGTTTGCTGCATCCCGGGCGAGCCTCTTTGTGAGGGAAACAGTCTACACAATCCCTTTTACTTCGTCATATCTCTGTTGTAGCTCACGAACCTTTGTCTTTAGGCGTTGTAGTTTGAGTCCTCCTGCAAGGTGGTGAGGACCTCAAATGACTACTTGAACAGCTTTGTGCAGTTTGTCACTGCATTGTTGACCACTGCCATTGCTATTGTGATCATGGTGGCGCGTTGTTACTTAACCTCCTACGAAGTTGAAGGTTGCACCCTCAACTACAGTTCTGCTATGTGAAGGTTCAACTCCAGTCGAGCCCTAGACATTTCTTCTGTTGCCTCGTGCACCCTTGTTGCTAACTTTCAGACACGCACCTCCACCGGTTCCTCTACTTGGATGGCCAACTCTAGGACCATCTGCCAGGCTTCCTCCACCATCTGAATGATCTATCTATTTTGTGCCACTACCTCATCACGCTGTAGGTTCAATTGCTCAATGTTGATGTGATTCTCACTCATTACCTGTAGTGCGTGACCCTCCCTGGCTCATAGTTCTGTAGTGGCTCCATCCTAAAAAATATAAAGTGTCTCTCGAGGGAGCGTAGCCATTTTTAATCCAATTCACTTCAACCTACTGATCATAGGCCTATCGGCCTCATTTTCTATAATGAGTGCTCCATCTACTAGCACTATTGTGTTAGTCATCCAGGCGAGTAGCATTTCCTCGGCCGCCGATGTGCCCACTGCGAGGCTAGTTGACACTGTGCTAGCCTGTGGAGTGTGCACCTGTAACTCCTATATCTATGCTCGGAGAGCCCCCAAGACCAACTGGTGCTCCTCTCAAACTGCTGGAGGGCCTCCTCGGTGATGTCTTTCATCGTCTCGTCAATATCATGCATATCCCCCTTAGCGATGGTAATTAGGTTGAATGAAATCTTTGAGGCCTTCGTCTTCTTTCACAACTCTACTTGCTCTCTTGGGCGTGGACGTTTTAGCTGTGTGTATGTTGTCTGTAGATCCGCGCCACCTTGTTCTATATCAGTCTCCGGTTCGGGCGAAGGCGACTTTTGTCCCTCACGCTCTTCTTCTGCTGCCTTTTGCTGCTCTTTTTCCAACTTCGTAGTGTCGCACGCTACTTGGGCCTTAGCTGCTGCTACTTCGTTCATATGCTTTTCTGCCTAGTTTTGCCTCTTCCTTCTTCTGTTGCACGACAGACTTCTCTACTTCCACCGCGGAGCCAGCTAGAGCGCGCCACTCCGGTGCCCATGACTCAAGGCCGCAAATATGAAATTATTGATCGCTAAATAGGGTAACTCACACCACATCTTCCCAAGGTCCTTTCGCACCCTAATGTAGACATGGTGGAAATCTACCTTGAACTCCATGAATATCTACAGGCTATTGTATACCATGGGTGATAATCGCGGCTTGAAATTAATCCCCATTCTAATGTTGATCTCCTTGAGCACCCAAAGTATTTTTCTTTCCCATATCCTTTGTGCGTCCCTAGTTTCCCATAGCGAAGTGTACTTCGCTGCCTCCGAAAGGTCGTGGGCAATTGTTGGGAACTGGTTATCTTAAAGAAATTCCCATGCCACCAGTACTATTGACAAAAAAAGCCATGCATAATGAAAGGTTTTTCCCTGCTCCTATGCCTCGCGATAGTTCTAAAGGAAATCTCTGCACAAATAGTTTTCCTAGTTGAAATAGAACCCTTCTGTGCACTATGCTGCTATTGCAACCACCGGCACGGGCACCTCATCCATGTGGCACTTCCGCATCACCTTCCCTGCCAAAATCTGTGTCACGATCTTGACCGTAGGGTTGTTGATGCTAGAATTGGCGTACTCACGCTTCTTCTTCTCTAGTTTAAATTTCTTCTTCATGGCCTTCGTGACGGCCAAATCATCACTCTTTCCCTCTGAGATGTTTGTTGGGTCCTCCCCTTTGCAAGGGAGCCAAGAAATTTTGTCAATCAAATGGTCTATGATGGGGATGGGCTTATCTAGCCACAATCACCCATCATGCACCAAGTAGAGCAGATGGTTGATGACAAAAATGGTCACTGGGGTGTAATGGAAATGCGACATCCAGAGTAGGTTTAACAATCTTACCTTTTCTACATCTCTTATCCATTTACGTGGTTCCAACTTTATGATTCTAGTTGGCACGTCTTTCTTCTGGCACATGAACTGTGTGGTCATGAGATATGGGAACTTCTCATGGTTCGCAAGATCCCAGTATCAAAATTTTAGCATGGGCACCCATCCTGAGTGTGCTCCTTCAAAAATAATGTTGTCAGGGACTAGCGAAGTTTGCAGAGAGCTCTTTATCTCATCTATATCCTTGGGCACCTTTGCTTTACCCTTCTGCGGAGGAACATATGCAGGTAGCCTAGTGAGAGGGTCCGCACCCTAGGTTTCAACCTCCATTTCTACATCCTCCTCCTCAACCAGGATTTCTTTGAATTCTTCTTCCTCATCGGCCTCAAAATTGATAGCCTTCCCCTTTTCTTCCATGACGAGCCTAGTCCTTAATGGATTTCTAGGCAAGACATGCACCAGTACCATGGCCTGCTTGTCTTTCTTAGGTCTCGGTGTGCGCGGTGATTTATGGATCTCAACGACTATCCTCACACTCTTTGGGGCCTCTACTTCTGTAATCACTTGCACAACTTCCTTGGCAGTCATTTCTCCAGTATCCATGGCTTCTTCAGGTGCTTCCATAGTGCGATTACACAATTCTCTCAACGTCTCAGATAAATTCTCAAGCAATGAATTCACCTTCAAAAGATCAAACAAGTCTCGGTTCATGAATGTCTGGGCACGCAACAAGTCATTCCTCAAATTGCCAACTGTTGTTTGCTGGATAGCACTTTGTAATTTATAACACCTTTTGAATTTGAATTCGACTGTTCCCCCCACATTTGGTCCATTAATGCTTGATTGGCAGTGGATTTTCAAGAATCTAGCCCTTAAATTTTTCCTTAAATGCTTATCGCCCTCTCCATTTTGTCTCAAACCAAGCATCATATCATGAATAGTGACTTTAATAGTCACTTTCCAGCTGACCAGCGTGGTCTTGCAGCTACTCTCGCGCTGTCGCAGACCCTGTGACACTTCGCTACTGTGCACAATCTTGGCATCACGCAGTCCCCAGGTAGAGTAGTTTATTGTCTTTCACCTCCTTTTAGCTGCCTAGAGCACTAAGACTATGCTTTCGTCGATTAGTCAGATGGACGAGCCACCTGTGTATGGCTTCAAATTACTACCATTTAGCTTAACCAACTGCACGTGCCACCATCTATGATTCCTTAATAACATATAGTCCCAACGAATGCATTCTGAGATTTCTAGGGAATTTATCAAACTTACTATCATACAACAGCACCAAATCATTCACCTTAAAGTTGCGCAGCTTAATATGTCGATCATGCCATGCCGTTTCACGTTGATTTTGGACCTACTGGTGAAAGCCAACCAAAAATTGTTCTTCTTTGAGCTCCTCCAATTGCGTGACTCTATCCTCCAGGGCTCTGCAATCCGTCATACCTATGAGTGCTACTATGCATAGACTAGGCACGATGTATTCCATTGGCATTACAACTTCCACTCCATAGACAAGCCTAAAAGGTGTCTATCCTGTCAGTTTCTTACATGTCGTCCTATAATCCCATAACACTGCAGGTACGCGCAAGTCCCAATCACTTCGTTGTGCATTGCATACCTTCTTCAGCGCGTTGCATACCTTGTTGAATGCTTCTGCCCATAGAATCTTCTGCACGATTACTCTTCCTGCATATTTCCTTCCCAACATTATGAGCCATCTGCGAGCTTTCCACACAACACATGCTTATTGACCATGTATTTCAGCGCAGAGTACATGTGCATCTGCACGGGTTTGTGCTCTTTTCCATAGGCCCGCGTCCTCCTTTCTACATGCACACGTGGATCCTCCTTTCCATCACACTTTTCCATCAGTTGCATCTTAGGTGTTCCAAAGCGCGCTTTCATCATTCTCCTACATTCGCGCCAATTATCAAAACTTCCTTTGTGCGTACCCCACCTTCTCGTGGACGTAGCACACAATACCTAATTCAAGGCCTAGAAGTGTTGCTTTCTGGCACATCTCTTTCAAATTTATCCAAGAAGGAATCTACCTCACTTAAACCATCATAAGTAGGCAGATCTCTTACTTCTTTCGCCACAAAGTGCAACGACCCTTTCAACATATTGCAATTAAACGTAGTTACCTCGTGTAACTGATTCTGCCATCGCTCTATTTCTTCATCAGAATCCAAAGTATAGGATATTTCATGCTCCCATGCAATCCACCCATCCACGGTGGGAATCACCCATTCTTGGTCTCATGCTGTTATCTTGTAGATGCAGTCCAAATCATCATCACTTTCATAGTCGCGCATCGGCTCTGTATAGCGCGACCCTTCAGTAGGGTCTAGGGGTACAATTACGTGAAGTGATTTCTCCTAAAAAATCATCTTGCACTTCTTCAAATTAATTACCACATTCATGTCAGTTGCCCAATAAATTCATAAGAGCACAGGATAGGGATTGCTATCATCAACAATCTCTATCACTTTGAAGTCTACCAGCGCGCTCACTTCTTCAATATCCACAGTTATTCCATCCAATCGCCCCATGGGTATAATTTTCTATTGGTTTACCAGTCTGAGTTGAATTGAATACCATTGCAGTGTAGTTCACCCCATTTGCTCCCATGTCTGCTTTGTCAGAACATTTGCATTTGATCCCAAATCCAGAATTACTTGGTCCATCTCATATTCTCTTATCTGTGCAAATAGTCTCATTTCTCATCTCGTTTTTGTCTTATGATTTCCAATCTTCCAGACTATATGTGGTTCTCCTCACTCAGTCCCAGTGCATATGTTGATGAGTTCTTGTAACCATTTCATTGCCTTACTATCGCACAGTAACTTCATACAGGTTTCTAGGAACATTGTGAGCATAGATGGGTCCATTTCTGGCTCCAGTTTATCTTTTCTTCCTGAAGTGGAGGCATCAGTGAAGCTCTTCTTAGCTTCCATGAAGGTTTCCTGAGTGTGCTCCAAATCGCAATGTTTACATTTGGGTCTTCCTTGCACGGCTTAGACATCATCATCTGTAGGTTCTGAGTCGAGGGATGCGGTAGCGCTCCTTTCACGCGTATCCTAGCTATTAGCATAGGACAATATTTTGTCTCATGAACAAACAATGTGTAATAAAAACATGACGGGTGCATTGGATTCATGCAATCATAGGCATAATGTCCTGGCCCTCTGTAATTGTAGCAAATCAACTATCTGCGACCTCTTACAGGTCCTCTTCTGCCTCGGCCTCATCTGCGCCCTTGAAATCCTATTCACACCATTCCTGCATTTTGGTCAAGGGGCTGCATTTTGGCCTAAACTCTATAGATGGGAGTTCTATCCATCATCAATTCATAACTCCTACAAGTGCACTCATCATGTCCCACCGATCTACAAAAGTTTTAGATCAAATCTTGCAAATTTTGCGTATACTTCTGTAACAAGTGGCATTGTTCATGGCATGCTTTCTAGATATTTGAAAAATCACACACCACAAAGTAGGCGTCGCACTAGGTCCCTCTTGTGCTTCTGGCCTTAAAGGCATCAGTCCTCCTCCTGCAAGGTAATTCACAAAATTAGGTAGTGGTCCTTGTCATTACCTTGACCCTTGGATTTTACACACCATACCTCTTCACGCACTTCTGGTCGAATCGTCCTATCATGTTTTAGACTTTGCATCTCAAGGCATAGCTTCTTTGGCTGCGCGTGGATCTGCTAAACTCCTAGGTTAGGATCCTGCATCAAGGTCTCATGTAACCTCATCGCAATCTCCAGGGCCTCTGCCTGAGTCATTATCTTCTGTTGCGATAGTGCACTTCTTAAATGTGGCATTAGTGAAGCTACAAACCACTCGCGATGTTGTCCATCTGTCAGATTCATATTAGCTTCGTGAATTGTACATTTCAGCCTTTGATCCAACTCCCAAGGAGTCTCACATTGTAGCATTGTGATCTATTTGAATCCAATGATCAATTGTGCTTGATATTTCGGCCTACTAAATTCTCTATTTAGCACTGTTTGGATATCCGCGATTCCCGCATTTGGATTATCATTGGAATACTTAATATACCAGGTTAGCGCACGATCTTGTAGGGCACTAACCAGTGTCACTTTCTTTATATTGTCATCTATAATTCCTTGTGCTTCCCATACAACCCTTAAATCGAACTAGAATTGGTCTAGATGCTCATTTCCCAAACCTTTGAATACAGGAAACTTCACTGTGCTTGCCATATTGAATTGCAGTGGTGGTGGAGGTGGTACAGGTGAAGATGGAGGTGATGGTGATGAAGCTAGTGGTGGCATGGGTGGAGGTGGTATTCGTGGAATTCTTTGCCTTATCAGATGGATAACACTTCGTGATGAGACTTTCACAATCTCTTCCTCCTCCCTTCGCGGAGGCGAAATCAAGGGGCTATTTTCTAGTCCCTTATTTCCTTTGTTACTATAAGCTTTTCCACTTTCTTTAGCCAAAAAATCAAGGTAACTGCATAACGTTTTTTTCACACAATAGAATTTTAATCAAAGTATTCAAAGACTTTACGTACTTACCTTGTGGTCCTTTGAGAAAGCGTCACTCTACCTCACTGTAGCTGACTGAGGTGTCAACTGTGAACTCGGTAATGAATCCTCCTATAATCCAATCAAGCCAATGATCAACAGATGCGCGATATTATCCTCTGATGCTTCCAACCTTCACACTAACTCTGGGTTCCACACAATAGGACAGTCAAGCTTCCACCTTCCTTGGCTATCTACTAGCTTCATGATGCATTCATATAGCTCAGTAGGGAAGGACGCGAAGAAGATTTTATGGATCTCCGTGTATAGGTAGTAGTCTAACCACTCTTCTTTTGACAGTCGTGGGTTACTATTCTCATGCACCGTGAACTCGTGAATTCTTCTATCTAACTAGTCTTCAATTTCCTTCTTAGTCAGAATTCGATGATACGACATCAGAAATCTCTATTCAGATTCCAGTCCTGGAAACATAACCATTTGTTGGCTTATGGGGGCCTGACCCAGGTTTGGAGTTATTTAGCCAACAAATCCCTACACTACTGGCCCTTTCGACATCAGCCTACGGAGCACGGACTGAAGTCTCACCCGAAGCAGTATGGGGGGATGCTGGAACCAAGTTTCCACACCCTTGAGATGTTTGTGATGTCGGTTTAGTCCAACTAGACCTACCTTCACGCAGGTCGCTTCACGCACTGTTCTAACCTTCAATACCTTCACAAAGTGTCACAATCGTCTTTCATGAAGCCCTAACCAGGGGCTGAGATGCTTTCACACTGCTATGGAAGTGAACTACGTTATTTCCCCAAACTACACCGCGTATCTTACTTATCTTCTTGACAGGTCTTACTTATCTTCGCGTAAACATTTATTCGAACTTGCATTCACTTAATCCACACAGCTATACACATTCGTGCATCATATAAGCATTAAAAGTGCAATTTATATCCAATGTAACAGATGCATAAAACAAGAAATAAATACACGGGAATGAAAGGAAACTTCTCTTTATTAATACTTCCAACTGTTATAGACTCAACTCGCCCTGCGCACTCAGCTGCAAGGGTCCACGCACTTAGATGCAGACTGCTAGGCCTCAACGCACTCAACTACAGAGCCTTCTCCTACTCTATGACCCAAAACTAGACTTTACTCCACAGATATGGCTCAACTCTTCATCTTTATCATGATTCCATTAGATTCCTTAAATACTTAGAGCCTCGATCTATTTATACAATCCCATGGTCTTCAGACCATGGGTAAATCTCTACAACTGAAATTGCATTAACAAAATTAAGGGCAGACAACCCTATGACTCTTTTACAAACTACGTGCTCCATGCCCACAAAATATGGAGTCTTTACATCGGAATTACAATATTTGACCAAAATCTGGGCCCTAAGCCCCAAAACTTCCCTTGGGGGATCCCGTGCCCAATAGGAAAAAATAACCAAAGCTTGTTGTTGTTATTAATGTAAATAAGAGCACCTAATCTATTACATCAATCTGTTTTGTGAGAATCCACTCACAAGAAGCACCAAATCCCTTTGATTGTTTGCTAGCACTAACTAACACGAAGAGCCAACTATCTCTTTTTGTAGATCCTTATCCATCTTATCAAAAGCACCATGTGAAGCACCAACTTCATTGATTGGTTGCAATCACCAACTTGCAGCTTCTTGGATTTATGCAAGCACCAACTTGAAGGAGGCACCAACACCCAAGCCTTCTCAAGCACCCACTAAATATGGAAGCGCTATCTTCCTGTATGTAGAAACCAACCTACACTCAAATAGGAAATATATGTTCTTTGTAATTGGTAGTCACTCTCCCTGATATCAACTTTGTTCTCTGCTCACTCTACAACAACCCACTGATCTTCTCAACAACAGTCACTCATCATAGTCCATGCACCTCTTTATTCTTTGCTCTCCATAGGCATGCACTCAGCTCTCAGCCTCTTTCTCTCCACAGCACAAGCTTAGTTTTTGGCCTTCTTTCTCTACATAGGTACCTTCAACCTTTCTTTTAGCACAAGGACTTTCGGCCTTACACACAGTGCACAGGAAAATTCTACCTTGCTTACACAATTTATAGGAAAATTTCGGCCTTACACACAGTTGCGAAACTCTCGGGGTCTCTTTCCTCTCCATAGGCACTCTTGGCCTCACTCTGTAGAACTAGATCTCACACATCCTTACACAACAATGATCACACTCAGGTATTTTCCACTTGGCTCACTTTGCAACTATGCTCCTTTCCCCCACATTTCTCATCTAAGCTCCTGGTTTTGTTCCTCTACTACTCCCCAATCGATGTTGCCACTCTTTCTTGCATTCACTCTACACAAGTGTACCTCGACATCACTCTTCATTCTGTTGTTATGTTTGATTTGGCCTCTACCACTGCATTAAATAAGAGAGTAGGAACTTTGACAGTTTCTCCATACCAAGAATGAATTCTCAATCCACCTACACACTCCACTGGGCACAATCTTCTCTTGTGACAACTCTCCTATCACTAAGGCGCTCCATGCTATTTCATGGTTTCACAGTACTTGGTTGTCCTTCAGCATGGATTCTTTGTGGACCATTGTCCTTGTTGCCTTGTCTCAAAGTTCTTTGATAGTCATCATGTATTCCAGCGACCAACTCCTCTCCACTCATTTACTCTTTAGTTGCCGACTCATCCAACCTTCAATACTCCTTTGTTGTGCTATATTGGATATTTTACACCGCAATGAAATTTTAGATCCCAACATCTTGTAACTTTATTAAGAAGATGTTACGATATTACAATATTATGATTGGCCTTCAGCCCCTTCTCCTTAGCTCCTTATCACATCTCCACCATAGGACCGTTTCCTATGACCATCGGTATATCACTTAGGTGCTAAGTCCTTTAGCATCCTCTCGGGGGGCTTTCTCCTTGTGTTATTGTTTTGCGCCATTGGTTTTCTGGGCTCCACATCAAGCGCCAACAACATCAAAAGCTTCACATATCATAACTTTCTCTAATATGCATTTAAAGCGGAGTTTTGAAATCTCTAACTTTCGATATGCTCCATAGAAGTTAGCCACTAATCCTCACTCTACACCCTTTGCTCTATTAGTTTCCTTGACCAAGTGCCAAAAAAATTTCGGAGCCTTCTAATCAGAACTTTTGAATAACCAATTGTTATAAAGTTTCGATATATTCAATCCTCTTATCACCGACTTCTAATATGATGTAATCACTGCCACTTGGCGACTCCCTAAAGGTGACACATGTCATGTAGTGATGGCCTGTTAGACCACCCTATGGTTGAATATGCCTGCCACATGTCCTTTTGTACTGCCACATCATGCTAACATCAGCTTCCACTATACCTTATCAGATCCAATCATATTGTTCCATGTGTCCTTATCAAAGCCAATCACATGTTGCCATGTGTCCTTATCAAATCCAATCACATGTTGCCGTGTGTCCTTATCAAAGCCAATCACATGTTGCCATGTGTCCTTATCAGAGCCAAACATATTCTACCATGTGTCCTACTATAGGAGAGAGAAAATGGCTTGCCCACCTTTGGTTTTGTGATGAAATCCTTTCTTAATTAGCTTTTGGCATTCCTCGGTGCCCTTAAAGGCTTATCAACACTTAGTGATATCGCAACTTTTTAAATGTTCCTCACTTGAAAACTTCTAATATTGCAATATGCCGATCTTTGATATTCCAATGCATTATTCCACAAATCTCTAATGTCTCTGGATGTCCAGTTGTCAATACACCAATGTGCCAACATCAAATTTCTGATACACCAAAATGCGATCTTGTGATGCATTGATAATGTGAACGTTGATATCTTTGACCTCCGATATTCAATCGTCGATATCTTTGGAGCTCTGAAGTTGTGATCGCTGATGTCTCTGGTCAATTGATATGCGATCTCTAATATTCTAGATCGTTGATCTCTGATATGTCAATATTCCTTCCCGCTTAAGGCTTCAAATCCCTAAACTTCAGCAGGACATAAATTTTGAACCAGGAATCCATTTACGGACTTCTGCATATCATTGGAAATATCTTCCATAGAAATTATTTCCAATGGAGAGGGTCTAATGTATGCTTTGAGCCCATTTGCTACCTCTAAGATGGCTCAAACGTCTCTGAATCCTTCTTCTCCTTCGCTCTCCAGACAGCTGAAATCACACCCACCATGGTGATCCTTTGCATGAGGCCTATAGTTGTGATTGACTTCCATCTGGTCCATCACTGTAATCATCATTTTCTAGCTTCCTAAATAAGCCTTCTGTTGGGCAACGGATCCCCTGCATAACGGTTTTGGGGCTTAAAGCCCACAAGTGTGGGTAATGATGTTGTAAAAGCTATGTGAAGTACATGGAGCACGAATTGTAATAAGTCAAGTCAAAGGGTAGTCCACCCTAAAATATTGTAATTTAATATAGAATGTGTCAGCCTACCCATGGTCCGCGAACCATGGGAACATATAAATAGAGCGAGGCTCTAAGGGTAGAAAGCAATTTTTGTTTGGATTAAAAATATTATGGGTTTTTGAATGTGATATTCACTCTGATTCTGTAAGTACGAGTCTTGGGTCGTAATAGTAGTAGAGGCTCTACAACTATGTAAGCAGAGGCCTAATAAAGTCAACATCTGTGTGCACAGACCCCTGTAGCTGAGTGCGTACGGATGTGCATATATTCACAGATTTGTATGTTTATGCTTTTGTTATATGTTTATGCATCTTGTTATATTTTATGATTGCGCCCACTGATTATAAGGGTTAATTGAGTAAATGAGAATACTGGGCCCACAAAATTAAGTCAAATCTATACTAATAACACAGTAAGGGTAAAGGATCTGGATACCGTTGCATCGCGCTACGTGAAGGCTAGACAATTGTGCAGAGCAGCGCAAGTGTAGGATCGGTTCGTGACCTTTCTAGACCTCATCAAGACATCCCTAGGGTGTGGAAACCTGGTTCCAGCACCCTCCCATACTACCTTGGGTGAGACCTCAGTCTGCGCTCTGTGGACTGTTGCCGAAAGGGCCAGTAGGTCGGGATTTGTTTGGCTAAAAAATTTCTGAACCTGGGTTAGGCCCCAATAAGCCAACAAATGGTTCCGTTGCCACGACCAGGATCTGCCTAAAGGATGTTTGATGTTAGAACACTGGAAACCTACGAAAAAGGAAATTGAAGAGTGGTTAGATTAGAAGCTTCATGAATTTGTGGTACAAGAAAACAAAACTCCGCAAATATCCAAGAAGAGGTGACAGGATTGCTACGTGTATATGAAAATCCAAGAGATCTTCTTTGCGTCCTTCCCTTTTAAACTGTACAAGTGGATTGCGAGGCTAGCCGATAGCCAGGGAAGGTATAAGCTCGATCAGCCGATAGTGTGGACTCTGGAGTTAGTGCACATGCTAGAGGCATCAGAAGATAAGATCACGCGGGTCGTAGACCATTGGCTCGAATGGATAATATGAGATTTTATCACTGAATTTGCGATAGACATAACTGTAAGCTACAACGAAGTAGAACAATGGTTTCTTAAAGGACCACGAGGTAAGTACATTAAATCCTTGAATACTTGGATTAAGATGTTGTTATGTGAAAAGAGGGTTATGCGAATCCATTAATGTCTTGGATAACGCGGAGCGGAAAGATATACAAAGGGATCGAAAGATTAGATAGCAGTCCCCTAATTTCACTTTCACGAGAAAGCGGGGATGAGCTTGCTGGGTTCTCCCCGAGAAGTGTAGTTCAATTGATAAAGCAGTGCATTATGCAATTACCACCCCCATCAACACCATCACCCACTTCACCTACATCAACCCCATTTTCACCCACCCCACCTCCACCACGCCCACGGTTCAGCATGGCAAGCACGATCAAGTTACCCATATTTAGAGGAGTAGGAAATGAGGACCCAGATCAGTTTTGGTTCATGGTAAGGGTAGTGTGGGAAGCACAAGGGGTTATGGATGATAACATCAAGAAGGCTACATTGGTGAGCGCGTTGTAGGATTCCACATTGACATGATATATCAAGCACCCTAGCGATCATCCAAATGCAGGAATAATGGAGATCCAGGATGCATTGAACAAAGAATTTAACCAGCAGAAATCAGAGACGCAATCAATCATTGGGTTCAAAGAAATTATGATGCTCCGAGTTGAGACCCACTGGGATCAAGATCAGCGACTAAAGGGTATGATCCGCGAGTTTGTTATGAAACCAGCTCAAGAAAAGATAGAAAAGATAGATCAACGCCTTAGAATTCAGCCTCTTCGAGGGGGCAACCTCCTTTACATTACATAAATGAAAAATTCTTGGATGATACAAATGAAAAGACCTCCTTTCTATATATAGGAGTCTAAGGGGTCATAACATAATCAGAGTCGACATAACAATAATAATGTAAGGGCACAATAATAACAATAGTGGGATTCTATGGGGCACAATAGTAATAATATGGGCACTACATGGGTACATCAATATAATAAGTGGGTTATACTAATAACAATAAGGGGTTACACTAGTAGTATAGGGGCCTAACATGCCCCTCTCCTTCAAAAAGCGTTGTCCTCAACGCTTGAGTAGTTCTTGATGCTTATGTATAAAATTCTTGTCCTCCCATGTGGAATATTCAGCGGGTAAGTTCTTCCACTTGATGAGATACTCTGAAATTGATCAATTTCGTAGCAGTCGGGTTCTTGTTTCTGTGACTGCTCCAGGTTCCAATATGATTTTTCCTTCCTCTTTAATTTCTAGCAATATTGTTTGAATTGGGATCTTTTGCAACTTTTGAATAAGTGGCCATACTTCTTCGTCCTTCTTCCATTTGTCCCTTGCTTCGTTTATCCAATCTGGTTGGATAATATAAATAGCACAAAACAATGCTTCCACATCCTCATCCTTGAAGAGTCTTCCCATTCGGTAAGGTTGCCATTTTTTAAGTGCCTGTTGTTTCGTTTGATTTTGCACCGAAGTGGCGTTATCCTTTAAAAGTTGGAGAACTTGTTGTTGATGCTCGATGTGATCTTTCACTGCTTGAACCTTTTTCTTCTTGATATGTCCTTCTATCTCTAGAGTTTGAGGAGTGGTAATTTCTTCCAATCCTTTACAAGATATGGTCAGATTTATTTCTTGATGCTCGATGTGATCTTTCACTTCTTGAACATTTTTCTTCTTTATATGTCCTTCTATCTTGATAGTTTGAGGAATGGTAATTTCCAACAGTGAATTACAAGATATGGTCGGATTCATTTCTTTTTTCTCGATGTGATCTTTCACTTCTTGCACCTTTTTCTTGTTGATATGTCCTTCTATCTTGAGAGTTTGAGGAGTGGTAATTCTTGCCAATGCTTTACAAGATATGGTCTGATTCATTTCTTCTTTCTCTGGGTTGGGGTCCTGGCGTATATCTTCTTCTTTTGTTGTTTCTTGATCCTTTTCTTCCTCCTCTTCATATTCTATGTAAAATGATTTCTTCTCAGCACACTTATGACCTTTAGTGCATTTGCTATCACAATTGTAACAAAGCCCTTTTTCTCTTTTTTCTTCCAATTATTGTGGTGTAACCCTTGTAGGTTGTGCAAGGCTAGGAGAAACAACACTTCCATCTTTATAGTTGTGAGGGGTACACTTCCTGGTTTCCATAATTTTTCTTTCCACTATGTCACAAAACCCTTTTACTCTTTCCAATTGTTGTGGTGTTGCTCTAAAGAATGTGTTGCTCTTTGTATCCTCATAATGTGCTATCATTTCCTCCGTGAAAATTGACTAGGTAACAAGTTGTTTATGAGAACAAAGCCCTTTGTACCATAAAAATTGATCTGGTTCTAAATATGAAGATGCAATACATACCTTTTGTAATAGTTGTACACCATGTATATCACAATATTCCTCCATCTAAAGTATCCAATTTACCGGATCCTTGCCATCAAACTTCCTCATCTTGCTTTTTCTTGATTTTAGGAGCTCTACCTTGAAACGACTGTAACTTTGTACTTTCGGATCTTTAAGTTCTGAAATTGTGATCTGTAGTATCCCTCTCTGTCCTCTTTCCAATGCCACCAGTCTGATCCAAATTGGATTCTCCAAGAAAGAGTTATGCACAATCTCCCAGGATGACCTGATTATAGACTAGTTCGGTAGAGCGAACTTGTACGACGTGCCACGAGTCACTGTTTCAACCTTTGGATCTGAAAAATACATACAAGAAACTACAGTTCGTCCTATTTCTGTACCTTCTTACAAAATTTCAATCCGATCCCCAGAGAGAAGGTTACGACGATTTCCCCAGGTCACCTGTTTTGAATGTAATTCAGGAGTTTGGACAAAGACCAACTTCCTCAAATCATATCTCCGCAAATATCGCGCGAAAAGCTCTGAAATTCGGACCCAAGGTTCAGCGTGATTTCTTCTCAAATGGGTTTTTTTGTGACTTTTGAAGCATCACAGAAAAAAGTTATAGCGAAAATGCCACGATGACCTGTTTGGAGTAGCGAAACCCTAGAATCCAAAGCTCTGATACCAAATGTTATGAAACCAGCTCAAGAAAAGATAGAAAAGATAGATCAACGCCTTAGAATTCAGCCTCTTCGAGGGGGCAACCTCCTTTACATTACATAAATGAAAAATTCTTGGATGATACAAATGAAAAGACCTCCTTTCTATATATAGGAGTCTAAGGGGTCATAACATAATCAGAGCCGACATAACAATAATAATGTAAGGGCACAATAATAACAATAGTGGGCTTCTATGGGGCACAATAGTAACAATATGGGCACTACATGGGTACATCAATATAATAAGTGGGTTATACTAATAACGAAAAGGGGTTACACTAGTAGTATAGGGGCCTAACATATATAGGAGTCTAAGGGGTCATAACATAATCAGAGCCGACATAACAATAATAATGTAAAGGCACAATAATAACAATAGTGGGCTTCTATGGGGCACAATAGTAACAATATGGGCACTACATGGGTACATCAATATAATAAGTGGGTTATACTAATAAAAATAAGGGGTTACACTAGTAGTATAGGGTCCTAGCAGAGACTAATATGATGCTCTTAGATGCCAAACATTGCGCATGGTTTGTGGCATCCCGGACACCGCACTTGAGGATGGCACTGTCACAACAGAATCTTTCAACCCAGGCTGAAGCATTAGAGATAGCGATGAGGTTGCATGAAACTCCAATACAAGATCCTGGGTTGGGAGTTCAAAAAATCCATGTGCAACTACAGAACCTATGCTTGGAGATGCAGAGTTTGAAGCAAGATAGGGCAGTGCGACTGGAGATGTGCGAAGAAATATGGTGTATAAAATGTAAAGGACAGGGCCACAACAAGGATCATTGTCCAGTATTCGTGAACTATTTGGCAGGAGGGGTACCAATGCCATTGAGACCAGAGGCACAGGTAGGGCCAAGTGTGACACCCACACTCTGATGCGCGATCTGTCAGGTGGGAGGAAAGCACATGACAAACAACTATCATTTGTTGTAGAAGTATACGCAGAATCCCCAATAGTTGTTTTGCAATTTTTGTAGATCGATGGGCCACGACGAGTGTACTTGTTGTAGCTATGAGTTAATTGTTGAGTCTTGAAGTTGTCATTCATTTCCATTACACTTACACTATTATGTCTATTATATCACATCCATTTCACCTCCATTTCACTACCATGTCACTACATTCATCCCACTTTCATTATCATTGGGCCACATTTATGTTTTTCCAAACTTTATTAATTCTTAGCCTTTTTAAGTGAATTTGTGGTTAAAAATTAGAAAATATTGTGCATATGCTTATACCTAACAAGTGGGCTGAGATTGTTGACATGTGTAGGTCAAAAGGAGGCTTCTAAAAGACCTTTATGTGGCACCCTAAGGCCAAATTCGAATTTGAGTGGAGAGAATCATGGGATCATGAGGATATGTGTCACATCTCCTAATTTGATTGAAACTCTAAGAAGACATGTGTCTTATCAATTCCTATTTTGATTAGGACTCTAGAGGTAGAAGGAGAGATTCATAGACTCTCATTAATGAGATGGATTCTCTTCTTTTTGTATAAATAGGAGATCTCTCTCCTTCATTTGTTAGCTTAGCTTTTTAGTTCTTAAGCTTGTAGCTTTTTGGTAGCTCTTTAGCTTGGAGCTTGTAGTTCTTCTTTGATGGATTTGGAAAGCTTTGGACAACTTTGTTGTGCTTTGTAATTTTGAAGAATATGAATAAAGCTTTGATGTTCTCAACATGGAAGGAGATGTGAAGTAGATGTCATGGAGCATACTAGAATGTAAGGTAGAGTAGATTTTATTTTGTAGTTTTGCTTTGATTTCATTCAAGTATGTCATTTGATTGCTTTCAACTTTGATAGATTAGATTTTCCATTCATGCAATTTTAATTCATGCAAGTGTGCTCAACTGGTTGATTGTAGATTAGGTTTCTTTACATGTTTCTTGTATTTGCTTATTAGATTAGTCTCTCATGCTATATGATGATATTTCTAGAGCCTTTAGCTTAACACTATTTTAGAAGTTATTTGGTGAAATATTCTGATTATAGGTGAGATGATTGGCTTTTCTTTTCATTAGTGTTCAATTAGATAGTTTAGATGTCATTTCTTTCATGCTATATGATGGTAATTCCAGAGCCTTTAGCTTCACACCATTTTAGAAGTTAACTCGCGAAATATTGTGATTATAGGTGAGATAATTGGCTTTGATTTTTATTTTATTGCTTTCAAGTTTGATAGTTTAGATTTTCCATTCATGCAATTTTAATTCATGCAAGTGTGTTCAACCGGTTGACTGTAGATTTATCTAACTGTGTAATTTATGCTTGACAAAATATTCCAAGAAATTAGTCTTCCTATTTTCTGATTAGTGAATTGGAGCATAGAGAACGCAATAGATTAGTTTTTCTTTACATGTTCTTGCTTTTTGCTTAGTAGGATACTCATTACATAAGTTCATGTCTCATTGGGTCTTTTTAGTTCCTTAAGAACGAAACTAGCGATATGTGAAGTTATGAATGAGACTTGATTTTTTTTCTTTCTTTCTTTTCTTAGATATTTTGCCAGCTTAGATTAATCTAACTATTGAAAGTTTTGATTTGTTTCATTTTCTCTTTTCTTTAGAAACTAGATTCTAACATAAGAAACAAAACCCCCAAAAACAACGAAGTAAGAAAAAAGGTTAACTAAGCACATATGGTGCACCACACTTCATCAATTTACGATACCTGGATTGATAATTTATGTAGAGAAATTTAGGACACTAAATTGACTAGACATTTTGGCGTCGTTGCCGGGGAAGTGTAATTAGGAGACCTTATTTCTTACATCTAAAAAAATTAATAATTTCTTAAGTGTGTGTTGGCATTATGATACAAGTGTTGTCCTTGATGGCAACTCACTCAGATGACAGATCATAGTGCAGCAGGTTAGTAGCAAAGATTTGATGATCAAACTACAAAGAATGAAGAAAGAATAGTATATACGCAGGTTCACTATATACCAAGTCGCGTACATAAGCAGGTTATACGCAGGTTCACTATGTACCAAGTCGTGTATATACGCAGGTTCGCTATATACCAGTAGGGTATACACGCAGGTTCACTATATACAAAGGCGCGTATACACGCAAGATTGCTGATCAAAAGTCGCGTATACGTATGCACGCACTTTCATGCATGGAAAAGCGCGTACATGTGGGAAAGCTTATTTTTGGGTCCATGGTATTTAGACCTATGGTGTTGGTCCCTAGTATGGCATCTGAAGTGTTGAACCTAGATATTGGTTCCCTAGTATTGGTTCTAAATGGTTTTGGACCATGGTATTGAGTAAGGCCTAAGACTATAAAAGGAGAAGAAGATCAATAGGCAAAGGCAATTTTGAGAAGTGATGAATATCTGATGAAGTGTGAGATCTAGTATGTTGGTTACGGGTTTGTGATGCTATGATTGATCTAAACCAAGGATGTACCCATGTGAATGATGATGAACGATGGATCAAGATCTTAAGGCTTGGAATTTTTTATCATTATATGGTTTGATTATGGATAGACTAGATATGAATTATTGACTCATGTTTTATTGTATGAATGTTATGATCTGGGTATGACTGATGTCTAGAGCTAGCTACAAAGTTATGAGTAAATATTTGCAGATCTGTATGCGGGTTGGCTTTGGTGAAAGCGCGTATGTACGCTGGTTTGATTCATCATAGTAGCGTATACATTATGAGACATGATATTTGAAGTTGCAGTTGGATCTGGTTATTGTTGCAGAGTTCTGTTGTCTGTTCTGTGTTCTGGTGATTGTGTTGTCTCAGTATTAGGTGATTCAGAGATTGATGATGCAGGTGTAGTTGATGGGTGTTTTGCAGTGGTGATTGATTTTGTGCTTCAATGTGTTGATGGGTCTAGTATGAAAATTGGATGAAACGTGGCCTTCAGATTATGGTGTTGTGCTTCAGGAGTATCCAGTCTAAAAATTTATGAAACGTGGTACCTGGAGGAAGAAATAGAAGGCTGTAGCCTTCTGTAGGTCGGCACCTACGTACTAGTACATCAGCTAGTACAAGAGCTAAGGGGGTGGCAGCTCCCTTCCAGTAGCAGCTGGAAAACGAGTGAAGGTTGGAGCATTCAGTAGGCTGGCACCTACGTACTAGTAAATGGATCGGCTAGTACAAGAGCTAAGGGGGTTGTAGCTCCCTTCCAGGCGAGTCTGGTGAGCGAGAGAAGGTTGTAGCCTTCTGCAGGTAGAAGCATGTGTACTGGTATAATACTGCACTAGTACAGAACTATTGTATAAAGAAGTTTCTTATTAAAAAGAAGATGGAGACGACTTGCAGCAGGTGGTTTTCACCCACATTGGGTTTCCACCTTACGTCATGGTGTTCATGTGTGCTTCTTGTGTGTGATGATCTGTTGATCCAGGTGGATATTGGTGGCCACCTGCCAAGTCCACCTGGACCCCCACCATTGTCTTTCTCAGCATTTTCAGTATCCTTAATTGTAGCACAACTTACTATTTGTAGCAGTTTTTCGGGTCCTGAACTTCCGGAGCCGTTTTGAGGCCCTAAACGACGTTTTTTGAGGAATCCGGGGGCAACATGGGTTCCCGTTCCAACAATGATAGTGCTCGGATAGATCTTTCTAATGAGCTATTGTACGCGTCAAACGGAGATCATATGCCAAAGTTACGATCCCGGGAAGTTGATGTACCAATTTACCCCAAACGGGGCCCACAGTTTGGCGTTTCATCTCCTAGGGTTAGGTTTTGGAATGTTAAGGGTTTTCCATTGTTTCTCAACAATAAATAGGCCTTCGAGACTCATTGTAAGACAGTTCAGAGGCATGTAGCCATCACATCTTTTCTCAGAGATAAGCTACCATCGCCCTATCTGGTTTATTTCCATTTCTGGTTGTAAGCATATTTCAGTATTTTCCATTAATGAAATGAAGTATTATTTCCGCTGCATCTTTGTGTATATGGTTATCTCTGTAATTTGTTGCGTTCCTGTTTAAATCCAGATCAGTGGTATCAGAGCGGTCTGCTTTTTCTCTGTTTTTCTTTGCATGTCCCCAACAAGGTCGGGATATAAGGAGTTAGGGCTTGAACTAGTTGAACCTTTGCAAGACCAGCCTCACAAATCCCAACGGCCTCCCATGGCGGACGAGAAGAAAGACGAGGGGGCAGGAGATCCCATCAAAATCTTGCTCGAAGAAGCCCTCGAGCGACAATGGAACGCGATGATGGACAGCTTTGCCCAGATCCTTCAGCGGCTACCCAGAAGCAACGCATCGGCTTCTAGCAGCTACTCTGGAAACGCCACACCCTTTAAGGTACAAGTTAATTTTGAAATCCCCATATTCGAGGGTCAGATAGACGCAGATGTCGTAGATAAATGGTTAAATCTGCTAGAGGGTTATTTTTCTATTCATGAATTTTCGAGTCGGGAAAAGATTGTTTTTGCTCTTCTCAAAGCAGCCCCCCACGTCAAGGACTGGTGGGAAACCTACTGCGAGCAGAAGGATGAAAGTACTGGCTCACTATTTTCAGCCGCACCCACCTGGGATTCGTTCTGGGATGCCATCAAGGAGCAGTACTACCCTGTCGGGAGCTATGAGGATGAATACATAAAGTGGACCACGCTGCGGCAGGGAAGGGACCAAGACGTGCCGGAGTTCACCAATCTTTTCCATACCCTTCGCACAAAGTTGGGTATCAAGGATTCAGAGCAACATTTGATACTCAAATACTGTGGCTGCCTGCACAAGTACATCCAGGAAGAAATACAATTCCTAAACATCCCCTTGCTCGGTGTAGCATACCGATATGTCGTCAAGGTCGAGCAAAAGTTTAAACAAAAGAAGCGAGACTTTGGATCTGCGAATCCAAAGCAGGGGAAAGGTGCCCCTAAACCACTGAACAAAGGACAAAGCCAAGGCGGGACAGCCCAAGACAACCAGTCGAAGCTGCAAGCAAAGAACAACGCCGCGAAGCCGAGAAAGGACACTAGAAAATGGTGCGAGTTCCATAAGAGCTCCACTCACAACACAAGTGAGTGTCGGGCCAAGCAGTCACTGGTGGCTGAGCTAAAGGTTTCAGAATCAGATGCATGTTCCGACTCTAAGTCAGAACCCGATAAGGGGTATGAAAAAGGGAAGCAGATCATTGATGCGGATCCCAGCGCCACTGTTGCTACCGCGAAGATCCAGAAAAATGAACCTGAAGATCCAGAGGAGGAGGAGCGTCTCTTCCACTCCCAGATGTGGGTAAAGGGCTCCCCGATACAGTTCATTGTTGATAGCGGGATTCAAAAGAACCTCATTTAGGCAGAGGTCGTGAAGCGGTTGGGCTTACCGACCACAGCACATCCACAACCATACACCATCGGGTGGCTCCACCAAGGACGAGATCTTCGCGTGAGCCGGCAGTGTTGCCTTCCATACAACATCAAGCCCTTCACGGATGAGGTATTGTGTGATATTTCTCCCCTTGAATTTTGTGATGTATTACTAGGACAACCATACTTGTGGAAGCGACATGCTGTGTATGAATCAAGACCCCGTGTTGTTATTATTACATTGGGAAATAAGTTGTTCAGGATACCAGAGGTAGCACCACATGCCGCCATCTCTTTGATTACTGCAAAACAATGCAGTAAGATCATTTCCAAAACCAGGAAATTTGTTTTCCTGATGATACGCCCTCAAGGAAAGAAGAAGACAGTGGCAGCGGCCTCTAAACGGGGTCCCTCTGCACGACAACTACAGATGGACAAGGTTGTGGAGGAGTACGAGGACATCTTCACCTCCTCGACAGGGGTTCCTCTGCACTGTCAAGTCAAGCACTCCATCGATCTGACCCCAGGTGCGCCGCTACCCAATGGACCAATTTATCGGCACTCCGTTCTGGAGAACGATGAAATCAAGAGGCAGATTCAGGAGCTCCTACAGAAAGGTCACATCCGTCCGAGTTCATCGCCCTGTGGGAGCCCAATCATGTTGGTACAGAAGAAGGATGGGACGTGGAGACTCTGTATTGACTATCGGGCGCTGAACAAGATCACTGTCCGTAATAGGTACCCGATCCCGCGGATTGATGACCTCCTAGACCAACTAAAGGGGGCGAAATATTTCAGCAAGATCGATCTGAAGTCAGGATATCACCAGGTACCAATCGAACCCTCCGATTTGTGGAAGACTGCCTTAAAATCCAAGGAGGGCCTCTTCGAATGGTTGGTCATGCCTTTCGGATTGACGAATGCTCCCGCAACCTTTATGAGGCTAATGGATGACATATTGTGGCCATTCACCAACTCCTTTGTAGTATACTTGGATGACATTCTGATCTTCAGCCAGAGTTGGGAAGAGCACCTCCACCACATCCGACGGGTTCTCCAAACACTGCGGCAACACAAGCTATGTGCCAATTTGGAGAAATGCACTTTTGGCATGACCCAGGTTCAGTATCTGGGATACATCATTGATGAAAAGGGGGTGCATGTCGATCCAGCCAAGATCCAAGTCATTCGGGATTGGCCCTCTCCAACCACTCTAACAGAGATCCGCAGCTTTCTAGGCCTTTCCAACTTCTACCGCAGGTTTGTTTTGGGGTTTCTCATATTTCTTGGCCCTTGAGTCAAGTCACCAAGGGCGGGGTGAAAGCAAAATTCTTTTGGTCTGAATCTCAACAGAAGGCATTCAGGGAGTTGAAGGATCGCCTCTGCACGGCACCAGTGCTCGCGTTACCAGATTTACAACAACCATTTGAGGTCGAGACAGATGCCTCTGACTATGCTATTGGGGCAGTCCTTACTCAACATGGACATCCAGTGGCATATCACAGTGAAACACTTTCAGACACAGTCCGGAAGTACCCCACTTATGATAAACAGATGTATTCCATTGTACAGGCCTGCCGACAATCGAAGCATTACATTTTGGGGAAGGAAACGGTCATCCACACAGACCACCGACCTCTGCAGTTCATACAGACCCAAGGGAAATTGCAGAATGATCGCCATCAGAAGTGGTCTACATACCTGCAACAGTTTCACTTGAATATCAAGTATAAAAAGGGTAGCACCAATAATGTTGCAGATTGCCTCAGTCGGCCACCGATCATGGCGCTAACCACCGTGCTCAACTCTTGTGGGCACAAGACTTCTGATTGGCCACTTCTCTACAAAAGCGACCCAGAATTCGGCCACACATACCAGAAACTCTTGGAGGGTCGGCATGTTGCAGATTTTCACCTCCAGGATGCCCTATTATGCCACCTCGGTCACCTTTGTGTTCCTTCAAGCGAGCGTGCCAAGATGATTTGGGAAGCACACTACAGTCGGGCTGCTGGGCATTTCGGGGTCGAGAAAACAGTGGCAGTACTGCAAAATTATTTTTTTGGTCGAATCTTCGACAGGATGTTGGGAAGTACATCCGATCATGTACTGCATGTGCCATTGCCAAACTGACCATTAAGAAACATGGCCTCTATACCCCGTTGCCTACCCCTAGTCGACCTTGGGAATCCATCTCCATGGATTACATGTCAGGCCTTCCTTCCACTAAGCATGGGAATGACTGTGTTTTTGTGGTCGTCGACAGGTTCTCGAAGATGGCCATTATGGTGGCCTGCAAGAAGAATATCACAGCAGAAGCCACTGCTAAACTCTTCTTTGAACGAGTGTGGGTGCACTTTGGGATCCCACAGTCTATCATCTCAGATCGGGACAGTCGGTTTCTCAGCACATTTTGGTCCAGTCTCTGGTCAATGCTGGACACCAAACTCACGAAGTCCACAGCCTTCCATCCTCAAACTGATGGCCAGACAGAGGTTGTCAACAAGATGATTGTGCACATTCTGCGCATGTATAACTCAAAGCATCCACGCACATGGGACGAGAGCCTCCCCTATGTTCAGCACAGCTACAACCGAGCTCTTCACAGCTCCACTGTCCATAGCCCTTTTCAGGTGGGTTTGGGATTCCAGCCACTATGCCCCATTGATGTGGCCATGCCACTTGCAGCTACTCACATGAATTCAGCTCATGTCCAGTCCGAAACAGATAAGGCCACCAGCTTCATTGAGCGCATCCAACATATTCGCCAGCAGGTCCATGACATTCTTGAGAAATCAAATGCCAAGTACAAGCAGCGACATGATCAACACCGGGTGCCACACAAGTTTCAGGTGGGCGACAAAGTCTGGTTGCATTTGCAAAAGGAACGCCTTACTAGAGCCTATCGGAAATTGAGACCACTCTGATATGGTCCTTACACCATTACTAAGGCTATGGGAGACAATGCATTTGAGCTCAGCATTCCCCCATTCCTTGGCCTGCACCCAGTGTTCAATGTGGACCGCCTTCGGCCATACTTTCCACCATTGCTAGACACATCCGACATTGCAGAACAACTCAAACCCACATAATTAAATCCCGACTGCATGGAACAAGCTGCAACTGATCGGATCATGGACACACAGATCAAGAACACTCGCCAACAGAATATCCAACTGTATCGAGTTGTCAAAGTAGACCAACTCCTTCAGCAGGGCAAGTGGCTCACCAGGGAACAAGTTCAGCAGAAGTTTCCTCATCTCATGGAGGAGCTCAACGCAATGGGGACCATTGCTTCCTAAGGGGGGAGGAATGATCCAGGTGGATATTGGTGGCCACCTGCCAAGTCCACCTGGACCCCCACCATTGTCTTTCTCAGCATTTTCAGTTTCCCTAATTGTAGCACAACTTACTATTTTTAGCAGTTTTTCGGGTCCTGAACTTCCGGAGCCGTTTTGAGGCCCTAAACGACGTTTTTTGAGGAATCCATGGAATGGACCAATGTTGCCCGTTCCAACAATGATAGTGCTCGGATAGATCTTTCTAATGAGCTATTGTATGCGTCAAACGGAGATCATATGCCAAAGTTACGACCCCGGGAAGTTGATGTACCAATTTACCCCAAACGGGGCCCACAGTTTGGCGTTTCATCTCATAGGGTTAGGTTTTGGAATGTTAAGGGTTTTCCATTGTTTCTCAACAATAAATAGGCCTTCGAGCCTCATTGTAAGACAGTTCAGAGGCATGTAGCCATCACATCTCTTCTCAGAGATAAGCTACCATCGCCCTAGCTGGTTTATTTCCATTTCTGGTTGTAAGCATATTTCAGTATTTTCCATTAATGAAATGAAGTATTATTTCCATTGCATCTTTGTGTATATGGTTATCTCTGTAATTTGTTGCGTTCCTGTTTAAATCCGGATCATCTGTTCTATTTTACTGCTCTTGTTTACTGTTCATATCGTTAATAATATTATGATGCACTCATTAAGGATCAACTAACTGAATCATAAGTTTACTGGATATACGCTTGTTGCATTACACAGTTGCGTATACACGCGGTTTGCCTTAACTGAAGTAGCGTATATGAATCTTAATATGGAAATGAAAAAGTTTTATTGATTTAATAATACTGATTCACCCCCCCTTTCAGTATTATTTCCTACAATTGGTATCAGAGCAGGTCCTTTGGTAGAAGCTTGATCGCTTGAAGGAGATCCGTAGATCAATGGGAAAGAAGCTTAAGAAGAAAGCACCTAAGAAGAAGAAGACATCTCAGAAGAGCTATGACAGTGGGAGAATCGATTGGGGAATATGTGAAGAAGCAATTCAGATTCAGAATCACTTCAGAATGAAGATGAACAAGCAAAAGAACTAGCAGGTATGAATTCGTTATACTCTGGTGATATATTTATCCATCCTTTTGAAAATGATGAAAGTGATAGCGAAACAAATGAATTTGCTCTTATGGGTGAGCAAGAAAGATATCAAATAGAGGCAGAATTTAAAAGGCTTGCAAACAAAATTAGAGATCAAAAAGATCTATTGAACAAAAGGGAATGTGCCTTCAAAGAAGAAGCTACCAAACTAAAAGCTCAACTAGAGGAAGGAAACAAGGTAAGGAAGTTATTCAAGGACAAGGAAGATCAATGTCAAAAGTTGCAGGATGAAGTGACATCATTAAGAAATCAAGTCAATGAAAGAAGCACAACAATCAAGAAACTCAGAGACAGATCCAGTTACTATGAAAGTCTTGAAGCTACGATCCTCTCGCTAAAAGAAGATCTTGAAGAATAAAAAAGGCAGAATAAAGAACTACTCCAAGCTCTTGAAAAATAAGAAAACGAAGTTCTTGAACTAAGACATCAGTTGGAAGAAGGAAGAAAAGCTGAAGAAAACATGAAGAAGCAGTATCATGAAAAGGAGGAGCAACATCAGGTTGAGGTAAATATTCTTAAAGATAACTTAGAAGAAAATGATAAGCTCTTACGATTTCAAGATAGTACTAAGATCTTGGATGATATTCTTAGTAGTCAAAGGTCTCCTGCTATCAAAACGGGTCTTGGTTTTCATGAATCTGTTGAAGGAGAATCTAGTTCACAAAGTAAGACAAGGGACTCTAATGTAAAATCTGAAATGCTCAACAAGGAGATGAGAGGTCATTCCCATCAACAACCAAGGAAAGAAATTCTTCAAAGAAAATCTTTCATTCCTAACTATGGAAATAATAGTCCGTCAATTCCTAAAATGAATAATGTTGAATGTTATGTATGTCATAATCTTGGACATGTTGCAGCCAGATGCAGAAGAAGAATGGTTCAAGACTATCACTCAAAAAGATCATCGCGTTCCAAGTACTTTAAGGGATATTGCTTTGCTTGCAATATGTTTGGTCATAGAGCTGTTGATTTCTATAGAAGGAATATGAAACATGTAAGATGTTATGCATGTAACAAGCTTGGACATACAACAAAGGAATGCAGGAACAAAGTACGGGCACCATACCAAAAGGATAAAACATCATCACACTTGAAGATGTGGAAGAAGAAGGAAGTACAGTCAGAAAGATGTGGCATAGCACAATATACAAACATAACAGACCCAGAGGGACCTGAAAGTGCAAAACTTCAGTGTCCTAAATCTCATATGCAAGTTTTATAAAGGGAAGTCACGTATATATGTGAGTTAAACACTGCATAGTCACGTATATGATAGTTTGAAGAAATGCAGTGGGACAGACTCAGGAAAAAGGGTCTGATATGATTCAGTCCATTATTTGCTCTGTTGGTAATGGTTACAATCTATTGATGATGTGTGAAAATGTCTTGATACTTGTAAGATGTTTTAAAAAGTGTTGTGATCCTAAATTAATGATACTTCTTGCTAATATATGCATGATCAGATTTGACAATAAGCAAGATGGCACAGGTTCAGGGGGAGAATATGCCTTTAATAATGCATTGTTGGCATTATGGTTAGTAGTCCCTAGTAATGATGCTTATATGGCTAAATGATATATCTTGCTATGATATGGTTATGAGTTATCCATGACAAAATCTCATATGATTCCTGGGGTTACATAGTTGATGTTCAGATCAGATTTGTGCTTGATTCTCTGATGATGCATATATGGTGCTTACATGGTGATCTTCATCAAGATAAGGAGAAGTACAAAGTTTTAATACACATCTTCATTAATTGATGATGAGTCACTCATATGTTGCTGTCTTCATATGCATAAAGATCATATAATATATTTATGATCCAGGATTCCCATAGTTCTTGGCGCTCATGTGGATGAGGATTGTTGCTGTTGATGATATCAAGAAATCTTGACAAATGGTCTTGAGCTCAAGATACATAGTGCTGGATACATGAATGATTACTCAAAGTTGCGTTGTTGGAGACATGATTATGATGAGTTCTTACCTATATGATGACAGGTTGATACTTACATATGTTGATTGATGCAGATGTTCCTAGAGTGATGATACTTGGATCATGCAGATCTTGATGAGACGGCTATGGTGTTTTTCACATATGATATAATGTGAATGATTTTGTTGCTAGTCTAGATGTTGTTGATAGATGCTAATGGAATAGATCATACATTGTGATGTTTGGTCTCTGTTATAAATGTCATGTAAAGGTCATATCAAGACTCATGATGTAATAGTTTGTCTCTATCTATTGTAGTCATTTGATGAATCCCTTTTGGTCATATGATGTAATTTGTACTCCCACTATGCATGGGAAAGATGATGTAATATTTCAGTCATGTATAAACAATTGGTATCTGGTATATCCCCACTTGGTTGGGTGGATGAGTCAATATTAGTATATCCCCACTTGGTTGGGAGATGGATGTATGTATGAGTCTTTAGTGATAGGAAGGTCATTTATGATAGAGTCATGTTCTTCTTGTAGAACATATTTTTACAGACCTTGCTTACAGTCAAGGGGAGCATGAACAACACTCTTCAGCAGAGCAGAGATTTCAGCATGTACTCAGAGGGAGCACGGACAGATTGGTACACCTTGGCATATACAAAGGGGGAGTTCATTCAGAGATTTCAATAGGTACTCAGGGGGAGTATGGTCAGTGGAATGTTTATCAAGAAAAGAGAATATCTTGGTCCGCCCTTTGCCCTTGATGTCAAAAGGGGAGAGTGATTTGGTGTTGTTTCCATCAAGTCCAAAGGGGGAGATTGTTGGCATTATGATGCATGTGTTGTACTTGATGACAACCCACTCGTAGAATAAAAACTCACTTATATATAACTAGATGAATCTACAAAAGAGATATCAGATGTGACAGAATACATGGGATGCAGGACAGCTCCAAGGAATCAAATGAAAGTTCTCAGTACGGCAAGTTAGCTTTGCCATCAATTCCAAAGGGGGAGATTGTTGGCATTATGATACAAGTATTGTCCTTGATGGCAACTCACTCAGATGACATATCATAGTGAAGCAAGTCAGTGGCAAAGAGTTGATGATCAGACTACAAATAATAAAGAAAGAAGAGTATATACGCAGGTTCACTATATACCAAGTTGTGTACATAAGCAGGTTATACGTAGGTTCACTATGTACCAAGTCGCATATATACGCAGGTTCGCTCTATACCAAGTAGGGTATACACACAGGTTCACTATATAAAAAGGCACGTATACACGTGGGATTTCTTATCAAAAGTCGCGTATGTGTATGCACGCACTTTCATGCACAGAAAAGCGCGTACATGTGGGAAAGCTTATTTTTGGGTCCGTGGTATTTAGACCTATGGTTTTGGTCCCTGGTATTGCATTTGAAGTGTTGAACCCAGGTATTGGGTCCCTAGTATTGGTTCTAAATGGTTTTGGACCATGGTATTGAGTAAGGCCTAAGACTATAAAAGGAGAAGAAGATCAATAGGCAAAGGCAATTTTGAGAAGTGATGAATATCTGATGAAGTGTGAGATATAGTATGTTGGTTACAGGTTTGTGATGCTGTGATTGATCTGAACCAAGGATGCACCCATGTGAATGATGATGAACGATGGATCAAGATCTTAAGGCTTGGAATGTTTTATCATTATATGATTTGATTATGGATAGGCTAGATCTGGATTATTGACGCATGTTTTATTGTATGAATGTTATGAACTGGGTATGACTGATGTCTAGAACAGCTGCAAAGTTATGAGTAAATATTTTTAGATCTGTACGCGGGTTGGCTTTGGTGAAAGCGCGTATGTACGCTGGTTTGATTCATCATAGTAGCGTATACATTATGAGACATGATATTTGAAGTTGCAGTTGGATCTGGTTATTGTTGCAGAGTTCTGTTGTCAGCTCTGTGTTCTGGTGATTGTGTTGTTTCAGTATTAGGTGATTCAGAGATTGATGATGTAGGTGTAGTTGATGGGTGTTTTGCAGTGGTGATTGATTTTTTTCTTCAATGTGATGATGGGTCTAGTATGAAAATTGGATGAAACGTGGCCTTCAGATTATGGTGTTGTGCTTCAGGAGTATCCAGTCTGAAAATTTATGAAATGTGGTACCTGGAGGAAGAAAGAGAAGGTTGTAGCCTTCTGTAAGTCGGCACCTACATACTAGTACATTAGCTAGTACAAGAGCTAAGGGGGTGGAAGCTCCCTTCCAATAGCAGTTGGAAAATGAGTGAAGGTTGGAGCATTCAGTAGGTCAGCACCTACGTACTAGTAAATGGATCGGCTAGTACAAGAGCTAAGGGGGTTGTAGTTCCCTTCCATGAGAGTCTGGTGAACAAGAGAAGGTTGTAGCCTTCTGCAGGTAGAAGCCTGTGTACTGGTATAAGACTACACCAGTACATAACTATTGTATAAAGAAGTTTCTTATTAAAAAGAAGATTGAGACGACTTGCAGCAGGTGGTTTTCACCCACATTGGGTTTCCACCTTACATCATAGTGTTCATGTGTGCTTCTTGTGTGTGATGATCTGTTCTATTTTAGTGCTCCTATTTACTGTTCATATGGTTAATAATGTTCTGATGCACTCATTAAGGATCAACTAACTGAATCATAAGTTTACTGGATATACGCTTGTTGTATTACACACAGTTGCATATACACGCGGGTTTCCTTAACTGAAGTAGCGTATATGAATCTTAATATGGAAATGAAAAAGTTTTATTGATTTAATAATATTGATTCACCCCCCCTTCTCAATATTATTTCCTACAGTGTGCTCTCCTCTTGCACTTTGTGTGATTTGGAGGATCAGAAAAATAATTTTTATGTTAAAAAAAAAAGGAAAAAAGGGGACAAAATAAACTTCATCATTTCATTTGATTCAATAAAAAAAAATATCCAACTGCTTTGATATGTTCAGCTATCCAAGATTGACTGGTTATGGTTTGTACTGACCCTCAAAACACTGTGTCTGTTTTAATAAGGTTTTGCAAATTAGCTGCCGAATGCAGCCTGATTTCGCAGCTAAGTGTGAATTCCGCAGCTAATTCCAAGGTCTAGAAGGTTATAGGCATCCAATGAAAAAACCGACTACATGGGCATCTCCGAAACTGTCCTGACATGGATCCTATCCTATTTGCCCAGCCCAGATTGATAAAAACCTAGCTTAAGATCTCAGTCAAAGTCCTATTTTTAGCATATTTACCTTGAAGTCTTTGTTGTCTTAAATTGAAAATCATTAGTCATTTTTATAAAATTTTACAATTTCAGAGAAAAAAGGGGGACAACTAATGACTATATCCAATCCTAGTTTCCACTGTGGCCTCAATAGAAAATCTACATTCTTGTTTGAAGCTTTGGCCTTGAAACAAACCTGTAAGAAAATTTAAAAAGAAAGATCAAATAAATCAAATTGCATGGACTGTTGTGTTAAAATAAAAACTCTGCATTTTCAGAATTTGGTTGGACTTCTGTTGATCTAGTTTTCAAAGAAGGGTATGAAGGATTAGTTGGATATCTTGTAGAAAAGGCATTGACAACCCATTCTGTTGAAATATCAATAGAAGTACCAATTCATTTTCAATAATATCAAGGTATCCAACTCTGAAGTTGAAGGTCACAGACATGTGCCACATAGAGCACATGTGAATTATTGAAGTTTCTTAAATTCTGCGATGATAGATATTTTAGAGGTTCGCACGCAAAAATTTCTTCCTATCTTGCAATCTGACAAATGGTGGAGTGATCTATCAATTGGCAAGTCCAAGAGAACAAAAGACTTTTTTTTGTTCTTAATTTCTATTCTTGGGACTTTGGATCTTCACAAGAGGATAAAGAAACTTCTATTTTCTTCAATCCAATATGTTAGTTAACAGAGCGGAGGTTCATTACAACGGAGTTATACAAAGAGTAGGGAGCAAAATACCTGTTCATAACAAATGAAACAATGCCAATGTCCTTGAAAATTCTAGCATTGTTCATCTGCTATTCCCTGTGTTCAAATTGCAAATTAAATCAGAAAGTTGAATGCAGCAAAATGCAAAATAGTAAAAATGTTAATCCAAGAAAAACGCAGAACACTGAAAAACGTCAAACTTCAACTACATGATCTGGACAAACAAAGATGAATTTTGGAAAAATAAAACATGGGTTTTTTCAGAAATAGGGTCAATTAGATAACCCAAAATATTTTTAAGGAATTTGAAGTGGTTTGGGAGATTTTTGCAGTTCTTTGAAGCCCATCTTTGCAGGCCGCGAGAGGAAAAATGGAATTTGAACTAATTAACTGGTAGTTTGATTTAATTCGACTGCTTGGGGAGGGGAATTCCAATTTGGAATAAACAATGTGCTGACAATAAATCATGATTACATGCCTCTTGTTTTTAATAACTCATCTCACACCTGTTTAGAGACGTAAGCTGATTGAATACGACTCTGTTTAAATGATTGACCCCATTACGTGAACCGGTTCGATACGGCTCTTCGCAGCCAACTGATAGATGTGGCATGGAGCTTCTTGGCATTTGATGTAGAGGCCATTCGAAAACTCACTCATATTCTGTATCATGTATATTTCCCGTGAGTTAAACCCAAAACTGCCTCTAATTAAATTGGTCGCCTGGAACTGCTAGAGAGGAAGAAGAAGTATCAAAGTGGAATGAATCCCATGCAGGTAGTTGTGCTGTTTTTTTTCTTTTTAGAATCATCGCCTTGATATTCCTGGGAGTTGTCTTAAACATGAGCTATGGCTCAGTATATGCATGCCTGAACCAAAAACAACTAAACTCTATCAAAGGAAATGTAAAAGACCATGGCTATCCCATTCAGCAACTATGAAATTTTTTGAGAAATAGTTTCTTGAGAATTGTCAATTCCAAAACAAGTTTGAGTGTTGCAGTAGTTGGTTTGCAGAATAATCCTCTGTACATATAAAAAAAAAAAACTAATGGTTGGTTGTCTTTTAGCTGCGGAATGCAGCTCTGTTTTGTAGCTAACTAGCAATTTCGCAGCAATTTCGCAGCCATTTTCATACTTTTGTAGGTTACAGGTGTCAAGAGACGAAACGAGCCACATGGGTAGCTTGGAAAATGCCAGTACATGGATGGTGTTCTATCCGTTTGATGCAAGTCGAAGAAAAACACCGTGGTCAAAGGGAAGTCAAGGTGTGTGTTATCACTAAGTCGCCACACTAAGTCACCGCATGTCAAGAAAAAAAACAATTTTGAATCAATGAAATGAATAAGTTATTTACTTACTTTTTTGAAGGTATTGATTAATTTTGGACTGATGATGAAAAATGAGTGGCTAAATTTTTATTCAAGATTTTTAGCTACAGATGTTGCACACATTCCGCAGCTAAAGCCATTTCGCAACTGAAAAATCTCATTGTTCAAATCAGCCTAACTTTCTCATACGAAATCAGATTTTTATGATTCAATTATCAATTGAAAGATCTTAACAAGATATACACAATGAGAAATCACTTATTAGAGTTTGAAATGGTAAATAATGAAATAAATAGCTGAAAAGAAGCAACATTCAACTTGAGGCACTAATTTCAAAACAGGTATAAATTATTTTGATTTTTCCTTTGAGAACTTGTTTTATTAATACAAATTCTTAGTTTTGTGTGTGAATATCATAATTAGAGAGATTGATCACCTCTCTCCTTTGATAATGTTACATTCCATTGCACAAGAAGTATTAGTTTTTTTTGCAGGTTCTAGGAGGAAGGACAAATGACTACAAGAGAATGGTGTTTCTCTAAGAGACCAATTTGTTTCATAAGAGGATGATCAACAACAAAGAGGAAATATGTTCATGCAAAATCAGATCCAAACACTTGAAAAAAATTTCGGATACTATCGTCTCCATCACATCCTTACCTTATAATAAACCATTCACCTCATTTCATTTCATATTTTCCATTTACATTCACATACACTTTCCATCTCTTTTTGTTCATTAATAACCCAAAAATAAAAGCAAGAGGCTTATTCACATGCTTATTGCCCATTTCCATTTCTGCTCTCCATTGCCATCTTCCATTTTTATCTTCCTTTTCCTGTCATTTTCATTTTGCAAATAAGCCCTGATTCAATGCAAACTATTGAGTCCATAGTCCTTTGAGTCTAAGTTCCTTGTAAAGACACCTTGAGGCTTGCATGCCTTAATGGCAAGTTCTCATGCTGACAAACAATGGGAATACATTAATGTCCCTTGTTCATTAGATCTTCTAGGTGACTCGACATCGACAAAACTATTCGTACCTAGCAAGCTGTGTTGGGCATCTTGGCTCTCATTGTCATCAATGGTGAGAGTTCTCGTGTTGACTAGTAGCATCCATTAATGGCCACTAAGTCAACAATTTCCTGCTATATTCGACATCAAAACATCTTTTCACATAGTAGGAATTGTGCTAATGAGTTTTGAAGACATGAAGACTATTATTTTCAGCATTTTGGAGCAGATTCAACAAGTTTTAGTAGAAGCAATAAAAAGTCATCTTAACACTTTATTCATGACTCTTCTTGTTCAACCACTTGAAGAAGAATATGATCAGAATTTTGCAGCCACCACACAAACAACTCATCCATTCCAAAGGGTAAGTTAAGGTACATCATTTTCTAACTTTGACCATAGAATTCCATCAAAAGCTAGAATGATAATTGTTGGAAAAACATTTCTCTTCCTCATTTCATAAAATTGCCAATACCATCAGTTGTGGGGGGGGGGGGGGGGGGGGGGGGCGTGAATACATTCATATTCATATCTTGCCACGCCAATATCATATTTAGGAGTGTTATCGGGAAATCTAGTGTCCACACGGAGCTGCTAGTCCCACTAAGACTGGTAGCTATCTTAGAAACAAACAAACTAAAACTACTTTCGTTTTCCTTTATGAAAAGTAGATAAGAGGGGAATGAAGGACACCAACCTCAACCTTGCACTTGGTTCCTTGCTCGGTTCCTCTCCCTTCTAATAGATCCTTGCCACTTCCCCTTCATCTACCCAGCTTCAAAGAGCACCTGGGGAATCAAAGTAGCATAATACTATCAAAGAACAGAGATCTACAATCATAAACAATATAGGACCAGATATATATTGACCACACAAATGCATATATCATCAAACATACAAGAATGTGGAGGAAAAATTGAATAGCTTTATTAATATCAAGAATAGCAAAGAGGATTACAACCAATTGTTCTGACCCAACGTCATCCTCCAGCATGAAAGCCCTTCTTTCTCCTCATGAAAAGCTTAGATCACCAAACACTATGATATTCCACCAAGAAACCAATAGCACTTCCTTACAAGATACAAAATTCCATCCTCTGGATCTCTAGGATGAGGGATCCATATATAGATGATTGCAGGGGGGCGAGTTAGCTTCTGGGATTGTGATTAGTGTCCTCTCTCTAATAGTTCTTGATTCCACTTGGAGATTGATGATCTCTTACTCATCCCTGGGCGAATTCAGAGAGGCAAGTGTCACAGGAGAAGTTTCTGGAAGATTCCATGACGATCCACCTTGAAAATTGTCTCTGCCATTTGTCTATTCTCATCCATCGCACCCTACAGAAAGGCTTTTTAGTATGCATCGCACCCTTTTTCACTGAGCAGGTGGGATGCATTGCACCCTCTGCACTGGGCAGTCTGTATGGTCCAGCTTTGACCAGTTCTGAGTAGTTTTCTGTGGATAACTTCTGGGAGATGATGCAATTAGCTGACCTTGTTCCTTTAGGGTATGAAACAACACTTTTATGGACTTAGGAGCCCTTGGTTTATGGACATGTATGATTGGGGTTGCAGTGCCCAAAAATGTCTATAACAGTTGCCCCCTAAAGCATGAGGTCGTTAATCTTTTGATGTCGGGTGAAATGCTTTATCATGAGGATCTGAAGTTTTTTCGAGCTGGAAGGTGACCTGTAATAAGATACAATACAATACATTATCTTCATAATATTTTTCATGATCTAGCTAAGGCGGTCATTCCCATGCTCAGCTTTATAAATTCATTTTCATGTACATGAGACAGACAACCGTTTGTGTGGCAGACTGATGATTCTGATAGAGTCATCATCCTTTGATTCGGATGATCATCTGTGCAGCAACAATGTACATTTGATGTCTTTATTTTCCTGAATATATCGCAGCCCAGATGGATGAAACTAGATCCGAGGTCTTCAAACTCATCCAATCTTCACTCGGATTACAAGTCGATCCATGTGAAATATGTTCTGGAGTCGAAATGGAAAGACATCACCTGATTACCAGCCAATGATGTAAGTTGTTAACAGGTGCGAGAGGGATCACCGATAATGATGATGACCCTCAAGGTACTACAGTACAATTTGTGTGGTTTGAAAAGGGACTTGGTGTCAAACACCACGCAAAATCTTTCAGTCGAAGACCATTGATGTAAACCTGTAGCCGGAAGTGAGAAACTTGCCATTGAGGCATGCAAGCTTCAAAGTATTGAAAGGGTTGCTCCTAAGTCAACTTCTTGGATAATGAGCTGATGTCGACAGGAAGTGACTCGTCGTAGGAAGGCCTTAATGAATCCCACATCTACGATAGAGTAAATGATTTTTGGAGGTGAAAACGATCTAATGATATAGGGTTCAGGGTGGCAGTCATGAAAGAATGGAGCGTGAATGTATTGTAGTGGATGAGACACAGGTGAATTCTCTGAGCGACTTCTCTTGAACATACTAGTGACACTGACGTGGATTGGTAGCGTTAACCCCAAATATGGATGGTGTGATGGACCAATGGTGATATGACCGGTGAATGGAATAACCCAATCCGACTCGGATGTGGAGCGAAAGTGTCATGTTCAAGAGCGACTTGCTACCAATAAAGTTTCTTCAAGTTTTCTTCCCAAATTCTCCCCAGTCATTGCTGACCAGTACCTTTATATTTTTGTCAAGCTTGAGGAGGATAACATGTGCTTGTTCTATAATTTTCCCTTCGGGCAAACCTGTCGCTATGTTTTAACGAGCCTAGCGACAGTGAAACTCATTCTTGTCTATATGGACAAGTTTGTTGCTATTCGGTTTTAACAAGTTTAATGACAAAGATAACTCGGTCCTTTTCAATTTTAGAGAGTCTAAAAGGGACGTAAAGGAAACTCCAATAATCCCTTTTCGTCATATAATCCCTTAAGTTCGAAAAAGTATAAAATAATACGAAGGGGATGAATTTTCGGTAATTTTAACGAGCCGAACAAGACAAGAGCTCGATCTTTTTGTGTAATAATCCCTCAGGTCCAAAAATATTAAAATCTAGAGGAGGGATAGCACTTCCGATTGTTTTAACAAGTTGGAGAGGTCAATCGCTCGGCAATCTTTTCATATTTTACAAGTCATATGAAAAGAGCTTAAATGAGACTCATCTTTTGAGGAATGAGTGATACTTTCAGGTAACAGCTGATTCTAGGTAAGGTTTCGAATTTTCCGTTCATGATAGTGTCACAAGGATGGCTAACAGGATCACTCTTCGCAACTGTTCCTCAAAAGGGGTAAACAATCAAATGGAGGTGAATGATCGACTAAAACAGAGTGGAGGTGATGGTAAGAACACGACCAGGGCTCAAAAAGCTAATGATAATGCATTCACAATGGTTATTTACCGAAAATTGGTTCATTTTTTAATGATATTAAACTCTGGGGGAACGTTTGCTCATTGCTAAGGTTTAATTTTTAACGAGCTTGAACTTCGCATAAAAATTGCTTGTGCCAGTCGTATAATAAGGATGTCTCATCGATAGGTTCAATTTTTAAGGAGCTTGCACCATTCGAAACTTTTCTCCGAATCCTTTCATTATGCAAGCTAGGAACGACCAATCCTACGAGTTTAAAGGGTTTAGAAACTACAAACTAAGAAAATAAATGGTCACTCTTTACTTTCAGGAAAAAAGGTTTGCATGCCCCCAGGTATAGTGAAGTAAAGTTCCCAGGTTACCATTTAGAAGTTCTTGTATTCGCAAGATAGTTTCCATCTGCACAGTAGATAGAAACACTTCCTTGGCTTAGTCCATCTAGACAAAGGCTCCAATCACCTAACCTTGACGAAAAATCTTATCCCGGTCTAACTCCCTCTTCCTACACGGATGGGTGTCAAACCAGGCTTAAATCTTTTACAGAAATTTACCCTATACCCAAGGTTTTCCTGTTGAAACAGACCAGGGTGCATGCCCGCTGGGTTTCAGTCATGTCCTCCTGAATCACTCGCACTCTTCAGGTGGATGGACTGGAGATTGATGATACATTCCTTATGTGAAAAGACCATTTAGGTAACTATTATCTATGTGTGAGCCGGGGAACGAAAGCTGGTCTACGAGCTTGACCACTCTGCCTTCATGTGGAAAATACATTACTCTAAAGAGTGAGGAGACAATGGCTCCCATGCTATAAATATAGTCGTGCGCAACGAGTATATTATAATCTAGACGTCCTTGGACTACCATTACATTCATGTAAATGGTTTTCCTTCTCAACGTTATACGCACATTGGGAAGGATCCCTAACGGTCGACTGGTTCCTTTGTCGAAGCCTATCAAATTTCTCATCTCAGGTAGAAGCGATGGTGAACCAAGCGCTTCCCAAGCAGTTGAGGAAAGGATACTCAAAGAAGCCCCTTCATCTATGATGGTGTTGACCATGATCATTTTTTAAGCTTGTACAATGATTCGGAATGGTACATTAGCCAGTACACGAGGTTTGCCTAGTAGATTCCAATCGAAGGAAACGACTAGGTTGCTTGGAGGTGGGACCGAATAGACGGCCGGATATGACTCTAACGAACTTCCTTCCTACGGTAAAGGAATGGGTAGATTGCCGCCATGTTCATCGGAGTCTGTGTTTACGAAAAGAATTTTCATGGTGTCATTCTCATTCTCCTCGATGATTGTGTCATCTAAATATGGACCTTCCGAAGACAAGACCGGGTCGACTGCCACCTCAACCTTTTGACTTTCGTCTGTTATGGATTCAGCGGGTTTATCTTCAATGACAGATGCTTCGATCGACCACAATGGTGTGTCGGTCAGATTTTCAACTAGTGACGGACTCGGCAAGAGTTTCTTATATCTAGGAGGAAGCTATAGCGGTGAAGCCGGACGGTTATCCAAAACTCTTTTAGCTTCGTCTAGGAAAGGACAATGGTGGACGATGTAATCGCCTTCACACAGTTTACAAGGAAATTTACATTTCCTTTTCTTCCCAAATGCTTCACTTTCACTAGTTGATGGTGTACTTTCAACATGATCTTCAGAGGTTGATGACATCGGATTGTGCAAACGAGGAGACCAGTCCCTTAAGATCCGAGGGATGCAAGGACAATCTCGATGATAGTGGTCTCCTTTGCAAATGACACATGGAGATTTAGGCTTGGATGATGCAGTGTGTGGATTTTCACTAGATGATGCCCGGTTACCCCTTTTTTCCTTTGGCTCCTTCTTCTTCTTTTTCTTCTCCTTCTCCTTCTTCTCCTTCTTAGTTACTTGATTTTTGGCTTTACTAGCTTTATCAAACGAAGAGGAAGGAGGAGAGGGAGAATCGGACAAAGTAGAAGGTTGGGGGGTAACTTTAGTATCATCCAGTTGCTGACTCAATTGTTCAGGAATCATGGTGTTCTGAACGACGGAAGTCGAGAAGAGCCATATTGGCAAGCCAATCATCAATCTTGGAAGTGACAATGTGGCCATATGAGGTGCACCAACATCTCCCCAAGAGGAAAAAGGACTAGGATTTCCTCCAAGGGGAAATCCTTGGTTGGTGGAATCCATTTTTCTCAACCTAAGACCAACGCGAGAATGGTAATATTATTCTGATTAAAATAAATTTTAGACGCTTTGACACAACTTGATTTTTCAATTTTTAAGAGTCGAGAAAAAACAAAAGATGACTCTAGTCACCTTTGATTTTTAATGAGCCTGAAGTGACAAGTGCTCAGATGGACCTTTTCCTTTAAGGAGTCTGAAAAGGAACAAAAGAGACTACTCTGGAAATCTAAACAGAGGGATTACCAAACCAATTGTTAAACTGTAGAATACTTTTTACGGTTCGGCAGTCAATCTTCCCGAATGTTGTGTTTAGTGCATTGCGATTGATAGGGCAACAGACACGGCTTCCTATGGATAAAGGATATAGCCTATTGTGGTCTCCCAATATATACTCGACGGTATGTGGGAGCACAAGTCCGTACTGGCACTTGTCATCTCAAAGAGGTGGAATCACCCAACCAACAATGAAAGCGACAGTTACCAGGCTTTACGACGCCAGAATACGTCTCTAGCCTAGACTTCTAGATGTTGTGCATTAGGTTCCAAAGCGTTTTTATGTTCATTGAATTTATTTTACAATTGATCTTTCTTAAGAAATTTTCCTTTCAGGTTCACCACGTGATGTAGATATGCAATTCCTAAAATGCAATCTAAGATGATAAACAATCGTTTAATCTTCTTTTTGCAATGAAAATCCTAGCTACTAAAGAAAGAGAAACGATATTCTTTCAACATAGAGCAGAGAGCACACACTAGATGCACTATCCTAAATCAAACCAAAAAGCAATCTAAATGAAATGCACATGCATGTATTTTTTTTCAGCTTACTTAATGTGTGAATGACAAGAAGAACGCTATGTACAAATCTGAATTATCTTTTCAAAGCGACAGTACTAACAAATTTCTCTTCAAAAATGAAAGGAAGATAATGACGACACTTTGCTATTTTGAATTGAAAACTATGTTCGACACTTGAAAAACTACTAATTCAAATCAAATACAAGAGTAACTGTATAATCAACCATCAAGAACAATAGAATTATTTTATTTGACTAAAAACAACATTTGCGACACTTTCAAATCAAAAGACGACAATTTGATTATGCTACTTCTTTGTAAAAGAGAACTGAAAATGGAGCACAATACATAAAAACATTCACAGTTCTATGCACAATGGAGGCGGAATGATGGAAAGGAAGGGAGTTTCCACAGTGGTATATTAATCACAGACAACAAAACTCCTGAATAAAGTTGAAGAGAGTGAACACAGAAACCAAAATCTGAGAGTAGAAGAGGTCTTGTCTGATCAACGCACCTACAACACAGGGAAAGTGCGATGCAGTGCACCTACTACACATGGGAGGTGCGATGCATCCAGATTCCCAAGAGGAGAAGGTGCGATGGTCCAGGGACGAGACTTCAACTAGGTTCCGAGTCACAGTTTGTAGCTCAGTTCATGGATTTAGGCCGAGCAAGTGATGTTCAATAAATATAAATCACAAGGGTTGATCTAATGAGGTTACTAGAGCCACCACTAGGGCAATTAGAAGGTTTTCAAATCGATTGTTCAGTTTATAAACAAAACCCGGAGATAGACTGAAGCAGCATTGATCTACTTTGCACTTGCATAGAAAATGCAGTTCGAAGGCTAGTTGGCTTGACTTCAGGCTCCGTCTGTAAGTTTATAAAACAAACAAATATAAACAAGCAAAAAATCTATTCTTTCCCCAGTAGAGTCGCCATTTTTTTATCAGGAAATCTAGTGTCCACTTGGAGCTGCTAGTCCCACTAAGACGGGTAGCTATCTTAGAAACAAACAAACTAAAACTACTTTCGTTTTCCTTTATGAGAAATACATAAGAGGGGAATGAAGGACACCAACCTCAGTCTTGCGCTTGGTTCCTTGCTCGGTTCCTCTCCCTTCTGACAGATCCTTGTCGCTTCTCCTTCGTCTACCCAGCTTCAAAGAGCACCTGTGGAATCAAAGCAGCATAATACTATCGAAGAGCAGACATCTACAATCATAAACAATATAGGACCAGATATATATTGACCACACAAATTCATATATCATCAAACATACAAGAATGTGGAGGAAAACTTGAATAGCTTTATTAATATCAAGAATAGCAAAGAGGATTACAACCAATTGTTCTGACCCAGTGTCATCCTCTAGCATGAAAGCCCTTCTTTCTCCTCATGAAAAGCGTAGATCACCAAACACTATGATATTCCACCAAGAAACCAACAGCACTTCCTTACAAGATACAAAGTTTCAGCCTTTGGATCTCCGGGATGAGGGATCCATATATAGATGATTGCAAGGGGGTGAGTCAGCTTCTGGGATTTTGATTAGTGTCCTCTCTCTGATAGTTCTTGATTCCACTTGGAGATTGATGATCTCTTACTCATCCCTGAGCTAATTCAAAGAGGCAAGTGTCATAGGAGAAGTTTCTGGAAGATTCCATGATGATCCACCTTGCAAACTGTCTCTGCCATTTATCTACTCTTGTCCATCGCACCCTATAGAAGGGATTTTCAGTATGCATCGCACCCTTTTTCACTGAGCAGGTGGGATGCATTGCACCCTCTGCATTGGGCAGTCTGTATGGTCCAGCTTTGACTAGTTCTGAGAAATTTTCTGTGGAGAACTTCTGGGAGATGATGTAATCAGCTGACCTTGTTCCTTTAGGGTATGAAACAACACTTTTAGGGACTTAGGAGCCCTTGGTTTATGGACATGTATGATTGGGGTTGCAGTGCCCAAAAATGTCTATAACAAGGAGCCCACATACTTCAAACATATATTAACTATTACATTGATATTATGAGCATGCAATGGCTTTTCAAAAGTGCTTAAGGGTTAAATTGGATACAAACACAATCATGGTTGTCACACAAGAACCAAACATCATGCAATACAATAAAGATATACTTTGCAAAAAAAATAAAATAAAATTATCATTATGCAAAGTTCAAAGATAAAAAAATATGCACCAACAAAATATGGTTGTAACACAAGAACCAGCCATGTTGCAATTCAAGTTAAACACTTTGCAGAAGTATAAAGTTATCAAACGATATCATGCAAAGTTAAGCCAAAGCTCAAGGATCAAAAGAATTAATGTAATATATATTGCATGAGGACATGAAATAGCTTCAGTTGGGGGGTATGTTGGGTCTTGAAATTGTCATTAATTTCCATTAAACTTTCACTATTATGTCCATTATATCACCTCCATTTCACTACCATGTCACTACATTCATCCCACTTTCATTATCATTGGGCCACATTTATGTTTTTCCAAACTTTATTAATTCTTAGCCTTTTTAAGTGAATTTGTGGTTAAAAATTAGAAAATAATGTGCATATTATTATACCTAACAAGTGGGTTGAGATTGTTGACATGTGTAGGTCAAAAGGAGGCTTCTAGAATACCTTTATATGGCACCCTAATGCCAAATTCGAATTTGAGTGGAGAGAATCATGGGATCATGAGGATATGTGTCACATCTCCTAATTGTATTGAAACTATAAGAAGACATGTGTTTTATCAGTTCCTATTTTGATTGGGACTCTAGAGGTAGAGGGAGAGATTCATGGAACCTCATTAATGAGATGGCTTCTCATCTTTTTGTATAAATAGGAGATCTATCTCCTTCATTTGTTAGCTTAACTTTTTAGTTCTTAAGCTTGTAGTTTTTTCGTAGCTCTTTAGCTTAGAGCTCATAGTTCTTCTTTGATGGCTTTGGAAAGCTTTGGAGAGCTTTGTTGTACTTTGTAATTTTGAAGAATTTGAATAAAGCTTTGATGTTCTCAACATGGAAGGAGATGTGAAGTAGATGTCATGGAGCATACTAGAATGTAAGGTAGAGTAGATTTTATTTTGTAGTTTTGCTTTGATTTCATTCAAGTATGTCATTTGATTACTTTCAACTTTGATAGATTAGATTTTTCCATTCATGCAATTTTAATTCATGCAAGTGTGTTCAACTGGTTGATTGTAGATTAGGTTTCTTTACATGTTTCTTGTATTTGCTTATTAGATTAGTCTCTCATGCTATATGATGATATTTCTGGAGCCTTTAGCTTAACACTGTTTTAGAAGTTAATTGGTGAAATATTGTGATTATAGGTGAGATGGTTGGCTTTGATTTCTTTAGTGTGCAATTAGATAGTTTAGATGTCATTTCTTTCATGCTATATGATGGTATTTCCAAAGCCTTTAGCTTAACACTATTTTAGAAGTTAATTGGCGAAATATTGTGATTATAGGTGAGATAATTGGCTTTGCTTTTCATTTTATTGCTTTCAAGTTTGATAGTTTAGATTTTCCATTCATGCAATTTTAATTCATGCAAGTGTGTTCAACCGGTTGATTGTAGATTTATCTAATTGTGTAATTTATGTTTGACAAAATATTCCAAGAAAGTAGTCTTCCTATTTTTCGATTGGTGAATTGGAGCATAGAGAACACAGTAGATTAGTTTTTCTTTACATGTTCTTGCCTTTTGCTCATACTCATTACATAAGTTCATGTCTCATTGAGTTTTTTTAGTTCCTTAAGAACGAAATTGGCGATATGTGAAGTTATGAATGGGACTTGATTTGTTTTTCTTTCTTTCTTTTCTTAGATATTTTTACGGCTTAGATTAATCTAACTGTTCAAAGTTTTGATTTCTTTCATTTTCTCTTTTCTTTAGAAACTATATTCTCACATAAGAAACAAAAACCCCAAAAACAACATAAACTATAAAACAAAGAAGTAAGAAAAAGGTTAACTAAGCACATATGGTGCACCACACTTCATCAATTTACGATACTTGAATTGATAATTTATGTAGAGCAATTTAGGACACTAAATTTACTAGACATTAATGATGGAGCAGACACTAGCATATAGAATGCAAATGGAAACGCAAGGCCTTGACCCAGCCCCGGGGATGGCACACAGTGGATTTCAAGGGCGAGGTCGAGGACAAGGAGGAATGGGGCCAGAAAGGGGCCGAGGACAATTAATCTGTTACAATTGCGGTGGACTAGGGAACTACGCTCGCAATTGCACCAACCCAGTGAGACTATCTTGTTTGTACTGTGAGCAGTTTGATCATGAAATGATAGATTGTCCTATGTTGATTGCACAAATGCACAAGAAAGGGGTACCACAGCCTACTCCGACCCAGAATGTCCAAATGATGAAGTGTGAGCCGCGCGGAGAAGACTCCAACGTGAACATAGTACTCCGAAGCTGCACAACCACAGGGGAAGACAAGGGGAAGCATCTTGAGGAAGATACATGCGTTAGCAAGGCTCCTACAAAGGATCCTGAGTTCAACTTGGAACAGACAAAGGAGACGTTTGTAGAAACTAAGAAGAGCTTCATAGAGACCTCTACTTCAGGTAGTAAGAATCAACTAGAGCCAGGAATGGATCCTTCTATGCTTACTACCTTTCTAGAGACCTGCATGAAGTTGCTGCATGATAGTAAGATAGTTAAAGGATTACAAGAGTTGATCACGTGATGCGCGGGATCGGGTGAACCCCACGTAGTCTGGAAGTTTGGAAATCATAATTGCACATAGCGAGAGAGATGAGATTGACGGCGCAGATCGGTGAATACGAAATGGATCAGGTTATCCTGGACCTAAGTTCGAACGCGAATGTGTTACCTAAGCAGACCTAGGAATGCATGGGTAGGCCCGCGCTGCAGTGGTCCCCTATTTAATTGCGGATGGTGAACCAACAAAATATCGTGTCCATGGGAAGATTGCAAGGAGTAACAGTTGCTACTGAAGACACGAGCACACAGACAAATTTTGAAGTGATGAAAATTATTGATGACAACAATCCTTACCCCGCATTGTTAGGAATCGACTGGGCGACAGATATGAATGGAGTCATCAATTTGAAGAAGAGGAAGATGATATTTGAGAAAAAATCCCTTCACATAGTAGTTTTGCTCGATCCAGCCGAAGGTGCGTGATACACCGAACCTGTACGCGACAATGGAAGTGACGATGAGTTGGATTGTATCTACAAGATAACTACACGAGATTATGATTGGGTAAATTTGACTACAGATGGAAGAATATCGTGGGAGTGCGCAGGTTCTTACACCTCGGATTTCGATGAGGAAGATGAACATGGCACAATCGGTTGAACGGTGTGACAATGCTGAGTTGCCATATGATGACTAAATCACTGTGTTTCATAATAGCCCAGGTCCACGATCTACCAATATATGATGGACTGACAGTGGTGGATGAATTCTTGAACAAGTTTGAGAGTGTAGTACCAGAGCACCAGCAGTTTGATGCATTGAAATGGGCACTGCGTGCGACACCTACGTGTTGGTGGGGAACACATCAAGGAAACTTTGAAAACTGGCACAGCTGCAGGAGGATGATGCAGCTACGATTTGGGGAACCAGAACTATGAATAGCCGAGAAATATGATGGACATGATGACCCATGCACGCACCTCGCAAAATGGACCAAGGCCTATGGAGAAGAACCTCAGCCTGAATGGGTACACTTATTCTACCATACCCTGGATTTCATACCTAGAAACTGGTACACTGAGACAGAACTCCGACATGGTATAGGCGAATGGGATATCTTGTGCGAGGGTTTTTTGTTAACATTCTCATTTGAAGACCCATGGTCAGATACTGTTGATGACACGTTGTAAGCCATGAAAGCCTCCATCTTCAAAGTACCACAAGAACCGCAGGAAGTAGTTCAACCAGTAGGGTTGACCCAGTTAAGCCATGCCATGGAATGATATAACGTACAGGTAGAAGAGGATGATGATGACCCCCGAAGCATTAATATTCCAGAAACCAAATGGAATCGTGAAGTTCGAGGACCATCAATTGAGGACCCTGACATCATTGTGCCGCTAAAAACCAAGCAGGTAAACATTGGTACCGATGTAGAGCCGAAGTATGTGATGCTTGGGGACTATTGGGATGATGCTATAGTGGATAAGGTCACCGAGTTACTCCGCGAGTATCAAGATTTGTTCCTGACCAAAATCATGGATTTAAAAGGGATCATTAGTGACTTAGGGATGATAAAGATTACTCTGAAACTAGACACGAAGCTAGTTAAGCAGTGACCTTACCGGTTGAATCTGAAGTATAAAGAAAAGGTCCGCGAAGAGTTGGAAAAGATGCTTGCAGCAGGAATAATTGAACCAGTGGAAGAGTCTGAATGGGTAAGTCCTATGGTAATGCAGGAGAAAAAACAAAAGGGTGAAATTTGAATCTGCATGGACCTCAGAAAGCTCAACAATGCATGTGTTCATGATCCATTACCGACACCATTTACAAATGAAGTATTGGAAAATGTTGGCGGATAGGAGGCTTACTCATTCACGGATGGTTTCTCAGGGTACCATTAGATCAAGATCGCATCGGAAGATAGGAGAAACACAGCCTTCGCAACGGAATGGGGTTGTTTTCAATACACTATTATGCCTTTTGGACTGAAGAACACACCAGCAATATTTTTGCGCGCAGTGGTGGCCTTGTTCAAGGAATTCATCCATAATTTTCTGGTGGTCTATTTCAATGATGGGACTATATTTGGGTTAGTTAAAAACCACATAGCAATCTTACCATTAATGCTGGATACTTGTCGACGACACCAAATTGCGCTGAATCTTAAGAAGTGCACCTTCTTCGTCCCCTTTGGAAATTTTCTCGGCCATGTGGTCTGCAAACAAGGCCTGATGGTGGATCCTGTGAATATTGTTGTTATTCTCAATCTGGAAGCACCACGAAGTGTCAAACAACTACGCACCACTTTGGGGCACACTGGTTACTATCGGATGCTTATTAAGAGTTATGCACAAATCACGGAACCAATGGAACAGTTACTGAAAAAGGACGCTACATATTGTTGGAATGATGAGTGTAAAAAAAGTCTGGAGGTTATCAAGGAAAAACTGGCGCCTGCTTCCATCTTGTTCTTTCCAAAATGGGCGTTGTACTCATGCAGGAAGGTGTGGAAGGCATTGATCACCTAATCGCGTTCGCGATTCAACAGCTATCCAGAGCTGAAAAGAACTATTCTACTACTGAGCGCGGAAGATTGGCGATGGTATACGCACTCCAGAAATACCGCCACTATCTATTTGGTGGGCACTTCAAGATGTATATTGATCATTCCATGTTGAAATACCTGGTGAACAAGCCTGTGTTGGGGGGGCACATATGCAGATGGTTGTTACTGTTTCAAGAATATGACTTCAAGGTCATTGTCAAGCTGGGGCACTTAAATGCAGGTTCGGATCAGCTATCATGAATTGAGAATGGCGAGGAGCCAATAAATTTGCACAACTCTAAGTAGTGTGTGTCGCAGATGGCCACTTCGAAGATATAATCCATTTCTTAACCACAGGGACTACACCACAGGGATATTTAGTCCAGTAGAAGAAATAATTGGTGGTATGTGTGGCAGATTTTTCTGTCATCGCGGGGAACCTCTACAAAATGGGAAACAATGAGATATTACGGAGATATGTACCTAAATTTGAATCGAGACATATCCTCACAGAAGCACATGGGGGGGCTGTAGGAGGATACTATGTGGGATAGGCGATGACATAGAAGATTCTTCGCGCTGGACTATGGTGAAAAACCCTACATCAAGATTTGAAAGCATACTGTTGGGCCTGCGATGTATGTCAATGGACTGGGAAACCATCGCAAAGGGATGAGATGCCACTCAATCCACAGATGACGCTGCAGCCATTTGGAAAATGGGCGATAGACTTTCTGGGGCAGATCAAACCTCAGGGGAGGATGGGTGCGCGTTACATCATCACCATGACAGAGTACTTGACTCGATGGGCGGAAGCATAGTTGGTTAAGGACTGCACGACTGCCATGGTTGCGAAATTTTTGTTCGACAAAGTGTTGACACAGTTTGGATGACCAAAAATACTAATGAGTGATTGTGGAATGCACTTCCTAAATGAAACTATCAACGCACTCACCGAGGAGTTCCAAGTATATCATCAGAAAAGTACATCGTACCATCTGCAAGCTAATGGGACAATGGAAGCATTCAGCAAGATTCTGGAGACTGTGCTGACCAAAGTATGTAACACGTAATGAAATGATAGGGACTTGTGCATACCTGATGTATTATGGGCATATAGAACCACATGCAAGAAATTGACGGTTCAGACACTGTTCAGGTTAGTCTATGGCATAGAGGCAGTCATGCCAATGGAATACATCGTACCTAGTTTGTGGATAGTAGCAATGATAGGCATGTTAGATCACGAAGCCTTGGAAGAGAGACTCACGCAATTAGAAGAAGTTGAGGAAGAACGGTTTCTGGCAGGATTCCATCAACAGTGGTAGAAACAACACGAGAAAGCTTGGCACGATCGCCATATCAAGTTGTGCACGTTCAAGATAAATGATTTAGTGTTGATGTATGACAGCAAGTTCGAAAAATTTCTTGGAAAATTTAGAATGCATTGGTTGGGACTATATGTGGTAAAAGACATCACAGAAGGAGGCATGGTCTAGCTAGTCAAACTTAATGGAGAGCCCTTCCCAGGAAGATTAAATGGTGGTCACCTAAAGCCCTACATGGGTGGACCGACTGTCTGACTAACCAAATGAAGCACAGTCTCACCACTCTAGACAATTGAAAGAGAGTGTGGGACTATAAAACATTCTATTAGGGAGATGCGTGATAATACGAGTGTGCCTAGGGTCGATATGTCATAGGGGTCGGGATCGCACAGAAGGGGTTGCGCTTGCATGGAGAAACAAGGAAGTGATCGTTGGTGTCATTTTTCATGACAAGATGTCTGAGTTAAGGTGAAAAGGAGTGGGCGGCGGGCAATTAAGACATGGAGTCAGAACTCAATTTGAAGTGATCAACCACCAGTATAGCATTAATGAGCCAGAAAAGGAGGGAACAATAGAATTTGAATTTCAGCAGGCCTATAAATCACAGCTGGTCATCCACCGAACAAAATGTGGCATCTTAAGAATTAAGTTATTATGCTATCCAATAGGTATGGACCCGTCAAACTTTGACGCATTGAGAGTAAGGCCAGTGTTTGCAACAGTACCAAAAGAGATGCAGGACCTTCGGGATAGCATAATGTCGGTAGCCAAGGACACCGCACCAAGCCCAATGCCAACGGTGGGAGATGTACCGGAAAATCCTAGATAGATAGCAAGACCGGTACGGATGTTGTCGCGAAACCCACAATTTGGTAGATGATATCTGAAAGATAAGGGTAAGACGGGGAATATTGCGACAAAAGACGTCAGTTTAAACAGAATTGAAGTGGGTCATGTGTCCACACTGAGACTTGAAGATTGGGACCTCGTGGATAGCAACAACTCTCTTGCAAAAATGCAACACAAGCTTCAGTAGACATTGAGTATACTGACCCAGAGATTGCGAGCTTACTTCTCTGGAACAAAAAGTTCACGCATTTGAAATCTCAGCTAGAGCTAAAATCCTATTAGGGGTCGCTTTTCGTTAACCTAGAAGACCCGAATGAGCATCATAAATTAAGCGAATTAGTAGGGGCAATGGCGCAGGAACTTGAAGAAGAATTGCAGGTGGCAATGATGGAGCAACAAATTGTAGTACGTCACTCACAGGGATGGTGGACTGCAAAGCCTTGGCAGCACGACTCACCACACCGATGGAGTGACTCGGGATGAGTCACGATGATTGTGTTGGGGGCCTGTTGGGCAACGGATCCCCCGCGTAACAGTTTTGAGGTTTAAAACCCACAAGTGTGGGTAATGATGTTGTAAAAGCTCTGTTAAGTGTGAAAAGTGTGAATTGTAATAAGTCAAGTCAAAGGGTAGTCCGCCCTAAAATATTGTAATTTAATATAGAATGTGTCGGCCTACCCATGGTTCGCAGACCATGGGAATGTATAAATAGAGCGAGGTTCTAAGGGTAGAAGGCAGTTTTAGTTCGGATGAAAAATATTATGGGTTTTTGAATGCGATATTCGCTCTGAGTCTGTAAGTCCGAGTCTTGGGTCGTAATAGTAGTAAGAGGCTCTGTAGCTGTGTGCGCAGAGGTCTGATAGAGTCCGTAGCTATGTGCATGGACCCTGCAGCTGTGTGCACGGACCCCTACGGCTGACTACGCAGGGTAGAGTTAAGGTTGTAACAGAATAGAAGTTAATAAAAGATAAGTTGATTCTGAAATATTGTGCATCTATTCATAGATTTGTATGTTTATGCTTCTGTTATATGTTTATGCATCTTGTTATAGTTTATGATTGCACGCACTAATTATAAGGGTTAATTGAATAAATAAGAATACTGGGCCCACAAAATTAAGTCATATCTATAATAATAACACAGTAATGGTAAAGGATATTGATAGTGCCTCATTTCACTACGCGAAGGCCAGATAGTTGCACGAAGCAGTGCGAGCACAAGATCAATTTGCGACCTTTCCAGACCTCATCAAGACATCCCTAGGGTGTGGAAACCTGGTTCCAGCACCCTCCCATACTACTTCGGGTCAGACCTCAGTCCGTACTCCATGGAATGTTGCCAAAAGGGCCGATAGTGTCAAGATTTGTTTGGCTAAAACACTTCTGAACCTATGTCAGGCCCCAATAAGCCAACACCTTCTACTATGATGATTCTCTACAAAAAGCCTGCAACTAACTTGAGATTCCATCTTTACCATCACAGTAGTTCATCATTTTATGAATTTTCCACTAAGCCTTATGCTATGATGATTCTCTCCTTAAATCTTGTAGCTATCATAGGAATCCTTCTGAGCCATGAAAAATCATGGGATTCCTCCTGGGCCATTACTGCCAACATCTGTTGTGACAAGCATCCAAGCTAGTCTATTTGGCGTCAATGCCAACACTCCTACCAACAGTTAGGCAATTCCAGCTGCTCAACACATCTCCCCAACATGACTATTGTCATCAATGCCAATACACTTGTAGATGCCTTCACTAGGCCACTGGCCATCCAGAAAATGTCAATTGTCCAACAATCTCCCCCTTTGGAATTGATGGAAACACTCCATCCTTCTCTTCAAGTGATGGCCAAACCTCATGCTACTTCCACACATCTCATTGCATGAGACACCAATGGCCTTATTTCTTCTGCATAGACCATCACATCTTCTCCACAACTTCTCTCCCCCTTTAACATCAATGGCAAGGGGCTACAAGTTTCCTTTCTCTCCCCATGAAATCACTTGGTTGTGAAGACAAGAGTGTAGGTATTGAGATGTGCATTCTGCTTCGTAGACATCTCTACTAGGACTGTCCCTACAACTGCGCCATAAACTGGGAATATTTTATATTCTCCCCCTAAACATATACTACCTTTGATTGAATGCCTCCAGTTTTGGACACCTTATGGTTGTTGGCTAAGCATTCTCTCCACTAATTAATCTTTTGTATCAAAAATACTGATACCCATTAAATTGCTCATGGTATTTCTGTTGCTACAAATACCAATTAATGATGATACATTTTATCTCACACTTCTTCAATGTTGTTGCTTCTTCTTCCGAGACTATGCTCACATTATTTGAGCGTCTCCACTTCTCCCCTTGATATCATTCTCATACAATAGGGGCTACTTCTTATATCAATTACAGCAAAGGAAATGATACAAATGGAACAATGTACCAGGAAAACTTTAATATTTATTTTCTCAAAAAGAAATGTCCATTTGCACACAAGGTTACTTACCATGAGCCCAACAAAACAATTGAGGGTTAAGGGACATGAAAATATTACACCAATTTTGTTTCATGAACACAAGACTTCTATGCATAATAAAACTCACAACTTAAATGAAATAAGGGTATTTCACCAAAGATGAAAACCTTTCATTTGCTCAAGAATCTCCCTTTCTGAGGTTTCCCATTGTTGCTTGTTACTGCTTAGCAAAGCAGGTCCCCTTAAGCCAATGCTCCTTGATCTCCTACAACAACTTTATTTCCTCTACATGGGGACTGATCATGTGGACTTGACTTGACGGTGAGCTTCCTCTCATTCCACACTTCCATTGCAGCCCATCTTCTTCCCACAACATAAGATATTGTTGTGTACTCTTCATGTTGGATGCACCTCTCCTTTTCAATGTTGATACATTCAAAATAACCCAATTTATTCTTGTAATCAGCAAGAAAACATAGCCATACCTTCATCAATTAGATGCACTTTTATTTTCATCCTTTTTGGCTTCCCGCATCTAACTTATTCGGCCTCCCTTGAATCCATTATCTTCCTTTACTAAAGAGAAATATAGGATCTACTCCCCTTGAGCATTGTTGGGTTGTGTTATATTCTTTCCATGTAGTTAATAGGGGGTTTGAAGGGCACCCGTAACCCCACTTTATGGGGACCGGGGTAGCGCCCTGGAAAATTTTGGTTTTGGACCCTATGTTAGGTTGGGCGGACCCACATATGATTTTGTGCATGATTTTCGCACATGTTTTTTGGAAGCGATGGTTTTTGGTCCATGGTATTGGACGCGATGGTTTTCGGTCCATGGTATTGGACGCGATGGTTTTCGGTCCATGGTATTGGATGCTTCGGCATGTATAAATATGTGTTGTAACATTGAAAGGAACATAATGAAAAATCAAGCTGGTAGTCCCGGTTTTGGGATCCAAGGGAAAATCTGTGTGTATATGTGTTTTATGTGTTATGATCTCACATTGTTTATTTTCTGTGTTTTAGAATTCATATGCAGGTAATTTATGTACAGGGTTAAAACCTACAAGCATATCATACTCCTTCTTCCTCCAGACCTTCAATGGTAGATTCCTGATAGAAGCATTTCTCTCTAGCTTCTTATTTGCCCATGTTTGGGTCTTCTCTTGACTGCGCAAGACTAGATGACACTTCTCTTTCACCTCCTCTTTCTTCAACTTGCTCTTTTGATACTGATCATTAAAGAGAAACTTGTATTCACTTGATCTTGTCTTCAAATCCTGAGCAACTACATTCTCATGAATATGTTGAGGAGCATGCCATTTCTTCTCATTTCTATAGCCTTCTCTCTTGTGCCCAAATTTTCCACAATTGCAGCATTTGATTTGGCCTAAGCAATGGGCAGAGGAGTTACCCTTTTTTACAATGATTTTTTCAAAACTCCTATCACGGCTAGCATGCCTTCTCCTAGCCTTTCTGTGCATTCTTGGGTTGCTTCTACCCAACACATCTTGTTTCCTTGCATACCATCTATATTCTATGGCTTTATGTCCAAAATTATTGCAAGGAAAAAAGTACTTGTGAAAATTCTTTTGATGAAAAAGGTTACCTTTTCTTTGAAGGCTTTGTCCTTGAGTAGGAAAGGACCTCTGTTGGCTCTTCATGTGCCTTCTATGATAGTTTGCATTACCTCCATGCACTCTCCCTTGCAGCTACCTAGACCTCTTCTGTTGCATTACTGATTGTTGCTTCTTAGCCTTCTGTTGTTTCCTTTCCTTCTCTTCTTGCTACTTATTTCCATGTTTTTGTTGTTGATGTCCAACAACCTTTCTTTCTTTGTTTTTGTTGGAACCTTGAACTCCCTTTACATGGGAAGTTTATGCTTTCACCTTTGCCTTATTGAGCCAGGGTTTTCTTTGAAACCAAAACTAGTCTTGATGAGAGGGAATATTTTCTTTCTAGGAATCTCATTTAATACTTTCTTGCTCCCCTCAATCTTTCGATAATGAGACAAATCTTTATTTTACTTTTCTAGGTCATCTCTCAATGGGACTACTTAATTTTGTAGTCTCTCACAATAAACTGTCTTCTCACTCAGCTAATTGGTTAACATCCCATTTAGTCTGCTAGCCTCTTCTTGTTGAACATTTAGATCAAGTAATGTTTTTCTCAACCTTTCATTCTCAAGCTCATAAATTTTCAGTTTCTCCTCCTGCTTGAGATTTTCCATTGATAGGTCCTTGATCTCCTTTGGAGCCAAGATCAACTTATTTCTTAAAACTATTCTTTCATCTAGATCCTTTTCTTCACTATCAGAGGTGCTAGCTGATTTATCACAAAGCTCTACAACCATCTCTGCATCCATGGAGTCTTCCATAGGTCTAAGGGTTATCCCTTCTTCATCACCACCTGGGGTATTCTCATTTTCTCTTGTGGATGAACACATTGGGAATATCTCTTCTTCCCTTGAGGATTCCTTATTTACTATTGCTACTAAAACAGGTTTATCTTCATTACAATTACTAGATGCATAGCTATCTTTATCTTCAAGTGATATGCATGTAGATCTAGATAATGAAGGACTTATATCTTTGCATTTATCACACAACAATATCTTACCTTCTTAGCAACATGATCTCCCTTATAGGAATTCTTCATCATTAACCCGAGTGTTATGAGAAACAAATTTTGCATGTTATGACTCATTGTTAGAGAAACAAGGTTCTTTTTCCTTCTTGATGAGCCTCATCAATGGGTAAATTATATGGACCTTAATGCACCTCCAGCTTACTAAAATCAACTTTTCTCATAATTCTTTACATGTTTTAATTATATTTTTCTTAATGAGAAGAGTACAGATGAGATGTCATGTCTTATGGTCTAATGTTCATTGATTACAGGTTTTGGATAAAATTTTGGTTAATTAAAGGGTAGGAACTCGAATGAGACAAGCAAGGGGGGTTCTAGGAGATAGGATCTCCCTCCCTAACTCCTCACCCACTCTAATATTCCTCAATTAAATCTATTCAATTCAAAGTTGCAAGTAGCCGAGTCATGAGGTTCATTGGCAGCCAAGCCAATGACAATTGAAGACCAGTTGATCTCGAGATTGGGAGTCAAGCCTCCCTAAATTTAAGGAAGTTGTTGTAAACTTTAGTTGTATCAATAAAGAGGCCTAGAGCCTCATTAGGGTTTGGATTTTTCCTTCAAGATAGCTAGCAACATTTTTGAGTTGAAGCATTGTAACTAAGCACTCTTGGGTATTTTTGATATTTTAATGAAAATGAGAAGCGTTCCCTTGTTCCAGCACTGAGTTGACTCAGAGGGCTGAAGCTCTTGGGCTAGGGCCGAACCCTAGTAGCAGAGGTTCCTCTTTTTGTAGATGTATGCTTAGATTATACTCATAGTTAGTTGTTGAACTAGTTTTGGTGTTGTTAATTTGCAAGTATTGGTAGGGTTAATTAGTTTGCTTCCATTTGTGAATAGTTCTAACAGTGTCATCATAGTGGCAAGAAGATATTCCATAATGGTTGTTAGTAAGTGGTTTCCACCTCGCTTCTCCCTTTCAGGGATCATGATTTGAGGAACACTTACCATACAACCCAAAAAAACAGAATTCTTGCTTTTCTGCGTAATATAGGGTTTCCTAATAATTAGGTCATTATCTTTTAGTTTCATAGGATAAGATGCAATTGGTATTTATGATCTCTTAGGTTTTGTACTAATTTCACAACACTTTTATATTGGTTTCAAACACTTCCATTCATGAACTTAGCAAATAAATAGTGATAACTCTGTGTTCTTCTATTGAATAAACCAATGTTCCACCAAGACTCCGGGACGAGGACACGCGGGTGTGGGGAGACGCACAAGGGGGACGTGTGGGAGTACCCTCAAATTTTAGGGAAATTTAAGGGGGACGGGGGGACGTCGAGGTATATAACTTTTTTTAATATATATATATATATATATATAGAGAGAGAGAGAGAGAGAGAGAGAGAGAGAGAGAGAGAGAGAGAGAGAGAGAGAGAGAGAGAGAGAGAGAGAGAGAGAGAGAGAGAGAGAGAGAGAGAGAGAGAGAGAGAGAGAGAGAGAGAGAGAGAGAGAGAGAGAGAGAGAGAGAGAGAGAGAGAGAGAGAGAGAGAGAGAGAGAGAGAGAGAGAGAGAGAGAGAGAGAGAGAGAGAGAGAGAGAGAGAGAGAGAGATAGATAGATATATATTTCAAATTCATATTCAATAATGAAAGCATAAATACAATGATACATACACAATTGAATTATGTAATGAAATACATTGATCCATACTCATCATCCTTACTAATACATACATGATTCATCCATACACCATGAGATTCAATAATGAAATACTTGATACATATTCATCATTCATTATTCACCATTCTAGAATCTACATTGATTTAAAAATTAAATTCATCATTCATCACTCTAGATTGTAAATTGATTTAAAATTAAAATTGATCATTCATCATTCTAGAATCTAATTAGTACTAAGCAAAATAGACTATAATAGATACTGAAATCTAAAGACTGGAATAGTAAATTGATATAACTAAACTCAAAAACAGTGGAGTGATGAGTCTAAAAATCACTCTAAAGTACACAGAGGGCTTGGTGCTCTTGATTAAATACTAATTCCATACCCTTGTACATGATAAAATGCAATGGAAACATTGCAATCCATCGAATCTTGAATCCCTGAAAAATTGTTAAGTCTGCTAGATTTTGAGTGAGATCTAAAATTCTACTTTCTCCATATGAAATCCAATGAGGTCGGAACCACTCTCAAACATCCTGAGTCATTTCATGGTAATGTTAAAAATTTAAGTAAAAGGATGAAAATGAAAGATAAAGGAGAATGTCACTTTTACTTTAAGAATTTAACATTACCATGAATTGCATAGCATTAGTAGGCAATATGATCAAATACTAGGTTTCCCCTATCATTAATCATTGTTTACAAGCAAATTTAAGGGGGGACGCATAGCCCATTTTGAGGGGGGACGCCCAGGCATCCCCCTTTTGGGGAGTCACGTCCCCCACACTGGGGAAACATCCCCCCTTGTGTCTCCCCATGTCTCCCCAAAAGGGGAACGTGAGGAAACGTTTCCCCAGACGTCTCCCCGTCCCGGGTGCATGGGGTGCGAGGGGTGCGCGCACCCGACCCTGGGGGACGCGTCCCCGTGGAACACTGGAATAAACCCTTCTTGTTTATATATGAATTTATGTATAAATGAAAACAATGATGTGTGTTGTTGCAAGAGCTTCTATGTTTCAGGGAGACCTCATTTCATTAGCCTCATCCAAGCCATATCCACCCATGATTTCCAAAAGTCACTAAGGTCTCAATACGAATTCTTGTTTTATAAGGAAAAATTTCCATTTCCATTGAGCAAATCCAACCATCTTAAAGCCTTTTCTTGAGTTTTGAGTAGTGTCTCCCACTCCCATGCTTTATTCCCTCCTTATTCACCTTTCCCAAGATCCATTCCACCTTCTATACCACTTCCTAAGCTTTCGTACAAGGGATCCTGTAGGAGAACTAGTGCATCCTGTAAACATCCTATAGGAAACCCTGTAGCAACTTGTTTTGAGCTCGAATTGAGGAAAATCATCACTAAATCTAGGATTAGCCCCCTACTTGACCTCCAAGTCATCGAAACCATTGTATCCCTCTTCCTCCACACCTGTCTCCCCTTCCAGAGAACAAGGAAAGATTAGCATTTACATTTATAAATAATAAAGAAAAAAAAGATTTCTTTTATATTTACTCATGCACACAACATTTGGCACTCTCTAAATCAGATTTCATGCTTTGATTAGCTGAAACATCACATGTGACAAGTATCATTAGAGTAGGGTTATTTTGCAAGCAAGATGGGTTAACAAGTATATAGAGGATTTCATGTTATTTTGGAATAATTTTTCCAGTCTTTCATTCTTGCAATTAGGCAAAATTTCTTTTCTCTCAATTAGGGTAAATTTCCCCTCTCTAGTTGGTAATCAAACTTCTTCTAGTCAATAGAAGGATGGTGTGAGAAACCCTAGTGGTCTATCACCCCAACTAATTAGTGAGAAGAGTAGACCAACCACATCTATTTTTGTATACAACACTGTCACCTCCAAGTTTTTACGAACCCCGGGTTGATGAAGTAAAGTCGGTAGCCCCGGGAGTTGCAATATACTTGTTGCAATACTGGTGCTCATCACTTTTTAGCATCGTTGCTGGGGAGGTGTCTGAGTAGATGTGATTTATGCTTTCTTTCTTCCTTTTCTTATCTTTTTCATTCTGCAATTAGTTCCATTCAGCAAATAGTTGCAATTTAGTTCCGTTTTCTTTCAATTTTGCAAACAGATTAAGACTTAGAAAAAAAAACACTCCTTTCATGCCTCGTAGGAATAGGGATAACTTAGGAAAATTTCTTCCAAATACCACCACCACTTCAAATATCCAAACTTCACTCTTCTTTGGTGTTTGTGAGCTAGAGGACCCCTTAGGCGAACAACCAGAGATTTTTGAAGAGCCTATAGGGGAAGAAGAAGAAATCATTCCACCAACTAACACAATCGCTGAAAATAGAAATGAAAGGCAATACAAAGAAAGAGTTGAGGGTGATTTTCCCATCATAGAAACTAATGGGGATGTTAGTCATCCTATTCATATTACAACCCTAATCAAAAGACATCCATTCCCCCTTGGTGCCCCCCTACTCATCCTTCCTGCTCTACATCTTCTCCCTGGTCTTTTGCACCTCAATGCCATTCCCAATCTACCAACAAACCATTTCAGCAACATACTCCTCCAAAAGCTCAGTGGAATGTAACGCCCTCGGGGTGGAAGCCCCCATACAACCAATATCCATCTCTATTACCTTCACCTCCATCTCAACCAAAACTCCTACACCCCGTTCCACCTAAATAACCTCAGATTCCTGCCCAACCGAACCTGAACCCGAAAAACAAATAGGAACATCAGGTTTACAGTGGAGAAACATCCTATCCTTCCTATGCTATGGAAATTTGTGAAATTAATCTTAGGTCTAGGAGAGTGCTTCCGGATAACCAACCTCCATCTGCACCTAGGGAGCGTGAGGAGGAAAGAGAGGAAAGTGTACCTAGAGTGAATCCACCCCTCTTTCCTGAAATGTTAACCCATCTAGTCTAGCACACCCCAGAAGAGACTGGACTTCTCGGTGAGTTGAAAAATTTGTGTGTCAAAATACCGCTTCTCCAAGATATCAAATATTTCCCCATATACAACAAGTCGATCAATGATAAGTGTTTCAAACATCGAGGAAGGTGAAAGAAAGGCACCCCTACCATTAGTTTCATTGGACAACTATCTAACTTAATGTTGGGGTGGGTTATTTTCCTAAAGTATCTAGATCCTGGGAGTCATGTAGTAGATGTACACATCGATGGCACCATTGTTCCCCATACCTTGATTGATCTTGGGGCTGCCATCAATGCGATGACTAAGGACACTATGCTCAAGCTGAATCTCCAAGGATCATTAAGGAAGACCATGATAGTCTTGTAGCTTGTAGACCGCCCAAGGGAATTTTTGAGGATGTGATGGTCTCCATTGATTCCTGGGAATACCCTATTGAATTCTTAGTTCTCAAGCATAATAAAAAATTCGATGGTTATCTCCTCATCCTTGGGAGGCCTTCGTTAGCCACTGTTGATGCCTACATAAGCTGTAGGGCTAGAAATATGACCATAAAAATTGGCATTTGTCCAAACAATTGGTCTTGTACCCTCCTTCTCAACCATCCCTATAGAATGACTTACCTTTATGGCTAGAAGAGGAGGAAGAAGATGAAGTCTACTCTTCCCAAATCTATACCCTAGAAACTACCATAGGAGGGGGACAACTTGATGAAGATGACCTGATTGAACACATACTCCAAAATAAATCTCCCAACGCCATGTCTCTAGAGGAAGTGGTAAAGGAAGCCAAAGATGACCCTCAGATTGATCTATGCTCAACTGACTCAAATCATACTCATGTCAAGATAATAGAATTCGGCCCTGAAAGAGCATTGAAAATCAACCCCTCTCTCTCTGTACACCAAGAAGAGGAGTTACGTAACATGCTAAGAGATCATTTGGATTCCTTTTCTTGGAATTACAAAGAAATGAAGGGAGTGCACCCTTTCATGTTTACTCACCACATTTACATCAAGGTTGCAAGCTAGTTTGTCAACTCCAAAGGAGAGTGAATACAACCCTAAAGGATATAGTCAAAGAGGAACTGCAGAAGTTGTTAGATGCTGGATTCATTTACCCCATCTCGAACAGTGAGCGGGTGTCTCCTCTAGTTTTGGTTCTAAATAAAAATGGAAAGCAGAGGATCTATGTGGATTACTAGGAGCTAAAAAATCCATAAATAAGGCCCATTTCCCTCTACCTTTCATTGACCAAGTATTAGATGGTTTGGCAGGAAAGAAGTTATTCTCTTTCCTGGATGGATTCAGTGGTTATAATCAAATCCAAATCAGCCCAGAGGACCAGGATAAAACCACCTTCACTTGTCCTTGGGGTACTTTTCCTTATAGGGTCCTTCCTTTTGTTTTATGCAATTCCCCTACCACTTTCCCGAGAGCAGTCTTGAGCGTCTTTGTAGAGCTATTCCATGATGCAGTAGAAATTTATGTGGATGATTTCACCCCTTATGGGTGTGATTTCCAGGAGGCTTTCTCTAACTTGGGAAAGGTGTTAAATAAATGCATTTAAATGAAATTATCCCTTAGTCCCGAAAAATGTGAATTCTTAATGACTGTGGTGACTATTCTAGGTCACTCAATATCCCAGGAAGGATTGCAAGTAGACCCAAATAAAATAGCCATCATAAAAAGGGTCCCTACTCCATAGAAGCAGAGGGATGTCAGAAGTTTCTTAGGGTTAGCTAGATATTATAGGATATTTATAAAATATCTCGACAAGGTATCCTCACCCTTATTTGGATTATTGGCCAAAGACTTATGGTCATAAAGATGCCAAGAGGCCCTAGAAACCCTAAAGTACAAGTTGGCTATTGCACCTATCCTTCAAGGCCCAAATTGGGCTCTTCCTTTTCACATTCATGTTGATGCCTCTTAGAAAGCTATAGGAGAAACTCTGGGCCAAATAGATGACAAGCTACCTTATCCCATTTACTTCATCATCAAAAATCTTTCCAAATCCAAGTTAAACTACACAATAACTGAAAAAGAGCTCCTAGTTGTTCCCCATTCATTAAATAAATTTATGAATTACATTACTGGTTACCAAAAATTTGTACATACCAACCATGATGCATTTAAATATTTGAGGAACAAACGTGATGTAAATTCCCAGATTATTATATGGTTACTTTTATTACAACAATTTGATATAACTATTATTGATAAGCCTGGAAAAAAGAATGTATTTGCAGTTTTTTTTATCCAGATTGGTGATGAGCCCCAGAAATGGGTAACTATATGGGCTCGTTCTACCTATTATTTTCATTTAATCCACCATTCTCAATATTTTTGTGCATTTTTTTGAATATATTTATGTCAATAGAGTGAATGGGGATAGTCGCTTTGCCATGTAGTCTAATGAATGTTTATTGCAGATTTTTTGGGCCAATTTTGGAAAAAGACAAGGAAATCATGAGCAAATGGCAGCCAAACTCGAAGAAACAAGGGAGAGGACTTGTAGGAGGGGTGTCTCCTTCATTAATGACCCTTTCCTTGAATTCTCTACCAGCAGCTCGGAGTACACAGGCCCACATTGATGATTCGGGCAACCGAGCAAGTCAAGTAGGGTTGTTGTTATCTTCAGTTCTATGCAGCCGAGTTCCTTAAGTTCAAGAGGACTGTTGGGAGTCCCCATTTGTATAAATAAGAAGGATTCAAGCCTCAATAGTTTAGCCATTTCTCACTCTATTTTCTCATTTTGGTGCAACATTGTACTCAGCTCATTTTCGAGCTCTTTTTGAGGCAGTTTTTATGTGATGTAACTGCTATTTTTGATAATGAAGATGAATGAAGTTTTGAGCCAGCATTGATTTTTTTCCACAAAGCTGAAGCTCTTGGGTTATTTCCCAACCCAAGTTTCCCAACACCTACTTTGTGTACTTGTATGTTTTTGTTTCCATTCATGAGTTAATTTTTGTTGCATATACTCATTTTACTTCATTAGATTAGGTTGCTCTTGATGGTTAGAATAGTTATTTTTGCTTCAAGTTGCTTAAGTAAGTTGCTACAGTGATAGAAAAAGATCCAAAAAGGCTACCAGCAGGTCTTGATCTCCTTTCTCCCTCCTTGGGACCATGATCTGAGGTCAAGGCACTATTGCTGCCACCAAAAACACAGTTTTTGCTCTTTCATGCAATTGCTAGTGTGATACTTTTATTTGGAAAAGTTGAGATTGGTTCAGATTTAATTGTTAGATCATTTTATGCCCTTTTACCATATTTATCTTGCATGATTTTCTATTCATAAAGTATTGTTCAACATTTTTCTAGTTTTAGGTCAGAATTTAGGTTAAAATAGACAAAACTCTGTTTTTCGATTCTTGCTTTGGTCAGTTTTGAGAAGTAAGTGTGCAACTTTCTTGTAGAACATTCCAGCTCATCATTCCTCCATAAAATAGCTAGTGCTATCTCACCTCTCATACATCCTCCAGCTCATCTGCCACATTTCACCAATTTGCCCTAAGTTCTGAGTTTTTTTCCATAAAGTTGTTTTCTCACCATTTGAACAAATCCAACCATCTCCTTTGTCCCTGATCCTCCTTGAAAAGTTATATACCCCTCAACACCTTCATCGAACCTTCATTTCCCCTTTCCCATCATTTTTCCACCTTCAAACCTCCAAAAATCACTTTCGGCCTCCTCTTGTAGATCCTCTTGTAGAACCTCCTGTAGATCGCCTGCAGCCTCCTGTAGAAGTTCCTGTGAGTGATTTTTCGAAGTTTGATCGCATTGGAAGTCTTCAGAAGGGTACTAGGGACTTCTTAGAACCCCTCCAGACCTTCCACACCATCTAAAAAATCCAACTCCATCTTCCTTTGCGATCCAATATCTACACAATCACAACCAATCAAATCATAAGCATAATAATTCCACATAAAAATACTCAAAAGTATAAAAAGATGATTTCTTCTCATTCCTCTTTAGAATTAACCTGAATAAATGTAATTTACGTTTCTAGTAGTTAATGGCACCCATTTCAATAGTTTCCATCTCTTTTTGCAAAAGTAGGGTTAGTGGGTAAACTAGGGTTTACTAGGGTTTGTTAGGGTTTGCGGTTCATTTCAATTTTCCTTCTCTTTATGCAAGTAGAATAGCCCCTGTAGAGGTAGTTTCCTTTCATCACAGTTAAAGCTTCTTCTGAGAACTCATAGAAGTTGGCTTAAGCTCTTAGCAAAATTGCGTCAGCTGATCAAGTGACAGCCTGCCGTAAGAGCTAGTACTTGTGCATAGAGCACTGTCGCTTCTAAGTTTGTTACAAACTATCGGGTTGATAAAAGTAAAGAAGGAAACCCCAGGAGTTGCAACATTATTTTTGCAATACTGGAGGCTCACCACTCTTTTTGGCACCATTGTTGGGGAAGCGTCAGAGTATTTTGTGATTACTGCTTTTCTTCTATCTTCTATTGCAACATTCTGCTAAGTAGTTTATTTCAGCAAAAGTAGAGTAGTTGTTTCATTTCAATTTTGCAAAAGTAGATTAGACATCTCCTCCTTTCATTTCAATTCTGCAGTTTCATTTCAACAAGCGTAGATTATACATTTCCTGCTTTCATTTCAATTCTGCAATTTCATTTCAGCAAGCATAGATTAGACATTTCCTGCTTTCATTTCAATTCTATAATTTCCATTCCAGCAAAGTAGATTATTCATCTCTTGCTTTCATATCAATTTTGCAATTTCCATTTTAGCAAGATTCATTTCAGTTAGTTGCAAGTTGTTGGTAAATCCATTTCAATTTCGCAAGTACAAGTAGAAAAAAACATAAAAATCACCCCAAAAAAAAGAGATTTCCTTTCATGCCTTGTAGGAACAGAGACAATTTAGAAAAATTCCTACCCAACACCCCCACCACATCACTAAGTCATCCTTCTCTCTTCTTTAGTGGCAGTGATCCAGAAGAACCTATAGGTGAACCTCCAGAGATATACAAAGATCCTATAACAGAAGAAGAGCAAGAAACCATTCCTCCTGAGACCATGGCCGAAAACAGAAACGTTAGAGGAAATGGGGAAAGAATAGAAGGTGCCTTTACGGTGCAAGAGACCAATGGGGACACAAAAATGAAAAACATAAGTCCTTCAGCCTTACCTCACTTCCATGGAATGACTACCGAGGATCCTAATACCTTCTTGTTTGAATTTGTAGTTCTCTATCGAACCTATGACTATGCCGAGGACGAGTAAAAGTTGAAATTGTTCCCTTCTACCCTCAAGGATGTAGCATTGCACTAGTTCATGGGGTTACCTGGAAACAGTATCACAACTTGGGCTCAGATGCAGCAAGCCTTTAGAAACAAGTACCAGGACTACTGTAGGTCAAAGGATACCAAGGAAGAAATCTTTCGAATGACCATGGGAAGTGATGAATCTTTAGAAGACTATGAAGAAAGGTTTCAACTCAGTTATAAAAGGGCCAGGTGCACACTTGACCCTGAATCTCTGAAGTTGGTTCTGCTCAGAGGAGTCCTTGAAGACCTTCTAGATACCCTCCATTTGCTGGCTGGTGGAGACATCTACCAACTGCCTTATGATGACATAAAGACTATGTTTAGAAACCATTCTAGGTTAGTGAGAAAGAGAGGTAGGGGAAGTCAACCTTTAGCCAGTACACTCTCATCTAGTTCATACCTTAGAAACGAACTTGAGAATCGGCTGGAAGCTTTCAAGAGCGAGATGAGGCAGACTCTTGCCATGCAAATGGATACCCTACATATCAAAAGGAAGCAAGAGGAAATCGAGAGGGTTTTGGCCATCTTTTATCCCAGGTGCACTAGAAAGGATCCTAGGAACGAATGTTCATTGCACTCTATAGAAGTGTGTTTAGTATGTGAAGAAGACCATCCTACGAATTGGTTCCCTTCCTTGCCTGGAATTAAAGCTACATATCAAGGGGCCGAAGGAGCCACTGAACCACTCTATTTCATGAACCAAAGGAGGCCACATGGATCCAGACCTTACCAGCAGGGAATGCAAGGGACATCCCAGACATATTACAACCCCAATCAAGCCACTTCCATGCCTTCTTGGGGTCCCCCTACTCATCCTTCTTGGTCCACACCCCCTCCTTGGTCATATCCTCCTCAATACCATGCTCCACCAGTTGCTCACTCGTTTCAGTCTTATGCTCAGCCACAGCCGCAGTGGAATGCACATCAACAGGGGTGGAGGCCCCAATAGAACTCTCCTCCCACTCTTTTGCCTCCACCACCTGCTCAACTACAACCATTACCTCCTACTCCACCAAGACAACCCTAAATACCTGCTCAACCGAACCCGAATCCCAACAACAAATAGGCCCAGCAGGTATATAGTGGAGAAACATCATGTCCGACCTATGCTGTGGAGATTCAGGAGATTAACCTACAGTCTGGGAAGTTTCTCCCAGATAGCCAACCTCCTCTTAAGGAGGATGAGGAAGAAAAATAAGAAAATGAACCAAAAGTCATTCCACCCTTTCCTGAGAGACTAACTGGAACCACACAACCAACCCCAAAAGAAACTGAACTTCTAGGAGAATTAAAATAGTTATGTGTAAAAATACCACTTCTCCAAACCATAAAAGATGTGCTCATATACAACAAGATGATCAAGGAGAAGTGCTTCAAACACCCAGGCAGGTGCAAGAGAGATGCTCCAATTATCAATGTCATAGGACAACTGTCCGACCTAATGTTGGGGTAGGTAATCCGTCCGAAATATCTAGACCCTAGGAATCCTGTAGTCGATGTCCACATCAATGGCACCATAATCCCCCATACCTTGATTGATCTAGGGGCTGCCATTAATGTGATGACTAGGACACTATTCTCAAACTCAACGTTCATGGTTCCCTGAGAAAGATCACAACAGTCCTGCAGTTAGAAGACCACTCCACCGTGACCCCTGAGGGGATTGTGGAAGATGTAATGGTCTCTATTGATTCCTGGGAGTACCCTGCTGATTTCTTGGTTCTCCAGCTAAAGGCAAAGCTCACCAGGTATCTTGTCATTCTAGGAAGACCTTGGTTGGTTAGTGTAGATGCCTACATCATTTGTCAAGCTGGGAACATGACAATCAAGAATGTGCATAGGTCCAAACAACTAGTCCTATATCCTCCTACCCAACCTCTGTTAGAACATAGTTTACCCCTCTAGTTGGAGGAGGAAGATGAGGATGAAGTCTATTTTGAACCATTGTGTATAGTAGAGGCTACCATGGGAGGACCACAAACTGGGGATGACTTTATTGAAAACTTGATTCAAAATCCACCCCCCAGTGTGTTGCCATCAGAAGAGTTGGTGGAAGAAACCCAGGCCAATCCTGTAGTTGATCTCTGTGTGGCTGATCCGACCTCTCCCCAAGTGAAGAATGTGGAATTCAGCCCAGAAAGAACCTTGAGGATCAACTCATCCCTATCCACCTCTCAGGAGAAAGAACTATGTAACTTATTGGAAAACCACTTGGATGCTTTTGCTTGGAACTATAAGGAGATGAAGGGAGTCCACCCTTCAGTTTGTACTCATCATATTTACATTAAATAAGATTGTAAACCAGTCAGGCAGCCTCAAAGGAGGATGAATCAAACCCCTAAGGACATTGTCAAAGAAGAACTGCAAAAGTTGTTGGATGCAGGATTCATCTACCCCATCTCTAACAGTGAATGGGTCTCTCCTTTGGTGCTAGTGCCAAAGAAAAAAGGGAAGTGGAAAATTTGTGTAGACTATCAGGAACTGAACAAGGCCACTAAGAAGGACCATTTTCCTTTGCCTTTCATAGATCAAGTGTTAGATGACCTGGAAGGGAAGAAGTTCTTCTCCTTCCTATATGGGTTTAGCGGGTACAACCAGATCCAAATTAGCCCGAAAGACCAAGATAAGACCACTTTCACCTATCCTTGGGTTACTTTTGCATATCGGGTCCTTCCTTTTGGGTTGTGAAATTCTCCCATCACTTTCCAGAATGAAGTATTGAGCATATTTGCTGAACTGGTTCATGATTCAGTGGAAATCTATATGGATGACTTTACCCCTTATGGTTCTAACTTCCAGAAACCTCTGACTAACCTGGGAAAAGTTTTAGCCAAATGCATCGAAATGAACCTATCCCTTAGCCCTGAAAAATACAAATTCTTGATCACTGAAGGGACCATGCTAGGTCATACAATTTCTCAGCAAGGATTACAGGTGGATCGTAACAAGATTGCTATCATCCAAAGGGTCCCACCTCCTCAAAAGGTAAGAGATGTTCGGAGTTTCCTAGGCTTAGCAGGGTATTATAGAAGATTCATTAAGGATTTTAGTAAGCTAGCCTCTCCATTGTTTGGTATTTTGGGAAAAGATGTTGAGTTCATATGGACTGAAAACTGTCAAGAGGCTCTGGATACCTTGAAAGGTAAACTAGTAACTGCCCCAATTTTGAGAGGTCCAAACTGGGCCCTACCTTTCCACATTCACACAGATTCCTTGAACAAAGTAATAGGAGCAGCCTTAGGGCAAATTGATGAGAAGCTGCCTTGTGCCACATATTTTGTCAGTAAGAACCTGTCCAAGGTAAAATTAAACTACACTGTAATTGAAAAGGAGCTCCTAGTTGTAGTCCATTCCCTAAATAATTTCAAACACTACATCACCGCCTATCAAACATTTGTACACACCGATCATGCTGCAATTAGGTATTTGATGAATAAACCAGATGTAAATGCTCATATTATTAGATGGTTACTTTTATTGCAGCAATTTGATTTGACCATTGTTGATAAGCTAGGTAAGGAAAATGTTGTTGCTGATTTTCTGTCTAGATTAGATCTACTTGTAGGTGAAGAAGGAATGGTGGATGATCAAATGCCAAATGAACACCTATTTTCTATTTCAGTACTCTCTCCATGGTTTGCTGATATAGCAAATTACTTGGTTTCAGCCCAGTTTCCGCCACACCTATCCTAAAAAGAGAAAAGTAAGATCGTGAGGAAAAGTGCCCCATTCACCTGGATTGGGGGTAATCTTTTTAAACTTGGCCTAGATCAGATTTTGAGGCAATGTGTCAGGGAGGAGGAAGGTTTTGACATTCTCCTGACCTATCACGATGGGCCCTATGGGGACCATTTTGCAGTAAAAAGGATTGCCTTCAAAATTCTACAAGTAAGTTACTATTGGCCCACTCTTCATCAAGATGTTAGAAAATATATCATCCAATGTGACCGATATCAAAGGATGGGGAAACCTACTCCAAGGGATGAGATGCCCCTGCAACCTCAAGTGACTTTCAAGCCATTGTAGAAGTGGGGCATGGACTTTGTGGGTCCCATCAACCCTCCTTCAAAACAGAAATCTTACATCATTATGTGTACTGATTATCTGACAAAATGGGTAGAAACAAAGGTGATCAAGGCAGCAACAGAAGAAAAAGTAGCTGAGTTTTTGAGGGAAAATATATTTTACAAGTTTGGCTATCCAAGAGAACTAGTTACAGATCAAGGGAGTTAGATTACCTCTGATATGATTGAAGACCTACTCACCGTTCACAAGATTTATCACAGAACTTCCACCACTTATCATTCGCAAACAAATGGCCAAGTGGAAGTCACTAACAGAGCTTTAGAAGGGATTTTTACTAATGCAGTGAGCAGCAGTAGAAAAGATTGGGAAGATCGATTGGTTGAGGCCACTTGGGCCTATAACACCACATGGAAAACCACCATAGGGTTCACACCTTATGAGTTGGTCTACGCGAAGAAGGCTTTGCTGTCAATAGAATTTGAATATAACACAGTGAGGATGGCAGCTCAGCTGGACCTAGATCTCAGCCATGTACAAAAGGAAATGTTACTTCAACTAAATGGATTGGATGAGCAGAGATTGTAGGCCCTTCTCCACTCAGAGGTAGTCCAACTTCAAAGAAAAATATGGCATGACAGACACCTCAAAGAAAAACAATTACAAGAAGGAGATTGGGCACTATTGTATGATTCAAGATATAAATATTTCAAGGGAAAACTGAGGACAAGATGGTTGGGACCATACACAGTAGAAAAATGCAATAACAATAGTTCAGTCCTGATTTGGACCATCAATGAAGAAGCCATCCCCATGCTTGTCAATGGGCATTGGTTAAAGATCTACAGGAAGCTCCTTTCCGAGCAGGAATTCATTGAGAATATGAGTAAAACCGTGTTGGTAGTGGAGCAGGTCTCTGCCTCCACTCCCCCATGCTTGTCAATGGGCATCGGTTGAAGATCTATAGGAAGCTCCTTTCCAAGAATTAATTCATCGAGAATCTGAGTAAAACCGTGTTGGTAGTGGAGTAGGTCTCAACCTCCACTCCACCCACACCCTTGAGCTATATAAAAAAAAAAAAAAAAAAACAACAACAACAAAAGAGGAAAAAGAATAAAAGATCCTTGGGTGAAAACCTCTTGGAGGCACCCAGGGTAGGCAGTGAGGGTGAAAACCTCCTAGAGGCACCCCAACTGTCTCATAAAAAAAAAAGAGAGAAAAAAAAAGGATGGAAAGAAAAAACAAAAAAACCCTAACTTCTTTTTTGAATCCATTGTAGGTTGTAGGAGGGTCACACAAAATAAAAAACATGTCCAAGCTGCATACACCCTTGATGACTCATTCCTCCATCGCCATTGTCTTTTCCTAGGCCTTGGTCTCATTTGTTCTGAAAATTTTGCATCCTACAGGGAACTCTGTGCATTCTATAGGAGGCTCCTGTAGAAACTACAGAGAGCTCAAAATCAAGTTCAGAGAATAATCCGAGGGCTAAAAATTTGTCCAGAAGGCCTGTGGACCTCCCTGCCACCATTCATCTGCCTAATTCTCCATTCCATCCCTAAATACCCACACTTCCACTCGCTTTTCCTTCCCTACACAGAAAACATAGAAATTCTAATTCTTTTGTTTTTAAACAAACAAAAAATTTATGATGATGAATAAAATAGTAGCATTCTTCACTTGTTTCTTACTTGATGTATTCTAGCTGTTACTCCTTTCCTTCAGAACCTTGTGCAGCTATCTTTTTAGTCCCTACTCAAGAATCAACAAGAATTTTAGAGGGTGAAGCAGCTACAGGAAATCCGGCAGGATTCCTGTAACAGTTGATCCCTTTAAAAAAAACAAGCTCCAGAGGTAGGGTCAGTGTAGGGAAGACGTATACAACATACAAGGAGTGGTGAATGATTGAAAATCACCAGTAGAAGCCACCAGTTCAGAGGCCACGAGCACCCGCAGCAACAATAAAAAAGAAAAAATAAACAAAGTGCCAAGTCCGAGCATGCAGAGCATGGTAGCAACTAACAAGTAAGTGGCTAAACCTATTCCTCTGTTGCATGAATATTATTTAGGAACTGCATGAACATTGAGATGGGCATGATCAAATGAAATCGGTGGCCAGCTAACTGGCCACCATTTTTTAGTTCAAACCACCCTCATTTAGTTCAAATCACCCTCGTTGAGTTCCAACAAGATTCGTCCCATTCAAACAGTAGTTCAGATACGTAGTGAGCATGTGTGGCCCGTCAACTTGAGAAGAAAAAACTCAGAACTGGTAGTGGTGGCAGCGTATAATGGGAATAATGGAAGTGATGGCAGGCAGCCAACATGAAATACCCTTATGGAATTGGAGTAGGACCAAAAGTCCGGATGGGGATAATGTACCCATCCTGCCACCTCACCTCGTCACCGTAGATCACTCCACCAACTTAAGGACACTACGGTCGAAGCCTCCACCACCTTTTGCTTTCATTTGAGTCGACAATTTCTCGACTGCAGCACTCACCTACCACCTTCAGAATAGCGAATAAGTCATTCTCTGCTAGTTTTCAAAACCCTCCTACTTATCGAGCTCTACAAGTGCATTATTGCATTCTACAGGAGTAGGAACACCGTCTACAAGAGGCTTTCTACAGGAAGGCCAGAGAGTAGCTCTGCAAAGGAAAAAATTCAGAATTTTTGACAAATTCAAGCTCGAAAAGAGGTAGTCTTATAAACCCACTTTGCATGTGATATATCTATATAAGGTGGTGAAATTAGAAGCAACGTATTAGGTTGAAAAAGGCAAGGAACGTGAGCACAAAAGTCTTCCTGTGTTTTTCTGAATTCTATACAGTCTCTCCATTTTCTTCTTTTGCACTCAAATTCTGTTTTTTTCTTCCTCATATTCTTTTTTAAAAAAGAGATGCAACCATATAAAATCAAGCCTGGGAAAGAAACGAATTTGCAGGTCTGTTTACTCTAAGAGAAGAGAAAAAACATTGTTTTATATATTCTCTGTTCTGTCAAAATATTGAGTTCCTCCAAAAGCCCGAGAAGTAAATTTAGGTCAAAAACAATTGAAGGGAGGGAAAAATTGCAAATTGATGTTGTGAAAAAAGAAGAACACGAGAAATTCCTTCTCTGGTTTCAGAAAGACAAACATCAGCTACTCCTCTGTTTCCAATTTTGAAAGTTGTTGCCTTCTTCCTCACTTGAGCATTTTTAGAAGTCATTAAACACCATGCCAGGAGGTTTTATGAGAAAGGATCCTTTGAACTCTAACAAATTACATGAACACCTCAAGGTGGTAGCCCTCTTCACCAGGACAAACTGGATGCTTTTCTTTGAGAGAATTCTCGGATATGATGAGGAGGTGACCGAGGAATTATTAATGTCCTTAAGACCCCATTCAAAAACACATGCTACAGTCAGTATCAGGGGTCTGCCCCTAGAGCTTACACCAAAATTTATTAGCAGAATCATAGGTCTTCCACTTGGGATTTGTTGCAGCAAAGAAGAAAAACCACTAGGACAAGTTGCTAAAAAGACATTTTTTCAGCCTGATGAACATCTTGTAAAGGATAAGAATGGGATAAAAAGGACAAGTTTATCTCATCCACGGGGCGAGGTCAGCTACAGATCATGAAATATATATCTTTTGAAGGAATATTCAATATATTTTATGGTTATCACTTCAGATTATTGCATGAATTAAGATATGGAATGGACTTACCTGCAGCTAGAAAACTCAGTATGCCATATTTTCTCCTCCAATCTTTGATAGAGTGTGGCACCAAACTGAATGCAGGGGTCCCAGACCAGTTGGCCCGCCATGGGCTCATTAAATTTTTGGTAGAGGATGCCCTCCACACATACACCATCCCTATAGCCTGGGAAATTTTTAGGAATATGACTGGGGAAGACGACATAAAAACTCTCACAGATGAACTCAGTCCATCAGGTAGTGAAGAGGAGGAGAAAACAGAGGAACTTGAAGAGGAAATCCATGAGGAAGCACAAGATATTCAAGTAGAAGAAGAAAAGGAGGAAAAACAGAGAGAAGAAGAGAAAAATGACACATCCATAATTGAACCTAAGGCAAATAAGGAAACAACATCGAAAGCAGAAAAGAGGAAGAGGACAAAAGCTAAGAAGGGGAAGACCAAGCCAACTTAGAAGAAGACTGCCACTGGAAAGGCAGAAACTTAGCAGGAAATGGAGAAAATGCCACCTGAGACAACAGAAATCAAAATAGAAACAGTAGACACAGGCAAACCTGTAGAGGGTGAAGAAGAAAAACACCAAGAAGAAATATCCCCTAAAACACTGGTAAGGGAAGTAGCAGCTATGTTTGTTGCATTGAGCACTCCAGCTAAGCAAAAGGGAAAAAGAAAAAGATAGACATCAATGTATTTCAAAGCCCGTAGGAGCACCAGAATCAAGGTGAGCAAGCCCCAGCCACCATCAAAAGAACCCATTATCATTGAGGATGCACCTACTGTGAAAAAGGAGGAATCCCCCTCCAAACTCTCTATCACCTACAAGAGAGGGAGTCCTAAGACCTCCACTTGAAAGGAAAGGATCAAATTGATGGAATTTAAAGCAGTGCTACAGGAGGCACAAACCTCTCTACAGGAGACACTGGCCAAGCTCAAAGAAACCAAAAAACTGGAATGGAAGGCAGAAGAGTAGTCACAAGAGGAAGGTAAGGAAAAAGAGATACCTCTGCCAAGCCCTCAGCCTAATTTAGGATCCTATTACAATCTTCTAGAAGGTGGGAATATCATCCCACAAAAATTTGTTGTGCCTCTTTTCTTTGAACTAGAAAAAGAAAGCATCAGGACCCACACCTGGATGCAGATTGCTAAATATAAAGGAGTCAAAGATATAGGGCACATGGAAAACAAGTTGAAAGAAATGATTAAGGATTTGAGCATGGTAAGGCACATAGAGAGCATCAGAAGAGCTCAACTACAGGAAGAAAATGAACTGTTAAAAAATCAGTTATAGGAACGGGAACCTTAAGGGGGAAATAAGCTGCCAATCTTGGAAGGACAACAAAAACAAGAGGGACCCGAGGAAAATAGTGAGGCAACAGAGAAACATCAACAAGAAGAAGAACCACAGACAGATAGTGAAACACTGATGAAACAGAAGCAAGAAAGAGAATCTCAGGAAACAACTAAAGTACTGATTTTGAAATAGCAACTGCAGGAAAAGGAAGCCCAGTTAGCCTGCATGGCCAGCTAGGCAATGGAGGCATTGTAGTGCATACAAACAGCTAAATCCTATGCACCGTATCTCAAAGACTAGTGGCTCCGGTTCCAGATTAAAACATTGGCCCAGAGGGGCACAATCCCATTTCAAGATTATGGTCATTTTATGGATTTATGTGATCACAGTTCAGTCGAGGATAAAGCCAGGCTAACAGAATTTAACCTACACAACATGGCACTTTCTTACATGAACTTATGGGATCCAAATGCTACATTGGGAGACTTACAGCTAATGGCTATGGCTTCTTGGATGAGCCACGAGGAAAAGAGAGTAGTGGAAATTCAAAAGATAATGGCAAAAGAGCTAAGTGAGCCCCTGATGATAGGGGCAGAACTAGCAGAACCATTGGCTCTCATCTATGCCCATGAACACCTTGCAGCCAATCCCCAAGTTCTCCCTGATTATGTTGACAAGCAAACACAAGCTATTGCTCATTTTGAAGATATGGAGAGATTGTTTGGTGATGACTGCCTTCATGCATACATGAGAAGGTGGAATACATTGCCACATAGCTTAAGGATCAAGGAGTATCACTCCCAAAACAGAATGATGGAGGCCATGAGGAGAGTACCCCTATACAAACACTCAATGCAAAACTTGAAAACCAACTAGATTGGTCTTAAGTTCAGTCCTCCACTACTGCTAGGACTGTTGGAAGGAGTTAAGGAGGAGGAAGAACAGAAACAATGGGAGGAAGTGGACAGGAAAGAAAGTTTCCATGATAGAGAGGAAGATATCACATTAGAGGCTTGGGATGTCAGGGAATCTGTTAGAGCTATTAAAGATGAAGAGCTAGATTAGTTGCTCGAAGGATGAGCAACCCATTTAGCAGGGAGGTGATGATGAGTCCTAGAAATGGGTAACTATATGGGCTCATCGTGGCTATTATTTTAATTTAATCCACCATTTTCAATAGTTTTGTGCATGTTTTTGAATATATTTATGTCAATTGAGTGAATGGGGATAGTCACTTTGCCATGTAGTCTAATGAATGTTTATTGTAGATTTTTTGGGACAATTTTGGAAAAAGACAAGGAAATCATGAGCAAATGGCAGCCAAACTTGAGGAAACAGGGGAGAGGACTTGTAGGAGGGTTGTCTCCTTCATTAATGACCCTTTCCTTGAATTCTCCACCAACAGCTCGGAGTACACAGGCCCACATTGATGATTCCAAAGGGCAGCCGAGCAAGTCAAGTAGGGTTGTTGTTATCTTCAGTTCTAGGCAACCAAGTTCATTAAGTTTAGGAAGACTGTTGGGAATCCCCATTTGTATAAATAAGAAGGCTTCAAGCCTCAGTAGGTTAGTCATTTCTTAGTCTCTTTTCGCACTTTGGTGCAACATTGTACTCAGCTCATTTTCGAGCTCTTTTTGAGACAGCTTTTATGTGATGTAACTGTTATTTTTAATAATGAGGATGAATAAAGTTTTGAGCCAGCACTGATTTTTTTTCCAGAGGGTTGAAGCTCTTGGGTTAGGGCCCAACCCAGGTTTCCCAGCACCTCCTTTGTGTACTTGCATGTTTTTGTTTCCATTCATGAGTTAATTTCTGCTACATACTCATTTTACTTCATTAGATTAGGTTGCTTTTAATGGTTAGAATAGTTGTTTTTGCTTCAAGTTGCTTAAGTAAGTTGTTGCAGTGACAAAAAAGATCCAAAAAAGCTACCAGCAGATCTTGATATCCTTTCTCCCTCCTTGGGACCATGAACTGAGGTCGCCACCAAAAACACAGTTTTTGCTCTTTCATGCAATTGCTAGTGTGATACTTTGATTTGGAAACGTTGAAATTGGTTCAGATTTAATTGCTAGATCATTTTATGCCCTTTTACCATAGTTATCTTGCATGTTTTTCTGTTCATAAAGTATTGTTCAGCATTTTTCTAGTTTTAGGTCAGAATTTAGGTTAAAATAGACAAAACTCTATTTTTCAGTCCTTGATTTGGTCAGTTTTGAGAAGTAAGTGTGTAGCTTTCTTGTAGAACATTCCAGCTCATCATTCCTCCATAAAATATCCAGTTCTAGCTCACCTCTCATAGATCCTCCAGCTCATCCACCACATTTCGCTAATATGCCCTAAGTTTTGAGTTTTTTTCCATAAAGTTGTTTTCTCACCATTTGAACAAATCCAACCATCTCCTTTTTCCCTGATCCTCCTTGACAAGTTATAGACCCCTTAACACCTTCATCCAACCTTCGTTTCCCCTTTCCCATCATTTTTCCACCTTCAAACCTCCAAAAATCACTTTCGGCCTCCTCCTGTAGATCCTCCTATAGAACCTCTTGTAGATCCCCTGTAGCCTCATGTAGAAGTTCTTGTGAGTGATTTTTCGAAGTCTGATCACAATGGAAGTCTTCAGAAGTGTACGAGGGACTTCTTAGGACCCCTCCACACCTTCCTCACCATCTGAAAAATCCAACTCCATCTTTCTTTGTCACAAAATCTCTGCACAGTCACAACCAGTCAAATCATCAGCATAATAATTCCACATAAAAGTACTCAAAAGTACAAAAATATGATTTCTTCTCATTTCTCTTCAAAAGTAGCCTGAATAAATTTAATTTACCTTTCTAGTAATTAATGGCACCCATTTTAGTAGTTTCCATCTCTTTTTGCAAAAGTAGGGTTTGCTAGGGTTTGTGGTTCATTTCAGTTTTCCTTCTCTTTCTGCAAGTAGAATAGTCCCTGTAAAGGTAGTTTCCTTTCATCATAGTTAAAGCTTCTTCTGAGAACTCATAGAAGTTGGCTTAAGCTCCTAGGGAACTTGTTCCAGCTGATCAAGTGACAGCCTCCAATAAGAGCTAGTACTTGTGCATACAACACAGTCGCTTCCAAGTTTGTTACAAACTACCAAGTTGATAAAAGTAAAGAAGTAAGCCCCAAGAGTTGCAACATTATTGCTGCAATACTGGAGCTCACCAATTGACTTTTCCTATAGGTGAGGAAGTAATGGTTGATGATCAGCTACTAGATGAATATTTATTCACCATTTCAGTTCTGTCTCCATGGTTTGCTGACATAGCAAACTACTTGGTATCTGCATAGTTCCCTCCATATTTTTCCTCCAAGGAAAAGAGAAGAATCATAAGAAAAAGTTCCCCATTCACTTGGATTGGGCGCAATCTCTTCAAGATGGGTCCAGATTAAATTCTGAGAAGATGTGTCGGGAAGGAGGAAGTTTTTGACATCCTTCTAGCCTGTCATTATGGGCCATGTGGAGGTCACTTTGCAGCCAAAAGAACAACATTCAAGGTACTACAAGCTGGTTATTACCTTTCCACTCTCCACCAAGATGTAAAAGGTATACTATCCAGTGTGATCGGTGTGAAAGGATGGGGAAACCTACCCCCAGGGATGAAATACCTCTGCAACCTCAACTGAATTTTGAGCCATTTGATAAGTGGGGCATGGATTTCATCGGGCCTATTGACCCTCCATCCTAATAGAAGAAGTACATCATTGTGTGCACCAACTACTTAACAAAGTGGGCTAAAGCCAAAGCTTTCAATGTAGCCACAGAAGAAAAAGTGGTTGAATTCTTGAGGGAGAATGTGTTTTATAAGTTTGGAAACCCTAGAGAGTTGGTCATTGATCAAGGCAGTCAATTTACATCCCACACGATTGAGAATCTACTAATACAACATAATATCAAGCATAGAAATTCCACTCCTTACCACCCACAGGCTAATGGGCAAGTGGAAATCACTAACCGATCATTGGAAAGCATTCTGACCAAAGCGATTAGCAGCAACATAAAGGATTGGGCAAGAAAGATTTGTGGAGGCCACCTAGGCCTACAATACTACTTGGAAGACCACCATTGGTTGCACTCCTTATGAGCTAGTCTATGGGAAGAAAGCCCTGGCCCCTATTATCCATTGAATTTGAATACAACACCTTAAGGATGGCAACACAATTGGATCTAGATGTCACAAGGGAACAACAAGAAAGATTACTCCAACTAAATGGGTTAGATGAATTTAGGATGTAGGCCCTCCTGCACATAGAAGTGACTCAAGTACAAAGGAAAATCTAGCATGACATAAATATCAAGGGAAAATTGTTTCAAGAAGGTGATTGGGCCTTGTTGTATGACTCTGGGTACAAATATTTCAAGTGAATGTTAATGACCAGATGGTTGGGACCATATGTGATAGAAAAGTGCCATGATAATGGCGTTATTCAAATAAGAACCATCAAGGTAGAAGGTACCCATTTACTTGTCAATGGGTACAGGTTAAAAGTCTACAAAAATCCCTTATAAAAGCATGAATTCATCAATAACATCAACAAGGTAGTGATGGTTATTGAAGGAGTCTTAGATTCCACCTCACCAAGTTCCTAGAAAGGAAAAAAATAAAGAGACCCAGGTGAAAACCTCCACTTGAGTCCAACTTTTGGGTTGAAAACCTCTTGAAGGTAGCCCAAGAGTATTAAAAAAAAAAGGAGAGAAAAAATATAGAATAAAATATCTCTGGGTGAAAACCTCTTTTGAGGCACCCATGGCAGGAAGCAAGGATGAAAACTTCCTTGGAGGTAGCCTATTTGTCTTTCAAAAAAAAGGAAAAGAAAAAGAAAAAAACATACAAAAATAATGGCAAAGACCTCACTCCTGCCACTCATAACAATTCTATTTTTGCAAGTTTGCATGAAGATTATGAGCACAGGATACAAAGAACAATAGGCCCTACAAAACTCTATGTTTTCCTTCATCCATTTCATCTCCTCCATCCTTGGAGGTAGCCTATTTGTCTTTCAAAAACAAAGGAAAAGAAAAAGAAAAGAAAAGAAAAAAGCATACAAAAATAATGGCAAAGACCTCACTCCTGCCACTCATAACAATTCTATTTTCGCAATTTTGCACGAAGATTATGAGCACAGGATACAAAGAAAAATAGGCCCTACAAAACTCTATGTTTTCCTTCATCCATTTCATCTCCTCCACAATTGTTATAGACATATTTGGGCACTACAACCCCAATCACATATGTCCATAAACCAAGGGCTTCTAAACCCGTAAAAGTGTTGTTTCATACCATAAAGGAATAAGGTCAACTGATTACATCATTTCCCAGAAGTTCTCCCTGAAAAACTGCTCAGAACTGGTCAAAACTAGACCATACAGACTGCTCCATGCTAAGGGTGCGATGCATCTCACCTGCTGCACACAAAGGGTGCGATGCATACTGAAAATCCCTTCTGTAGGGTGTGATGAGCGAGAGCAGACAAATGGCAGAGGCAGTTTTCTAGGTGGAAACCCAGAGAAACTTCTAGAAACTACTCATATGACACTTGCCTCTCTAAATTCTCCCAGGGATGAGTAAGAGATCACGAAATCTCCAAGTGGAACCAAGAACTATCAGTGAAATGACACTAATCAAAATCCCAAAAGCTAACTCACCCCCCTGCAAATATCTATATATGGATCCCTCATCCTAGAGATCCAGGGGCTGGAATTTTGTATTTTGTAAGGAAGGGCTGTTGGTTTCTTTGTGAAGCATTGTATTGTTGGATGATCTAGCTTTTCATGAGGTGAAGAGGGCTTTCATGCTGGGAGGATGGCAATGGATTAGACAGCTGGGTTGTAATCCTCTCTTCTACTGCTTCTATCAATAAAGATATTTGAGTTTTCCTCCATATACTTGTCTATTTCTGAATCTTGTATTTGTGTATGCATTTTTATAGTTAATGTACATCTGATCCTGTATTGTTTATGGTTATAGATCTCTATGCTTTGATGATATTTTGTTTCTTTGACTCTACAGGTGTTCTTTGAAGTGGGACAAGTGAGATAGGAGTGGAGAAAGCTCTATCAAGGGAGGAAGGAAATAAGCAAAGAGCCAAGCAAAAGACTAAGGTTGGTGCTCTCTTCTTCTCTCTCATCTATCTCTCATAAAGGAAAACACAAGTTACTTTGAATTGTTTGTTTCTAAGATAGCTACCCGTCTTAGTAGGACTAGCAGCTCTGAATAGACACTAGTTTTCCCGAAAACAAAATGGCGACTCCACTAGGGAGCACATAGTTTGTTTGTTTGTTACTGTTGTTTGCTTTATAAACTACAGACGGAGCTTGAAGTTAAGCCAGCTAGCCTTCGAACTGCTTTTGCTATGCAGCTGCAAAGTAGATCAATGCTACTTCAATCAATCTCCAAGTTGGTTTATGAACTGAACATTTGACTTGCAAACATCCTAAGTGCCCTAGTGGTAGCTCATTAACCTCATTAGATCAGCCCTTATACTTTGTGTTTACTGTCTATCATAAGCTTAGGCTAAATCCCTGGGCTTAGCTGCAAACTGTGAGTGAAAACAAAGCTTAGTCTCGTCCCTGGACCATCGCACTGTCTCTCATTGGAAGTCTAGATGCATTGCACCTCTCGTGTGCTGCAGGTGGGATGAAACAGGTGTGATGATTGAATGAGACTATTTCTGTCTCCATATTTTGGTTTTTTCTTGATTGTTTTCAGCTCTATACAGTAGTTTTGCAGCCTATGATCAGTATATCATTGTCGAAACTCTCTTCCTCTACATTATTTAACCTCCATTGATAAGTAATTATGAATGTTTTTATGTATTTTTCATCATTTACAGTCCTCCTTTGCAAAAAGTAGCTTAATCGAACTGTCGTCTTCTGATTTGAAAGTGTCGCCACTATCGTTTTCAGTCAAGAAAAAGAGTGTCGTAAAGTCTTTCTCTTTTAGATAGTCGATTACACTTTTGTCATTGTATTTTATTTGAATTGTAAAATATTTGAAGTGTCGAAAGCAGTTTTCCATTCAAAATTGAAAGTGTCGTCTTAGTCTTCCTTTCGTTTTTGAAAAGAAATTGCTAAAGTATTGTTTTGAAGAAAAGTAGTTGAGATTTGTATTCAGCTTTCTTTTTTGTCATTCTCACATTAAGGAAACTAAAAAACAAATACATGCATGTGCATTTTCATTTAGACTGCATGCGGAAATTGATTTATTAAAAGTGCATTTAGTGTGTGTTCTCTGCGTTGAAATAATTTTACTCTTCTTTCCTTAGTAGCTAGGATTTTCATTGCTAAAAGAAAATAAGCGACTATTTATCATTTAGATTGGACATTTAGGAATTGTATATCTACATCACGCGGTGAACCTTGAAAGGCAAACTTCTTAAGAAAGATCAACTATAAAATAAACCTCACTGAACGTAAAAACGCTTTGGAACCTAACGCACAACATCTAGAAGTCTAGGCTAGAGACGTATTCCAGCGTCGTAAAGCCTGGTAACTATCGTTTTCATCGTAGGTTTGGTGATTCCTCCTCTTTGATACGACAAGTGTCAGTACGGACTTGTGCTCCCATGTACCATCAAGTATATATTGGGAGACCACAATAGGATGATATCCTTTATCCTTAGGAAGCCGTGTCTGCTACCCTATCGATCGCAATGCACTGAACACAACATTTGGGAAGATTGACTGTTGTACATAAAGTATATTGTAGTTTTGAGATTGGTTTGGTAATCCCTCTGTCTAGATTTCTAGAGTAGTCACTTTTGTTCCTTTTCGGACTCCTTAAAAGAAAAGGTCCATTTCAACACTTGTCACTTTAGGCTCATTAAAAATCGAAGGCAACTAGAGTCATCTTTAGCTTTTTCTCGACTCTTAAAAATTGAAAAAGCAAGTTGTGTCAAAGTGTCATAATATTTATTTTATTCAAAATAACATCATTGTTCCCTCGTTGGTCTTAGGTTGAGAAAATGGAGTCCACCAATCAAGGATTTCCCCTTAGGGGGAATCCTAGTCCTTTCTCTTCTCAGGGAGATATTGGTGCTCCATACATGGCTACATTTTCCCTTCTAGTACTCACAATTGGCCTGCTAATATGGCTTTTCTCAACCTCTGTCATTCAAAACACCGTAATTCCTCAGCAATCGGATGATATTGAAGTTGTTTCCCCACCTTCTACTTCATTTTTTTCTCCCTATCCTTCTTCCTCTTCTCTTGGTGAAACTAGTAACACTAAAAACCAAGTAACTGAGAAGAAGAAGAAAGGGAAGGAGAAGAAGAAGAAGAAGCCAATGGCAAAAGGGGGCAACCATGCATCGCCTGGCGAAAATCCACACACTGCACCATCCAAACCTAAATCTCCATGTGTCGTTTGCAAAGGAGACCACTATCATTGAGATTGTCCTTGCATCCCGTGGATTTTGAGAGACTGGTCTCCCCTCTTGCACAATCTGTTGTCTTCAACCTCTGTCAATCATGTTGAGAGTGCACCATCAACTAGTGAAAATGAAGTCAATGGAAAAAAAGGAAGATCTAAATTTCCTTGTAGGTTGTGTGAAGGCAATCATTCCCTCCACCATTGCCCTTTCCTGGACGAAGCTAAAAGAGTCTTGGATAACCATCCTGCTTCACCGCAATGACTTCCCCCTGGATACAAGAAACTCTTTCCAAGTCCATCGCTAGTTGAAAATCCAACTGACACACCTCGGTTTTCAGTCGAAATGCCTATCATTGAAGATAGACCCTATGAGTCCAAACCGGACCAAAGTCAACAGGTTGAGATGGCAGTCAACCCAGTTTTGTCTTTAGAAGGTCCACCTTCAGATGATACAGTCTCCAAAGAGAATGAGAACGACACCGTTCAAATTCTTTTTGTTAACATAGAATCTGATGAACATGGGAGCAATCTACCCATTCCTTTACCATGGGAGGTAAGTTTCTCAGTTCAAGAGATTCATCCGACCATTTAGTCGGTCCCTCCTCCAAGCAATCTAGTCATTTCCTTCGATTGGAATCTATTAGCGAGACCCCGCCTACCATCTAGTGTGCCATTTCGAATTATAGTACAAGCTTATAGAATGATCATGGCTGGCACTATTATAGATGAAGGGGCTTCTATGAGTATCCTTTCCTCAACTTCTTGGAAAGCACTTGGTTCACCATCGCTTCTACCTGAGATTCAAAATCTATCAGGTTTTAATAAAGGAACTAGTCAACCATTGGGGATCCTTCCAAATTTGCCTATAACTTTGAGAAGGAAAACCGTTCATATAAACGTGATGGTAGTCCAAGGGCCTCTAGATTACAATCTACTCCTTGGGTGTGAATACATTTACAACATGGGAGCTATTGTTTCCTCACTCTTTCGGGTGATGTGTTCCTCGTATGAAGGCAGAATGGTCCAACTCATTGACCAGCTTTCATTACCCGTTTCAAACACGGCTACTAGTCAAATGCCATCCCTAACTGGTATTTTTGCACAAGGAATGTCTCATCAACCTCTAGTCCATCCACCTTATGACCACGAGTGATTCGATGAATGTGACTAAACCCAGGGGGCATGCGCCCTAGCCTGCTTCAGTAGGAAAACCCCAGATAAAAGATAGCTTTCCTCGTAGGATATATGACCAGTCTGACACACCCGTCCGTTTAGGAAAATGGGATCAGTCTGGAAAAAGATTTCCTCATCGAAGGTTATGTGATTGGTAGTGGATCCACACCTTTCACCTTTGTCTATTTCGATGGACGAAACCAAGGAAGTGTTTAGTCTGCAACATGGACGAAACAACCTTGCTTTAATGTAAGAACGTCCACATGGTAACCTGGAAACTCTACATTTCTTTATACCTGGGGGCATGCAAACCTTTTTTACGCAAGTGAAAAGCGACCAACATAACTCTAAACCCGTAGTTTTTACTAACTTCAACTGCTTAAGTTAGGTGATTGGTCTGATCCACCATTTGTTGAGACCGGTAGCGATGACAAAGCAAAGGAAAAGTTTTGTACGAAACTATCCTACCTAACCTCAATAGTTCATTAACCCTTAGGACAGTAGTTGGTCGTTGCTAACTTGCATACAAAAGGCTCTGGAGCAAAGTTTCGCATGCGGCAAGCTCCCTAAAAAATGAACCTACTAATGAGAGACATCCTTATTAGATGACCGGCACGAGCATGTTTCCTCGAAGTTCAAGCTCGTTAAAAAATAAACCTAGCAATGAGCATATGTTCCCCCAGAGTTCAAGCTCATTAAAAAATGAACCCACCTTTGGTAAACAACCTTTGTGACCGCATCGCTATCAGCTTTTGAGCCTTGGTCATGTTCTTACCATCACCTCCACTTTTTAGCCGATCATACGCCTCCACGTAATTATTTACCCTTTTGAGAAACGCCTACGAGGAGTGATTCTGTTAGCCACCTTCTTTACACTGTTGTGATTGAAAAGTTCCAAACTTACCTGGAACCAGCTGCTACCCGAAAATATCACTCATTCCTCAAAAATGAGTCTCTTTTAAGCTCTTTTTAGACTCGTAAAATATGAAAAGATTGTTGAGCAATTGGCCTCTCCAGCTCATTAAAGTGATTGGAAGTGTCATCCCTCCTCTATATTTTAATATTTTTGGACCTGAGGGATCATTACGTAAAAATATCAAGCGCTTGTCTTTTTCGGCTCGCTAAAGTGATCAGAAAAGTCATCCCTTTCGTATTATTTTATACTTTTTCGGACTTAAGGGATTATACTATGAAAAAGGACTACTGGAGTTTCCTTTCCATCTCTTTTCAAACTCTCTAAAACTGAAAAGGACCAAGTTATCTTTGTCGTTACACTTGTTAAAAAAATAGCGACAAACTTGTCCATACGGACAAGAGCGAGTTTCACTATCGCTAGGATCGCTAAAACATAGCAACATGTTTGCCCGAAGGGAAAATTATAGAACAAGCATATGTTATCCTCCTCAAGCTTGACAAAAATAAAGAGGTATTGGTCAGCAATGACTTGGGAAAAATGGAAGAAAACTTGAATAACTTCATTGGTAGCAGGTCGCTCTTGAACATGACACTTTCACTCCATCACCATGATTGAGTTGGGTTGGGTTATTCTGTTCACCAGTCATATCACCATTGGTCCTCCGTACCATCCATTTTTTGGGTTAATGCTAACAATCCATTTTAGTGTCGCCAATATGTTCAAGAGAAGTCGCTCAGAGAATTCACCAACCTAGCTAATGCCTCATCCACTGCAATAACTTCATGCTCCATTCTTTCATGACCGCCACCCTGAACCTTGTATCATCAGATTATTTTCACCTCCACAAAATCATTTGCTCTGTTTCATGTCATAGATGTGGGATTCATTAAGGCCCTCCTACGACAGGTCACTTCTTGTCGACATTAGCTCATTGTCCAAGAAATTGAGTTAGGAAAAACCCTTTCAGTACTTTGAAGCTTGCATGCCTCAATGGCAAGTTTCTCACTTCCGGCGACAGGTTTACATCAATGGCCTTCGACCAAAAGATTTTGCATGGTGTTCGACATCGACTCATGTATTCACACCACATGAATTGTACTGCAGTACCTTGAGGGTCATTATCATTATCGGCGATTCCTCTCATGCCTATTAACAACTTACATCAGTGGCTGGTAATTAGGCGATGTCTTTCCATGTTCAACTTCAGAACATCTTTTCACATCGATTGACTTGTACATCGAGCAAAGATTGAATGAGTTTGAAGATCCCAAATCTAGTTTCATCCATCCGGGTTGCAAATATATTTAGGAAAAATAAAGACATCTAATGTACTCCATAGTTGCACAGATAATCATCCAAGCTAAAAGATGATGGCTCTACCAGAATCATCAGTCTGCCACATAGACGATTGTCTGTCCTATGTACATGAAAATGAATTTATAAATCTGAGCATGGGAATGCTTGCCTCAGCTAGATCATGAAAATATTATGAAGATAATGTATTGTATTCTATCATATTATAGGTCACCTTGCAATTCGAAAAACCTCAGATCCTCATGATAAAGCATTTCACCCGACATTAGAGGATTTACAACCTCATGCTTTAGGGGGCAACAGTTATAGACATATTTGGGCACTACAACCCCAATCACATATGTCCATAAACCAAGGGCTTCTAAACCTATAAAAGTTTTGTTTCATACCCTAAAGGAATAAGGTCAACTGATTACATCATTTCCCAGAAGTTCTCCCTGAAAAACTACTCAGAACTTGTCAAAATTGGACCATACAAACTGCTCCATGCTAAGGGTGCGATGCATCTCACCTGCTGCACACAAAGGGTACGATGCATACTGAAAAGCCCTTCTATAGGGTGCGATGAGCGTGTTATCACTCAGGTTGTTCCCTTTGACTCCCAAGGGAATACGGCCGAGGTAACCACTAACCAATCTTTTGGTCACAGGTTCTAGCCTACCTATGACTAGAGAGGGCTCTCTCTTTATGATTTAACTTTGTTTGTATAATATTTTAGGCTAGTTATGATGCTCAAGGTTTTGTTTTGGAATTTACTGGATGATGACTTCAGTCAAGATATATATGTGCTTACCAGGGTGTTCTAGGCCATTGGGCATGGAGTCAGTGATGCTTAATTTGTTTGATATGTCTGTGTTGATACAATAATGATGATGCAGAGCCAGATAAGTGTCTGAGAAACAATTCTTTGAATCTGTGATTAAGTGTGATGTAACCAGGGTATGAAAGGCAATTAAGGATCTTTCAACAAACTGGTATCCAGAACAGTGAGAATATTATTTAGAAGCAGTGAAGAATTTCTACATAACATTCGTATTTATAGAATTAATGAAAACATGAGCAATTAAGAATTCATGTTCATGATCAATTCTGAAGAAAACACTTTCAGCAATAGAGATTGGGCACAAGGTGTAACCAAACATTTCCTGTACTATTCCTCTTCTCTACTGCTAGATTAGTGAAACATGTGTATGACTTAAATAAACATAAGAAGACAAAACATAGATTGAGAAAAACTTATTGTTCCATTTAGACAGCACAGGAATTCTGCAACAGCACGCATATCATCACCAAGACATCAAACAATTCAGGAAATCACTGAGCTTTTCCAGCCTTCTGTATTAGATAATCTGAAAATATACAATACATTTGCCTCAGAATGAAAATCACCAACCCCTCATACGCTGCCAGGGGAGGTATATATACAAAATTTACATAAGAAAATATCTAGTTGATGAGTAAATGTTTCATTAATGTCGTGCCAACTCCTGGAGCTTTGTAGCTGAGAAAGTAAATGTTGTAGTAACTCCTCAGTGCCTTAGCTGTCCAAAATAGTCAGAAAATGTTGACTTTGTGACCGTTGGAGTCGGCTGAGGATATGCTGTCCAAAAATTGCGTATTTGTTATCTCTTGGCTTGCTGTCGTTGTCTATATGCCGAGTCACCCTTTCGGCTGCCTTAAATGCTATCTTTATTCTGCTGTTTGCCTTTTGCTGTGTTGGAGCTGACAAGGACCGAGCAACTGAGGCGATTGTGGCAAAATTTGAAGCATTGCCTGCCACCAATCCTCTTTGGGCATTTGGTGTCTTCTAATCTTCACCAAAGTTTCATCTGCCTCTGTATATCTAGAAAAATTTGGAGGAACCTCAAAAAGGTGATTTACCTCATTTTCAATGAAAATTAGACCTTCAAGTTTATTATATAGGCTCTGCCCTGTTGGAGGCCCTGTTTCCTCAGAAGTACTGCCAGATGCAGTGATTTGATTCTCAATAAAATTTGACATTTTGGTGGCATATTTCTCACGGGGGAGAAGTCTTCCTGTGTTGTTTAGTAGGCTGGGCAATCCCTTTTGTTGCAGTGCTCCCATTTTGAGCTTGTACTCATCCACCTCAGCCTGTATTTCATAGCATTTCCTCTCTACAGTTTGTACAAAATTCCTGAGAGTCAACACCTTTTTAGCTGTAAGGACAACCTCTGTTCTGTTAACAATGTTGATGGTCGCCAGTTCCTCCTTAGTCTAATTGTTCAAAAAATCTATCATTCTATTGGCCTGCTCAGGCCTGTTTCCCAGCACTGTTCTGGCCTTCTGAATCTCTAACTGTGCTTGGCCAATCAAATCCATTTGTTCACGCACAGTCTTAATTGACTTCCATTGTCTAGTGATGGATTGGTCAATTCGGGCCCACAGAATTCTTTTTATTTCTGCCATAGCACTTTCTAGCTTGAGCTCTTTCTCCCAGGCCTTTATCTTCTCTTTGAGGGCCTTTATTTCTCTACCTTGTTTTGCCACAGTCATCTTTGACTTATCATATTTGGCCTCTAACTCTGCCAATTTTTCCTTGGCCTGCTTAATCTCAGTAGCCTGGAGCTCCATTTATTTGATAGCCTTAGTCAAATCTTCCATGTTTAAATTGGACTCCGGGGCTGTTGTTGTTGCTGCTGCTTCTGTTGTGGCTGTAGTTGTCACAGGGGCTACTGCTGCCTCTGTTGTTGTTGCAGTGGTTGAAGTAGTTGGAGGAGCTTGGGATGTGGATTCTCCCTGCTTATCTTGTAGTGCCCCTTCAAGCTCCTTTTCCAAATCAAGGACCTTCTGGTTGAGCTGCATTATCAGATCCAGTTGCTCATCGGCCTCCTTTTCCTTCTGTAATTCTGTTGTTTGGGGGTGCTCGGTGGGCAGCAGCTTTAACCTTTTCTTCAATGCATTAAGGTCATCTTCTTTTTTCTTCATGAGGGCCCTTACGCCCTTTGGATCCTTAGGATCATGTCCTAGGTCGATGATGATGTCCTCCAGTGATTTAATTCTGTTGTCCTTGGCCATGGAGGACATTCTTTCAAAATCCAACTGAATGTTGGTATTCTTCAATGATTCTTTTAATTCATGGGCCATTGTTGCCCTGTCCACCAAGGTGGCATAGACCATTTCTCCAGTTTGCTTGTGGAGTTCTATTTGGTCCATAGGGTGAATTTCTTTTGACATGACTTCCACCCTTGTCCTTACAAAATTTGCAGCTGATTTAGGCTGCGGCACCTTAGGTTTGAAGTGGCTGAGGATCATTTTCTCCTCTTGAATATCATACACCGACATCAACCTTTCTTGCTTGGCTGGTGCTGCCTTTAGAAACTACTTGTATACTTCTACTCTCAGCAAGTCATTATGTGCCTTTATTTGTTTGAAAGAAGCCTTAGTACTTGTAGGTTTCTTGCTCTGCTAAGTGGAGGAGGACACCTCCAAACCAAGTTGCAATCCCTGCTCCTACTGAAAGGAGCTTGTACCTGTCTGATGGTTGCCTTCCCCATATTTCCTTGGACTGTCAAGGACTTCTTCACTGATTTCTTCTATCTCTAGGGAATCAACCCTTTGCCTCTTGGCCTCAGGTTGCTGGGAGGATCCACTTGCAGGAGTGGACTCTTCTCTGTCTCTTTTCTTACCCCTCTCCTCATGTGCTGGAGTCTGCAAAATTGGCGCTGCTGGTGGCTCTGTTTGTGGTGGAGGGGTCTGCTCTTGTTTCTACCCAATTGAGGGGGCAGGCTATTCTTTTAGTGTTTCCTCTTCAGCACCCATTATTCCTTTACATTTATCTGTACCTAATGCTGTTGTGGGAGGCACCTGGGTGGCTGGTGCAGTTGTTGTGGCTGAGGTCCCTTCTCCCACTGGGTGTGGTTGCTTGAAGAATACCTACTGCACAGAATCTAAGTCAAGAGTCTTTTCCAAATCCTTGACATTCTTTTGCATTATCTCTTCTTCAGCCAATTTTTCAATTAATGTATCTTGTTTCCATTCTTGCTGATTGGCATACTGTTCAATGTGTGGATATTTGCAATGCTCATAGCCTAGCAGCCTGTACTTGACTCTTCTAGCAGTGATGAAGCCTTCAGGGTCATAAGGGACCCACCGGAAGCTTTTTGAGAGCTTGTACTTGTCTTTGAGGATTTGTTCAGCATCTTGTCATCCCTCTTTTTTATTCATAATAAAGGGGCCGAGGTGGTGCTTGAACTTGAGATGGGATTTCTTTTTGGCACTGTGAAAGTGAGTGAGGTCAGAGTGAATGAGCTTCCTATAATACTCCAAGGCAAACAGTCTCATGGGCACATATTTTGGGAGCCTGTATGGACAGAGCTCACAGCCATAGATTCTGATGACTGTATGATCCTGGTATAGGTACCAATCACCTATTTTGTAATTCTTGGAGAGCTGCAGGGTTTTCTGTATTTCAAATGACACTCTGGGAGGAGGGGACCTCATCAATAAGCAAGAGACTGGGTAAACAAATTGATCAATGAATTCACAATAGGAATATGGTGAATTTTGCACTTGGTGGAAGACAGATGTCCAGAAGATAACAGATCTTCTTTCTCCTTTAGAATCCAGCTTTTTAATGTGGCATGGAAAAGCCTCGGACTGGTAGTACATGAACATGTGGTAGATATAAGATGAATACTTGAAGATGCCCTCCCTGTCTACTTTGAAAAGCTGCTCATGTATCTTATTGGCTATGAATTTAGCAAAATTGTATTTGTAGGCAGGAGGTTGGCCTGGGCTATAGGCAGCTAGTAACACCAGCACTGTCTCATCAACAAACTCGCTGGTTTTAGACCCCAACACATAAGCAATCATGTCCAACAGGAGCTTGCCTACATCAGTAAAGTGGACATATAAGTAGGGAGGTGGCCCTGTGGGCTGGCGGTCAGGCCTCATAAATGTCTGGGTGATTTTCTGAATGTCAGCAGTGGACATCTTGGCACCTGTATCCAGCAGATAGTTCATGGAGAAAGGGAACAGCAGCTGAGTTTGTTTGAAGTTGAGCATCTGGTTGATGGACTCAGCATTAATGTGAAAGAGGATGCTCCCAGATGGAGACTTGACGGCTCTGTGATTTGCATCATAATTCTCAGCACAAAGGCGGATAATCTCTGGAAAAATGTTGACAAATGGGAGGAAGTAATAAGGCAGATTAGATTCCCATATCCCATATGTGTCATTGTTGTTTAAATAGTCATCTCTCAATTCCCTGAAGGTTTGCAAATGGTTCCTATCACCCACAAAGTCTTGGATGAGGAAATCTCTGTCAGCCAGAGGCAAGGACTCCAGGTCTTTATTTGGTGCATTTATGGGGGCAACACTAAGAGTTGTGGGTGTAGGAGCAGCCATTATGTAGTTTGTGAATGGAACAAGGTAAGTGTAATGGTTTGCAAGGTTCCTCAAAGCTCAAGTGACAGACTGAATGCAGATAATGCTAGAAATTTTCTTCAAAGAGAAATAGGCAGGCTTGCCTCTGCTCTGCTTGGGTAAATTCACAGGAATTGGGACCAATTAGGATAAAATGCAGAGAGCGGGCAGGACTAAAATTGGTGAAATGCAGCTATTCAAGCCTGCACTCGGCAAAAGGGAACAATGTCGGGCAGCTTGAGGATGAATTCGCAAATTACGACCGTGAATTATTGTTTCAATATCAAATTTTGGAGCTGGGGCAATGTAGGCTGCTTTAGTTCAAAATTAACTAGGAGAGAATCTTTAATTTGGGATTTAACAGGTGTTTTATGGATGATTTGCAGAGAAATGGCTAAAACACGGGTGAAACAGGTGAATTCTGGCAAATACCTGGATAAATGATGCCGAGAGCCTCCGGGTTGATAGTGAATGAACAATGCAGCTAAATTGGTGAGTTGTAGCGTCTGCAGCTTTGAATTTGGCGGCTTGGAGGTGAATTTCGCACTGAACAGCTCGCAACGGCTCTGGCGACTCTTTTCAAACGAAAATGACATAAAACGGCCTAAAAGCGCGTTTTTAACGAAAAATTTGGAAAATACGGGTCATTGGTGCTTTTCCGCCGATGACGTCAGCATGACGTCATGGTGGGCCTGGGGTACAGAGGGTGACGTGGGCGCTGAGCTGGAGGCCAGCGTGACAAGACACGGTGACGGGCGGTGTGGGGTGGCAAAGTGACATGGAGGGCCACGAGGCGCGAAGGCGGGGGCTGGGGACATGACGTCAGGATGACGTGGAGTGACGTGACGGGGAAGGTGGTAAGTGGGAGGGTGGTAAGCGGTCTCCCCGCACCGCTTTTGGGCGAAGGCGGTATCGGGGAGGGGGGCTCCGAACACCTCCGCCGACTGCCACGCGTCCAGTGTACGGGGGCCAAAACCGCCCGCTCCCCGGACGTTAAAGCGCGGCACCTTCAAATCCCAAAACGCTCGCCCACTGTTGGATCAAGGGGGGTGGGAGATCAAGGGCTGGCGGGCACCCTGACCTGTCGTGCATGTTGGGGGGACCCGCCGGCCAATTAAAATATTCATTTTAATATTTGGGTTTTAAACTTTGGTTAAGGGGTTTTTGTGGGTTTGGGATATGCGGGTTAGACTGTTAGGCTTAGAAAAACATATGAACGTTAGGTTTGAGAGGGGGAGAGGGGGTTTGCATGGGTATTTTTCGGAAAATGGGGTATATATGAGGGTTAAGGGTGGGCTATTAGTCTAACCAGGGGTTAGAGTAATTCCCAAAACAGGGTTGACTATAGTCCCTGGTGGACTAATGTCTCCCATAGACATACTATTTAGCTATAATGCTAAAGGGGGGGATATTTATACATTTCTTGGGGTTTTGTACACCATGGTGTTATAGTAATAGGGAAAGGGGAACATAGGGGATTTATTGTAGATAGAGTTAGTAGTTAGTACTTGGAGGGGAATGAGAATGGGAAGTGCTAGCTACTAAGCTTTTTAGGAATCAAACTTAGTTAAGGAGTAGATCAAAATGAAAAGAATTTTTACACAAGAAATGTGGCTTCTTTTCAAAGAGAGAAGTCATTTCTGACATGAAATTGTTACAAATGAGGAGTATAAGGAGGACTGATCAGGCAGATCCTGCAGTGCTCATGGGGAGGTTAGTAAAAACTTTTGAAGGGGATGAGGGAAGTTAGTGATAGTTTAGTAGTTTTCCAAATGAGCCATTGGTCTTGCCTTTCTCCTGCTGGTGACATCATTGTGATTTTTCCCAATTGATATACTTAGATCATGCTTTCTGCAACCTTCAACTGCCTACCCTGCCTATTATGCCTAACATTTTTTCTTCCTTTGTATGGGTGCACTTAGCCTTGCAAACCCTGATAATTCTCTTTTCTTTTTGTTGCCCTCCTATCTAAGTCTGCCCTTATGACTTCCAAGGGCCCAGATTAAGCAGTTGGGCTCCTTTCTTTCTCTATCTACCTAGTCATCTGTCAAGCTTGAACTGTTTGAACAGGTACTTCCTCTCTAGTCTACAACATGCAATTTAAAATATGGTGAGGCCCAACTTGAGCTGTTGGACCACCCATCAAAGTAGTAGTGGCAATTTAGACTAGCCACTTTCATGGTCTTTGTTTGGGGTTCATTTCTTTTATTTTTTCTTTGACCAATTCATTTTCTTGCCCTTTGATTTTTCTTTTAAGGCATACCCTCTTTACATTTTTTAACTGTCTGCTTCCTTCACAAAAATGGAACCTTAGTAGCATGGAAGGTGGACATTTTTGGCACTTCCACTGTCAATCATGAGAGATGAAAACCTATTGGTATAGGAGGCTAATAGTGGCTCCACTTGGGGATGGTTTTTCCAGGTGAAAAGCCAAGAACAGCAGGTCAGATTGCCTGAGTTCTGCTCTTTTGCTGCAGGCTGAATTTCTGTGTTGTTGGATTCCAATGGTTAGGACCCTAAATAGTTGCAGGCAGCACCCAGTAAGCTGATTTGCTATTAATTTGCAGATCTATTTTTTACCTGTTTCTCAGACTTTCTCTTCCTAATTTGATAGTTACCCTGTGTTTACCTTGCTGTCCAAATGCCAGGATCAACATTTTCCAAAAAGAACATAGTGTAGCATCCTGGTCTTCTCAAAATATGATGCAGTTGGTGCTTTATTCATCTACTGTAACTGAAAATACTGGAAAATACAAATATTTATGTACAATATATGCCTATTCAGTGTTTGATCAAAGGGAGTCAAAATAATGCTTGAGCATTCTCCCATTAACTGGGCCTTCCTCAGTGTTTGAGCCATCCAAACTTCTTAGAAAATAGGTGTTGTTTCCTTGTATAGCATAGATAACATAGGGTCCCTTCCATAAAAAATCAAACTTACCATGTTTGCCTTTGTCTTCCCTTCTTGAATCCCATCTTAAGACTTTGTTTCCTATAAAGAAATCTTCAGCTTTGGTTCTTTTGTCAAATATTCTTTTGAGCTTTTCTTGTAGAACTTGGGTCCTTTGATAGACTTCTTCTCTTGTTTGTTGTAAATGAATCGTTTGATTAATTCTTCTTTGGATGTCATTTGGCTCAGCTTGTATTTCTTGCAGCAGCTTGATCACAGGAATTCCTAGAGATGTAGGAAACTTTGCTTCTAGCCCATAGACCAGTTCATATGGACTCATGCCAATTGATCTTTTGGTGGTCAGTCTATCAGCCCATAGTGCATTTACCAGCTTTTTATGCCAATTCTTTTTGTTTTCTTCCAAAACTTTTTTAATGATGTTGATGAGACTTTTATTGGAAGATTCAGCTAGGCCATTACCTTGAGGATAATAGGCAGTGGAGTGACCTAGGGTCATGTGATACTTGTGACAAAAATTGATCATTTTCTTGGACTTGAAAGTTGCACCATTGTCTGTAATGATTTTGTCCGGACAGCCAAACCTGGAAAAGATGTTGGTTTCTAGGAATTGTATGATAATGGAGTCATTGGCCTGCCTGCAAGGGATGGCTTCTATCCATTTGGTGAAATAATCTGTGGCAGTGAGAATCCACCTATGCTGGCCAGAGGATGGAGGATGAATTTTACCAATGAAGTCTAAACCCCATTGCTGGAATGGTCTCTCAGTTGAAACTGGTTTGAGTGGTAAAGGCAGCAGCTTCCTCTTGCCCTCAAAAATTTGGCATTTGTGACAGGACATTACAAATTTCTTTACATCAGCAAACAAGGAGGGCCAATAAAATCCAGCCCTTAGGATTTTATCAGTTGTGTATTTCCAGTATAAGTGTCCTCCACAGTCACCTACATGAAATTCTTTGAGGACATTATCAGTTTCTTCTATTGTTAAGCAATTAAGTAAGATCCCTTCATGATTTCTCCAAAACAAAACATTGTCAATAATACAAAACTTTGATGCTTTCATCTTTAAGAATCTTTTCTTGGTTCTGGACAACCCTGGAGGAGCTTGCAGGTTTAATAATACAAAACATATATCAGTATACCAGGGAGATTGCATAAAGGCTTGGTTGATCTGTGGAGTCGCCATCTCCTGTTCGTCGTCCAGTTCATTAATGTCAAGGGCTTGAAAATTGGTTTCAGTCATTAGTTTAGCTAGGCCTTGTCCTTTTATCAGTTTGGTAGGTTTAATCTCAATGTCATATTCTAAGATATTATCAATCCATTTGCCCCTCTTGCCTTCAATTCCATCTTGGGTTAGAATATCTTTGACCACTGCATTAGGAACATAGGCAATTATGTGAGAGTAAAGGATATAGATTCTGAATTCCTTGATGGCTTTTACCAATGCATAGGCTTGTTTTTCCATGATCTAATATTTCAGAGGAGCATCCCTAAGGGCTCTGCTAAAAAATGCAATGGGCTTTTCACAGCCTTGGTCATCTTTTTGTAGCAGAACAGCAGCAACAGTATGCTCAGAAGCAAAAGAAAAAATAAGGAAATCTTGATCAAATCTAGGGCTTGTGAGGACTGGTGTGTTTGTCAATGCTCTTTTGATATCCTCAAAGGCTTGTTTAGCTTCCATAGTCCATTTGACCTTGGAATCCTTTTTCAGCATATTGTTTAGCAGTCTAATGAGTTCAGCCAAATTGGGAATGAACCTCCTCAAGAAGTTGATCTTTCCTAAAAAGCTTTGTAGTTCTTTGATGTTTCTAGGATGAGGTACTTGTAGGATAGCTTGAATTCTGTCCGGGTCAATCCTAATACCATCTTTTGAGATTATATGCCCCAGGAGTTTGCCTTCTTCCAACCCAAATAGTGACTTCTTTGGGTTCAATGATATGCCATACTTTCTACAAATTGTGAAAACTTGCCTTAAGTGTTCTAAGTGTTCTTGATCTGATTTTGAAAAGGCAGTTAGATCATCAAGATAGACAACTAGGAAGTCATGAATTTCCTTAGCAAAGGCAATATCCATTGCTCTTCGGAATGTGGCCCCTGCATTTTTAAGTCCAAAAGGCATTTTGACATATTTGAATGTTCCCCAAGGTGTTGTAAAGGCAGTTTTGTCTTGATCATCCGGATGTACTAGAATCTGATTGAATCCTGAGAAACCATCTAGTAAAGAGATCCTAGCAGCTCCCACTACCCTTTGCAAGATATGATCCATTTTTGGTAAGGGTTAATGGTCTTTGAGAGATACTTTGTTCAAATTTCTCAGGTCAACACACAGTCGGATTTCCCCTGTCTTTTTCCTAGTGGGCACTAGGTTTGAAATCCACTCTGAGAATCTAATTGGGGCAATGATCCCAACTTCATACATACACTTAACCTCTTTTTCAATAAGGGGGAGTAGGTCTGGATTGACTCTCCTAAGCTTCTGTTTGAACGGCTTTTGATTTTCTTTTAGAGGGATAGTGTGTTGGATAACTGATGTATCATAGGATTTAAGGTCCTCGTAGCTCTAGGCAAAGACATCTTGGAACTCTTTAAATAACTCAATGTATTTCAGTTTCTACTCAGGTGGTAATGCTTTGGATAATTTGACCATTTTGGGATTTCCAGGGGTCCCAATATTACAATCTTCTATTTCAGCATTTAATGGTTGCATTTTCGGTTTTCTTGAGATGTCATTTGAATCAAACAGATCCTCCAAAGGGGTAAGACCTATGGGCAGAAAATTATCCTTTAGGTCAATTACCTCATCTTCTACTTCAACCATTTCCTCTTCATCTGATTGTTTCAACTCCTGTATAGTTTCTTTGTCAAAGGTGGTAGGATGCAAAACTAAATCAGCTGTTTCAGCTGATATTTTCTGTGTAATTGTGCATAACTGTGGTTGGTCATCTCTAGTGCTAGTGTCAATATTCATGCCAGAAAATTCTTCTTTTAAAGTGAGAAAGTTATTTATCTGTGTATTATTCTTGAAAACTTGCCAATTCTTGATGTTATCTGGAACTGAAGGTCTATGTTTGATTTCAGCAGTAAATGTATGATTGGTTTTGAAAGGAAACCTACAAGTGCTGGAAAAAGTTGCCAAGCTGTGAGCATGTAGATTGAGTTCTCTGGAAATTTTAGTCAATTGTGATTGTGAGAAGCTCTCAAGTACTTGGATAGCTGCCCCCTTGTATGCTTTCAACCTCAGATCATTTGTGGTGAAATTCCCCTTCATCTGTTGTATGACCAAGTCTGAATCTCCTAAGATTGGGACTTTAGTTGCAACTAGATTTTTTATAAGTTTCAGACCTAACAGAAGGGCCTCATATTCAGCCATGTTGTTGGTGCATCAAAAGTTTAGTCTGTATGCATGGCCCTCAGCTTGGTCATTGTGCATATTATGGATCCATATTCCTGCCCCAGCTCCTAGCTTGTTTACAGAGCCATCAAATTCTAGATACCATAAGGTTTCATGATCAAGATTTAGATTGGGATCACTAGGAAGTTGGATCATGGGTAGGTTGATTTCTTGCAAGTTACCTGGCACATCATGTTCTTCACTCTTATTATCAGCTATGCCCATGGTCGCTTGGTCTTTGCAAGCACATTGCTCATCTAACTCCTCGGTCTCTACTGTCATTAATAGTTCAGAATAAGCTTTGTGACAAATGTCAGCATTGTAGAGAATAAACGAATCCATGTCAGAGTGTATTGAGTAGATTGGGAAGTTTTGAGGCTTGTCTTAACTGCTTACCACATATTTCATCGAATTCTCCCGATATAATCTCTTTGGCTGCCCAAAGACTGAGATAGTTGCATAGGATATATCTAATTGCAGAGATCCTTGAAGTTTGGCCCCCCAAGATCTGGACAAGAGCATGCCATACTTAGGGGGTATGTCAGCTACCACTACATCCATCAAGATAGTTTTGGTTGGGTATTGAACTAGGGAGACACATAAGTCTTTAATCAGGCCTAAACACCTGACTTGGCTCGAATCAAATGAGAATAGATCCTTGTAAGGTCTTGTGATGTCCAAGTCAAGTTTTTCCATTACAAATTTGGGCATTAAGTTGTGTGAGGCCCCAGAATCGAACATTGCATTATGTAGGACCTTATCATGAATGTTTATACTGACATAAAAGGGTGGCACCCCTCCATTCTCTGTTTTTCCATTAACCTCAGGTCCAAACAGCAACTCTGGTTGGTCATCTAGGACATTTACAACATCTTTGTTGTCTGATAATTGGAGTGATTTATTGATCTGCTGTCTGTATATGTCATGTTTGGCTAATTCCGAAAGAGGAACTGATATCTTTAGCTTACTTATTTCTGTTTCCAAGTTAAAAGGTTTTTCCATTTGAACTTTGGCATTTAGTGCAACAGGTTTTTCCTTTTCAGCTAAGTTATCTAGTGTCTTTTGCTCATAATTAGGTCCATTTTGAGTGAAACTGGTGCCATGTTTGTTTCCTAGGGGAGTATCTGCCTTTGTCTTTGATGGATGGGGCAGACCTGGGTGAATTTGGGAGGACTGTTGCTCTGAAATGTCCTCCACAGTTACTTCTGTGGCAGGTGAGTTTGAGCTGTCAGCTGATTTGGGGAGAGTAGTATTTTCATTGATCTTTTTTGTTTGTTTATTATCCTTTGGTTTGAGGGGTGTAGGTACATCTATTGTTCTACTCCTCAGTTTGTACTGTTTGTGCACCTCATACACAGCTGCATCATATCCTTCTTTAAATTCGAAAGATTCTCCTGATTTAGTGTGGAATTGATTGTCATTGTAAACCTCTTGGTCTTCTTGTGTCAGAAAGACTTGATTTTCACTGTCCAAACCCATTAGGTTGATGTGAGGGTCTTCACTAGGTTCACTAGATGTTGAAGCCTCAACATAATTCTCTTGAAAAGGAGGTCTGACATGCTGGTCAGGATCAGTCCTTCCAACATTAGGATTTTGATTCTTTCTGAAGTTTGGGTTTCTGATATTGCATGTTTAGCCTTCCTATGATGATTTTCTTTCTATGGTTTCTACCCTGTCTCCAAGTCTATCCATCCCTTTGATGATTGCATCTAGCTTTTGCTCAAATGATGAGAGTTCTTCTTTGAAAGTAGTTCTCCTTTCAGTTCTCGCCCGATTTCTTTTGGCAATTAGATTTGCCTCTACACTAACAGCTATGTTTTGCATGTCTGCTAGAGTTGCAGGGGCTCTTTCTCTTAGTTGGTATGCCATATCATCATCAAATCCACCAGGGAATTTAATCAATGCTAAATCAGGTGGAGGCCTAAGGTTTTGAGGAATGGCATTATAAATAGTGTTGAATATAGTGCAATAGTCCAGGACAGTTTCTTGTGGGCCTCTTCTTATGGTGTCATATTCAGATAGAATGTGTAGAGGGTCATTTTTATTTTCCCATCGGTTTAGGAAGGACTGATAAAGGGCACCCGAATCAGCTATTGAATTTGGGGCCAGGGCCCTGAACCAGGTTCTTACTTCACCTGTCAGACTTTGGACAAAAATTTTCATCCTTACATCATCATCATCTATCTCATAGTTTTCAAAGTAATCTTGCATTTTCTTAGTATGTTGTAAGGCAGTGTATGTACTGGTTCCATCAAAATAAGTAACCTTGCTTTGGTAGTCCTGAGGCATAGCCCCAGGATTGCCAGGTAACTGAAGGGGTGCATAGCGGTTAGCCATATTTGGGGGAATAAGTGGGACAACTAGTAGAAAGGGAACAACTGGGACAATAGGGATAACAACAGCAGTCTGTATGTTGGGTGTGGACAATATGTTTTGAGAAGTGGATGATGAAGAGGGAAGAATGAGTTGTATGAATCTGAACAGATGGCTTAGCAGGGGTTGGAATAAAACTTTGCTGACCTGCCTCGGGACTAGCTTCAGGAGATTGTTCTGGTTCCTTCTCGTTCCTAAGAGTTTTAGGGATCAGATTTGGATTCTCGAAAACAGGTGGGGGATTTCGGTCAGGGTTTGACCTGGTGTGCCTAGTCCTCTTCTTAGGAGCCAGCTTCTGAACTTGTTTTTGGTATTTTTGAGGATATTTTTAGAACTGTTTTAAGGGACTGCTCAAGCTTTTGGAACCACTGTCTAAAAACAGACAGCAGTTGAAAAATACGCTCTCTCCCCAGTTGAGTCGCCAATTATGTTATCACTCAGGTTGTTCCCTTTGACTCCCAAGGGAATACGGCCGAGGTAACCACTAACCAATCTTTTGGTCACAGGTTCTAGCCTACCTATGACTAGAGAGGGCTCTCTCTTTATGATTTAAATTTGTTTGTATAATATTTTAGGCTAGTTATGATGCTCAAGGTTTTGTTTTGGAATTTACTGGATGATGACTTCAGTCAAGATATATATGTGCTTACCAGGGTGTTCTAGGCCATTGGGCATGGAGTCAGTGATGCTTAATTTGTTTGATATGTCTGTGTTGATACAATAATGATGCTGCAGAGCCAGATAAGTGTCTGAGAAACAATTCTTTGAATCTGTGATTAAGTGTGATGTAACCAGGGTATGAAAGGCAATTAAGGATCTTTCAACAAACTGGTATCGAGAACAGTGAGAATATTATTTAGAAGCAGTGAAGAATTTCTACATAACATTCGTATTTATAGAATTAATGAAAACATGAGCAATTAAGAATTCATGTTCATGATCAATTCTGAAGAAAACACTTTCAGCAATAGAGATTGAGCACAAGGTGTAACCAAACATTTCCTCTACTATTCCTCTTCTCTACTGCTAGATTAGTGAAACATGTGTATGACTTAAATAAACATAAGAAGACAAAACATAGATTGAGAAAACTTATTGTTCCATTTAGACAGCACAGGAATTCTGCAACAGCACGCATATCATCACCAAGACATCAAACAATTCAGGAAATCACTGAGCTTTTCCAGCCTTCTATATTAGATAATCTGAAAATATACAATACATTTGCCTCAGAATGAAAATCACCAACCCCTCATACGCTGCCAGGGGAGGTATATATACAAAATTTACATAAGAAAATATCTAGTTGATGAGTAAATGTTTCATTAATGTCGTGCCAACTCCTGGAGCTTTGTAGCTGAGAAAGTAAATGCTGTAGTAACTCCTCAGTTCCTTAGCTGTCCAAAATAGTCAGAAAATGTTGACTTTGTGACCGTTGGAGTCAGCTGAGAATATGCTGTCCAAAAATTGCGTATTTGTTATCTCTTGGCTTGCTGTCGTTGTCTATATGCTGAGTCACCCTTTCGGCTGCCTTAAATGCTGTCTTTATTCTGCTGTTTGCCTTTTGCTGAGTTGGAGCTGACAAGGACAGAGCAACTGAGGCTATTGTGGCAAAATTTGAAGCATTGCCTGCCACCAATCCTCTTTGGGCATTTGGTGTCTTCGAATGTTCACCAAAGTTTCATCTGCCTCTGTATATCTATAAAAATTTGGAGGAACCTCAAAAAGGTGATTTACCTCATTTTCAATGAAAAATAGACCTTCAAGTTTATTATATAGGCTCTGCCCTATTGGAGGCCCTGTTTCCTCAGAAGTACTGCCAGATGCAGTGATTTGATTCTCAATAAAATTTGACATTCTGGTGGCATATTGCTCACGGGGGAGCAGTCTTCCTGTGCTGTTTAGTAGGCTGGGCTATCCCTTTTGTTGCAATGCTCCCATTTTGAGCTTGTACTCATCCACCTCAGCCTGTATTTCATAGCATTTCCTCTCTACAGTTTGTACAAAATTCCTAAGAGTCAGCACCTTTTTAGCTGTAAGGACAGCCTCTATTCTGTTAACAATGTTGATGGCCGCCAGTTCCTCCTTAGTCTGATTATTCAAAAAATCTATCATTCTATTGGCCTGCTCAGGCCTGTTTCCCAGCACTGTTCTGGCCTTCTGAATCTCTAATTGTGCTTGGCCAATCAAATCCATTTGTTCATGCACAGTCTTAATTGACTTCCATTGTCTAGTGATGGATTGGTCAATTCGGGCCCATAGAATTCTTTTTATTTCTGCCATAGCACTTTCTAGCTTGAGCTCTTTCTCCAAGGCCTTTATCTTCTCTTTGAGGGCCTTTATTTCTCTACCTTGCTCTGCCACAGTCATCTTTGACTTATCATATTTGGCCTCTAGCTCTGCCAATTTTTCCTTGGCCTGCTTAATCTCAGTAGCCTGGAGCTCCATTTCTTTGATAGCCTTAGTCAAATCTTCCATGTTTAAATTGGACTCTGGGGCTGTTGTTGTTGTTGTTGCTTCTGTTGTGGTTGTAGTTGTCACAGGGGCTACTGCTGCCTCTGTTGTTGTTGCAGTGGTTGAAGTAGTTGGAGGAGCTTGGGATGTGGATTCTCCCTGCTTATCTTGTAGTGCCCCTTCAAGCTCCTTTTCCAAATCAAGGACCTTCTGGTTGAGCTGCATTATTAGATCCAGTTGCTCATCAGCCTCCTTTTCCTCCTGTAATTTTGTTGTTTGGGGGTGCTCGGTGGGCAGCAGCTTTAACCTTTTCTTCAATGAATTAAGCTCATCTTCTTTTTTCTTCATGAGGGCCCTTACGCCCTTTGGATCCTTAGGATCATGTCCTAGGTCGATGATGATGTCCTCCAGTGATTTAATTCTGTTGTCCTTGGCCATGGAGGAAATTCTTTCAAAATCCAATTGAATGTTGGTATTCTTCAATGGTTCTTTTAATTCATGGGCCATTGTTGCCCTGTCCACCAAGGTGGCATAGACCATTTCTCCAGTTTGCCTGTGGAGTTCTATTTGGTCCATAGGGTGAATGTCTTTTGACATGACTTCCACCCTTGTCCTTACAAAATCTGCAGCTGATTTAGGCTGCGGCACCTTAGGTTTGAAGTGGCTGAGGATCATTTTCTCCTCTTGAATATCATACACCGACATCAACCTTTCTTGCTTGGCTGGTGTTGCCTTTAGAAACGGCTTGTATACTTCTACTCTCAGCAAGTCATTTTGTGCCTTTATTTGTTTGAAAGAAGCCTTAGTACTTGTAGGCTTCTTGCTCTGCTGAGTGGAGGAGGACACCTCCAAACCAAGTTGCAATCCCTGCTCCTGCTGAAAGGAGCTTGTACCTGTCTGCTGGCTGCCTTCCCCATCTTTCCTTGGACTATCAAGGACTTCTTCACTGATTTCTTCTATCTCTGGGGAACCAACCCTTTGCCTCTTGGCCTCAAGTTGCTGGGAGGATCCACTTGCAAGAGTGGACTCTTCTCTGTCTCTTTTCTTACCCCTCTCCTCATGTGCTGGAGTCTGCAAAATTGGCGCTGTTGGTGGCTCTGTTTGTGGTGGAGGGGTCTGCTCTTGTTTCTGCCCAATTGAGGGGGCAGGTTGTTCTTTTAGTGTTTCCTCTTCAGCACCCATTATTACGTTACCTTTATCTGTACGTGATGCTGCTGTAGGAGTCACCTGGGTGGCTGGTGCAGTTGTTGTGGCTGAGGTCCCTTCTCCCACTGGGTGTGGTTGCTTGAAGAATACCTGCTGCACAGAATCTAAGTCAAGAGTCTTTTCCAAATCCTTGACATTATTTTGCATTATCTCTTCTTCAGTCAATTTTTCAATTAACGTATCTTGTTTCCATTCTTGCTGATTGGCATACTGTTCAATGTGTGAATATTTGCAATGCTCATAGCCTAGCAGCCTGTACTTGACTCTTCTAGCAGTGATGAAGCCTTCAGGGTCATAAGGGACCCACCAGAAGCTTTTTGAGAGCTTGTACTTGTCTTTGAGGATTTGTTCAGCATCTTGCCATCCCTCTTTTTTATTCATAATAAAGGGGCCCAGGTGGTGCTTGAACTTGAGATGGGCTTTCTTTTTGGCACTGTGAAAGTGAGTGAGGTCAGAGTGAATGAGCTGCCTATAATACTCCAAGGCAAACAGTCTCATGGGCACATATTTTGGGAGCCTATATGGACAGAGCTCACAGCCATAGATTCTGATGACTGTATGATCCTGGTATAGGTACCAATCACCTATTTTATAATTCTTGGAGAGCTGCAGGGTTTTCTGTATTTCAAATGACACTCTGGGAGGAGGGGACCTCATCAATAAGCAAGAGACTGGGTAAACAAATTGATCAATGAATTCACAATATGAATATGGTGAATTTTGCACTTGGTGGAAGACAGATGTCCAGAAGATAACAGATCTTCTTTCTCCTTTAGAATCCAACTTTTTAATGTGGCATGGAAAAGCCTCGGACTGGTAGTACATGAACATGTGGTAGATATAAGATGAATACTTGAAGATGCCCTCCCTGTCTACTTTGAAAAGCTGCTCATGTATCTTATTGGCTATGAATTTAGCAAAATTGTATTTGTAGGCAGGAGGTTGGCCTGGGCTATAGGCAGCTAGTAACACCAGCACTGTCTCATCAACAAACTCATTGGTTTTAGACCCCACCACATAAGAAATCATGTCCAACAGGAGCTTTCCTACATCAGTAAAGTGGACATATAAGTAGGGAGGTGGCCCTGTGGGCTGGCGGCCAGGCCTCATAAATGTCTGGGTGATTTTCTGAATGTCAGCAGTGGACATATTGGCACCTGTATCCAGCAGATAGTTCATGAAGAAAGGGAACAACAGCTGAGTTTGTTTGAAGTTGAGCATCTGGTTGATGGACTCAGCATTAATGTGAAAGAGGATGCTCCCAGATGGAGACTTGACAGCTCTGTGATTTGCATCATAATTCTCAGCACAAAGGCGGATAATCTCTGGAAAAATGTTGACAAATGGGAGGAAGTAATAAGGCAGATTAGATTCCCATATCCCATATGTGTCATTGTTGTTTAAATAGTCATCTCTCAATTCCCTGAAGGTTTGCAAATGGTTCCTATCACCCACAAAGTCTTGGATGAGGAAATCTCTGTCAGCCAAAGGCAAGGACTCCAGGTCTTTATTTGGAGCATTTATGGGGGCAACACTGAGAGCTATGGGTGCAGGAGCAGCCATTATGTAGTTTTTGAATGGAACAAGGTAAGTGCAATGGTTTGCAAGGTTCCTCAAAGCTCAAGTGACAGACTGAATGCAGATAATGCTAGAAATTTTCTTCAAAGAGAAATAGGCAGGCTAGGCAGGCTTGCCTCTGCTCTGCTTGGGTAAATTCACAGGAATTGGGACCAATTAGGATAAAATGCAGAGAGCGGGCAGGACTAAAATTGGTGAAATGTAGCTATTCAAGCCTGCACTCGGCAAAAGGGAACAATGCCGGGCAGCTTGAGGATGAATTCACAAATTACGACAGTGAATTATTGTTTCAATATCAAATTTTGGAGCTGGGGCAATGTAGGATGCTTTAGTTCAAAATTAACTAGGAGAGAATCTTTAATTTGGGATTTAACAGGTGTTTTATGGATGATTTGCAGAGAAATGGCTAAAACACGGGTGAAACAGGTGAATTCTGACAAATACCTGGATAAATGATGTCGAGAGCCTCCGGGTTGATAGTGAATGAACAATGTAGCTAAATTGGTGAGTTGTAGTGTCTGCAGCTTTGCATTTGGCGGCTTGGAGGTGAATTTTGCACTAAACAGCTCGCAACGGCTCTGGCGACTCTTTTCAAACGAAAATGACATAAAACGGCCTAAAAGCGCGTTTTTAACAAAAAATTTGGAAAATACGGGTCATTGGCGCTTTTCCGCCGATGACGTCAGCATGACGTCATGGCGGGCACGGGGTACGGAGGGTGACGTGGGCGCTGAGCTGGAGGCCAGCATGACAGGACACGGTGGCGGGCGGTGCAGGGTGGCAAAGTGACATGGAGGGCCACGAGGCGCGAAGGCGGGGGCAAGGGACATGACGTCAGGATGACGTGGAGTGACGTGACGGGGAAGGTGGTAAGTGGGAGGGTGGTAAGCGGTCTCGCCGCACCGCTTTTGGGCGAAGGCGGTATCGGGGAGGGGGGCTCCGAACACCTCCGCCGGTTGCCACGCATCCAGTGTACGGGGGACAAAACCACCCGCTCCCCGGACGTTAAAGCGCGGCACCTTCAAATCCCAAAACGCCCGCCCACCGTTGGATCAAGGGGGGCGGGAGATCAAGGGCTGGCGGGTGCCCCGACCCGTCGTGCATGTTGGGGGGACCCGCCGGCCGATTAAAATATTCATTTTAATATTTGGGGGTTTTAAACTTTGGTTAAGGGGTTTTTGTGGGTTTGGGATATGCGGGTTAGACTGTTAGGCTTAGAAACACATATGAACGTTAGGTTTGAGAGGGGGAGAGGGGGTTTGCATGGGTATTTTTCGGAAAATGGGGTATATATGAGGGTTAAGGGTGGGCTATTAGTCTAACCAGGGGTTAGAGTAATTCCCAAAACAGGGTTGACTATAGTCCCTGGTGGACTAATGTCTCCCATAGACATACTATTTAGCTATAATGCTAAAGGGGGGATATTTATACATTGCTTGGGGTTTTGCACACCATGGTGTTATAGTAATAGGGAAAGGGGAACATAGGGGATTTATTGTAGATAGAGTTAGTAGTTAGTACTTGGAGGGGAATGAGAATGGGAAGTGCTAGCTACTAAGCTTTTTAGGAATCAAACTTAGTTAGGGAGTAGATCAAAATGAAAAGAATTTTTACACAAGAAATGTGGCTTCTTTTCAAAGAGAGAAGTCATTTCTGACATGAAATTGTTACAAATGAGGAGTATAAGGAGGACTGATCAGGCAGATCCTGCAGTGCTCATGGGGAGGTTAGTAAAAACTTTTGAAGGGGATGAGGGAAGTTAGTGATAGTTTAGTAGTTTGCCAAATGAGCCATTGATCTTGCCTTTCTCCTGCTGGTGACATCATTGTGATTTTTCCCAATTGATATGCTTAGATCATGCTTTCTGCAACCTTCAACTGCCTACCTTGCCTATTATGCCTAACATTTTTTCTTCCTTTCTATGGGTGCACTTAGGCTTGCAAACCCTGATAATTCTCTTTTCTTTTTGTTGCCCTCCTATCTAGGTCTGCCCTTATGACTTCCAAGGGCCCAGATTAAGCAGTTGGGCTCCTTTCTTTCTCTATCTACCTAGTCATCTGTCAAGCTTGAACTGTTTGAACAGGTACTTCCTCTCTAGTCTACAACATGCAATTTAAAATATGGTGAGGCCCAGCTTCAGCTGTTGGACCACCCATCAAAGTAGTAGTGGAAATTTAGACTAGCCACTTTCATGGTCTTTGTTTGGGGTTCATTTCTTTTATTTTTTCTTTGACCAATTCATTTTCTTGCCCTTTGATTTTTCTTTTAAGGCATACCCTCTTTACATTTTTTAACTGTCTGCTTCCTTCACAAAAATGGAACCTTAGTAGCATGGAAGGTGGACATTTTTGGCACTTCCACTATCAATCATGAGAGATGAAAACCTATTGGTATAGGAGGCTAACAGAGCGAGAGCAGACAAATGGCAGAGGCAGTTTTCTAGGTGGAAACCCAGAGAATCTTCTAGAAACTGCTCATATGACACTTGCCTCTCTGAATTCGCCCAGGGATGAGTAAGAGATCATGAAATATCCAAGTGGAACCAAGAACTATTAGTGAAATGACACTAATCAAAATCCTTGAAGCTAACTCACCCCCCTGCAAATATCTATATATGGATCCCTCATCCTAGAGATCCAGGGGCTGGAATTTTGTATTTTGTAAGTGTTGTTGCTTTCTCTGTGAAGCATTGTATTGTTGGATGATCTAGCTTTTCATGAGGTGAAGAGGGCTTTCATGCTGGGAGGATGGCTCTGGATCATACAGATGGGTTGTAATCCTCTCTTCTACTACTTCTATCAATAAAGCTATTTGAGTTTTCCTCCATATACTTGTATATTTCTTAATCTTGTATTTGTGTATGCATTTGTATGGTTAATATACATCTGATCCTATATTGTTTATGGTTGTAGATCTCTATGCTTTGATGGTATTTTGCTACTTTGACTCTACAAGTGTTCTTTGAAGCGGGACAAGTGACAAAGGAGTGGTGAAAGCTCTATCAAGGGAGGGAAGAAACAAGCAAGGAGCCAAGCGAAAGACTAAGGTTGGTGCTCTCTGCTTTTCTCTCATCTATCTCTCGTAAAGGAAAACACAAGTTACTTTGAATTTTTTGTTTCTAAGATAGCTACCCATCTTAGTAGGACTAGCAGCTCTAAATAGACACTAGTTTTCTCGAAAACAATAATCCCCATGTTCTTCCATCCATACTCAACTCCGGATTCCAATTCCAAGAAATTATGTGTTTTCTACAGGATTTCATGTAATTACTATAGGATTTTCTTGTAAGTATTATAGGAGGTCTTGAAAAAGTACATGAAGGGAAGTCTAATGGAAAAATGGTGACACAAGCCTGTTTTTGAATATGAAAAGAACCATTGACTTCACCACACCTCAATCAACACCCTTCATGACCATGTCACCATTGTGTCCATCATAAAAAATATCAAGTTAGAAAACATGAAAAAAAAAAGAAGAAAAGAACATCAAAAAGGGGCATGCCAACAACAGCCTACCTCACCTGCCACTCCATAACCACATCTTCCACTCATCCCAATACCCATTCAACTTCATAACATAGAAGATATGTGGGAATTCAAGAAAAAGGAAGCTACAGGACATCCTGTAGGAAATCTTGTAGCAGCCTATTCCACAAAAAGAAGACCACAACAACTCCAACCCGCTTTCAGCACAAGGACTAGAAGAATAAGGAAGCTCCTCAAGAGCTCAACAACAACAAGAAGCTTAGGAGCAACAAGAAGCTCATCAACAAAAAAATCCAACACCTGTACATCATCAAAGGAACAAACCATCAGAAAAATAATAAAAAACAGTTGAGAATATGCAACTAGCTCAAGAACAACAAATTGACACCACTCTACAGCATGCATTAGCAAGGAAAAGGACGAACATGTATGTCATATTACCAACACTCCCTCACAGGTACGAATATGATTAAAATGTAGGAATATGTAGGACGTTGATTTTATAAGCTAAGGTGGCTAGTTAACTTGGCTAGCCTTAGTCCGATAATAAGAAGTAAAAGGGTTAGTCAACTGGACACATGGTAGGTCACATCAAAAAGGGGAATGAATCAAAAAAGTGGTTAAGTTACGGAGAATGGAAGTGTTATATGATTATGAGGTAAGGTGGTATGATGAACTAGTAATGGGACCAATGGTCCAAAAGGCGTTATTCGAACTCAACCAGCCAACACATCAACCAATGAAATTGTCCACAAATAGAAATAATCACTAACTCCCACGCAAATTTTTGGTTATTTCGAAAATTTGAAGGCAGAGGTAACCTCGAGGAGTCATTAAAGGAAACGTTACTTTCGGCCTCCCTATAATGAGCACCTACAGGAAACAGTAAGCACATACAACAAACAAGATCACCTACAGGAAACTACAGGAAAGCTACAGGATATAAGGAGAATTATCACACAGTGTTGTAAGTGAACACCGGGGGCTATCAATTCAAGAGTTCTCAGCACCAGACCATAGAAAAGGAAGATAGGTGGTATACCTTCTGTGTTTCTCATTTGTAAAAAAAAGGAAGAAATCCTCATTTCTTTTAAGTATTTACATTACACATAGAGATAGATAGATTTTTTTGATTTAATGAAGGATAAACTACGAAGCCTAATCACCTACAAAAGTTCCTAAACTATAGCCACCCAAACACATTCAGACAAAAAAATTGCCACAAAAATATGAGAGGGGGTTTCAACAAAAGAGAGCCCACCAACACAACCAGAATACACCACCATCCTCCTGTGATTGAAATCTTTACAAGGCATCAATGGATGGGGTTATTTGAGCTACTGAGGGGATACGCTGATGATGTGGCTAGAGAATTTACAATGTCACTCATACCTCTAACTAGAGCTAGTGACACTACCATAGTGAGGGATTTTTTCGTAACAATTACTCTTTAGAGTATTAGCAGGATAACTACACTCCCCCTAAGATTGCAATGGAGAAAAGAGGATGAGACTAACAACACTCTTGCCCATAAGGGATTTTTCTTGGAAGGAGAAGAAATAATTGAAGACAAAAATGGGGATAGAAGGGAAATCATTCCATATCCTTGGATTGAAGTAAGTTATCACATCATCAAGTATATTTCCTGTGAAGGTAGATACATTGTAGTGTATGGGTACCATTTTAGACTCCTCCATGAGCTAAGATTTGGAGGGGAGACACCTCCTCATAACAAACTTAGTGTACCTTAATTTATGTTACAATCAATAATAGACATGAGCATCAAGGTACAAGAAGGGAAACATCAACAGATGCCACATCATGGGTTGATCAAACTCATCCTGGAAGATGTGTAAATAATTTGAGAATCCCTATTACATGGTCAACATTTGCAAACATGAAGGAGGAAGAAGAAATTCGAGCCATTGAGTATGACATAAGCCCTACTTCTAGTGAGGGGAAGAAGAAAAAGAGCATGAAAAAAATAGGAGGCATAAATAGATGAGACAAATGATGAAGTATAGAAGGATGAACAAAATTTTGAAAAAACAGAGTAGGGAAGAAGAGGAATCACCAAGGGTGTCTCCGGAGCCTACAGAGAAGGAGGTAGTAGCTGCTTTAACTTCCTTAAGTACACCTATCAAATCAAAGGGAAAGAGACAAAGGAAAACTCCCCTTTACTTAAGAACAAGGAAGAGCACCTAGATAAAAGAAGGAAGACCTCAAACCCCTACCAATATTCCAATTATCATAAGGACTCAATAAAATAACAAGATGAAGTAGTCCCTATAGAGAAGAATGAAGAAGAAGAAACATCAAAAAAAGCTTCTCCTAGGTCACCAATCACCTATGTTAGGAGACCTATCATGAGGTTAGCCTCAACAAAACAAGTAAAACAACCTTTGACCCCTTCAAAAAAAGGGAAAGGTCTCCTACAGGAAACACAGATAGAACTACAGGAAGAAAAAATAGTCCTACAGGTAACCTTGTCAAAGCTGTAAGAAACATAAAGAAAATATCAGGAAAGGCTGCAAGGGCAAAGGGAAGGAAAAGAGGCAGAAATTACTCAAGAAACAATAGAGGGAGAGTCCTAGGAGCTGAAGGAACCTAGCCCACAACTAAACCTCATATCCTACTATAGATTCATTGAAGCAAGTAAGGTGATCCCACAAAAATTTTCCATTCCTCTATTCTTTGAACTTGAAAAAGAGAGAACAAGGACACATAGGTGGATGAAAATTGATAAATCAAAAGGGGTGGAGGATGTAGGCCACATGGAAGAGAAGCTGCAATAAATGAGCATAGAATTAAGTATCATAAGAGACAGGGAAAAAATGGTGAAATCTCAATTAGAGGCTGAGAACACATGGCTAAGAAAGCAACTACAGGAAAAGGAAGGCCAATGGGAAACTATGGAAAGTCTATCCATCGAGGCAATTGAATGGAGGATGCCAGAAAATCATATGTGTTATCCTCAAAGAACAATGGCTCTAGTTTCAGATAAAAACCCTAGCACAAAGAGGAACTATGCCTTTATAAGACTACATGCAATTCATTCACCTCTATGACCAAAGTACCTTAGAGGATAGAGAAAATATATCTAAATTCTACCTACACAATTTGGCTCTAACAAATTTAAATGTGTGGGGCCCTTATCCAAAGCTAGGGGACTTACAACTAATGGTCTTGGCATCTTGGATGAGTCATGAGGAAGCCAGAGATATAAAAATAAAAAGGGTATTGGACAGAGAATAAGCAAAACCCCTTTTCATCAGAGCATAACAACCTACTCAATGGTTGTCATCAACACCCAAACCCTCATTGCCAATGACCCCAAGCTTGCACCAAGATACCTTGTTGTACAAGAACAAGAAGTCATTCATTTTGAAGACATGCTAAGATTGCTAGGGGATGAGAGCTAGCAATATTTCCAAAGGAGATGGAACACCCTACCCTATAGCCTAAAGATCAAAGAATATCATTCTCTTGATAGAATTAGGTATGCACTAGAAAGAACCTCAATGTATAAGAAAACATTATAGAGACTCAAAGTCAACTGGAATGGATTGAAACTCAGCCCACCATTATTTTTAGGTATGTTAGAGGGGAGAAAGGAAGAAGAAGAAAGAAAGAAGTTGGAAGAGATAGAGAATCATTTAGGGTTTTATCCACAAGAGGAGGAGACTACAGTAGAAGCCTAGAATGTCAGGGAGGCCACCAAATCAGTGAAATACATGGACATAAATTGAGTTTCTCAGAGGATGAGCAATAGTTTCAGTAGGGGGCTGATGATGAGGCTCATCAATGGGTAAATTATGTGGACCTTAATGCACCTTTATTTTACTAAAATAAACTTTTCTCATAATTCTTTACATGTTTTAATTATATTTTTCTTAATGAGAAGACTAAAGATGAGATGTCATGTCTAGTGGTCTAATGTGCATTGATTCTAGGTTTCGGAGCAAATTTTGGATCATTAAAGTGTATGAACTCAAATGAGACAAGCAAGATGGATTCTTGGAGATAGGATCGCCCTCCTTAACTCCTCACTCCCTCGAATATTTCTCAATCAAATATGATAAGCTCGAAGTTGCAAGCAGATGAGTCATGGGGTTCATTAGCAGCCAAGCCAGTGACAGTTAAAGACTAGTTGATCTCAAGATTAGGAGCCAAGGCTCCCTAAATTTAAGGAAGTTATTGGTAACTTCAGTTGTATAAATAAAGAATCCTAGAGCCTCATTATGATTTGGATTTTTTGTTCAAGATAGCTAGCAACATTTTTGAGTTGAAGCGTTGTAACTGAGAACTCTTGGGTATTTTTGATACTTAATGAAAATGAGAAGAATTCCCTTTAGCCAACACTGAGTTGACTCAGAGGGCTGAAGATATTGGGTTAGGGCCCAACCCTAGCAGAAGAGGTTCCTCTTTTTGTAGATGTATGCTTATATTATACTCATAGTTATTTGTTGAACTAATTTTGGTGTTGTTAATTTGAAAGTATTGGTAGGGTTAATTAGTTTGCTTCCATTTGTGAATAGTTCTAATAATAGCATCGTAGTGGTAAGAATATATTCCATAAAGGTTGTCAGTAAGTGGTTTCCACCTCATTTCTCCCTTTCAGGGATCATGATTTGAGGAACACTTCCCATACAAACCAAAAAAATAGAATTCTTACTTTTTTGCATAATCTAGGTTTCCTGGTAATTAGGTCATTATCTTTCAGTTTTGTAGGATAAGTTGCAATTGGTATTTATGATCTCTTAGGTTTTGTAATAATCTCACAATGCTTTTATATTGTTTTCAAGCACTTCCATTCATGAACTTAGCAAATAAATGGTGATAACTCTGTTTTCTTCTTTTGAATAAACCCTTCTTGTTTATAGATGAATTTATGTATAAATGCAAACAATGATGTGTGTTGTTGCAAGAGCTTCATTGTAGGGAGACCTTATCTCATTAGCCTCATACAAGTCATATCTACCCATGATTGCCAAAAGTCACTAAGGTTTCAATACAAATTCTTGTTTTATAAGGAAAAATTGCCATTTCCATTGAGAAAATCCAACCATATTAAAGCCTTTGCTTGAGTTCTGAGTAGTGTCTACCACTCCCATGCCTTATTCCCTCCTTATTCACCTTTCCCAAGCTCCATTCCACCTTCTATACCACTCCATAAGCTTTCGGCCTATTCCTGTAATAAAATAGGGGATCTTGTAGGAGAACTAGTACATCCTATAGACATCTTGTAGGAAAACCTGTAACAGCTTGTTTTGAGCCTGAATTGAGAAAAATCATCATTGATGATAGGATTGGGCCCCTAATTGATCTCCAGGCCATCTATTAGGGTCCTATAATAACATGAATCATAATTTTTAATTGACTATGGTCATTATTGTAATATTGTACATACCTTTGCCTTCTACAAATGTATTCCCAAATTAAAAAATGTAAAGAGGGTATGTCCTAAAAGAACAATCAAAGGATAAAAAGAAACAAAGATTAAAAAATTGAAAAACATGGACCCCATAAAAAGAGATTAAAACAGATCATCAAAGTGTGCAAATTCAAATGCCACTACTATTTTACTTTTTCTGCAAATAATGATTATGTGTAGCCTGTTTAAAATACCATAATCAATGATAAGTCAAATGACTTAATCTTGACTTTTCATGCTTTAAATTTAATGTTGATAGATAGAGAATAAAGATCTAGAAAAACAGTTTAATCTTGGAAATCAATAGTTAAAATAGAGAATGATAGAGAGCTCATCAGCTTAATTTGAGCCCTTGGAAGATATAAGGTTAGAATTAGATAGTTTACCTTTCAAAAGAAAAAAGAATGATAAGGTTTTGCTAGCCTAAATGCACCCAAATAAGTGAAGAAAAAAAATGTTAGGGTAAGTAATGGGTAAGTAGAAGAAAGGTTGCTGAAGTATAAAGTTGATTGGACAAAAGCACATTTATCATGCTTAATCATATGTTTCAATGTGCATGAGAAATTAAGAAAGCAAAAATAGAGGTTTACAAGTTGATTTAATTGACTCCCCCTCATTCATTTCATCCCTATACTTACTAATTTCCCCATCCACAAGTATGTTCTAGTACTAAAAATCCTTCAAGTCATAAAGGCTCAGAGCATTTCTCTGACTTTTGGTGGGACCAGACCCTCGACTTAATGAATTATGGACATCAACTGTTATAATTCCCTTCATAAAAGTCATTTGCCTTCATTACCCTAATAAAAACCCCTTTTCCTAAGGTTAAACTCCATTTGCCTACGAAAAGTAAAAAAACCCCATGTTAAATTCCATTTCACTCAAAATACGCACAAGAAGAATCCTAAGTATAAGTGTATGTAAAGGAAAAGTGCAAATAATACATTATACTTAGTATTATTTCCATTTCACTCATTTCAGCTCATATTCATTTCTAACTTAATAATATAGCTCCCGATATACCATTTTTCCCCGTATATAAATAAATCCCTGTATATATTACCCCTACCCTTAGTTTAACAATAAACTATATTTTTACCCTATCCCCCTAACAAAACCCTCTTAACTCACCAATTCTTCGTAAAGTTAAGATAATCCTTCCATTAACCCTGTCTGATCATTTAATCCCTTGTTTAACTCCAGAATAATCACAAAGCACCATTAATTAAAACCCCAGGCCCCCCCAAAACTTTTGCCCATTTCATCTGTGCTAATCTGTCCCCCAACTGCCATATGATCGTCAGAACCCGAATCTAATGATTCATAGCCATATTGGGTTCATCTAATATCTGACCTTTACCCACCCGTAAAGTAGTATTCATTGGACCCACATCTACTATGTGTCAAGCGTTAAGGTAGATCGGGTGACCTTGCCAAAATACCGCCTCATCAATAAAGCGATGCGATGGCTTGAGAAACCACCTCATCGCCCAACCCAAAAAACTGCCCACTATTCATTTGTAATTTGCCTGCAAAAAAATTACCATTGTTCAATAAAAAGGCCGAGAAGCCCTATTTGGCCTTTTTCGATCAATTTCTTTGTAAAACCTCTGCAAGCCATTGTGACACCTTCAAATGCTGAAATCGCCAATTGACCTCAATTTCACTCTTGAAGAAGTTGCAGAGACCCCAATCAAGCTCTAAGTCTGTACTAGAGCCCATTCAAACTTCTATAGTTGCTGAAAACACCAATTTGAAGTTATTTCACCCAAATTCCAGATATTTTGAGAAAAACCAGAACGACCCTCTCATTTGAAGATGTACAGTAAAAGTTAAAAGGTTACAGTGAAAGTCAAAAAGCATAGTAAAAGGAAAACGATAAATCAACCAGATGAAAGAGTATCAGTAAAAGTGTATCAGATTGAAAAATCAAAGAGAATAAACGCAGTCATCGGGAAGAAAAACAACATGGAAGACTGTTACAAAGCATACAGATAAAATAAATTCATGTCAAAGTGAAGATATATGAAAAATCAGAGCAATCAAGTTAAACAGTATAAGTAAACATGGAGGCAGAAAGGGTTAAATAGAGATGAAGACACTTTCACCAGCAACAATGAAGTTTATCCAAAGTAAAGGTAAAAACAGTTAAAAGAAAATTAAGGTTAAAAGATGAAATCAGAGTAGGAATGGTACATTTTCTAGAAATTTCCTATTTAAGTCATAATTGTGCAGAAACTGTTGTGGCAAATCCAAGATGTATTTCGAGAAAATTGAGGAGTTTTGTGTTCCTAAATGGCAAACCTACAAAAACCTATTTCACTGTTTACACAGGTATTATAAAAAGGGAGATAAATTCATATCTTCACAACCTATTTCCGGATTGTGCAGAGTCTTGTTTTTGACATCCTTTTGAAGAGAATATTGTGAACATATGGAGTTGAATTTTTTGAAATGGAAAGAGGCTTATCACAACAACAGACTTATCTACAATGACCTCTTTCATGTTTTACATATATATCTCAGATTGAGATATAAAAAGGTATCACTGGACCCTAGTTTTGTAGAATTTATGTGGCAGAATACACAAAGGAAGGAGGTAGTTAGTGACTTGGAAGCCTCATCATCAATTAAGACTTGCTATCAAATTCTAATTTCTCTTCTTTGTCACTGTCAATCCATAAATATAGTGCCAAATAGTTTCATTATTTTTTAGTGTCCTTTATTTAAGTTCTATTAATGTAAAACAATTTGAGATATTTGTAAAACCAATCTTGATATTTTTTCAAGATATTTTAGTTTAGAATTTGTATAAATACTACTTCATTTGAAGTATGTTGGGTGGATTCTATTAGAAATTTCTATAAGTTGTTTGATCAGAAGACCCCAAAGGTTATTGTATCATTTTCTGAGCCAACAAGCTGGATTGATAAATAAAGATCAGATATTTCCAAGGATTCATGTGTTGAGCAAATTTCAGACAAGTATTTTCATGTGTTATTGTTATTTTTCTCAAAATTATTCATAATATTTAATATTTTTTCTCAATCTAAATGTTATAACTGGAATAATACTTCAAAACTTTTTTAATTACACTTTGTCTTAACAGTTATACATTTAAATGTTTTCTGCAAATATCTAAATTAAAGAATTCTTAATTGGTCTATGGTTTATATTGATTTCTTGAATATACATGTTAAAGGATTCTTAATTACCCTTTGATATTTATTATCCCTTCATTCCTAATTCATTATCCTGGTCTGAGAACCCTTGACTGCTCTCTCACCCCAAGTGAAACCCTTTCACCCCTCTGTCTCAAAGTTCTGGAAAAACACTCTGCTATCTTACCCTTGGAACATTCCCTTTAGTGAGTTAATCCAGTTTTGCTTCCTTATTTTTTAACTCCATCGCCCAATGATCTAAAAGACATCATTTTATCCATCTGCCTAAGCAAATCCCACCACCCAATCTCAAATACAAATCAAAAACCCTTGAAAAATCATAACTAGCCTAAAAACATCTTAACTAAAACAAGTTAAATTTCAAAGAGAGAGCTCTCTTTGAGCATCAGGAAGGCTAGGTCCTAATCTCCAAAAGCAGTTTGTGGTTACCTTTTGTTTTTCTTTCTTTTTACTTCAAAAGAATTATCAGAGTGATAACATTTTTTGGCCACCATATTGGGGACGACTAACATTTTCCTCAAAAATAGTTTACAAATTCAGATATTATCTATGATGGTGGAAAGTGATCAAACACACGAAGGTTAAAATCATCGACCTAGTGACTCCAAATCAATTTCACAATCAAGACTCCACTAGAGGAATGAACCTGAAAGAACAATATGGGAAGATCAGGTTTCTAACTTGGATTGTTATCTAAGACATCATGTTTTTTCTCATCAACAAGGTTTTTCAATGTATATTGTATTTTAGAGAAGATCTTAGATTAATTTTTAATTATTTTCCTTTGAAAATTGTAAATATAAAATTACCTTACACATTTGAGCAAAATTCTTTTGAATCTTATGATGATCATTTTCCAATCAAGAAATCTCAAATAATCAAGAATGATCTTACAATCCCTATACATATTCCGGTACCTTGGAAAGTTCTTGATAGGTATAAGCCACTCATCTTATCTCCTACACTCCATGGTTTCCCTAACAATTATTACAAGTATCTCCCTAGATTTGATGGAGAAGAAGGTAAAATCACTGCCCAAAAACATATTCAAGGTTTTGAGAATTATTTGGCCTTATTTGAGATTGATGAAGATGATGTTAGAATTAGACTTTTTGCTCTCTCTTTGCAAAGTAGAGTAAAGAGTTGGCTCAAGAATCTACCTATTGTAAGCATCTCAAATTTCCAACAGTTTGTCAAATTTTTCCTTGATAGATGGAAAATCAAAGTCAATCTTTTTGTGATCATAGAAGAATATAATTAGTTCAAAAGATAGCCAAATGAAACAATACAACAATTTTTTGACATATTTAATCAAATCTATTATTCAATGCCATCAAATATATAAGACCTCCTCCTGATTCAGCTCTCTTGCATTATCCAAAAGAATTTGATCTAGAGATAGAATTTAAGCTAAGAGAAAGAAACCCTTCAACATTGGAACAGATGCAAAACATTACAGTAGATGTAGAAGTTAATTTGCAAATTAAAAGAGAACAGTTGAAAGCAGGAGTGGAGAAGAACAACATTGTAGAGGTAAAAATCGACATTTTGGTAAGAAAAATAGAGGAAAGGATACAAAAGATCATCATGAAATATAAATTTTTTGCTCAAAATCACCATGACACATTTATTTCACAAAAATAAGAGGTTGATAGCCATGAAAAACTTCCTACTAATTCCAACTACCATAGATCAGAGGATAGATTTATAGAGCAATATGTGGAGAAGAAATCTATTGATCTAATGTGTATGTTTGATGAAATTACTTATTTTAATGATTTTCCTAAATATAATCAGTATGATGATAATTATGTTCTTCAAATCCAAACTAACTTTGCAGAGAAATCAGAAACTAGTCTGGGAAATAAGAAATTCAATTTCAGCAGCTTGAAAACAATGATCATCTTATTCATATCAGCTATGAAAGTGAGGAAGAAAGTGCAGAAAAATTGGAAATAATTGAAGCTTCTTTGCCTCCGTTTTTTGCTTCATTTCATTTCAGCAGATAAAACTTTAAAGCAATAAAAATTCAGCAGTCTTTAGGTATTGATATTGACAACAAAGAAGACAATGAAAATCTTAATCAAGATTCTTCAGTTTCACAACTACAGTTTCAAATTCTATTGAGACGTCTGATCAGATGATGCAAGAGAGTTCTATACCACTATGTTTTAAATCATTTCAGTTTTTAAAGAAAATATGGTATAATATCTCTGAAGAAAAGTATGAACAACATGCAGAAATCCATGAAGTCCCATTAAAACCCATATGTAATAGGTTGCTGCAATGCTTCCACAGGGTAGAAATATCATCACAAATCTTATCTGAAAATCTGCAGGGTGATAAAGATGAAAAAGACATTTCACTTTCATGGCATGGAGGCCATCCAGAACAATTGTACAGTTGCTTAGATAAGTTAAACATTAGTGTATATATCTTGGAAGATCCTTTTGTACAGTTTCTAGAGTCAACAAAGGAAATCAAGTATTTCCTTATCTTCTAATTTGTTGACAAGGTTATAATTGGTTTTAGAATCTCAATTTCGGTCGTAAACGAGCAAATGCAGAAAAATACATCAAATTACATAATGCTTGAATAGTTGCATTGGCCTTTTCATTTGACCTAACCAGCAGTTGAACAGCTGATTAGAGTAAGTAGGTAGGAATTCAGTTTATTTTAGTTTTCAATTTTTAGCAAGTTATGAAATAATTCATTAGAATACGAAGCCCAAAAAGAAGGTCCTAAAGATATTGATGATCTATTAGTTTGGTTTTTAGAATTGTAGTACCTTCTTTCAATTTCAAATCAGATTTCAGTTTGCAGAAAAGGGTGTATTTTCAGTTCAAGAGTTTCAGTCACAGAGATTATACAACAAAGAATATACATGTTTGGGATTGGCCCAATGGATTAGGCTACTAGTCAGCGGTAATCTTGACATCTCACAAGGAGATGTCATCCCCATGCGGAGCCATTGTTAGGGTCATATAATAATATGATTCATAATTTTGAATTGACTATGGTCACTATTGTAATATTGTACATACCTTTTTCTTTCTGCAAATGTATTCCCAAATTAAAAAATGTAAAGAGAGTATGTCCTAAAATAACAATCAAAGGACAAAAAGAAACAAAAGATCAAAAAAGTGAAAAATATGAACCCCACAAAAAGATATAAAAATAGATCATGAAAGTGTGCAAATTCAAATGCCACTAATATTTTACTTTTTCTGCAAATAATGATTATGTGTAGCTTGTTTAAAATACCATATTCCATGATAAGTCAAACAACTTAATCTTGAATTTTCATGCTTTAAATTTTATGTTGATAGACAGAGAATAAAGATCTAGCCAAACAATTTAATCTTGGTAGATCAATAGTTAAAATAGAGAATGATAGGGAGCTCATTAGCTTAATCTGAGCCCTTTGAAGATATAAGGTTAGAATTAGATAGTTTACTTTTCAAAATAAAAAAGAATGATAAGGGTCTGCTAGCCTAAATGCACCCAAATAAGTGAAGAAAAAAATGTTAGGGTAAGTAATGGGTAAGTAGAATAAAGGTTGTTGAAGTATAAAGTTGATTGGACAAAAGCACATTTATCATGCTTAATCATATGTTTCAATGTGCATGAGTAATTAAGAAAGAAAATATAGAGGTTTACAAGTTGAGTTAATTGACTCCCCATCATCCATTTCATCCCTATACTTACTAATTTCCCAATCCACAAGTATGTTCTAGTACTAAAAATCCTTCAAGTCATAAAGTTTCAGAGCATTTCTCTGACTTTTGGTAGGATCAGACCCTTGGCTTAATGACTTATGGACATGAAGTGTTAGAATTCCCTTCATAGAAGTCGTTTCCCTTAATTACCCTAATAAAAGCCCCTTTTCCTAAGGTTAAACTCCATTTGCCTATGAAAAGTAAAAATCCCCATGTTAAATTCCATTTCACTCAAAATACCCACAAAAAGATTTTATCCTAAGTATAAGTGTATGTAAAGGAAAAGTGCAAATATTACATTATACTTAGTATTATTTTCATTCCTCTCATTTCATTTCATATTAATTTCTAACTTAATAATATAGCTCCCGATATACCCTTTTTCCTCATATATAAATAAATCCCCATATATATTACCCCTACCCTTAGTTTAACTATAAACTATATTTTTACCCTATCCCCCCAACAAAACCCTCTTAACTCACCAATTCTTTGTAAAGTTAAGATAATCCCTCCATTAACCTCGTCCGATCATTTAATCCTGTGTTTAACTCCAGAATAATCACAAACCACCATTAATTAAAGCCCCAACCCCCCCCCCCCCCCAAAAAAAAAAAAAAAAACCTTTGCCCATTTCATCCGTGCTAATCTATCACCCGACTGTTGTCCAATCATTAGCACCTGAATATAACAATTCATAGGCATATCGGGTTCACCCGATACCGACCTTTACCCCCCGATAAAGTGGTATTGCCTAGACCCTAGTCTGCTACGTGTCAAGCATTAAGGTAGATCGGGTGACCTCGCCAAAATACTGCCTCCTTGATAAAGTGGTGCGATGGCTTGGGAAACCACCTCCCCGCCCAACCCGAAAAAACACCCACTATTCATTTGTAATTCACCTGCCAATAAATTACCATTGTTCAATAAAAAGGCCGAGAAGCCCTATTTGGCCTTTTTCGATCAATTTCTTTGTAAAACCTCTCCAAGCCATTGTGACACCTTCAAATGTTGAAATCGCCAATTGACCTCAATTTCAATCCTGAAAAAGTTATAGAGACCCCAATCAAGCTCTCAGTTCATACCAGAGCCCATTCAAACTTCTACAGTTGCCGATAACACCAATTTGAAGTTATTTCAGCCAAATTATAGGTATTTTGTGAAAAAACCAGAACGACCATCTCATTTGAAGATGTATAGTAAAAGTTAAAAGGTTACAGTGAAAGTCAAAAAAGCACAATAAAAGGAAAAAGATAAATTAGTCAGATGAAAGAGTATCAATAAAAGTGTATCATATTGAAAAATAAAAGATAATAAATGCAGCCAGCAGGAAGACAAACAACATGGAAGATAGTTACAAAGCATATAGATAAAATAAATTCATGTCAAAGTGAAGATAGATGAAAAAATAGAGCAATCAACGTAAATAGTAAAAGTAAACATGGAGGCAGTAAGGGTTAAACAGAGATGAAGAAACTTTCACTTGAAACAATGAACTTTATCTAAAGTAAAGGTAAAAACAGTGAAAAGAAAATTAAGGTTAAAAGATGAAATTAGAGCAGCAATGGTACATTTTCCAGAAATTTCCTATTTAAGTCATAATTTTTCAGAAAATATTGTGGCCCATACAAGATGCATTTTGAGAAACTGGAGGAGGTTTGTGTTTCTAAAATACCATTCTACAAAAACCTATCTCACTATTTACACAGGTATTACAAAAATGGAGATAAATGCATATCTTCACAGCCTATGTTTCAAACCATGAAAATTCATGTGTTTGACATCTTTGGGCAGAGAGTATTGTGAATAGAGGGAGCTGAATTTTTGGAAAATTAAAGAGGTTTACCTCAATAACATACTTATCTACAATAACATCTTTCCCTTTTACATATCTATCTCGGATTGAGATATACAAAGGTATCACTCGACCCTAATTTTGCATAATTTCTGGGGTGGAATGCACAAAGGAAGGCGGTAGTTAGTGACTTGGAAGCCCCATCATCAATTAAGAGTTGCTATCAAATTAGAATTTATCTTCTTTGTCACCATAAATCCATAAATATAGTTCCAAATAGACTCATTATTTTTGGGTGTCCTTTATTTAAGTTCTATTAATGTAAAACAATTTGAGATATTTGTAAAACCAATCTTGATATTTTTTCAAGATATTTCAGTTTAGAATTTGTATAAATACTTCTTCATTTGAAGTATTTTGGATGGATTCTATTAGACATTTCTATATACTTTTTTATCAGAAGACCCCAAAGATTATTGTATCATTTTCTGAGCTAGCAAGCTGGATTGATAAATAAAGATCAAATATTTCCAAGGATTCATGTGTTGAGTGAATTTCAGACAAGTATTTTCATGTGTTATTGTTATTTTTCTCAAAGTTATTCATAATATTTAATGTGTTTTCTCAATCTAAATGTTATAACTGAAATAATACTTTAGAACTTGTTTAATTACACTCTTTCTTAACCGTTATAAATGTAAATTTTTTCTATGGATATCTAAATTAAAGAATTCTTAATTGCTATTTGGTTTAGATTGATTTCTTGAATATCCAGGTTAAAGGATTCTTAATTTCCCTTTGATCTTGATTATCCCTTCATTCGTCATTCATTATTCGAGCTTGAGAACCCTTAACTGCTCTCTCTGTTGGCATTATGACACAGGTTTGGCACTATGGCACAGGTGTTGTCCTTGATGGCAACTCACTTAGATGGAAGATCTTAGTTCAAACTCTCAGAATGAAAGAAAAAGAGATATATGTAGGTTCCTCTTAACCAAGTCGTGTATACACGCTGTTTCTATGATCAAAAAGCGTGCATACATATGCATGCACTTTCATGCAAGGAAAAGCGTGTACATGTGGGAAAACTTATTTTGGTCCATAGTCCTTGATATTTGGACATATGGTTTTGGACCATGGTATCTCGTCCGAAGTGTTGAACCCAGGTATTGGGTCCATGGTATTGATTCTCTATGGTTTTGGACCATGGTATTGAGTAAGGCCTAAGACTATAAAAGGGGAAGGAGATCATTAGGAAAATTTATTCACTCAAGGATTGAATATCTTATGAAGAGTAAGATCTAGAATTGGGTTATGGTGCATAGCTGGATCTGAACCAAGGAGGAACCTGAGCACTAAAAGATGGATAAGTTCTATTGATGGATCAAGATCTTAAGGCTTGAGTAGTAGTATCTTTGTGTGATTTTGATATGTTATATTTGGCGCATGATTTGATCTATAAATCTAATAATCTGTGTATAACTAATGTTTGAATAAGTGAAAAGGGTAAATTATCTTTTATAGATCTGTATACAGGTTCGGCACATCAGAGGCACGTATACACACTGGTTCAGTAAGTCAAAACAATGTATACACTGGTTGGCCTTAATACAACAACGTATGAACGCATGTTTCTACATATTGAAGTAGCGTACGTTTCATGACATACGTTTTAGCTGCTTCTGTGTTTTGGGTTCAGGATTGGTTTTTGGATACTGTTAATGTATTCTGGTTACAGCATTCAGAGAAGTAATTGTTTGATTCAGTTTTGATTGAAGAAAAGGAGATTGGTTGATGGAGATATATTTGATGTTTGATTAATGTTATTGATGGATCCAATCTGAAAATTTATGAAACGTGGTCCCTGGAAGAAAGAGAAGGTTGGAGCCTTCTGTAGGTCAGCACCTACGTATTAGTACATCAGCTAGTACAAGAGCTAAGGGGGTTGTATCTCCCTTCCAAGAGAAGCTGGAGAACGAGAGAAGGTTGTAGCCTTCTACAGGTAGAAGCCTGCGTACTGGTATAAGACTGCACTAGTACAAAAATATTGTAAAAAGAAGTTTCTTATTAAAAGAAGATAGAGAGGAATTGCAGCAGGTGGTTTTCACCCACATTGGGTTCCACCTGATATCTTGTGTCCATGTGTGTGATGATCTATTCTGTTTTACTGCTCCTATTTACTGTTATTATGATTAATGAGGTTCTGATGCATTAATTAAAGATCAACATTTAATGAATCTTAATTTTTCTAATATACATTGGTTTCTTTAGACACAGTAGCGTATATACGTAGTTTCCCATAACTGAGGTAGCATATATAAATCTTATTGTGAAATGAAAAATAATTGATTTGATAATACTGATTCAGCCCCCCTCTCAGTATTATTTCCAACAATTGGTATCAGAGCAGGTCCTTCAAAAGAAGCTTGATTGCTTGGAGGAAGATCTATCATCATGAGAAACTATGAAAAAGATGCATCTATCAGGCCACCAATCTTTGATGGGAGCAACTTCGTCTATTGGAAGGTAAGAATCATAGCCTATCTTCAATCTCTTGGTACAGAAGTTTTGGATATCATGGAAGCAGGATACACATTTCCATCAGCAACTCCCACAGATACGACTGGTAAGAAGCAATATGAAACAAATGCAAAGGTTGTCAATACTCTATTAGTGAGTTTATCTCAATCAGAATTCGTCAAGGTTATGCAGCTCAAAACCACAAAAGAAATATGGGACAAGATCATTCTGAGCTATGAAGGAGACGATCAGGTAAAACTACAAACTCTCAGAATTCAATATGAAAATCTCAGAATGCACAATGATGAAAGTGTGGCTAATTATTTCTTATGTATAGATGAGATTGTTAATCGTATGAAAAAATTGGGTGAAGAAATAAAAGAAGTTACCTTGGTTGAAAAAGTTCTAAGATCTTTGTCTTCTAAGTTTGAATCAAAATTTTCTGCCATAGAAGAAAAGGAGAATCTACAGAGCATTACCATGTCACAGCTACATGGAATCCTAACTGCTTTCGAAATGAGAAAAGGGGGACCATCAGATAGGAGAGAAGCTGCATTCAAAGCTTCAAGAAACGGAGATTACAATGAGTCAAGACATATGCCAAAAGAAGAGGAAGAATCAAACTTTGTCAAGAACTTTCAACGGGGTTCTGGAAGATTCAGAGGTAAGCTACCTTTCAAATTCTTTACTTGTGGAAGAGTCGGACATTATGCAGCCAAGTGTCCTCATAAAGATAAGCTTGACAAAGGTAAGGAACCATTTAGATGGAACAGAAAATAGAATGTAAGTAAGAAGAGCTATTATACACATGAAGACAGTGATGGATTTTCAATTAGTGATAAAGATGAACAATGTAATGATTATAGACTTTTGATGGCTTTTGAAGATGATGATTTCTTGGATGCTATAGATGAAGATGATCTCTATGAAGAAATTTCTAAACTTAAAATCTGTTTAGAAGAAAAGAGTATGATCATAGATACTCTGACATTCCAACTTGCTGAAAGGGAAAAACACAATGAAAAGTTAGAATGTGAAATTGCAAGACTTAGAAAAGATATTGAGAAAACAAAAGCTCTTAATCTTAGATTTGCTAAAGGATCTGAAACTTTAGATGAGATTATCAAAGTGCAACGTTCTCCTCTAATCAAGACAGGTCTTGGATATTCTGAAGAAGCATCTCAAGCACAAAAGCCATCCACCTCCAAAAGTTATCTAGATGTAGCAAGGAGAAGTGAACAGGTTGACAATCGACAACAAAGGCATAAAGCAGATCACCAGGTAAATCAGGGTCAATCTACTTCAAGGATGAACAGAGATCACCAAGTAAATCGGGGGCAATCTACTTCAAGAACGAACAGAAGTTACAACCAACCACAGGTAAATCATTCTCAATTTGCCTATGGAAACTACAATCACCTAGACGGTAGGTTTGATAATCGTAGGAATTTCTTCAATGGCCAATGTTTCTCTTGTCATAACTTTGGACACAAAGCTGCTCAATGTGTTTCCTACAAGACCATCATGACTAGAGAAGCACGAAATGAAAGGAGTGTGACTAGGATCATGAAAATGACCTACAATAACTTTTCTGCTCTTGAAAATGAAATAGAATGTTCTATTTGTAACAACTTTGGTCATGAAGATCCTGAATGCAGGAGTAGGTTTTGGCAAACAACTCAGAAGGAGCAAGCTTCATTGAGTCCCAAAACATGGAGAAAGAAAGAACCGCAACCAGAAAGATGTGGTATAGCCTTATATGCGGAAGGACAGGAAAATCAATGGTACATCAATAGTGGATGCTTGAAACATATGACAGGTGATAAAGAAAAACTTCAGTGCTATAGTGCCTTAGAAAAGGAAAGGAAGGTCTCATTTGGAAATGACACCCCTGCACTCATAAAAGGTAAAGGTTCTGTTCTTCTGAAAGAAAATGTCAAAGCTTGAAATATGTTGATGGCTTAAAGCATAATCTATTGAGTGTCAGTCAAATGTGTGATCAAGGAAATGAGGTAATATTTCGATCAAATGGATGTATTATTTGTGAGCTTGATACAGGAGAAACAGTGATCAAAGGCATAAGAACTCCAAATAATTTATACATACTAAAGGGAGGACGACAACAATGCTATCTAAGCAAGAATGATGAACACTGGCTATGGCACAGAAGACTGGGGCATCTAAGCTTATCTCAGATAAGGAAAGCATGCAAATATCAGGCAATTCGTGATCTCCCTGACATCAAAATTCCAGAAAATAAAATATGCAAATCATGTCAGTTTGGCAAGCAAACCAGAACTAATTTCCCTGAAAAGGAAGGATCAGCTAGTCAGCCACTTGAACTTGTCCATACTAATGTATGTGGTCCATCTAGGAAAAGGTCACCTCGAGGAGAAGAATATTTCATATTGTTCATTGACGACTTTTCTAGGATTTTTTGGATAGGACTTCTGAAGCATAAAGACGAAGCTTTAGAAAAGTTCAAAGCATTCAAAGCCTTGGTTGAAAACAAATCAAATCAGAGAATCAAATGCCTCAGGTCTGATCGAGGAAGGGAATTTACCTCGGATGAATTCTTTGATTTTTGTGAAGAACATGGAATAAGGAGGGAATTCTCTACGGCAAGGACTCCTCAACAAAATGGAGTAGTAGAAAGGATGAACAGAATGGTTCAACAAATGGCTCCTGCTATGCTTGATGAGTCTGGAACTCCTGCAACCTTTTGGGGTGAAGCTGCATTTGCTGCCGTTACTATTCTCAAGAAGACAAACGTCTGGGTAAACAGCACTCAGACTCCTCATGAACTTTGGTACGGTAAGACTCCTATGGTAAAATAATTCAAAATTTTTGGAAGCAAATGTTACATCAAAAGGACTGATGAAAACCTTGGCAAGTTTGAACCTAGAGTAGATGAAGGCATTCTCCTTGGTTACTCTCCCCACAGCAAAGGATATAAGTGTTACAATAAAAGACTTGGAAAAATTGTTGAAAGTATTGATGTAGTGGTTGAAGAAGAAGGAAATATTCCTAGGCAGGTAAAATTCGAAGATTTTGAAGATGAAAAGGATTGTCGTTCAACATCAAATCAGACTTATGATGAAGAAGAAACCGATGAGGCACCAGAAGAACAGATAAGGGTAGAAGAAAAGACTCCATCCAGGTACGTTCAGAAGAATCATCCAGAAACTCAAATTTTGGGGCAGAAAGAGGGATGTGTACAAACAAGAAGAACTATTTCAGAAGCTTCAAGCTATCTAGCATTGCTCTCCTCCATTGAACCATGAAATGTAAGTGAAGCATGCAAAGATGAATACTGGGTCAAGGCCATGAATGAAGAACTTGAGCAGATTGAAAAGAATAAGACTTGGGAGTTGGTTCCTAGACCAAATGATAAGAATGTCATAGGGACAAAATGGATATTAAAAAATAAGTTGAATGAAAATGGAGATGTTATTAGAAACAAAGCCAGACCTATTTGTAAAGGGTATGCTCAACAAGAAGGTATAGACTTTGAAGAAACTTTTGCACCGGTTGCTAGACTTGAAGCCATAAGAATATCCATTGCTCTATCTAGCTTTCAGAAGTTCAAAGTATTTCAAATGCATGTGAAATCTGCCTTTTTAAATGGAGACTTGGAAGAAGAAGTGTATATTGAGCAACCAGATGGATTCATCCTTGGAAATGATCCAAAACTTGTATGCAAACTTAAGAAGGCACTATATGGTCTTAAATGGGCTCCAAGGGCTTGGTATTATCGTCTGGACAAATACCTCCATCAGCAAGGTTTTTCAAAAGGATCAGTAGATAGCAATCTATATATAAAAATTGATAATGATAAATTGCTAATACTTGTCGTGTATGTTGATGATATCATCTATGGTAGCAATGAAGAAGCCATGATTCAAAACTTTGCTTTGGTGATGCAGAAAGAATTTGAAATGTCCTTGCTTGGTGAGCTGACATATTTTCTTGGTTTACAAATACAACAAAATAAAGACAGTATCTTTTTATCACAAACCAAGTACCTCAAGGAGATCTTGAAGAAATATGGCATGGAAGATTCGAAACCAGTATGTACCCCTATGGTAATAGGATATAGCCTCAGCGCAAATGACGATTCAGCAGTCGTACACCAACCAACCTATAGATCCATGATGAGTAGTCTACTCTATCTGACAGGTACCCGGCCAGACATCATGCATGCAGTGGGAATAGTTGGAAGATTCCAAGCAAATCCAAAAGAAGCACACCTTCAGGTGGTTAAAAGAAGTTTCAAATATCTTCAAGGAACACAAAACTATGGCTTATGGTATCCTAGAGATACAGATCTCACGGTTCATGCATATACAGATGTAGATTGGGCAGGAAGCGTGGATGACAGAAAAAGCACCAGTGGTGGTGCATTTTTTATGAGGTCCAGACTAGTATCTTAATTCAGCAAGAAACAAAGTTCAATTGCTTTATCTACAGCTGAAGCAGAATATGTGGCTGTTGCGTCTTACTACACACAACTCCTTTGGATGATGCAAATTTTGCAAGATTTTCAAATCACTTGTACTCCACCTATCTCCATTTTATGTGATAATACAAGTGCAATCAGTATTTCAAAGAATCCAGTCATGCATTCAAAGACCAAGAACATACCTATAAAATACCATTTTCTTCAGGAACAAGTGCTTGAACAAAAGGTCGAATTGGAGTATGTTCCCTCCAAGGAACAAGTTGCTGATATATTCACCAAACCACTACCCAGGGAGACATTTGAATACCTCATACAGAAGCTGGGAGTAGTTGATGCATCATCTTGCTGGTGAAATTATCTATTTCAAACAACATTGGTTGTACGTGAGTTTCATCGAGCATATCCGCGTACATACACTAGTTTTTGTGGATACAGTCACGTATATGTTGGTTTGAAGAAAAACAGTGGGGCCAAACTCAGGATGAAAAGAGTCTGATATGGATCTGACAGAGACCATCTAGCACAGGTTCAGGGGGAGCATATACTTCTAATAATGCATTGTTGGCATTATTTTAGAAGATCTTGGATCAATTTCACAACTGTTTTTGTTCATATGGAACAAGTGCAGAAGAATATCATGGTTGTCGGTCTGAATGATGATTGAAAAATGTTGCTGATGTTAGTTGTTGATGACTATCATAGTCTTGTCTTAGATATTTAGTCTCTATGTCATGTATTTCTTTTATTATCAAGGTCATGTAACGGCCTATGTTGGTTTCCCCACTATGCCTAGGATGGATGATGTAATGTTCTTGTTTCATCACGTGTAAACCATTGGTGTATCCCCACTTGGTTGGGTTGATGAGTCAACATTGGTATATCCCCACTTGGTTGGGTGGATGAGTCAATATTTTTATATTCCCACTTGGTTGGGAGATGGATGTATGTATGAGTCTTTGATGATAGGAAGGTTATTTATGATGTATAAAGTCATGTTTCTTCTTGTAGAACATCTTCTTGCAGACCTTGCCTACAATCAGGGGGAGCATGGACAGCACAGCAGAACAAAGATTTCAGCATGTACTTAGGGGGAGCATAACCCTTTGCCCTTGATGGGGGAGATTGCCATCAAGTCCAAAGGGGGAGATTTTTGGCATTATGACACAGGTTTGGCACTATGGCATAGGTGTTGTCCTTGATGGCAACTCACTCAGATGGAAGATCTCAGTTCAGACTCTTAGAATGAAAGAAAAAGAGATATAAGCAGGTTCCTCTTAACCAAGTCGTGTATACACACAGTTTCTATGATCAAAAGGCGTGTATACGTATGCACACACTTTCATGCAAGGAAAAGCGTGTACATGTGGGAAAACCTATTTTGGTCCATAGTCCTTAGTATTTGGACCTATGGTTTTGGACCATGGTATCTCATCTGAAGTGTTGAACCCAGGTATTGGGTCCATGGTATTGATTCTCTATGTTTTTGGACCATGGTATTGAGTAAGGCCTAAGACTATAAAAGGGGAAGGAGATCATTAGGAAAATTTATTCACTCAAGGATTGAATATCTTATGAAGAGTAAGATCTAGATTTGGGTTATGGTGCATAGCTAGATCTGAACCAAGGAGGAACCTGAGCATTAAAAGATAGATAAGTTCTATTGATGGATCAAGATCTTAAGGCTTGAATAGTAGTATCTTTGTGTGATTTTGATCTGTTATATTTGGTGCATGATTTGATCTATAAATCCAATAATCTGTGTATAACTGATGTCTGAATAAGTGAAAAGGGTAAATTATCTTTTATAGATCTGTACGCAGGTTCGACACATCAAAGGCACGTATACACGCTGGTTCAGTAAGTCAAAACAGCGTATACACTGGTTGGCCTTAATACAATAGTGTATGCACACATGTTTCTACATATTGAAGTAGCGTACATCTCATGAAATATGTTTTAGTTGCTTCTGTGTTCTGGGTTCAAGATTGGTTTCTAGCTACTGTTAATGTATTCTGGTTACAGCATTTAGAGAAGTAATTGTTTGATTCAGTTTTGATTGAAGAAAAGGAGATTGGTTGATGGAGATATATTTGATGTTTTATTAATGTTATTGATGGATCCAGTCTAAAAATTTATGAAACGTGGTCCTTGGAAGAAAGAGAAGGTTGGAGCCTTCTGTAGGTTAGCACCTACGTACTAGTACATCAGCTAGTACAAGAGCTAAGGGGGTTGTATCTCCCTTCCAGGAGAAGCTGGAGAACGAGAGAAGGTTGTAGCCTTCTATAGGTAGAAGCCTGTGTACTAGTATGAGATTGCACCAGTACAAAAATATTGTAAAAAGAAGTTTCTTATTAAAAGAAGATAGAAACAAATTGTAGCAAGTGTTTTTCACCCATATTGGGTTTCCACCTTATATCTTGTGTCCATGTGTGTGATGATCTATTTTTTTTTTACTGCTCTTGTTTACTGTTCTTATGATTAATGAAGTTCTGATGCATTGATTAAAGATCAACATTTAATGAATATTAAGTTTTCTGATATACGCTAGTTTCTTTAGACACAGTAGCGTATATATGCAGTTTCCCATAACTGAGGTAGCATATACAAATCTGATTGTGAAATGAAAAATAATTGATTTGATAATACTGATTCACCCCCCCTCTCAGTATTATTTCCAACACTCTCATCCCGAGTGAAACCCTTTCACCCCTCTGTCTCAAAGATCTGAAAAAACACTCTGCTATCTTGCCCTTGGAACATTTCGTTTAGTGAGTTAATCTAGTTTTACTTCCTTATTGTTTGACTCTATAGCCCAATGGTCTAAAAAACATCATTTTATCCATCGGTCTATGCAGATCCCACCAACCAATCTCAAATACAAATCAAAAACCCCTTGAACAATCATAACTAGCCTAAAAACATCTTAACAAAAACAAAGTTATATTTTAAAGAGAGAGCCCTCTTTGAGCATCAGGAAGGCTAGGTCCTAATCTCCAAAAGCAGTTTGTGGTTACCTTTGGTTTTTCTTTCTTTTTACTTCAAAATAATTATCAGAGTGATAACACCATCAAAACCATTGTACCCCTCTTCCTCCACACCTATCTCCCCTGCCAAAGAACAAGGAAAGATTAGCATTTGCATTTATAAAGCAAAAAGATAAAAAAAAAAAAGGAGTTCTTTTATATTTACTCATTCACACAACATTTGTTACTCTCTAGATTAGATTTCATGCTTAGATTAGTTAAAACCTCACATGTGACATGTAGGGTTAAAGTAGGGTTCTTTTGCAAGAAAGGTGGGTTAACAAGTAGATAGAGGATTTCATGTTATTTGGCAAGAATTTTTCCAGTATTTCATTCTTGCAACTAGGCAACATTTCTTTTCTCTCAATTATGGTAAATTTACCCTCTCTAGTTGGTAATCATACTTCTTCTAGTCAATAGAAGGTTGGTTTGAGAAACCCTAGTGGTCTATTTCCATAGCTAAGTAGTGATAAGGGTAGACCAATTACATCTATTTGTGCATACAACACTGTCACCTCCAATTTTGTATGCACCCCAGGTTGATGAGGTAAAGTCGGTAGCCCCAGGAGTCGCAGCATCCTTGCGGCAATACAGGTGCTCATCATTTCTCTTGAGCCACATGTCTATCTCCACCATACAGACATTACAGCCTGTACAACACTTCATTTTCTGACTCACAATGTCTCACTTTATCAGCATCCATCTTAGATAGCCACTTCATGATAATCTTATGGGCTTCTTCATTTAGCTCACTCTTTTCTTCATACACTACGGAGAGCCACATATTAGAATCCAAGTCTCAAATAGGCCAATATTCTAAACTTCTAGAATTCATAGTCTGATCCATTTAAAAATGGAACTCCTTTTGTTGTTACTCAAGCTTACATTAGGGGAATTTTGAGGTCTAAAATGGGCCTCCTAAGGAAATTATAAAATATTAGCGGAAATAATAAAATAAGATTAGATTACATCATCAAATTTTAGAGGGAAAAAAAAAAACTATTTTTTCAACTCATATTTTCAACGTATCTCCCTATGGGTTTACTCAAATTTCAAGCGGAAACACTGATTGGATGCAAAATTTGATTCCTCATCCAAGGAGTACCCATATTGCATACTTTCAATGGACCCCACTACAAAAAAAAAAATTAGAAATACATGAAAACCGTGATTACAATCACGTTTTTCATGTATTTCTCATTTTTCGTGTAGAAGGGTCCATCAAAAGTATGTAACATGGGTACTCCTGGGATGGGGAATTAAATTTTTCATCTAACGAGTACTCTCGCTCAAAATTTGAGTAAAACCTTAAGGAAATAAGTTGAAAATACTAGTTGAAAAAGTAGTTTTATTATTTTATTATTTTTTAATATTTTTACCTTTTTACTCCAAAAATGGTGAATTATCCTCCATGGTTGACATCATCATCTTGAATCTTATTGGTTCTTATAAAGTTTATTTTGGTTGTACATTTTTCTTAGGAGGCCCATTTTACACCTCAGAATTCCCCTAATGATTATCCATTGTTTCCCTTTGATCTACCTTCTAGCGATTAAGTTATTCTTGAAGGAACATGGCTTTGATACCAATTGTTGGAAACAAATGATAATAATGAGAGGGGGAGTAAATCAATATTAAGGATTTTAAATTTTTATGCCAATTTTCTTTTTTTATTCATACTTGGAAACCATCCATATAATGAGCAGCAATATAAAAGAAACATACAAGCACACACCATGAGCATCATACACATGAGACACAAGGTTTTATATGGAAACCCTTTCGGAAAAACCCACCAAATCTTGTTGTTGTTATTGATGTAAATAAGAGAACCTTCTATTTTTTGAGCACCCACTCATAGGAAGCAACAACTCCCTTTGATTGTTTTCTAGCACCAACTAGTAGGAACCACCAACTCCCTCTTTTTGTAGATCCATGTCCAACTTACGAGAAGCACCATGGGAAACACCAACTAGTAGGAACCACCAACTCCCTCTTTTTGTAGATCCATGTCCAACTTACGAGAAGCACCATGGGAAACACCAACTTCACAGATTTTTTGCAAGAACCAGCTTGCAGATCCTTGGATTTCTGCAAGCACCAACTTGTAGGAGGCACCAACCCCCAAGCATTCTCAAGCACCTGCTAGAGATGAAAGCACCAACTTCCTATATGCAGTCACCAACCCACACTCAAATAGGAATTATATGTTCTCTGTAATTGGCAACCACTCTGCCTGATCTCAACTTCGTTCACTACTCACTCTACAATAGTCCACTGATATGCTCAACAAAAGTCACTCATCACAGTCCACACAATTTTGTGTTCTCTTCTCTTCATAGGCATGGACTCAGCTCTCAACCTCTTTCTCTCCACAACACAAGCTCAGCTCTCGACCTTCTTTCACTGTGTAGGCACCTTCAGCCTTTCTTGGAGCACAAGCACTTTTGGCCTTACACACAGTGCACAGGAAACTTCCACCTTGCTCACAACACACATGCAACTTCTGACTTGCTTACACAACACACGTACAACTTTTGACTTGCTTACACAACACACATGAAACTTTCTTCCTTACACATAGTTGCACAGCTCTTGGGGTCTCTTTCCTTTGCATAGGCACTCTTGGCCTCACTATGCAGAACTATCTCTCACTCAACCTTACACAACAATGCTCACACTCAGATATTTTCCACTTAGATCACTCTGCAAATATGCTTCTTTCCCAAAAATTGATCATTTGAGCTCATTAGATTTTTTCCTTTGTTGCTCCCTTATCGATTTTTCCACTCTATCCTGCATTCACTCTGCACGAGTGTGCCTTGGCATGGCTCTTCATTCTACTATTTCATCTGATTTGGTCTCTACAACTGCATTAAACAATAGAGTGGGAACTTTGATAGCTTCTCCATACTGAGAATGAATTCTCAGTCCACCTACAAACTCCACTAGGAACAATCCTCTCTTTTGAACAACTCTCCTATCACTGAGGCTCTCCATCCTTATTCATCATTTCACACTACTTGGTTGTCCTTCAGCATGGCTTCTCTATGGACCGTTGTCCTTGTTGCCTTGTCTCAGATTTCTTTGAAAGTCTCCATTTATTCTAGCGATGAACTCCTTTGTGCTTATTTACTCTTCAGTTGTTGACTCGTCCAATGTTCAATACTCCTCTTTACTACTATATCAGAGATTTTACACCATATTAAAATTTCAAAGCCCAAACATCTCGTAACACTATTAAGAAGATGTTATGATATTACAATATTGTGATTGGACTTCAACCCCTTCTACTTAGCTCCTTATCACATCTCCACCATAGGACCGTTGCCTATGACTGTTGGTATAGCACTTAGGTTCTAAGTCCTTTAGCATAATTCTGGGGTCCTTTCTCCTCGTGGTATTACTCTACACCCTTGGTTGTATGGGCTCCATGACCAAGCACCAACAACATCAAAAGCTTCACATATCCTAACTTTCTCCAATATTCATTTAACGCAGATTCTGAAATCCCGAACCTCCAATATTATCCACAACACTTAGGTTTTAAACCTTTCTCTACACCCTTGCTTCTATTGGTTTCCTCGACCAAGTGCCAGCCAAATATCAAACCCCCCTAATCGAAACTTTTCAATAACCAACTGTCATAAAGTTATGATATCTTCAATCCTCCGATCGTCGAATTCCAATATGACATCATCACTACCACTTGGCGACTCCTTAGAGGTTAGACATGTCACCTAGTTATGGCCCATTAGACCACCCAACATGGTTGAATATGCCTACCACATGTACTACCATACTACCACACCATGTTGATGTCATCTTCCACTATACCTTATCAGAGCCAATCATATCCTACCATGTGTCCTTATCAAAGCCAATCACATGCTGCCATGTGTCCTTATCATAGCCAATCATATTCTACCATGTGTCTTGCTAGAGGAGAGAGAAAAGGGCTCGCCCACCTTTGGTTTTGCGATGAAATCCTTTTTTAATTCTCTTTTGGAATTCCTTGATGCTATTAAAGTTTTATCAACACTTAGTGATATTGTAATATTTTAAAGCTTCCTCACTTGGAAATTTATGATATTGCGATAAACCAATCTGTGACATTCCAATGCACTGATCCACTGATCTTCGATGTCTCTGGACCTCTGATTGCGGATACACCAATATGTCAATATCTGATTGTCGATACACCAAACTGTGATGTTGCGATAAGAAGATAATTCAACCACCAATATCTCTAACCTTCAATATGTGAATGTCGATATCTCTAGAGCTCTAATGTTTCGATCACGGATATCTCTAGTCATTCGATATGTGATGTCTGATATTCTATATCATCGATCTCTAATATGAAAATATTCCTTCCCGCCTAAGACTTCAAATCTTTGAACTTCAACAGGCCATAAATATTGAACCAAGAATCCATTTATGGACTTCCACATATTGTTGGAAACCTCTTCCATAGCACTTTCCAATGGAGATGGTCTAATTTAGGCTTTGAGCCCATATGCTACCTCTAAGATGGCTCCAAACTCTCTGCCACTCTTCTGCTCCTTGACTCTATGGATAGTTGAAATTACACCAACCATGGTGATATTTTGCATGAAATCTGCACTATGATGGACTTCCATACAGTCCATCATTGTAATCATCATTTTCTAGCTTCTTCTGTAAGCCTGATATTGTGATGATTCTCTACAAGAAGCCTGCAACTACCTTGAGATTATATCCTAACCAGCACACTAGTTCATCATTTTAGAGCTTTTCCAATAAGCCTTCTACTATGATGATTCTCTACTTAAAGCTTGCAATTATCATACGAATCCTTCTAAGCCATGAACAACCATGGGATTCCTCCTGGGTCATCACTTCCAACATCTGCTACGACAAGCATCCCAACTAGTCTTGTTGACATAAATTCCAACACTCTTGCCAATAGTTAGGCAATGCAAACTTCCCAACACATATCCCCAGCATGATTGTTGTCATTAATGCCAAAACACTTACAGATGCCTTCACTAGGTCACTAGCCATTCAGACAATGCCAATTGTCCAACAAGTACTAATCTAATAAAGACACCTTAGCATATATATATGAAATAATTTGTAATCAACTAGCAAAATACTTCACGTATAAGTAGTGATCCTTAAAACAATTACAACATGTTAGCACTCCTAAGTGTCCCAAGGCTAAGAAAGGAAGCCAAGGAGGTAACCTCAAACCAATCTTTAGACTTGGAAGCTAGCCCTACCAAATCAGAGAGGGCTCTCTCAAGAATCTCATAGCCAATGGAATGACTGGAGAGGGAATTCAGACATTAGGCTAGATATTAAGCTCAATGGTGTTAGATTTTAGAGTCTACTGGATGAAGCTCATAGATCTAGGAACTAGGCTAAGATTTCTAATGATCAATTGCAGAGATATAATGGGGCAAGGTAGGCATGCCCAGTTAGAATTCTTGATTTCTCATGGTGGATAGGGTAGAAAAGTAAGGTTTCAAAATGAGCATGAGTTCATGAATTCATTTTTATCAGAGGAAAATGTAGCACAGATATGATAGTTTCACCAAAACAGAGCATAAACATATGAATTTTGTTTAATACTTATGAAACAATCATTAAAATGAAAGTTGAGAGGACAATGCATTCAAACTAATGCTAACAGAAGATAAAACATTGCTAATGAACATACCACAAGAGTCCCACTATAATAACTGTAACTATCTGTTATATTACTATAAAATGTACACTAGCTCCAAAGCTATGAGTCACAAACATCCAACCTTCAATACTTTGAGATCTGAAGTATTTATACCATTATTTACAAAATAAATATCTTGAAACTTAATTCAAGATTTATTAAGAAAGTTATAAAAATAGATCAAAATGCTAATAATATCAGCCGGCTGAGTTTTGGTGTTGCTCTGGGAATTTTGGTGTAACAGAGGCCTCGAATAAACACTGTTGTTAATCCTATTGGCTGATGAATTGCACTGTTGTTCCACTTTTAACTTCATTTGGTTATGAAAACTGTTATAGTCGATGTGCAATGTTGTCTCCTTTTGCTACTTAAAATGTGTTGAAAAGGTCTTCATTGCTCTCTGAGCAGCAGCGAAATGAGTGATCTGGTGTTTTGTGAATGGAGGTCGTGGTCTTTTAGTTGAGAAAATATGGAAATTTATATGAAAACAACGAGAAATCACGGACGGGGGCATGAAAAAATGAATTGATATTGACCATTGGGAAGAATTATAGACTATCGATCTTAGCTGTTTGATCCGGGCCAATCAAATCTGGGTTGTTGAACCTTACCACAATCACATCTAGTATGGGCCTATATTGTATCACAATTGTAATACAGAGAGGAGCCTTTACACGGATTTTTCCTATTTCACAAAGAAGATGGACCTGAAAATTTAAAAATCAGAATATATAACATATTGCGTCCAAAGGAAATCGCACATTTCCATCGAGGAGTGGGAAGGGGTTTGCCAAAGGGGGTATGAGCAGTAAGTGGTAAGTGAGTTGGGGGGTGAAAAATGGTGTGAGAGGGACATGTAGTAGTGGAGCTCGATAGGGAAACCACTTTTCGGATCCCTCCTCTTCGATAAACGGAAACATGGTGGGGGGGATTGAAAAGGCCTGGGAGACTTCGATCTGGGCAGAATCAATCTGGGCCGTCCAAAAATGGGGGGTGTTTAATTAATATGCGGCCTTTGAAAAGGGATGGACCCGACATCCCATCACAATACATTGTATAAAATATCGCATCCACCAGGACTTTCTCACATCGCAATTAAATAGGGTACTGTTGAAGCCCCGAAAATAGGGTCGACAACAAGGGGGATACCCCCCCGGTCCGGACCTTGGTTGGCAGCTCCTTATCCGTTTGGTATAGCGGGTTCGACTGGGGATCTAATGGGACCAGTTTCCCAATCTAAGGGTGTGTGTGTGTGCAGAGTTGGATGATGCTGATGTAAGAGTTCTAATCTAAGCTACTTTAATCTAATTCTATACTATTGTAATCTAATGAAAACAGCACATCTAATCTATGCTAACCTGGGATATATTTCTTCTATTATGCGATCTAAATAGATTTCAAATAATAACTGGTAATAAAGATCATTCAGCTATCATAAGAATGGAAATCAATTAAGATGAACCACTTTGCATAAAAAGTTAGGCAAAACAGTTGTGAACAGCATATCGCATAATAAGTTATTTATATATCAAACATAAATAAATGGCTCCACCGTACAAAAGTGACAAATGGTAACTCAAACATTCATGCAATTAACATATAAACAACTAAAAACTGTATATCAATTTAAGAATATAAGCAGAAATGGTCAAGAGATAAAAGTACCATTTATGACTGGTCCTACTCATAAGCTTCAAGCAACAATGATTTATCTCTCCTTGTTCTAATATCTACCAAGAGTACAGAAGTGCAACATCAGTAGCAGATATCAAATGCAAACATCAATAAACCTTGATCCATTCATTCACCAAAACCTCCTCTGAGGGTGCAAAAGTGCATGTTCTGAGGACAAGTTTTGACGAATTTCTGGACCCTTCTCTAAATGCATGAGAAGGGTTTAAATACTGCTAACTAAATAACTTAATTGCATAAATTTAGGATACGGTTTAAATGACCTCCCTTTATCTAAGAAAACTTATTTCTAAAAAAATAAATCTAATTCCTAACTATTTCTGCATTTGCTCCTTAATGTTGCGAGCATGCAACATTTGCCTGGGAAGAGTCGGTTGGTTGTTTTCTGCTTTTGCTTGAGCTACGCAAATAGAAATGGCAAGCGTTGTCACCACTTTTTAGTAAACTAGAATATATTTTTGGGAATCATCCTCTGGCTGGGTGAATTTACTGCGTATATACTTGGTAACAACCCAAATTTCTCTCAAATTGCTTCTGCTTTTGCTATCTCGGTTTCCGGACTCGTGGATGACTAAGCAAGTTAGGGACTTTGCTTTCTGAACAATTTTCTTAGCGATGCGCGATTAGCGCTAGGTGCTAATCGCGTATCGAAAACTGCCTCCATTCTTTGATCCAGGCCTTTCTGGTGCGTTTTCCACCTTTAGCGCTTTTTCCTTTACCGGGCATAAGCTTCAGAATTTTGTAAACATGCTGCTTTTGTGAGCTTTTGACCTTGAGTGTCGAATCGCCTATTGATATCAGCATCTGTTCAGTAATACTCTGAAATCTGTGTTTCTGTTGCATGCGGTATCCGTTTATGAGGACATCTCTTCTCTGTTCTTCGAGCATTGACGCTTTCCCTTTTTCCTTAGATGTTTCCTGCACATTGCTTCATGTTGTTTCCTGTTTTTTCATTCCTGCAGTTCACGCAAAGGAAAAGAGTAATGATAATAAATTTTGACACGAAAGCTCTAAGCTCTACGAATGTATAAAATCATGACACCCATAGTGAACTGACTCTTTGAAAAACACAAAACTGTCCTTCATGAATACTTTGGCGTACATTCATTAATTTCCTTTAAGGCGCGCGCCCATTTTTTGGTTTAGGGACAGCTTTTCTTAAATGCTGAGCCGAGGAAAATTTGCGATGGGTGATTTCTGCGACTTGCATCGCAGCATCGTGGATCGCATTATCAAGATGTGTCATCGCAGAGTTTCCTGTTCAGTTTATCGCAGCATCGTGTTTATCGCGTTGTCTCAAGATCGCAGCATCGCGCTTATCGCAAGATCGCAGATCGCAGATCGTTGCAATTTGTTAAGTTATTGTGTGTTGTTTATGCGATTTTGCGATATGCGATGTCGCATATCGGCCATCGAATATTTCTTAAGATCTTCATTTATGGGAACTTCTTAACGTATGCGATGCGATGAATTTCGCGTCGCTTCTTCGCAGTTTTTTATTGTGCTCATAAAGAAATGTTTTACTCTTCTCCGTGTGATGTATTTTTAAGGAGTATAATACAAAAAAAAATTATAAATTTTTTGAATTTTTTACTAAGGGTCCCCACTTGTTTAGTATTATTGCTAATACTAAAGAAGGAGGGGGGTTGTTGGTGGCCACAACAATGGCGATTCACTTGGAAGAACCAGTTATCTCTGCTTTTCTATTGAATTTTTAAACTTCCAAAACGGAAAAAATTTCATAAATCTAAACTTTTTTATGGACAGATAGAGTACATTATGCCTTATTTTATCAATGATATTTTGTTTCAACCTCTTTCTATTCTAATTGCTTGCTTCTTCAGGTTTGTCCTTGTATTTATATCAGCCATTACTTGGTCTTGTAAAGATAAAATAAAGTCTTCTCTGTGTACTAGCTTTAAAATATGCTCGTTTGTCGTAGGTAGAGCCTCTGCTACCAGCAGGCATCCATAGCCTCGACAGGGTTACCTGTTACCTAGCAATGATCCTTTATCCTGCTTAAGGTTATCTACAACCTTCAAAGAAAAATCCACATTGACACTTTTTCCTTTTTTATTCTTAAAGAACAATGTCTTGGTTTGGTAGCCAAATTATGACACGGTCATTCACTTGATTTACACTTTTGCTGAACAAGCTAGCTCGTGATGAGACCCCTTGTCTTTTGATTTCAACAATCTTGAGTCATTGCCCTGTTTTGATGGACAGTGTTTGGCAAAGTTAGCAAAGTTATAATATCTGTGATCATGATAAGCCGGCTCGTGATGAGACCTCTTATTCTTTGAGATATAGTGTTTCTTGGATTGTCCCTCTGAATGCTGCGATTTTCTTTAACAGGGAGGAAATCATTGTTTTCCTTAAGAAAGCTCTGGACGACAACAATAGAGTTTGAAAATAGCAGTTTTACAGAGAATCTTTATTTTTTTATTGATACCTTTCATTGTGCTGATATATAAAACAATTTCTTCGCTAAAGGTTGCTTTCATCAAATTTTTTGAAGTTGAAACTAGTATCATATCTAGGCTAAAGTTTTTAACTGTATCTGTCAATAATAAAGATCATATTTTCAAAAAATTTCTATTTATACAAGCGAAAAGCTCAAAATCTGAAAGAGAATTGGTGCCTTTTCGTGAATACCGGTAGCAACCATTTACAACTGGTTTTATTATGAAAAAGAAAATAAAAATAAAACTATTCTACAAAATAGAAGAATATTCTTCTATGGAAAATATATTTTAAGGATTTTTCCATTAACAGGCAAAGAATCCCTTCTGCCTGCTAAATCCTGTAAGACAAACGTTGATGGACCTATGACTTCAACAATCTGAAAAGGACCAAGCCACATCTTTTGAAATTTTGTGTGTTTTCCCTTTTCTTCATGAGCCTTATCCCATTTTAAAACTAAATCTCCCATCTGAAAAAAAATTTGGTCATTATGTTTGAATCAAAAGAGGATTTTATTAGCGCTTGATGATGAGCATGGGTTTTCTTAGCTTGTTCTCGTTGCTCTTCTAATTTGATTATTTCCATTTGTCTTAGTTGTATGGAGGAAGTAGGTACTTCATCAATGTATTGTATTAAAGACAAAGAGGGAATGACTAAGTGAGTTGGAAGAACCACTTCTTTCCCATAAACTAAATTAAAGGGGGAAGTGTCGATCGAAGCTTTTTTCGTTATTCTATCTGCCCATAAAGCATTTACTAAAGCTTTATGCCAATTCTTTTGGTTCTGTTCAACTGTTCTTTTAATAATCCTGATTAGGTTTTTATTTGTTGACTCAGCTAACCCATTACCTTGCGGATAGTAATTGGCCGAATATTTTAGTTTGAACCCTCTTTTAAGTGCAAACTCAGTCATTGCATTTCCAGAAAAGTATGATGCATTATCAAACATTAAAGCCGTTGGCAATCCAAACCTAGTGATTATAAATTGATCTATGAATTCGATAATTTTCAAAATTAGCTGTCTTGAGAGGAACTGCTTCTACCCATTTAGTAAAATAATCTGTTGCTGTGAGGATGTATCTATGCTGCTTAGAAGAGTGAGAAATGATCTCACCTATTATGTCCAAGCCCCACTGACTAAATGGTTGCTCGATGTTTACCGGTTGTAGTGGCAGGGATGGCTTCTTTTGTCTTCCAGCAATAGTTTGGCAGACTTGACATTTCCTCACGTAACTGTGTGAATCTTTGAACAGCATAGACCAGTAATATCCTGCACGTAAAATTTTATGTGCAGTAGCATCTCCAACATAGTGTCCGCCTGCTGGTCCATCATGGAGTTCCTGCAAAACTTTTTCAGCTTCAGTTTTTTCAAGACATCTAAGAAAAACAGAATCATAATTCTTTCTAAAAAGAATATCATTTATGAGCTGATATTGTTTAGCTTTCAATCTCAGAGCTCTTTTCTTAGTGTGATCCAGGTGTGATGGAGCATATCCATTCTTAAGATAATAAATGATATCAGCATACAATGATTCTGCATCGTTTAGGCTTACCTCATACATCTGTATCTCTTCAGATGAAATTTCAGAGATTTGCGATGCTCCAGCCAACATTTTGCAGAAGCCTTGACCTCTTACAATGTTTGCTGGTTTGATCTCAAGGTCATATTCCTGTAAAGCAGTGATCCAATTTGCTCTTTTCTCGCCCATATCCTTCTGTACTATAATATTTCTGTCAGGATCAATGTGAATACCGGATTTTGACACTATGAATCCTAGAAGTTTTCCTTCACTTAATGCGAAAAAAGATTTCTTTGGGTTAAGTGAAATCGCATACCTTAAACATCGTTGAAAGATTTGTTTTAAATATTTGAGATGGTCGCTTTGCTTCTTGGAGTACACTGTTATATCATCCAAATAAATTCCTACAGATTTATTGACGAAACCCTTAAATGCGATGTCCATGGCTCTTTGAAATGTAGCGCCGGCATTAATCAAACCAAATGGCATCTTCCGATATGCATATGTGCCCCATTTAGTTCTGAATGTGGTTTTCAACTGATCATCGGGATGCACCAGCACTTGATTATATCCTGAAAAATCCGTCCAGGAAAGACATCAGTTCTGAGCCTGCTACTGCCTGTAATATTTGTTCCATAGGTGGAAGAGGAAAATTGTCTTTTTGACAAGCTTTGTTAAGATTCCAAAAATCGATACAGATTCTAATATCTCCATTTTTCTTTCTAACGGGTACCATATTGGAGACCCATTTGGAATGTCTGACAGGGAAAATTATTCTGGCTTTTAATAACTTATTTAGCTTAGTTTTTATCTGATTTTCTAAATTGGGGTGGATCTTTCTCAGTTTCTGTTGGACAGGTTTTTCGTTGTCAATCATAGGGATAGTATGCTGAATGATAGAAGTGTCGTATGTCTTCAGCTCATCATAATTCCAGGCAAAAACATTTTTATATTGTCTCAAAAGACGAATATATGCTAGCTTTCCTTCAGGGACTAGGCCGATGCCTAGATTAACGTTTTGTGGTTTATCATCGGTTCCTAGGTTTACTAATTCGTAGTTCAGAGTTGGACTGTAGAGCTTTGAATTGGTAGACCTTTTAAACCGATTTTTCAAATCGTATAAGTCTTCTAACTTAACCACCGATTTAGGTATAGCATTATCAGTGCTATTTTGTTGTATTTGTCGATCGTGATGGTCTTCGTCAATTATCTAATTGGAGTAGGATCCTTCATAAGTGAGGAAATTTACAATATCAGGATCGTCATTGAATACTCTCCAATTTGTAATGTTGTCAGGGATGGACGGTCTAAAGATTAATTCTATTGAGAATCTATCTGGACTAAAATCTTCGGAGGGAATAAGCCTAGAGGCTACGTTAGCCAAAAGGTCTGCGCTTGCGTTTTGGAGTCTCGGGATTGAAGAAATATTAAATGCTATGAAATGCTCAGTCAGATCTTGTACTAAAGATTGATAGTGTTTTAAATGACTTGATAGGCAATGTATAGTGTTACGTACCTATTTGACGATAATCTCAGAGTCTCCGAAGACTTGAAGATACTTGACGTTTAACCTGATTTCTTTGTATAGGCCTTGCACCAAGGCCTCATATTCTGTTGTATTGTTTGTGCAATTGAATTCGAGTCTGCACGTAAGCATGGTCTTTTTTCCTTCTGGACTAATCAGAACGCATCCTGCTCCTGCTCCTTCGTTAGATTTAGAGCCATCTAAATATAATTTCCAAAACAAAGATGTATTTACAGGTTTATCTACAAAATTAACACACTTTGAACTATCAGTTTGGGAAAAAATTTCGACCTGGGACAAAACTGAATTTTCTAAGTAAGGTGATGTGTGAGCATTGAAATTATCGAGAAAAGAATCTACCGAGTAATTTCCTATGATACTGCTGTTATACGATACTGCTTCATTTTCTCCCTCTAATTCCGTTACTATGTATTTCTGGTGTAATTCTCGTTCAACCTTTATTTGATTCAGTTTACCGTTGTAGGGTAACCACATGTGCGACCAGTCGGTTGCAAAGTATCCATGGAGTTTCTCAAACCAATCCCTGCTTAGAATTAAGCCATAGAATTCTGGGATATCAGCCACTAGAATGTCAATAACCTGACATACCTTCGGGTTAGATGACAATCTTATGGTTACTTGATTAATTTCACCAATCACTTCGACTTGAGATCGATCAAGCTGAACTATGCGCACTGCGGATTTTTGTGGTTGAACATTTAACTTAGCACATATTGATCTGGGTAAAATATTCGATGAAGCACCGGAATCTACCAAACAATTGTGCACATTTTTATTGAAAATTTCGTAAGTGAGAAGAAATGGGGGAGTGTGAGATCTTGATCTTCCTCCAATCAAGGCGATATCATTTGGATCAATCTTATTGATCGCGTTAGTTAGAGGTCTTCCCATGTTGTGGGAAGCTTGAGAGAGTACAGCGGTAGGTAAAGGTACAATAGGCACGGCATGTAATTCTTTCATCATTATCTTTTATTGATGCTTCAATTTGCTCAATTCATAAAGGGTAATATTAGTCCTAGTCTTTTTCATGTCATCAATAATATTGTACTCCATTTCATCCGACACTATCAGTGTTTTTGATGGAGTTGTCTGATCTGCTTGGACTGGGCTAGATTGAGTCGCTTTAGTGGTTGTTTTCTTTGTTGCAACTTTATCTTTTGTTGTAGGGCTTGCGTTCTTCTGCTTAGGGGTAGTTTGGGGAGGATCAAGCTGATTTTTGCTTCGTGTGCTAACCGGAAATACTTCTTGATCTTCTTCTTGTGGGAGGATGAAATCCCACATTCCTTGTAATTCCACAACTTCTTCGTCATCGGTCTACCCTTCAGTGGCACTTTCTTCTTCTTCCTCTTCCTCAGTTTCAACATTGGAGATGGTATTGGGTGGTTTTGCATCCGTTGAAGGACTTCTTTTAAAAGCTCTGTAGGGCTTTTTTAAAGAAGTTTCTGCTACTTTTTTTTTATGTCAACCATCTCATTAGACATGGTTTTTAATACTTTCTGCAATCCTTCCAAATCGAAAGGGTCTTTTGTTTGTTTCTTCTTGGAGTCTTCCTTGAAGGTGACTTTTTTAGACTTGCGTTCCTCTATCGCGGATCTATTTTCCAGGGCTATTACGCGTTTCTCTACTGCTATCGCCTCTGTCATGTTTTCAACTAAGTTTGTTTTATTTTCTCTATCCACGAAGATTGCTATGTTTGATGGTAAAGTAGTAATATACCATTCACATCGTACTTCTTCGTTGGGTTGGGAAGCAGTGGGAATTTTGTTGAGAATTTTATTCAACCGTAAATCGAAATCTTTGATAGGTTCTTTAGCTTGGACCTTAAGATTGGATAGGTCATTGATTAATGTTGTCGTTGATCTGTCATTGCCAAACTTGATAAGGAATTGATTCTGGAAGATATCCCAACTTGTGATAGACCCGGAGGGTAATGAAAAATACCATGACCCGGCTGTCCCTTGCAGTGTATAGGGAAAAATCCGAACAACAGCATCTTCGTTAGTAACTCCGTTGAGATTGATAGAAAGCATGGAATTGTTTATGTGTTCTTCTGCTAGCATGCCTGCTTCTGGATTGAATTTGGGCAGCCATTTCTCAGGATGGGCCGGTATTTGACTCAAGGGTGCAGGCATTAAAACTGCCCCAGGGTTGTTCCATGGAGACTGGGCCATTGTTGAGCTGCTAGTAGAGAAAAGTGCAGAAGATGATCTCTGTGGCTAGGAAGATGAGGATACTATGATCGTAGATGATTGAAGAGGGTTTGTGGGAGTTCCGGTAGATGGATGGGTGATGGTTTGGAACGGAGGTGGCGATGTAGACGAAAGAGTCTCACTGTTAGACTCTTGTGGTGATTTCCTCACTCTTTTCTTGGTCGGAAGAGGCAACTCAGTTGGCTGGATGCCAATTTTTTCACTCTTTAACCTGGTTAGGGGATGAGCAGGATTGTACTGCGAAGTAACACTGCTTTGAGATTTATCAGACCTCTGAGGAGAAATGGAAAATCCCTAAAGTTTGTGAATCAGAGATTCAACTCCATGAGGTTTAATGGTAGATTGGTCTGAAATATCATGGTGTGTAGTAGCGATTGATACTCGAGCCACTTCTGACTCTGGATTTAAATATACTGGATAAGTTGGGGGAGATGATGAGGGTGATTTACTCTCAGAATGGTATTTAGATTTTGATTTAGGTGCCATTCATAGTTCAGGCCCTCCTTCTAGTGCCAAATATGTTGAAGCCCCGAAAATCGGGTCGACAACAAGGGGGATACCCGCCCGGTCCGGACCTTGGTTGGAAGCTCCTTATCCGTTTGGTATAGCGGGTTCGACTGGGGATCTAATGGGAGCAGTTTCCCAATCTAAGGGTGTGTGTGTGTGCAGAGTTGGATGATGCTGATCTAAGAGTTCTAATCTAAGCTACTTTAATCTAATTCTATGCTATTGTAATCTAATGAAAACAGCACATCTAATCTATTCTAACCCGGGATATATTTCTTCTATTATGCGATCTAAATAGATTTCAAATAATAACTGGTAATAAAGATCATTCAGCTATCATAAGAATGGAAATCAATTAAGATGAACCACTTTGCATAAAAAGTTAGGCAAAACAGTTGTGAACAGCATATCGCATAATAAGTTATTTATATATCAAACATAAATAATTGGCTCCACCGTAAAAAAGTGCCAAATGGTAACTCAAACATTCATGCAATAACATATAAACAACTAAAAATTGTATATCACTTTAAGAATATAAGCAGAAATGGTCAAGAGATAAAAGTACCATTTATGACTGGTCCTACTCATAAGCTTCAAGCAACAATGATTTATCTCTCCTTGTTCTAATATCTACCAAGAGTACAAAAGTGAAACATCAGTAGCAGATATCAAATGCAAACATCAATAAACCTTGATCCATTCATTCACCAAAACCTCCTCTGAGGGTGCAAAAGTGCATGTTCTGAGGACAAGTTTTTGACGAATTTCTGGACTCTTCTCTAAATGCATGAGAAGGGTTTAAATACCGCTAACTAAATAACTTAATTACATAAATTTAGGATACGGTTTAAATGACCGCCCTTTATCTAAGCAAACTTATTTCTAAAAATTAAATCTAATTCCTAACTATTTCTGCATTTGCTCCTTAATGTTGCGAGCATGCAACATTTGCCTGGGAAGAGTCGGCTGGTTGTTTTCTGCTTTTGCTTGAGCTACGCAAATAGAAATGGCAAGCGTTGGCACCACTTTTTAGTAAAATAGAAGATATTTTTGGGAATCATCCTCTGGCTGGGTGAATTTACTGCATATATACTTGGTAACAACCCAAATTTCTCTCAAATTGCTTATGCTTTTGCTATCTCGGTTTCCGGACTCGTGGATGACTAAGCAAGTTAGGGACTTTTCTTTCTGAACAATTTTCTTAGCGATGCGCGATTAGCGCTAGGCGCTAATCTCGTATCGAAAACTGCCTCCGTTCTTTGATCCGAGCCTTTCTGGTGCGTTTTCCACCTTTAGCGCTTTTTCCTTTAGCGGGCATAAGATTCCGAATTTTGTAAACATGCTGCTTTTGTGAGCTTTTGACCTTGAGTGTCGAATCGCCTATTGATATCAGCATCTGTTCAGTAATACTCTGAAATCTGTGTTTCTGTTGCATGCGGTATCCGTTTATGAGGACATCTCTTCTCTGTTCTCCGAGCATTGACGCTTTCCCTTTTTCCTTAGATGTTTCCTACACATTGCTTCATGTTGTTTCCTGTTTTTTCATTCCTGCAGTTCACGCAAAGGAAAAGAGTAATGATAATAAATTTTGACACGAAAGCTCTAAGCTCTACGAATGTATAAAATCATGACACCCATAGTGAACTGACTCTTCGAAAAACACAAAATTGTCCTTCATGAATACTTTGGCGTACATTCATTAATTTCCTTTAAGGCGCGCGCCCAATTTTTGGTTTAGGGACAGCTTTTCTTGAATGCTGAGCCGAGGAAAATTTTTGATGGGTGATTTCTACGACTTGCATCGCAGCATCGCGGATCGCATTATCAAGATGTGTCATCGCAGAGTATCCTGATCAGTTTATCGCAGCATCGCGTTTTTCGCGTTATCGCAAGATCGCAGATCGCATATCATTCCAATTTGTTAAGTTATTGTGTGTTATTTATGCGATGTTGCGATATGCGATGTCACATATCGGCCATCGGAGATTTCTTAAGATCTTCATTTATGGGCGCTTCTTAATGTATGCGATGCGATGAATTTCGCGTCGCTTCTTCGCAGTTTTTTATTGTGCTCATAAAGAAATGTTTTACTCTTCTCTGTGCGATGTATTTTTGAGTATAATACAAAAAAATTTATAAAAAATTTTGAATTTTTTACTAAGGGTCCCCACTTGTTTAGTGTTATTGCTAATACTAAAGAAGGAGAGGGGTTGTTGGTGGCCACAACAGGTACATAGGAAGTGAACTATAAGATCGAACCCTAAATTCCTTTCAAATCCATTATATAAATTATAGCATCCTCTGGAGCTTTTTCCAAATTGCAATCACATCAAGGACAGGGACCTTTACCCTATTCCATGGTACTTTGCCGACGGACCGGACTTGAAGTTGTAACAAATTAAAACATAAAAGAGCATGCGTCCGGAGGGGTCTTACCACATGGAAATCACAACAAGGAGAAGGACCTTATGGGGGAGGGACTGAAGATTGGTGTGATCCCTGATTGCGATATCACAATCAGTAGGGGAGACTTATCGTAATTGGTGAGGGGAGAAGGATGTTGTTTTATTGTTTCATGTAACATGCGTCAATAGTGATGTGTTTTGTGGGCTCCAGTATTCAAAGAGACTTTGACATAGAGTTTCAATGCATAAACAATGTAAATGCAGTTTGAGGGATGTGAATTTGGGATAAGGCCATAATTTTGGAATTTCAACATGGAATATGGCTAGAGTTAAATATGCGTTTTTCCAAGGAAAAATGGATTTTGAATTAGGATTTAAGGATTTTCTCAAGGAAAAAAGGGTTTTAGATAAAATGAGGGGATTTATGAGGGAGGGTTGAGGGAGGTATATGAAGTATGAATGTGGCTGTTGAAACAAAATGAAATCTCCTTGAATTTTTTTCCCTAAACTACTACTCCTATAATGATGACCAAGTGATGTCATGACTGTTTTTATGACCTTTTCGATGACTTGACCTAATGATGACATCCAATGGAGTATGAAACTGATGATTTGGACCTTGAAACATTACTGACCATGATATGAGACTAATATGGCGATGAAGACATTTTACTAATGACTCATCACAATGAGTGATGACACGACAAAAATAGCAACTTGACCATGAAACGTAGGGAGTAGTAACATACCTATACCTGACCAATGATCAAATTTTATTTGAAAATATAACAAGTTGACAACTTTGAAAGAGTGCATTTTATCACTGGTGACTGACAGGACTAATAGATACTAACATTGGCTCTAACTGGGGATGACAACTCCTTTAGGAGGTGTTAAGAAAGTTGTAGACCAGGTAGCCTCATCTATTGGGAAATGGAGTAAAAAATAAACAAACCCAAAACTCAACACTGAAATGACTGGTTGTCGAAACATAATACAAACTAAATCTGACTTAACTTTTAAAACAACAGTTGATCAGGAAAGCCTTAGGGCCTTCTCCACAGGCTTCAAACTTTCATGACAACTACTTCCCACATGGAGAAAAATAAACCGATATGTATAATGAAAATGAGAAATTTCGGAAGAAATCAAGTGAGGTAATTCTTGAGGAATCAACCATTAACTGGTCCTCCTGGTAGTGCTTGGCCATCTAGTTCTTCTAACAAGTAGGCATTCTGACCTATGAAAGATGAAATTTTGTATGGTCCTTTCCACAAGTTATCAAACTTTCCATGCTTGTTATAGACATTTTTGGGCACTACAACCCCAAGCATGAAATGTCCATAAACCAAGGGCTCCTAAGTCCCTAAAAGTGTTGTTCTAACCCCTAAGGGAACAAGGTCAACTGATTACAGCTTCTCCCAGAAGTTATCCATGAAAAACTGCTCAGAACTGGTCAAAACAGGATCATTTCAGTTGCTCCATAGGCAAAGTGCGTTGCATCTCACCTAAATACACTGTGTGGGTGCATTTCATTTCAAAAAGCCCTTCTATTGGGTGCGATGGGCGAGAAGTGACAAATGGCAGTGTCATTTCGCGAGGTGGAGAGGCATGGAAACTTCTAGAAACTTCTCCTGTGACACTTGCCTCTCTGAATTCGACCAAGGATGAGTAAGAGATCATCAATCTCCAAGTGGAAGAAAGAACTATCAGAGGGAAGACACTAATCAAATCACAAGCTGACTCATCTCCCTTACAGATATCTATATATGGACCCCTCATCCCAGAGATCCAGAGGCTGGAATTTTGCATATTGTAAGGAATTGTTGTTGGTTTCTTGAGACAACATCAGAGTGTTGGGTGATCTAAGCTTTGTATGAGGTGAAGAGGGGCTTACTTGCTGAGAGGATGATGCTGGGTCAAAACAACTGGTTGTAACTCCCCTTGGCTCTTTCTTGTTTATCAATAAAAGCTATTCAAGTTTTCCTCCATACTCTTGTGTCATTTATGTTTCATGCATTTGTATGGTCAATTTACATCTGATCCTAGATTGTTTATGATTATAGATCCATATTCTTGTATAGTGCTATGCTACTGTGATCTTACAGGTACTCTGTGAAGCTGGGCATGCAAGGGAACAAGTAGCGAAATACTATCAAGAGAGAGAGGAATCGAACTAGGAGATTAGCGCAAGACAGAGGTTGGTCTTCTTTGTTCTTCTCTCATCTATATTTCATAAAGGAAAAACGAAAGTAGCTTTACTTTGTTTGTTTCTAAGGTAGCTATCACACCTTAGTGGGATAAGAAGTTCTGTGTAGACACTTTTCCCTGTAACAAAATGGCGACTCCGCTGCGGACGAATTATTTTGTTTGTTTATCTTCCTTGTTGTCTATTTTATAAACTTACAGACGGAGCCTGAAGTCGAGCTAGGTAGCTTTCGAACGGCATTTTCTATGCAAATGCAAAGTAGATAAATGTCGCTTCAGTCAATCTCCGGGATTCGTTTATAAATTAAACAACTGATTTACAAACTCTCTGATTGCCCCTTGTGGTAGCTCTTAGATCCTCCTTAGATCTACGCCTGATTGTTGCATTACTAATTACCATTTGCTCGGCCAAAACCCATGAACTGAACTGCAAACTGTGACCCGGAACCCAAGAAAAGTCTCGTCTCTGGCCCAACGCAAGTACTATTCTGTGAATCTGAAATTCAATGCACTTCTCGAGTGTAGTAGGTGCGCTGCATTTCAAATTCCCTATGTTACAGGTGTGCTGATCAGACTAGGCATTGTTCAGTTTTGGTGATTCATTCTTTCCAGTTCTATTAATGAATTTTGCTACCTGTAATCAGTATATCTCTGTTTGAAACCCCTTTTCCTTGCTGTTATTCTGCCTCCTTTGTACAAAAGAACTGTAAATGTTTTTGTGTATTTGTTGAGTCATTTTCAGTTCTCCTTTGCAAAAGTAACGTAATCGTACTGTCGTCCTTTGATTTGAAAGTGTCGCAAGTGTCGTTTGCAGTCATAGGAAAGAGTTTAGTTGCTGTAGATAGTCGATTATCCTGTTACTATTGTATTTGGTCTAAATTTGTAATTTTTCTAGTGTCGAAAGCAAGAATTCATTTCCAAATCGTAAAGTGTTGTGATTGTCTCCATTTTTTATTTCGAAAAGAAACTTGTTGGTAATTTTCGCTTGAAAAGTAATTCAAATTTGTGCATTAGCATTCTTTTTCCATTCACATACTAAGAAAGCCGAAAACAAATACATGCATGTGCATTTGCATTTAGACTATTTGATTGGTTTGATTTAGGACAGTGCATTTAGAGTGTGCTCTTTGCTCTTTGTGAAAGAATACTGTCTCTCTTTCCTTTGTAGCTAGGATTTCCATTGCACAAAGAAGATAAAAGGTTGTTTATCATCTTAGATTGCATTTTAGGAATTATACATCTACATCTCGCAGTGAACCTGAAAGGAAAACTTCATAAACAAGATCAACTATAAAATAAATTCAATGAATCTAACAACGCTTTGGAACCTAATGCACAACATTTAGAAATCTAGGCTAGAGATGTATTCCGGCGTCATAAAGCCTGGTAATTGTTGTTCTCACTGATGGTTGGGTGATTCCTCCACTTTGAGACGATAAGTGCCAGTACGGACTTATGCTCCCACATACCGTCAAGTATATTTTGGGAGACCACAATAGGCTTAATCCTTTATCCATAGGAAGCCATGTCTACTTCCCTATCGATCGCAATGCACTGAACACAGCATTCGGGAAGATTGACTGTCGTACCGTAAAAAAGTATTCTGCAATTTTGCGATTGGTTTGGTAATCCCTCTACCTAGATTTCCAGAGCAGTCCCTTTCGTTCCTTTTCAGACTCCTTAACGGAAAAGGTCCATCTGAGCACTTGTCACTTCAGGCTCATAAAAAATCGAAGGAGACTAGAGTCATGTTTTGTTTTTTCTCGACTCTTAAAAATTGAAAAAACAAGTTGTGTCAAAGCGTCTAAAATTCATCTAATTCGGAAACATACTTCCCCTTTATTTTTAGTTGATCGATTAATCCGCAATCTTGGAAGAAAGTCAATTAAAACCCCGTCGTTCGCGGAGGCTTATGAGTCAACCGTCTTTGTCTCCAAAATCGAAGCTAGTAAGGACAAAGCGAACTCGTTTAACTGGTTCCAAACCTCCTGTTAAAGTTAGAACAAGTGTTCCAACAACATCAGAGATTCCGGTTACTCCAAACTTTTCTGGTATCCCTGCCTTTACAGGAGAAGTTCAGCAGCCACAGAAGGACAGTGGTATTGATCCTAGTCTGAGGGTAAACACATGTATCACTGAACCAGTTCCATATACAACCGGTTCGGAGAGTGTTGCTCCCCAAACATCTGTCACTGCAGATTCCATAACTTCTTCGGCACCAGAAATATTCTACGGACCTGACGGTCTACCCCTTCCACCTGGTTTGATTGCTATAGAAGAGATTGTGGAAGATCCTCCATCTAGTACTCCATCACAATTTGGAGTCGGGATCACTCTGTATCCTTCTTCATTAGAAGTTAGTCTACCGCCAACGGAAGCTCCTGTAGAATCGCTAGGTAATCTTTCGGATAGACTAGAAATGTCTGAACAACCCTCAACATCTAGGACTGTGTCGTCTGACACAGCGACGGCAGAACTCCCTGCTATCACTCCAAAAATGTTCGCCCATATACCATCTGTCCCAACTAGCTCTCAATCGCTAGAAGGAGCCCACTCAGGGGCCATTTCGACGATATGGTATGTTCCTCTTTGTTCATCCGAAATAATATCCGGAAACTCTTATGTTGAGTCTCAACAAATTGATCCATTTGGAGGTCAATTTGGGCAGTCCGACCCTCAAGGGAAAACCATTCCCTTAAGTACCGAATTACCATCGTATAGGGGGCAGTGTGCCCTTTCACTATCCCCTCCGGGAGGACAGCCATACGGGAGTTCACAACAAAATTCGGTTTATGCTGGAATTACTTCAAGTGGTTGGGCACCGATACTACCTCAACAACCAAGAGTTGTATATTCGATGCAACAATGCTTACCTATGTCAAGTATACCAACTATGCCAGCTATTGTGACGGTATTGCAAGTTCAAGCGCTGCCTGTTGTATGCCAACCTCTGGTTTCTCAGGTTGTAATGCAACAGCCCCTTGACCCTGCAACTCAACCACAATCGCCGACTGGTGGAATGACATAGGTTCAAATGGGTACAATTACCCCTCATCTTGGTCAAACAGTTAGTATCGGGCAACAGCACATGGCTTCACAACCATGGCTAGTGCAATACCAACAACCGCAGTTCCAACAAGTATACCAAGGTTCTGAGCAACAAATCTTTGCGAATAGTGGGCAACCGTATATTCAAAACGGTCAAAATCAACCATTTTACAATGGTCATGCCCACCAACCTTATCAGAGTTACCAGCATCAAATGCATTATGCTGGTATGCAAAGACCAACTACTCAGGCAATCCCATCTTATCCTGGGTATGCTTCACCTAACCTGAATCAACAGTTACCCTTCGTGGCGACTTTAGAGTTACCTGATTTAAATCGGTTAACAAACAATCCAATCGCTTACGCCCCTTGGTGGCCAGCGATTCCGCATAAACTTCCATCAGATATTCCTAAATTTAATGGAAATCCAGGTGAAGATCTGTCGAATCATGTGATGACCTTTCATCTATGGTGTTCATCAAACACCCTAAATGATGATTTGATTAGGCTTCGCCTTTTTCAGAGGACGTTAACTGGTCCGGCAGCAAAATGGTATATCGAATTACCTAGAGCTTCATTCGACAACTCCAATACCCTAGCCACAACCTTTTTAACCCATTTTCAGTTACCGATAAGGTAAGAAACGGGAACGGAACTTCTTACCAACTTCAAACAAACGACGGCCACTCACATATCTGATCATATACATGAGTGGCGACGTCGTCGTAGAATGGTGAAAACGTATGTTCCCGATCAGCTCTTAGCTGAATGGTTTATCAAGTCATTATTGCCTTCCATCATAGAAGATGTGGCAAAAGGGGGAGTCATCACCGAAGAGCAGGTTATCGCTCGTGCACAATATTTGGACTTGATTTACACTCAGTCTGGCACGGTCTACGATAAAATAGCTGACGCTCTTAGACCGGAATTCTCAGTTCCTCCTCCTCCTAAATCAAACAATGACTCTCATGCCAGCGATGGTGTGATTAGCACAACAGACACGAAATCGACAAAGGCTACATCTAAAAAGGCCCGTAAGGTTTCCAGTCAAAATGCAAAAGAGGAACTTCTTGCCTCGGAAGTAAATGTCGTATCGACAGATAAGGGCAAAGAAACCAAACAACCAGGGGGCAAGAAGAAAGGCAATGGGAAGAAGAAGAAACAGGAAAAATCATCACCTGAGAAATCTTCTGAAAACCATCCTGGAAATAGGGAACCAAAAAATCCATGCTTTATATGCGATGAGGATCATTGGACCACAGATTGTCCACACAGAGCTGAGCTTAAAATATTCTTCAAGAATTCAAAAACCGCGGCAGTATTAACTGATCCGTTTCCAAATCCAGGGACAAATCTGGTTGACAGTGGAAATGCTTCCCCGTCTCAAGTGCTAATGTTGTCAGTTTCCAAACAGAAAAATGATGCTTTGATATCGACAAGAAACAAAGATTATGGGAATCCACAGTTGTCGAACAACAAGGATAAAGATCAACCTAGTAGTTCGACAACAACTTCGACAGAAGTTGCGCCACCCATCATTCCTGAGTTGACAATAAAACCGCCAAAGGGAGTAGTACACAAGTCGACGTTTAATCCCTGCGCTATAGCGGCACAGCATTATAATATAGTGGAAGATCTGGCCCAATCGCTATCCGCTATGTCGACTCTTGAAGTACTACAAAATTTCCCATCCCAAAAGAAAGCTTTATTATCAGCCATTGGTGGGATAGACCCAAAGGATTCCAATCTTGTATCCTTCGATCATAAAGGATACAATCCTCAGTTGCCAGCTCAACTAGCTTTCCTCGTTCAAGTGAAAGCCCTCAACAAAACTGTTCATCGAACAATTATTGATGAGGGGGCATCTACATGTATTATGTCGATGAGTTGCTGGAAAACTTTAGGATCTCCAACCTTGTCGCGATCTTCAACGACACTAAAAGCATTTGACGGACGAACATATACCCCATATGGTATTCTAAGTAACTTGAAGGTTCAACTAGGAGGGAAAATAGTAGAAATAGATGTTGAGGTAATCGACGGAAATCTTGACTACAACATCCTACTGGGAAGACCATGGATATATGCCATGGCTGCTGTCGTGTCGACCTATTTTAGGAAGATTGAATTTCCCTTTCAAGGAGGGATTAAAATCGTCGATCAAAAAAACTTCCTCCCCAACGGTTCTCAAGTTACGGGAAGCATTCCAATGATCCATGGAAGCCCCCATTAGCTTCAAAATATCGAAGTAGGCCTACTAAAAGATCCTATATTAATGGGAACTTTCGCCCTTCCACCTCCAATAAATTTGGTGGAAGTAGCGTCGGTAGGAACCTGCAATATGATATCTTCTAAAAAGATCTCAGAAAATGATATCGACATGGATCATGCGCAGGTTTTGCCTCCAAGCCCAATAGAAATATTGTAGCAATCAATGTTCCTAGCATGGGAGGCAAACCCAAATCAATGCTCATCAAGCATTTGGATAGATAGGTCTAAGGAATATGGTACCCCTTCAGATCCTTGGTCGCAAGTGCATGTCACAGATGAAGGAATTGTTCAATCAATGGTAATTAAAGGGGCACCATGGGATGATTACCACCATCGTTCCCTTCTTCCGGATTGTGAAGAAAATACTCCTGATGACCTTTATCATCCTTCAGTTTTTGATTTCCTATCAAATACTGTAAACACGGTGGATTCCGAGCGAAACTTGTCCAACATTGAAGAGACTATTGCCATAAATATCTTGACCAAAACAGATGTTGTAGAGAATATTTATGTTGGCAAATGTTGTTCTCTTTCAGAACTGGAAATATATAACGCTCTTTTTTGCGAATTCAGAGATGTCTTTGCTTGGTCATATAGTGAAATGCCAGGCATTGACTCGAGTATCGTTGAACACGAAATCAAGATGTATCCAGATGTCAAACCAGTACGACAATGGCTATGGAAGGTGCACCCCAAGAAAGCCGCTGCCATTAAGGCAGAAGTTGAAAAACTTCTCCATGGTGGTTTCATTTACCCGATTCCTCTGACCGATTGGGTATGGAATATTGTCCCCGTTATGAAGAAACAAGGAACAATTAGAGTGTGCATCGATTATAGGGATGTAAATCAAGCTTGTCCAAAAGACAACTACCCTACACCCTTCATCGACCAGATAATTGATGAATGCGCCGAATGTGAAATCTTTTCATTTATGGATGGATTCTCCGGGTATAATCAAATAAATATCCGCCCACAGGACCAGTCAAAGACTGCATTTATTTATCCGTGGGGCACATTCGCATATCGAAAATTACCCTTTGGTTTAAAGAATGCAGAGGCAACATTTCAAAGGGCAGTGAATTATGCCTTCCATGACATCAAAAACATCGTTCAACCATACCTCGACGACCTTTCGACTCATTCGTGAAAGCAGACTGATCATCCGCAGCATTTAAGAGCGATATTTCTACGTTGCCGACACTACAAGATACGACTCAATCCAAACAAATGTGTATTTTGTGTCAGTTCTGGTCGTTTACTTGGCTTTGTAGTCTCGAAAGACGGGATTCGTCTCAACCCATGTAAGGTTCAGGCAATCATAAATTTGCCTCCACCTTTGAATTTCCTTCAGATTCAGAAACTCCAAGGGAAAGCAAACTTTCTGAGGAGGTTCATTTTGAATTATGCCGAACTTGCTAAAGGTTATGCACGTCTTTTGAAAAAGGAAGTACCCTTTGTCTGGGATCAGGTTGCGCAAGCTTCCTTTGATGCTTTAAAAGAATCCCTAAAGAAAGCATCATTAATGCACGCTCCTGATTATCAAAAAGACTTTAACCTGTATCTGGCTGCAGCGGATACAACCATCGCAATGGTTTTAGTTAAAGAAGACAACGGAATTGAACATCCTATATATTATTTAAGTAAAAACTTAAATGATACAGAAAGCAAATATTCTTATGTTGAAAAGCTAGCGCTCGCAGCTGTTCAAGCGATACAGAGATTTCGACACTATATCCTCTTTCGAAAAACTACCATTCTATCAGATTGCAACCCCATGACTTATATATTGTCACGACAGTTGCTGGGGGGCAAATATTCAAAATGGATAGCAATTCTACAAGAGTTTTATCTGGAATTTGTAAAATCCAAGTCAAAGAAAGCTATGGCATTCGCAGAATTATTATGCAATCTCCCATCGTCGTCCAACGATGAAACATCCGAAGAAACAATCGTGGATGAAAATTTGTTTCTGATATCTTCAAGCAATCAGTGGTATGGGGATATAATCATTTATCTCCAAACCCAAAAATATAGGCCAAACACCTCTCTCTCTGAACAAAAACGTATTCGATACCAATCAAAAGACTACATGATTGTCGGTGATACACTTTACCGTCGTGGTATCGATACAGTTCTGAGAAGGTGCCTCACCCATGAGGAGGCCGAAAAAGTCCTGAATGATTGCCATTCAGGCGCGTGTGGGGGGCATCAATCCAGTTATGCTACAGTGCAAAAAAATTTACGAGCAGGATACTTCTGGCCAACAATGTTCAAAGATTGCATAACCACAGTCAGAAGTTTCCATGCTTGTCAAATTTTTGATAGCAAAACCAGAAGACCACCCGCACCTCTGCAGCCAATAGTTGCTGTTGGGCCATTCACCAAATGGGGCATCGATTTCATGACATGTAACCCCACCTCGACCAGGGGGCATGGGTATATCATAGTCGCAGTTGACTATTTTACCAAATGGGCCGAGGCGATGCCTACATTAGATAATACTGGTGAAACAGCTTCCCTCTTCTTTTTCAATCATGTAGTTTCCAGAATCGGCGTCCCACAAGTTATAGTCATAGATCATGGATCGCATTTTCGCAATCACATGATGGTCGAATTAGCCGCCAAACTAGGGTTGTCTCACGACAGCTCTACTCCATATTACCCGCAAGCCAACGGACAAGTTGAATCAATCAACAAGGTCTTAAAGCGCATGCTGCAAAGGATGATTGGAGTTCACAAAAGAAGTTGGCACCTAATCCTGTACTCAGCCTTGTGGGCTTACCGAACATCGGTAAGGAATACAACCGGGTTTACACCTTTCCAGCTGGTATATGGCCTGGAAGCAGTCTTACCAATCCAGTGTGAAATCTCATCCCTCAAACTCGCAATTGACTTTCTCCCCGGAACTTCAGAAGAGGAGGCTCGTTTCTTGGAACTAATCCAATTGGATGAAACCCGTCATGATGCCGCTTTGGCTACCGAAGCCCATAAGAAATGAGTCAAGGCACAGTTCAACAAGAATGTCAAACCCCGTGTCTTCTCAGAAGGTGACTTGGTCTTGCTTTATGACCAAGAATCCGATAAATTGGGGGCAGGTAAATTCAAGTCTTTATGGATGGGCCCCTATATTTTTAAGCGAGTGCTAGCAAAAGGAGCCTACAAGTTAATGGATTATGACGGGATTCCACTGGCACAACCTCGTAACGGGTTGTACCTCAAGCATTACTATGCGTGATTCAGTATAGTAACCTGTATGCTTTTGTTATGTTTTTGTTTTCGCTAAAGTGTTTGTTTTGGTCGAGTAATCCACTTTTTACATTTATTGCAGATATCAAACCTATTGGAGTCATGTGTTGGATATGCCGACGGAGCGAGTCGTAGTTCGCGGAACCTATCTTCCGCGGCCTGGGCCATTTTTTATCCAAGCGGCGAGTTAGTAAGTTTCAGAGGGGTATGTATTGGTCGATCAAACGAATAAAATTGTTGAATATAGCGCGTTGATAGAACTTCTCTCTGATGCCATCACACATGGTATACGCCGACTGATTGTCAGGCTAGACTCATAAGTCGTCATATGACAACTCACTAGTATCTACTCTGTCCGAAATCCAGCTATTTATCGCATGTTCCTAAGGGTTAAGATTTTGGAAAGGAAATTTGATTTCATTCAATATCAGAATATTTCCATAACCATAAACACATTAACTGACTCATTGGAAAATTATGTGTTAGATAGACATTTGCAACATTTATAAAAAGAAGCATACCATCAATATTTGCATTTGGATCATGTAACTTAACCAAAATAAAGCTTCGAAAATCAAAAATATATATAATTGTTTATGGTTTACACATAATGTTCTGTAACCAAGACAAAATTGGTCAAATGACCCAAAACTCAAAACGCTAGGGGGCACCCTAGTCTAATGATTCTTGTGATATCAAGTCACAGCCTGTGCGATCATGCGTAAAAGTCGAGTCCATCGTCTTGGCACACCAGTAGTATGCCGCTGCAACCTCAAGGGTAGCTCGTCAGTCCTCACATCTGGAATACCAAGAGTGAGGCCCTCAACCTGTTCCTGTAATGCTGTGAGAGTCTCGGCCACATCGAGTTCGCGAAGGATAGCCCTTCCAACAGCCTCTCCTGTTGGGGCGATAGCTGGCACTCTCAGGCGTACTACTGGTCGAACGGGACCAACATCTGAATGAACACATGAGTTTGATTAAGTCTTGATATAATAAAGCACAAGGACATTATAAAAGAAAAACGATAAACAGGGATATGGTCAAAGAATTTACCAATGGCGCCCCACTGTTCGCCAGCGGGCAGTACTAAATCTAGATCGCCCCAGAAGTTCATACCGGCATATGGATACTCGAAATAAACCATCTCCTGACGATCAAACCACCTGAAGAAGGTATCAGAAAAGGAAATCTGAGACTGACCAGCATGCCTAGACATATGGTCGACCCATCTCTGCATACGTGGTTCAGTCGGTGAAGGTAAATCGAGTGCAATATACTGCGGCTGCATCAGTGGTATCTTTTCCAAGGCGAAGGCAGTCAAGATAGAACCATAACCAAAGTTCTTCAACCTCCCACTCTTCACCTTGGTCAACTGTTCTTTCATCACAAGAAGTACTGCATCGCACCAGTTGAACACTGTTATGAAACCAGCTCACAAAAAGATAGAAAAGAGAGATCCACGCCTTAGAATTCAGCCTCTTCGAGGGGGCAACCTCCTTTACATTACATAAATGAACAATTCTTGGATGATACAAATGACAAAACCTCCTTTCTATATATAGGAGTCTAAGGAGTCACAATATAATCCAGCCGACCTAACAATAATAATATAAAGCCACAAAAATAACAATAGAGGGATTCTATGGGGCACAGAAATAACAATATGGGGGTAATAGGGGCACAACAATATAAATAGGGGGTATAACTACAATAGTAATGGGGTAATCACTAGTATTATAGGGACCCAACATGCCCCTCTCCTTCAAAAAAGTGTTGTCCTCAACGCTTGAGCAGTTCTGGATACTTCTGCATAAAATTCTCATCCTCCCATGTGGAATCTTCTGCGGATAAGTTCTTCCACTTGATAAGATACTCTGAAATTGATCGATTTCGTAGCTGTCGAGTTCTTCTTTCTGTGATGCTTCCGGTTCCAATATAATTTTTCCTTCCTCGTCAAGTTCTGGCAATATTGTTTGAATTGGGAGCTTGTCACCTATAACCTTCTTTAAACATGAAACATGGAAAACTGGGTGCAATCGAGAAGCTGCAGGAAGCTCCAATTTGTATGCCATAGTACCAATCTTTTCCAACACCTTGTACGGACCATAATACTTTGGTGATAATTTATTATCCTTCTTAGCTTGCTTTAGGGACATTTGCTTATATGGTTGTAGCCGTAGGAATACCCAATCACCTACATCAAAACTTCTTTCACTGCGATGTTGATCTGCCTGTTGTTTCATTCTATTTTGTGCCAACACGAGGTTATCCTTTAAGAGTTGGAGGACTTGTTGTTGATGTTCGATGTGATGTTCCACTGCCTGAACCTTAGAATTTTCTCTTAAATATGATGTGATGGATGGTGGTTGATACCCATAAAGTGCCATAAATGGGGTCATTTTTGTTGCTGTATGGAAGGAAGTGTTATACCACCATTCAGCCAGAGGCAACCATTTGACCCATTGTGTCTGTTTATCAGATACAAAGCAACGAAGATATCCTTCCAAACATTTGTTTACTATCTCAGTTTGCCCATCAGATTGAGGATGATAAGATGAGCTATGAGCTAACTGAGTACCAAGACAAGAAAATAATTCTGTCCAAAAATTTCCAGTGAAAATGGGATCTCTGTCACTTACAATAATCTTTGGGTTTCCATGTAGCTTTTGAACTGTTTCCATAAATGCAGTAGAAACTGTACTGGCTTTAAATGGATGTGATAATGCACAAAAGTGTGCATACTTGGTAAGTCTGTCAACTACCACCATGATGACACTCTTTCCCTCAGACTTGGGTAAACCTGTGATAAAATCCATTGAAACCTCCTCCCAACGTTGGCTTGGAATGGATAAAGGTTGTAATAGACCCGGTGTCTTAATTGTTTCAACTTTATTTTGCTGGCAAACCAAACATTCCGCCACAAACTTTTGAATATCTGATTTAAGGCCATCCCAAAAAAATTCCTTCTTAACCCTGTGGTAAGTTTTTAAAAATCCTGAGTGCCCTCCTAAGGGAGAAGTGTGCAATTCCATAAGAATCTTTTGTTTTAGCTGGGAATTCTTACAGAGGTATAAGCGATCTTTGTACCATAACGAATCATTTTGCCAGCTAAATGTATCAGAAGTACTGGAATCTTGTTGTAGCTTTCGAATAAGTGCCCACACTTCTTCGTCATTCTTCCATTCCTCCCTTGCTTCGTTTATCCAATCTGGTTGGATAATAGAAATGGCACACAACAATGCTTCCACATCCTCATCCTTTCTTGAGAGTGCATCTGCCACCACATTTTGCTTCCCTTTTTTGTAGATGATTTCAAAGTCATAACCCAACATCTTTGTGACCCACTTTTGTTGCTCTTCAGAGGATAATCTTTGTTCTAAAAAGTATTTAAGGCTATCATGATCCGTTTTTACCTTGAAGTGTCTTCCCATTAGGTAGGGTCGCCATTTCTTAAGTGCATGGAGTATTGCCAACATTTCCTTCTCATAAATAGCTTTGCTTAAAAACTTTCCCTTGATTGGACGACTTTCAAAAGCAATGGGTCTTTCATCTTGCATTAGAACAGCACCAATTCCATTTCCTGAAGCATCACATTCCACAATAAAGGTTTTTGTGAAGTCCGGTGTAGCTAAGACCGGTGCTTGGCACATTGCCTCTTTAAGATGTTCAAAGGCCTTTGTTGCTTCCGGAGTCCATGAAAATGAATCTTTCTTCAATAATGTTGTTAGAGGTGCTGCTATTCTCCCATAATTCTTAACAAACTTGCGATAATACCCTGTCAACCCAAGAAATCCTCGCAGATGCTTTATGGATGTGGGGATTTTCCATTCCTTAATGGCTTTAATTTTGCTAGGGTCTACCTTAACTCCTTCATGAGATACAATATGACCCAAATATTCCACCTCCTGGACTCCAAAGAAACATTTGGATCTTTTTGCATATAATTGTTTCTCCTCCAATAGTTGTAGCACCCTGTCAACATGTTCAACATGATCCTTCCAAGACTTGCTGTAGATTAGTATATCATCAAAAAATACTAACACAAATTTTCTAAGGAATGGTTTGAAAATTGAATTCATCAAACCTTGAAATGTTGAAGGTGCATTGGTAAGGCCAAAAGGCATGACCAAAAATTCATAATGACCCTCATGAGTTCTAAATGTTGTTTTCGGAATGTCTTCAATCTTCATTCTGATTTGATGATATCCCGAACGAAGATCCAACTTGGTGAAGTAAATTGATCCATGCAATTCATCCAGTAATTCATCAATAACAGGAATGGGGAACTTATCTTTAATAGTGAGCTTGTTGAGCTCCCTATAATCTGGACACATGCGCCATGATCCATCCTTCTTGTGCACCAATACTACTGGAGCTGAGAAAGAACTTTGACTCGGTTGAATTATACCAGCCTCTAGCATTTCTGCAACCATACGTTCAATTTCACTTTTTTGGACATATGGATATCTGTACGGCCTGATGTTTGGAGGAACACTTCCTGGAATCAGATGAATAGCATGATCATGATCACGCATAGGTGGGAGACCTTTGGGAGTCTCAAATACCTTGGAATGATTGTCCAGGACTTTTTGGAGATCTGGAGAAATAGATGATTCCAATGTGGAAACATCTAGCGAACATAATTGTGCAATTACACCTCTTTGCTCCTTTTTTAGAAGCTTTGTCATTCCATTAGAGCTGATTATCTTTCCTGGTTTCCCTGCAATACCCCTTAATTCAACTTCCTTTCCTTCCACAGAAAATTTCATGAAAAGTTCTTGAAAATTAAAAGCTATTGTACCCAAGGATTGTAGCCATTGGACTCCTAGTACAACATCAGCACCTCCCATTGGAATGGAAAGCATTGGGCTAGTCAATACATATTCTCCCATGGATAGCTTGATATTATGGCACTTTCCAGAACAATTTATTGTTCCTCCATTTGCAATCATCACTTGACACTCTGGTGCTGGATATAGGAAGCAATTCAATTCTTTTGCTACCCTACAATGAATAAAATTGTGGGTGCTTCCTGAATCAATCAACACTATTACCTTTTTCTTCTTGATTTGTCCTTCTATCTTGATGGTTTGAGGAGTGGTAATTCCCGCCAATGCATTACAAGATATGGTCGGATTTATTTGTTCTTCATCTAGGCTTTGTTCCTGGAATATATCCTCTTCTTTTGACCTTTCTTGCTCCTTTTCTTCTTCCTCTTCACAATCTATGTAGAATAATTTCTTCTCAGCACACTTATGACCTTTTGTGTATTTGCTATCACAATTGTAACAAAGCCCTTTTGCTCTTTTTTCTTCCAATTGTTGTGGTGTCAACCTTGTAGGTTGTGGAAGACTATGGGCAACAACACTTCCGTCTTTATAGTTGTGAATGGTATGCTTCCTAGTTGCCATAATTTTGCTTTCCATTTTTCTTGCTAACCTGAATGCCTTCTCTAATGAATCAGGTTCCCAAAGGCGCACATCATGTTGGATATTATCCTTTAAAGACCCTATGAACACATCAATCCTATGCTCCTCTGGAATATCTTTTACCCTTATGTTCAATTTTTGGAACTCCTCAATGTGCTCCATTATTGAACCCTTTTGTTTGAGACTTATCAATTGGCTAAAAAAAGTGTTGCTTTTTGTATCCTCATAATGTGCTATCAATTCTTCCGTAAAAATTGCCCAAGTGATAAATTTTTTACGAGAACAAAGCCATTGATACCATACAAACTGATTTGGTTCCAAATATAAAGTTGCCATACGTACCTTTTGTGTGTTTTGCACATTATTGAGATCGAAGAATTGCTCCATCTGTAATATCCATGTGGCGGGATCCTTGCCATCAAACTTCCTCATATCGATTTTTGGAACATGGTGAGTCTTTGATCCAACATTAGAGTCTATGGAATCATGATTAACATTTCTTTTGTTCTCATCATGAGTTTCCTTTACTACCTTTTCACCATTAGTGACCCTTTCTTGTAGCAACTTCTTCAATTCTTCCATGTTTGTATTCAAATCTATCTTCAAATTTGCCATCGAATCCTCCATCTTAGCTTCCATGCCCTTTATCTTAGATTCCACGCCATTTACCTTAGATTCCACGCCACTTATCTTAGCTTCTGTTAGCTTTTGTGAGCGTGACATTTGTTGCACTTGTTCTTGTAATTTTGATATATCATGTAGCATTTCTTCCTCTTCTTCATGAGTCATGCTAGAGCTTTCAGGTTCCTTACTAGGTGTTTGCATTTTCTTTCCTCGGGGCATCAGTTACCGATAATAATGCTTTACTATGCCCTTTGAATTCCGTTAAACCAAGCTTACACAAAAATTAAAAAAAAAACTACACACCTTTTTTCACTTTATAGAAGCCTGATATTGAATCTGATGTATCTCTGTAATTTTGGATCATCCAATTCTGAAATTGCTACCTGTAGTAGCCTTCTGCGTCCTCTTTCCAATGCCACAAGTCTGAGCCAAATTGGATTCTCCAAGGAAGAGTTATGTGAAATCTCCCACAGTGACTTGCTTTTAGACTGGTTCAGTAGAGCGAACTTGTACGACGTGCCACGAGTCACTGTTTCAACCTTTGAATCTGAAACACACATACAAGAAACTACAGTCCGTCCTCTTTCTGTACCTTCTTACGAAATTTCAATCCGATCCTCAGAGAGAAAGTTATGACGATTTTCCTCAGGTCACCTGTTTTGAATGTAATTCAGGAGTCTGCAAAAAGACCAACTTCCTCAGATCATATCTCCGCAAATATCGCGCGAAAAGCTCTGAAATTCGGACCCAAGGTTCAGCACGATTTCTTCTCAAATGGGTTTTTTTTGCGACTTCTGAAACATCACAGAAAAAAAAAGTTATAGCGAAAATTCCACGATGACCTGTTTGGAGCAGCGAAACCCTAGAATCCAAAGCTCTGATACCAAATGTTATGAAACCAGCTCACAAAAAGATAGAAAAGAGAGATCCACGCCTTAGAATTCAGCCTCTTCAAGGGGGCAACCTCCTTTACATTACATAAATGAACAATTCTTGGATGATACAAATGACAAAACCTCCTTTCTATATATAGGAGTCTAAGGAGTCACAATATAATCCAGCCGACCTAACAATAATAATATAAAGCCACAAAAATAACAATAGAGGGATTCTATGGGGCACAGAAATAACAATATGGGGGTAATAGGGGCACAACAATATAAATAGGGGGTATAACTACAATAGTAATGGGGTAATCACTAGTATTATAGGGACCCAACAAACACCTTCGGTTGGAGGCATTCCAAGGCATACTGCATATAAGATCGGTTGGCTACATGAAGAGCCGCCCCACCAGCCATCCTACCAAAAGTAAACAGAATAGTCCTGAGGGACCTGTCAGTGACATCACGGATAATGATCTTGCCGTCTTTACTCGGCTGAGATCCCTCTCTGCAATACCGGCAAACATAATCTCTCACAGATTCACCTCCTTGAGCCAAACCTGATAAAGAGATGGGGGCACCCCGCCTCGACAAGCCAGTCAAGAAATAGATGTCCACTACAGTCAAGGGGATGGATTTTCCCCTAATCTGGAACACCTGGTTGGTAGGATCCCAAGCATCGAGCAAATACTGCAGCAAGTTGATTTGTTGTCTCATGCTAGAAATGCGGAAAAACTTCAGCAAGCCATAGTTCTGCAGTGCGTTTACTGTAACCGGATCATGTAAAGCAAGCATGTCCTCTTCTTCATGCTCACGTTCTCGCCATGTAATAGTCATCTTGCTCCAAAAATCTCTGAAAACAAACAAGAGAAGAGTTAGATCCTGATTTTGGTAAGAAACAGGCAAAATTTCCATCAAAAACTGTGCAGAAAAACCAGGAATCAAGCTCAGAATGAAAAATGGAAAGCATGAAATGAAAGAGCTCAAGTTTAGCTCCTACCTGGTCTAGACGGCACCAAGAATCATCCACAGAATCTCCCGAAATCAGCTGATGAAAATCAAAGGGGGAAAGCACCTCCAAAGCTCTAACAAACCAAAGTTCAAATGAAATGGTAAAATGAGAGGTAAAAGCACTTTTACATTACTTTTTAGGTAATTCGAGTAAAATATTAGTGTTCTAACTCATTTTTCAAACATGTATTGTTCATTTCTAACTAGTTTGATGAAGCAATTGAAAATGTAATACAATCTTTGAAAGAACAAAGCTATTTATGGTAAAGTCAAGAAATGATCGTTGCATCGAGCAGTTTTAGCACATAGTTCAAGCTCGTTAAAAAATAAACATAAGTCATGAGCAAATGTTTCCCCCAGTGTTTAAGCTCAATCAAAAAAAATGAACCGATTTCCGGTAAATAACCATCGTGAATGTAGTACTTCAGCCTTTAAAGCCCTGGTCGTGTTCTCATCATCACCTCCACTCTGTATTGGCCGATCATTCACCTCCATTTGATTGTTTACCCCTTTTGAGGAACAGCTACGAAGAGTGATATCACTAGCCATCCTTGTAACACTGCCATGATTGGAAAATTCCAAACCTTACCTGGAATCAACTGCTACCCAATTTTATCACTCGTTCCTCAAAAGACGAGTCTCCTTTAAGCTCTTTTCAACTGACTCATAAAATATGAAAATATTGCCGAGCCATTGACCTCTCCAGCTCGTTAAAGGGACCGGAAGTGCTATCCCTCCTCTAAATTTTAATCTTTTTGGACCTGAGGGATTATTACACAAAAATATCGAGCGCTTGTTTTGTTCGGCTCATTAAAAGTATTGAAAATTCATCCCTTCTGTATTGTTTTATACCTTTTCGGACTTAAGGGATTAGATGACGAAAAAGGAATTTTGGAGTTTCCTTTACGTTCCTTTTCAGACTCTCTAAAATTGAAAAGGACCCAGTTATCTTTGTCGTTAAACTCGTTAAAACTTAATAGCGACAAACTTGTCCATAGCAGACAAGAACGAGTTTCACTATCGCTAGGCTCGTTAAAACATAGCGATGGGTTTTCCCGAAGGGCAAATTATAGAACAAGCATATGTTATCCTCCTCAAGCTTGACAAAAATAAAGAGGTACTGGTCAGCAATGACTGGGGAAAATTGGGAAGAAAACTTGAAGAAACTTTGTTGGTAGCAAGTCGCTCTTGAACATGACACTTTCACTCCGCATCCAAGTCGGGTTGGGTTGTTTCAATCATCGGTCACATCACCATGGTCTCATCACACCATCCACATTTGGGGTTAATGCTACTAGTCCATCACGTCAGTGTCACCGATATGTTCAAGAGAATTCATTTAGAGAATTCACCTGTGTCTCACCCGATACAATACATTTACACTCCATTCTTTCATGACCGCCACCCTGAACCGTATGTCATCAAATCGTTTTCAGCTCCATTAAAATCATTTGCTCTGTTCTGTGTCATTGATGTTGGATTCATTAAGGCCCTCCTGTGACGGATCGCTTCTCGTCGACATCAGCTCATTATCCAAGAAGTCGATCTAGGAACATCCCATTCAGTACTTTGAAGCTTGCATGCCTCAATGGCAAGTTTCTCACTTCCGGCGACAGGTTTACATCAATGACCTTCGACCGAAAGATTTTGCGTGGTGTTCGACGCCAATTCCTTTATTCACACCACGTGAATTGTACTGCAGTACCTTGAGGGTCATTATCATTATCGATGATTCCTCTCGCGCCTGTTAACAGCTTACATCATTGGCTCGTAATCAGGCGATGTCTTTCCATGTTCGACTCCAGAACATCTCTCACATGGATAGACTTGTACTTCAAGTGAAGATCGAACAAGATTGAAGACCCCAAATCTTGTTTCATCCATACAGGCTGCGATATATATTCAGGGAAATAAAGACATCAAATGTACATTATTGCTGCACAGATAATCATCCAATCAAAGGGATGACGACTCTACCAGAATCATCAGTCTACACTCAGACGATTGTCTGTCCTATGTACATGAAAATGAATTTATAAAGTTGAGCATGGGAATGCCCGCATCAGCTAGATCATGAAAATATTATGAAGATAATGTATTGTATTATATCTTATTACAGGTCTCCTCCCAGCTTGAAAGAACTTCGGATCCTCATAATAAAGCATTTCACCCGACATCAAAAAAGATTAACGACCTCATGCTTTAGGGGGAAACTGTTATAGAAATTTTTGGGCATACAACCCCAAGCATGAAATGTCCATAAACCAAGGGCTCCTAAGTCCATAAAAGTGTTGTTCTAACCCCTAAAGGAACAAGGTCAACTGATTACAGCTTCTCCTAGAAGTTCTCCATGAAAAACTGCTCAGAACTGGTCAAAACAGGATCATTTCAGCTGCTCCATAGGCAAAGTGTGTTGCATCTCACCTAAATACATTGTGTGGGTGCGTTGCATTTCAAAAAGCCCTTCTATGGGGTGCGATGGGCGAGAAGTGACAAATGGCAGTGTCATTCCGCGAGGTGGAAAGGCATGGAAACTTCCAGAAACTTCTCCTGTGACACTTGCCTCTCTGAATTCGACCAAGGATGAGTAAGAGATCATCAAACTCCAAGTGGAAGCAAGAACTATCAGAGGGAAGACACTAATCAAATCACAAGTTGACTCATCTCCCTTACAGATATCTATATATGGATCCCTCATCCCAGAGATCCAGAGGCTGGAATTTTGCATATTGTAAGGAATTGTTGTTGGTTTCTTGAGACAACATCAGAGTGTTGGGTGATCTAAGCTTTGTATGAGGTGAAGAGGGGCTTACTTGCTGAGAGGATGATGCTGGGTCAGAACAACTAGTTGTAACTCCCCTTGGCTCTTTCTTGTTTATCAATAAAAGCTATTCAAGTTTTCCTCCATACTCTTGTGTCATTTATGTTTCATGCATTTGTATGGTCAATTTACATCTGATCCTAGATTGTTTATGATTATAGATCCATGTTCTTGTATAGTGCTATGCTACTGTGATCTTACAGGTACTCTGTGAAGCTGGGCATGCAAGGGAACAAGTAGCGAAAGACTATCAAGAGAGAGAGGAATCGAACTAGGAGATTAGTGCAAGATAGAGGTTGGTCTTCTTTGTTCTTCTCTCATCTATATTTCATAAAGGAAAAACGAAAGTAGCTTTACTTTGTTTGTTTCTAAGGTAGCTATCACACCTTAGTGGGATAAGCAGTTCTGTGTAGACACTTTTCCCTGTAACAATGCTTACCTTTCTTTTCATTCTGGGCATCCCATTAGAGAGCAACATCTCCCAAACTAAAATCATCTACTTTGGTTTTCTTGTCATAGATCTTCTTGATATTTTACTGAAGCTTTGAAGTGTTCTGAAGCACTTCCTCTCTAAACTGCTGCAAATGAATCATCTGATTGATCCTTCGCTGAGTATCATTGGGTTCACTATCAACTTCCTGCAAAATCTTCATTGTTGGGACAACAACAGAATTCAGAAAAATATTGTCCACTCCATATACTAGTTGAAAAGGTGACATACCTATGGACTTCTTAGTGCTCACTCTATCTTCCCACAAAGCATTGATCAACTTTTCGTGCCAATTCTTTTTGTTTCTTCCAACAACTTCTTGATGATATTAACCAGTGATTTATTTGATTATTCAACCATCCCATTACCTTCTGGATAATATGTCATTGAATGCCCAAGTTTGATGTGGTACTTGTCATAGAAATCAATCATCTTTTTCGACTTGAAAGTTGTTGCATTATCAGTGATCATTTTATGTGGACAGCCAAATCGGGAAAAAATATTAGACTCAAGAAATTGAATTATTATCACATCAGTAGCTTGTCTAGTGGGGATGGTTCCGATCCACTCCATGAAGTAGTCGGTTGCTGTCAAAATCCACTTATGCTAAGCTGAAGATGAAGGGTGAATCTCCCCAATGAAATCAAGACCCCATTGTTGAAAAGGTGCTTGGACAGAAACGGGATGCAAGGGCAGCAGTAACAACTTTTTCCTTCCCTAAAATATTTGACACTCATGAAAACTCATTACAGTTTTGCAGACATCAAAAAATAAACTTGGCCAATAATACCTAGCTCTCAAGATCTTGTTTGCTATAGTTTTCCAATAAAGGTGACCACCACAATTGCCCTTATTAAAGTCATTCATTACCTCTTTTTTTTCGCTTTCGACCAGACAATTCAACAAAATTCCCCTTGGATCCTTCTAGAATAAAATATTATCCAAGATACAATATCTTTGAGATTTTAAACTCAATGATCTAGCCTTGCTTTTCGACACACTCGGTGGAGAATTGAATTTATAAAGCACATAAACAATATCTTAATACCAAGGAGATGAGGTAAAAATATGTGATATCTGAACATATGAATCAGCCCCTTGTTCTTCAGACACTGCAACAATAAGATTGATATCCAAAGCATGTAAATTGGACTCTACCATTAGGTTCACCAAACCCTTCCATTTGACTAGCTTTGAAGGCTTAATTTCGAGGTCATACTCCAACATTGCAACAATCCATTTACCTCACCTAACTTCAGGATCATTCTACATCAAAACATCCTTGACTGCAGCATTTGGAACATAGGCAATAGTATGCAAATGAAGAATGTACACCCAGAAACATTTCAAAGCCTTTACTAGGGCTCAAGCCTGCTTTTCAATGATATTGTACCGTAATGTCGGATCCCTTATGGTTCTGCTGAAAAATGCAATTGGATTCTCTATTTTTTGGTCTTTTTTATGCATCAGGACAATTAGGACAACAAACAAAGTGTGCTCAGAAGCAAACGAAAAAATGATAAAATCTCGAGTGTAATAAGGGCTGATTAAGATGGGAGCACAAGACATTGCAATTTTGACTTAGTTGAAATATTTCCTTGCATCCTCAAACCAAATTACCTCGCTGTCACTGTTCAACATGTTAGTTATTTCTCTTAAATGTTCAACAAGGTTAGGAATAAACCTTATCAATAAGTTGATCTTACCATTAAAAGATTGAATTTCCTTCTTGTTTCTTGGGTAATCCAATTTTTGGATTGCCTCGATTCTTGTGGGATATATATAGATGCCCCCATTTGATATGATATGACCAAGTAATTTTCCATCTTCCATGGCAAAAAAACTCTTCTTTGGAGTCAAGGATATACCAAATTTCCTACACCTCTAGAAGAATATCCTCAAATGATGCAAATGGTCTTCATCTGTTTGGGATAAAAATGTGATATCATCAAGGTAAATAACCAAAAACAAATCCTTTTCATTAGTGAAAGAGATGTCCATTGCTCGCTAAAATGTAGCTCTTACATTCTTTTGGTCCAAAAGGCATCTTAACATACATGAAAGTGCCCCACGATGTAGTGAATGTTGTCTTCGCTTGGTCATCAAGATGGACCAAGATTTGATTATACCTGGTGTTGTTCCTTAAGAAACCAATTTCCTGGCAGTAGGGAAATTATGCTTAAGACATTAACAAATATTATTTACTGTCACTTATTTGTCACTTATATATATGTTGTGTCTTTAAATGAAGGACTTCGAAACTTGGTCTTTAACCCTTAGTACATGTATGACCAGAACATCTTAGAATGCCATTTGTTGCTAGATATAATTGATGAATGAAGAAAGTTTGAAGGAAAAGTTAAAGATAGTATGTTGATATTTCACAGAAACTACTATCAATCACTTAGAAGAATTATGGAAATGGGAATTGAATCATAGACAATATGCTGCTTAACACAAAAAGTACTATCTGTGACTCTCGGAGAAGTTAAAGATAATATGTTGGTCTTTCACAGAAACTATTATCTATAACTTAGAAAAGAAGGTGGGAACTTCAAGTATAGGAGCACTCTTTTAAGGAATTTTAACTTTATCTACATAATCAAATAAAGTCCTGCAACTTCATTACTATACTTGAAAGAAGAAAACATAACGTGACACATAACAGAGAAGGTTACAAATTTATACCCAACAACTCATGGAAACTTCTGGTTCTTTCATTAATCAACGATGATATCAGGAATACAGTGGCCTAGTCTCCAGGTTCTCCAAAATTTGAACAACCCTTTCTTTGTAAATTTTACTCTTTTTATACATTTTGGAACAATTGTTGATTTCTGAAACTGCCCAAATTATTTAACTGCTTCTCTACCTATATGAAGTACAAACTATTACAGAGGGTAAAATACACCTCAAAGAACATGAAATAACAGGAACATAACTGAATTCAAAGGAGGATTATAATCGTTGGCTTGCTTTGTTAATCCTCTCTCAAGTTCCTCTATAAATGCCCTAAATGATGTTTAACCTGCTTTAGCCATAATGAACTGTGTTGACCTGTGTAAACCTGGGTTTACGCATGTACTAGGACTTGTATCTTTAATGATCTTCTGAGTCAAACTTTTAATCCATAATGGTTAAGGTCCCTTTCATAAATCCCTATGCAGAATGATTTATTAAACCCAACATAGACTAACCTTTAGTCAAATTCACTTATCGAGACTCAATCAACCCTTCTAAACCTTCAATATCCTTTTATTAACCCAAATACATATATGCCCACATAAGTCACTCCTTAACATTAGTTATACCATGGTCCTTACCTATAAACCCTTATATCCATGCTAAATTCATTATAAACCATCTATAATGAACATATCCATAAAGTGTGCATAACATACCTTTTCTGCACTTTTCAAAGCCTTTGCACAGTTCTCTAGGAAACTTATTTTCTTGATGGATCCCCACCGTAGATCTGCGCTTTCCGAATTAGACGGTCTACAAAGATTTTGGGTGGGACATAAGCCTGGAGAATACTCGCCCGAAATGGGTGGTTTTCTCTCTCCACCTAGCTGCTATGTGTCGAACAATAAGTGTCGTCGGGTGAGCCCACTAAAAACCGCTTACCACTTTGCATCTGCCCAAAATTCTGCCTTTTAGCTTAAATTTCGCCTTTTCGTATGCCTTGCAGACTTTATTATACATAGATTTGTATTTAATAATTCATCGGGTCCGTAACCCATCGCAATCGCAATCGGCGCTTTCAATTGGGGTATTAACCCAAAACCTTAACAAACTGCGATTAGTGGACCCGCCAGAAATATAAAACATGGTATATAAAATATCTGGTCCAGATCATCATCGCAAATCGCAATCGGCATAAGTCATAACGTTATGTGATGATCGCAGACCCGACAGGAGATTTAAACAATATATATGTAACATCGGGTCCGGCCATTGCATATCGCAATCGGCAGAACCCATATATATATATATATATATATATATATATATGCGCGCTACATTATTGCGGACCTGCCGACACTTTACAACATAACATATATACATTTTTAGGTCCGACTGTTCAGTGCTTTATGATGCGGTAGACCCGATGAGACTTTTAAACACGATATATATATTTCAGGTTCGGTGTTAACACTTTAACACTTGTTTCCTTTGTAAATCCAGTATACTTCTTTATTTCTTTCTCGTTTCGATATGCACTTATATATATATATATATATATATATATATATATATATATATATATATATATATATATATATATATATATCGAGTCTAGCTCCATATAATAATTTATATAATGACTTGTTTTGTTTATATAGCAACTTTGGCTACTCCGGGGCCACTCCTTTTACAATTCTTTTAGCGATTCCGCTATGTCACGTCTTCATCTTACTTTTATCTCTTTTTAAAGATATTTTCAATTGATTTTTGAATGAAACACGAATATTAAAGGTAGTAAAAAATACATGTTACAAAATCTAGAATAGCCATCGAGTAACAAAATTCTAATAGAACCCAATAACCTTGCAAAATGTGATCCATCTTTGGGAGAGGACAATTATATTTTAAGGACACTTTGTTCATATTTTGAAAATCAATGCATAATTGAATCTCACCTGTCTTCTTCTGGACTGGAACCAAATTTGACATCCACTCTGTTATCACCTAGAACTACAGTCACATGTATATAATTTTTGTCCAAAGTTCACTGTCAAAAATTGGTGTCAAATGGGTTTTGTCCTATGTTTCTTACTTAGGGGTCATGTATCTAAAGGGTCTTGATGTGAATCATTATCTAATACTATTGGTCATCCTCCATCATGATTGCATAAGCCATGTCTTATCTTGTACATGTCACTGGTCCTTTCCGTATTTTCGCAACGCAGTCTTATTGGTTGATTTTGCAGCGCAATTATGTTTTAGCCATTTCGCAGCGCGTCAGGATCCAGCCGTTTCGCAGCGCATTTTGCTAATTTATAACTATCTGCGCTACGAAATCGCGGATTCAGGCATTTTGCAGCGCAGATTCCTAAAGGGTCACGTCTGGGGATGAGTCATTGTCTCCGTCCGGTTATTGTCAGTTGGCGTACCTCCCAAACACTTATGAGCCATCACTTCACCAATAGATTCATAGGCATGCACATAAAAATCATTCAAACGGTTTTATCATGCATGGATGTTTTATGATGTTTGTAAATGATGCATAAAGTGGCCAGCTTGTGTGATAAGATATTCGAATTGCAAACGAGCCCGAGTTTCTTTTTTAAGTGAGCCTGATTACAAGCGAGCCTGCGTTCTAAAAAATTGAATTTTCCATTTGAGCTGAGGCTGGGGGTCATTCTCTGTGCAAAAATTTCGAAAGCGGAATGGAGAGGAAGGAGCATAGGTCTGGAAGATGTCAGAGAACAGAGCCTGAAGGATTGGACCTTGCATTGAGAGATGAAGGTGTGAGGAAAGCTTTCAAGGATGCTGGCTGTTGGAATTTATGTGAGAAGCTGCAGGGTGGTCATGCTCAGGTAACAAAAGAGTTTGCCTTAAACTTTACAGGTTTAAATTCTAAAGTATCTATGTTAGAGGTTCAAGTATCTCCAGAGGCAATTGCTAATGTAACTGAGATTCCAAGAGGGGGGCAGGAATGGTTCAAGAACTTCAAATTTGATATGAACCCCTGCAAAGAGTTCTTGAAAGAGGCATATGTGAATGAAGATCTAACAAAGGCTGTGCCTAGAAATTATGTTAAGGAGCACTATGCCCTTCTTCTTACCTGTATTCAAAAGTATTTAACATGTGAGGGGAGATATAATAAGGTTTACTCCTATCATTTTAAGTTGTTGTTGCATTTTACGGGTAAGTCATATATGGATATTCCATTTTACTTTTTTCGTAGTCTCAGCAAGATGTGTGACAAAGTTCAATTAAGGAAGGATGACTGTGAGACATCATTATTTCACCATGGTTTAGTGAAACTGTTAGTGCTGGATGGTCTTCAGAAAATTGGTAGGGATTGGAACTCTTTTATCTTTATGGTTGGTTTCCAGAGTAAAACGGGCCTTACTCCACAGCCGGTTAGAGAAAGAAAAGAATCAGTTGAGGAACCCACAATAGCTGAGCTTAGAAAGGAGGTAAAGGATAAAAAGAAGACCAAGTCTAAATTGAAAAAATCAGTGAAGCCCTTGGTTATTAAAGAGCCACCTCAGCCATCATCAAAAGAGGAGGTCAAGCACAAGAAAGATGTACCTGGATCAAGTGGGTCTGAAAAAGTATCAAGAGTTAAGACCAGGAGTCAAATAAGCAAAGAAAAGGGCAAATCAGTAGCTGTGGAGGAAATTCCAATATCTAAGGCCAGATTGAGTGATTTGCTTGAGGCCATTGAGTTTGAGCAGGTTGAACCAGTGCATATTGAACCAATGCACATTGATTTGACTCAATCATCACCGGAGAGCACTAAAAAATCCAAAGCTTCAAAGAGACTAAGGTTTGATGAACCTGGTGAGGAATTTATTTTCAAACCACGAAGGCCGGTTACAAGGAAACAAGTAAGGGAAGCTGAGAAGCTGCATAAAGGAGAGAAAGTTGTAAAGGTGCCCAGAACAGAGGTAGTTGAAGAATTGTCTAGAACAGAGGAGGCAGAACAAATCAAGCAAAAAGGAAAGAACAGAACAGTCATTATTTCCCAAGGGGGCAATATCATAGCCATAAAGAACTAGATGGAGGCAGCAAAAGATGAAATTTCCAAGGCAAAGAATGTCACTAGGGAGCTTGCAGTCAGGTATGCCAACTATCGAAGAGCTATGTTAAAAGGTAGTAAAAACCTAGTGGGTCAAGTGGATTCAGTGGCTGATGTGTATACATGGACAGTTCCAGCTCTCAAACAAGCTAAACTCATCAGAAAAATGAACATGCGTTTAAGAGCTGAAAACAAAGCTTTAAGGAGAGAGGTTGCAGATTTAAAAGCACAGCTAGGTTAACTGGCTGCTCATTGATGGTGAGAAAGGTCATATTCTAAATTTTGTCAAATTTTGTTTAAGTTCCATTATTCTGAAGGCATATAGATCTTTGCCACCTGTAAGGGAGGATTAAAAAGTCAAAAGTCCAAGCAAAAAATTCCTTAAGGCAAATACACTCTGTTTTAGCAAAAACAGCAGTTTCGTAGCGCGCTACGAAACTGCTGTAGGTGTTGTTTTATGATGAAGACAAACAGTTTGATGGTAGGATCAGAAAATTATCAAAGGAAATACCTAAGGAACATTAAGGAGACCACATGAGGCTAGCATAGCCATTCAGATAATGACAAGTGTGCCTTTTTGTAAAGGTGAAATATTTTGTCTTAAGTTAAAGCTTTGATAAAGGTACTTTATTACCGGTTGTTAGGGTTTTGGAAGGAGATGCATACGAGGAGTCTTGGCTTGCACACCTGTCCATCAAAGAAGCCTCCAACACATCTGGAAACATGGTGATGCTCGTTATTTTTGGGATATTAAAGAGCTGGGAACATGCTGCTTAATTTTTGAAGAATGGTGGGAGACAAGGACCGGAAAAATAGGGGTTTTATCCTTATGATTAATGAAACATCAGCGCATTCAGTATCCAAAGCTAGCTTGTTCATTGCATCCTTCTCTCAGCTATCTCGGCCAAACTGAAAGGAGACAGGTGTCAAGGATCAAGAAAGAATCATGTTACGAGGAGGATAGAATTAGAGTTTTAGTTTAGTTGGGACTCTTTGTAATTACAGCTCAGCGCTTAATGTATTTAATGAGTTAGTTAAATGGTAGATAGGGGTAATTAGTAGCAGTCATCGAGCTCCCCTCATGCTGGAGGAGGAAGCTCAAATTAGTTAAGGGTGTATCTCTATATATAGATCAAACTTTGATGTAATGGAGGTTGGATATTTGAGAAAACAGAGTTTATTTTGGCTTGTGTAAAAAGTTATTTTCAGTAATACAAATGACTGCTTTTCTTCTCAGGATTCATACAGTGTTTCAAATGCTCAAGATATATGTGGTTTTGTTTTATCCTTTATGTTTTACAGCTGTATAGATACACAATCACTCAGAATTCACTTTGCTGCTCTGATTTCCTGTGTGTATTTGTAAGTTGAGGTTTCTATGAGAGCTATTTTGAGTGTTTAAACATTACATGCCCTGACTTCTATGAATGAGTAGTTTTATAGTTTGTTGAAGTGATGATTAACTCCATGAGCCCAATGGAAGTCTTTGCAATGTCTGTCCAGCCAACTTATGTGTTAAATTTACTTTGCAAGAGTTAGCCATCTCATCAATATTTAAAATCAATAACCCTTTGAGAGAGCCCTCTCAGGCTAAGGAGGCTAAGCCTTAGTCAAAAGTTTGGTTTGAAATAGTTACACAGAGTCTAACTGATCAGCAGCCTTTCAGTGCTCGATTTTGTGATAACATTTTGGTGCGTCTGCCGGGAGCCTGAAGATTACTCATTCCCGTAGTTATAAGACTGAATTTCTGAAGGTAGCAGGAGTTCAAAAAGGTTTTCGAGGCTGCATTCTACCTTGGTGACTCCATGAATTTTAAAGTTTAAAAGGTGGCTTCGAGAGGGAGGTATACAAGGAGTAATCCTGACCCAAACCCACCTAGTCCTGTGGAAAATCCTAATATCATCTCAAGGAGTAAACAAAGATTTTCTGATATACCAGGTACTTCAAATATTTCAAAGTCTTTGTTTCCTGAGTTTTCTAGAAGTCCTGAAGATAAAATTGTTGATGATAAAATCCAAGTGTTGTTGAGGTCTGAAAACGAAAAAGATCTTATTGGTATCATTTTGGATTTACAAAAGAAAGGTATTGATACTTCATCTTTAGTGTCACAAAAAGATAAAGAAGAGTTTTGGGAAATTGTTACTTCTGAATTGTTATTAGAGGAGGAGGATTTGAAACAGCTCAAGGAGCTTGACCCTTTTGAAGTTTTGCTTAAATCTAAAACTGGTTTACCTCTCCCAAATTGGAGTTCTTTTGTCAGTGGCTTACAAAGTCCCAATAACCCTTTCCGTACTCATACTTTATCTTCTGCCTCTGCTAGTCCAAAAAGTCCTCAGACAACATCTCATATTAGTTCTGGTCCCCCTAGTCACACAGTACTTGTTATCCCTACTCCTCCTTTCATTATGGTTGTACCTGCTAGGTATGCTCCTCTAGCTCTCCCTGCTGTTTTGCATGATCTCCCTAGTAAATATGCTGCTAGGATTCCAACATGGGGAGGAAATGATGAAATTTCAGCTGAGGAACATGTGGATAGATTCAATGACTTTGTTGATAGGGAAGAAGTAGATGATGAAGATGTAAAGTTAAGACTGTTTGCTCAAACCTTTGTTGGGGAAGTCTGAAAATGGTTTAAAGCCCTTGGAGCTGGTAGCATTCATAGTTGGCTTGAATTTGAAGATAGTTTTCTGAGAAAATGGGGAAATAGGACCAATCTTGTTCAAGCCCTCACTGAATATAATAGTTTAAGAAGAGCTCCAGATGAAACTGTCCAAAATTTTTCTAAGAGATTTAATAAAGTATATAATTCCATTCCAGCACATTTGAAACCTCCTGGAGCTTTGGCACAGTTAAGATATGCTGAGTCATTTGATTCAGATTTCTCTCTTTTACTCAGAGAAAGAGAGTCTGCTACTCTTGCTGACATGCAGAATGATGCAGTTAAGGTAGAGGTGAATATGCTAGCTGCTAAGAAGTCAAAGATGTCAAAGACTAAGATAAAGGAAGAGGAGAAACCTTCTACCTCTGCTCAAGAAGACAAGTTTGAAACCATGATGAAAACCATGGAGAAATTGATGGATCAATTAGCACTTGGGAATACTGCTGCTCCCCAAGCACAACAAGAACCTCGGTTTAGGAACCCTCAATTTAGAAGGCCTCAAAATCAGCAAAGGCCAAGGGAAAATAGAAATCAGCAAGCAGATCCTCCAGTGAGACCTCCTTTCCAACAAAACATGGTGGATGAAGAGGAAGAACCTGAGGTACCTGAGGAGTCTATTCATTGCTTTGGTGAAAAAGACTCAGAAATTTTCTTAACAAAAGAGGAACATGATGAGTCTAGTTTGGTAAAGGCAGAAGAGGAACCTTCAGATTTCTTAAAAGGTTATCAGCATGCCATATTTGAAATTCAGAAGCAGTATAATCTCAGAAACCGAGATGTCCCTATTACAGCAAATAAAGCACAGCACAAGAAAAATGTTTCAAAGGCAGTTGAAGATAAAAAGGAAAAGTCAAAGCAGATTGATGGTAAAGGTGATTCCTCTATTGATAAAAAGGATATTCAAAACCCTGCACCTCCTAAGGAACTTGAAAGGTCTAGTTCTGTTTTTAATATAGAAAATGAGATTGCAAAAAGCAAAATATCAGTCCCATTTAATGAAATTCTGAAAGTAGACAAATATAGAAGCAAGATTGTGGAATTGCTTAATTCTCCACCAGGAGGGGCTGATATTCTAAGTGTGCAAGAGGATAATCCTATTATCTGTTTAGGACCAAGACTTGAGGATGAACAAAATGATGAGTTCCCTCCTTTTTATATAAGCATTAATATCCATGATATGACTCTACATAATGCTATGCTGGATTCAGGGGCATCACATAATCTCATGCCTAAGGTAATCATGGAAAGAATGGGATTAGAAGTAACTAGACCATACAAAGATTTATTTTCTTTTGATTCAAAGAGAGTTCATTGCATTGGGTTGATAAAATATGTTGTTGTGGCACTCACCCAAATCCCAGCAAAAACAACTGTCATGGACATTGTTGTTGCAGACATTCCACCTAAGTTTGGGATGCTTCTTTCAAGGTCGTGGGCTGCAAAAATCAAGGGTACTATGCAAATGGATTTGACATATGCTACTATCCCAGTGTTTGGCGAACAAAGGAGGTTGTATCGTGAAACAAGGATGGCATATATGGTAAGCAGCAAAGACAAGCCTCAGAATTTTCCTATTTACTCATGTGATACAGGTCTGGGATCAGCTATCTTGTTCAATGAATCAGTTGGTAAAGAATCACAAGAGGAACTTGCAGAAAATCAGGGTCTGGAGGTACAACAAAGAAATGAAATAGATATCAATGGTTGTTGGTCCCTATATTTTGATGGAGCAGCAGGGAAAGAAGGCGCAGGAGCTGGAATTTGGATTACTAGTCCAACAGAAGAAAGTAAGTTTCTATCATATAAACTTAACTTTGATTGTACCAATAACATGGCTGAGTACGAGTCTCTGTTGTTAGGCTTAGAAACATTGATAGAGTTGAAGGCAAAGAACATTGTTGTTTGTGGAGATTCTGAATTGATTATTAAGCAAGTACAGTGTACATATCAAACAAAGGATGCTAGGATGAGAGCCTACAGAAACTTAGTGTTGGAGCTGTTGGAAAAGTTTCAATCCTATTCCTTCACCATTAAAACCAGAGATCAAAATTCTATTGCAGATTCTCTTGATGTTGCAGCCAGTCTTTTTATTATTCCCAAACATTCTTCTGATAGCTATGAAGTGAAAGTTCGCCATAGGCCAGTCATCCCAGATAATATCATAAACTGGCAAGTATTTGAAGATGATCAGCAGGTAAGAAATTTTCTTGAGTTGAAAGAGGAGTTTGAGCATAATCAAATAGATCAGCAGAATATGTTAGCAGAGACAAGGGAAAAGTCTGAAGTATTGCAGCTGCAAAACAACCTAATCCCCAAAGGCCTCATTCCTCTTGAAAAGTTATTTGATCAAAATGATGTGTTTAAACCACCAAGATTGCAAGCCAATGAAGAGGAAATAGAAAGTTGTAATCTAGGTGATTCAGTTGTGCCCAAATTAGTTAAGATTTCAAAGTTCTTGTCAGCTGATATGAAGGTCAAATATGTTGAAATGATGAAGAAATTTATTGATGTTTTTGCATGGAGCTATGCTGATTTGAAGCAGTATGATTCTTCAATCATACAACACACCATTCCAATTAAGCAAAATGAGAAGCCTTTTAAGCAGAAATTAAGGAGGATTAATCCCCTTCTGATGTCACTGATTGAAAAGGAGGTGAAAAATCTTTTTGATGCAAAAATTATTGTTCCAATCAGATTCTCAAACTGGCTTGCTAATTTGGTACCAGTTAGGAAAAAGAATGGGGAGATTAGAATTTGCATAGATTTCAGGAACTTAAACAAGGCTTCACTGAAAGATAATTACCCTCTTCCTAAAATGGATCTGATTTTGCAAAATATTGTTGGTTCCCAAAGAATGTCTATGCTAGATGGTTTCTCAGGGTATAATCAGATCCTTGTTCATCCAGATGATCAGGAGAAAACAGCTTTCACTACACCATGGGGCACATTTATGTATGCAAAGATGCCCTTTGGTCTCATGAATGCAGGGGCGACCTTCCAGAGGGCTATGGAAATTGCTTTTGCTGAAGAAAAAGATAAATCAGTGGTGGTATATCTTGATGATATCACAGTCTTTTCAAAAAGGGAAGAAGGTCACTTAAAGCACCTTGAAAGGATCTTGCTAAAGTGTAGGAGGTTTGGTATTTCTTTAAATCCAACCAAAAGTATCTTTGCTTTAACTTGTGGGAAATTGCTTGGACATATTATTTCTGAAGAGGGTATTAGGATTGATCCTAATAGAGTCAGTGCTATTCAAAGGCTAGAATTGCCAAGGAGCAAGAAAGAGGTTCAATCCTTTCTTGGAAAGGTTAATTTTGTTAGAAGATTCATTCCTAACTTTGCTGAAGTGGTCAAACATATAACAAAGATGTTAAGGAAAGGAGCAGATTTCAAGTGGACAGCTGAAGCAAAGAAATCATTTGAAGAAATTAAAAAATCCCTCACTCAAGCACCAGTCCTCATCAGCCCGGATTTTACCAAGGAGTTCCTGATATTCACATTTGCTTCTGAAGATACAATTGTTGGAGTTTTGCTGCAGAAAGGAAGTCAAGGTACTGAACAGCCCATTTCTTTCTTTAGTAAGACATTGGCTAATGCTGAGTTGAAATACAATATTTTAGAGAAGCAAGCATATGCATTGGTAAAAGCAATTAAGGATTTCAGAATTTATGTGTTGCACTCTCATATTGTTGCATACGTGCCAAGTACTGTTATAAAAGATATTCTTACACAAGCAGACCCGGATGGAAAAAGAGGAAAGTGGATAGCCAAGCTGTTGGAATATGACATTGAGATCAGGCCCACCAAGTTGGTGAAGGGTCAAGGCTTAGCAAAGTTGCTGACTCAATCAAATCTGGACTGCATTGGTATCAATTTTAGCACAGAAATATCAGAAATTTCTGAGAATGAAGAAGAATTGGTCCAAATCAATGAAAAGTTTTTGACATCAGAATGGTATAAGGATGTGGCATTTGTATTACAGCACAATAGAGCCCCTGATAGCCTTTCCAAATCTAAAGCTCGGTTCACCAAGTTGAAATCTCTTAGATATTTTGTGTATGAGCAAAATTTATTTTGGAAGGATGCAGGAGGGATTTTACTAAATTGCCTCATTGAAGAAGAGGCTGATAAGGTAATTGATGAATTTCATAAGGGAGATTGTGGAGGCCATCACTATTGGAAAGCCACTACAAACAAAGTTTTGAGAGCTGTATATTTTTGGCCAACTATGTTCAGAGACATTTATAAAAAGATAGCAGCATGCCATGAGTGTCAACTATTTGAAGGAAGGAGAAAGCTCATGCCATTGCCATTGGTTCCTATTTATGTTGAAGCACCCTTCCAGCAGTGGGGATTAGATTTTATAGGGGAAATCCATCCTCCTTCCTCAGGACAGCATCGCTGGATTCTCATAGCCACCGATTATTTTACAAAGTGGATAGAGGCAATACCTACCAGGCAAGCCAATGATTCAGTGATAATTTCCTTTTTAGAAAATAACATTTTATCAAGGTTTGGTTGTCCAATCAAGATTATCACAGACAATGCCCAGGCTTTTAAGTCTAAAAGAATGATAAATTTTTGTCATCAATACCACATTTCCCTTGGTCATTCCATTGCTTATTATCCACAGGGAAATGGCTTGGCTGAGAGTTCAAACAAGAGCCTTGTGAGAATTATTAAGAAGCTGCTGCAGGATAATAAAAAGGCTTGGCATTTGAAATTGAAGTATGCCTTGTGGGCTGATCGAATTTGCACAAAGAGGTCCATTGGAACATCACCATATGAACTTGTGTATGGAGCAGAGGCAATTTTCCCAACATCTCTTGGGGTACCAGTTATGAAGCTAATTCAGGGATTAGAAGAGGAACCAAATGCCATACAGCGAAGGATTAATCAATTGATAGCTTTGCAGGAGAAAAGAAATGAAGTGTTTGAAGACCATCAACAAAACCAGAATAGAGTCAAGGGAGCATTTGACAAGAAGATCAAAGAGGTCACATTTCAGATTAATGATAAAGTCCTGAAATGGGAAGCCAGAATTGAAGAGAAAGGTAAACATGGTAAATTTGAAAATTTATGGAAAGGGCCATATCAGATTTCTGCTTTCCATGGAAATAACACCTACATTCTGCAGGAAGTTGATGGAACACCATATGCTGGGGGACCTGTTAATGGCAGGTTCTTAAAGCATTACAATCAGTGAAAGTCTGCCAAGTATCTCATGAGCATTGTATATAACCGTTTTATGAATTTTTCCTGTTGAAAATAAATGACAAGCTGAACAGAAAAGCTTTAGCCCGAGGAGAAGGCCCACAAAGCTAGAAAGGAATGCTTGTCAGCTGTGTGTATGTTTTATAAAATGGACAAAGCACTGGTTCTACGAGTTCTTAGTGTACTACAGGAGCACACTATCCCAAGTGGAGCCACTGTTATCACCTAGAACTACAGTCACATGTATATAATTTTTGTCCAAAGTTCACTATCAAAAATTGGTGTCAAATGGGTTTTGTCTTATGTTTCTTACTTAGGGGTCATGTTTCTAAAGGGTCTTGATGTGAATCATTATCTAATACTATTGGTCATCCTCCATCATGATTGCATAAGCCATGTCTTATCTTGTACATGTCACTAGCCCTTTCCGTATTTTCGCAGCGCAGTCTTATTGGTTGATTTTGCATCACAATTATGTTTTAGCCATTTCGCAGCGTGTCAGCATCCAGCTGTTTCGCAGCGCATTTTGCTAATTTATAACTATCTGCGCTACGAAATCGCGGATTCGGGCATTTTGCAGCGCAGATTCCTAAAGGGTCACGTCTGGGGATGAGTCATTGTCTCCGTTCGGTTATTGTCAGTTGGCATACCTCCCAAACACTTATGAGCCATCACTTCACCAATAGATTCATAGGCATGCACATAAAAATCATTCAAACGGTTTTATCATGCATGGATGTTTTATGATGTTTGTAAATGATGCATAAAGTGGCCAGCTTGTGTGATAAGATATTCGAATTGCAAACGAGCCCGAGTTTCTATTTCAAGTGAGCCTGATTACAAGCGAGCCTGCGTTCTAAAAAATTGAATTTGCCATTTGAGCTGAGGCTGGGGGTCATTCTCTGTGCAAAAATTTCGAAAGCAGAATGGAGAGGAAGGAGCATAGGTCTGGAAGATGTCAGAGAACAGAGCCTGAAGGATTGGACCTTGCATTGAGAGATGAAGGTGTGAGGAAAGCTTTCAAGGATGCTGGCTGTTGGAATTTATGTGAGAAGCTGCAGGGTGGTCATGCTCAGGTAACAAAAGAGTTTGCCTTAAACTTTACAGGTTTAAATTCTAAATTATCTATGTTAGAGGTTCAAGTATCTCCAGAGGCAATTGCTAATGTAACTGAGATTCCAAGAGGGGGGCAGGAATGGTTCAAGAACTTCAAATTTGATATGAACCCCTGCAAAGAGTTCTTGAAAGAGGCATATGTGAATGAAGATCTAACAAAGGCTGTGCCTAGAAATTATGTTAAGGAGCACTATGCCCTTCTTCTTACCTGTATTCAAAAGTATTTAACCTGTGAGGGGAGATATAATAAGGTTTACTCCTATCATTTTAAGTTGTTGTTGCATTTTACGGGTAAGGCATATATGGATATTCCATTTTACTTGTTTTGTAGTCTCAGCAAGATGTGTGACAAAGTTCAATTAAGGAAGGATGACTGTGAGACATCATTATTTCACCATGGTTTAGTGAAACTGTTAGTGCTGGATGGTCTTCAGAAAATTGGTAGGGATTGGAACTCTTTTATCTTTATGGCTGGTTTCCATAGTAAAACAGGCCTTACTCCACAGCCGGTTAGAGAAAGAAAAGAATCAGTTGAGGAACCCACAATAGCTGAGCTTAGAAAGGAGGTAAAGTATAAAAAGAAGACCAAGTCTAAATTGAAAAAATCAGTGAAGCCCTTGGTTATTAAAGAGCCACCTCAGCCATCATCAAAAGAGGAGGTCAAGCACAAGAAAGATGTACCTGGATCAAGTGGGTCTGAAAAAGTATCAAGAGTTAAGACCAGGAGTCAAATAAGCAAAGAAAAGGGCAAATCAGTAGCTGTGGAGGAAATTCCAATATCTAAGGCCAGATTGAGTGATTTGCTTGAGGCCATTGAGTTTGAGCAGGTTGAACCAGTGCATATTGAACCAATGCACATTGATTTGACTCAATCATCACCGGAGAGCACTAAAAAATCCAAAGCTTCAAAGAGACTAAGGTTTGATGAACCTGGTGAGGAATTTATTTTCAAACCACGAAGGCCGGTTACAAGGAAACAAGTAAGGGAAGCTGAGAAGCTGCATAAAGGAGAGAAAGTTGTAAAGGTGCCCAGAACAGAGGTAGTTGAAGAATTGTCTAGAACAGAGGAGGCAGAACAAATCAAGCAAAAAGGAAAGAACAGAACAGTCATTATTTCCCAAGGGGGCAATATCATAGCCATAAAGAACCAGATGGAGGCAGCAAAAGATGAAATTGCCAAGGCAAAGAATGTCACTAGGGAGCTTGCAGTCAGGTATGCCAACTATCGAAGAGCTGTGTTAAAAGGTAGTAAAAATCTAGTGGGTCAAGTGGATTCAATGGCTGATGTGTATACATGGACAGTTCCAGCTCTCAAACAAGCTAAACTCATCAGAAAAATGAACATGCGTTTAAGAGCTGAAAACAAAGCTTTAAGGAGAGAGGTTGCAGATTTAAAAGCACAGCTAGGTTAACTGGCTGCTCATTGATGGTGAGAAAGGTCATATTCTAAATTTTGTCAAATTTTGTTTAAGTTCCATTATTCTGAAGGCATATAGATCTCTGCCACCTGTAAAGGAGGATTAAAAAGTCAAAAGTCCAAGCAAAAAATTCCTTAAGGCAAATACACTCTGTTTTAGCAAAAACAACAGTTTCGTAGCGCGCTACGAAACTGCTGTAGGTGTTGTTTTATGATGAAGACAAACAGTTTGATGGTAGGATCAGAAAATTATCAAAGGAAATACCTAAGGAACATTAAGGAGACCACATGAGGCTAGCATAGCCATTCAGATAATGACAAGTGTGCCTTTTTGTAAAGGTGAAATATTTTGTCTTAAGTTAAAGCTTTGATAAAGGTACTTTATTACCGGTTGTTAGGGTTTTGGAAGGAGATGCATACGAGGAGTCTTGGCTTGCACATCTGTCCATCAAAGAAGCCTCCAACACATCTGGAAACATGGTGATGCTCGTTATTTTTGGGATATTAAAGAGCTGGGAACATGCTGCTTAATTTTTGAAGAATGGTGGGAGACAAGGACTGGAAAAACAGGGGTTTTATCCTTATGATTAATGAACCATCAGCGCATTCAGTATCCAAAGCTAGCTTTTTCATTGCATCCTTCTCTCAGCTATCTCGGCCAAACTGAAAGGAGACAGGTGTCAAGGATCAAGAAAGAATCATGTTACGAGGAGGATAGAATTAGAGTTTTAGTTCAGTTGGGACTCTTTGTAATTACAGCTCAGCGCTTAATGTATTTAATGAGTTAGTTAAATGGTAGATAGGGGTAATTAGTAGCAGTCATCGAGCTCCCCTCATGCTAGAGGAGGAAGCTCAAATTAGTTAAGGGTGTATCTCTATATATAGATCAAACTTTGATGTAATGGAGGTTGGATATTTGAGAAAACAGAGTTTATTTTGGCTTGTGTAAAAACTTATTTTCAGTAATACAAATGACTGCTTTTCTTCTCAGGATTCATACAGTGTTTCAAATGCTCAAGATATATGTGGTTTTGTTTTATCCTTTATGTTTTACAGCTGTATAGATACACAATCACTCAGAATTCACTTTGCTGCTCTGATTTCCTGTGTGTATTTGTAAGTTGAGGTTTCTATGAGAGCTATTTTGAGTGTTTAAACATTACATGCCCTGACTTCTATGAATGAGTAGTTTTATAGTTTGTTGAAGTGATGATTAACTCCATGAGCCCAATGGAAGTCTTTGTAATGTCTGTCCAGCCAACTTATGTGTTAAATTTACTTTGCAAGAGTTAGCCATCTCATCAATATTTAAAATCAATAACCCTTTGAGAGAGCCCTCTCAGGCTAAGGAGGCTAAGCCTTAGTCAAAAGTTTGGTTTGAAATAGTTACACAGAGTCTAACTGATCAGCAGCCTTTCAGTGCTTGATTTTGTGATAACACACTCATAAAAGTGAAGAGGAACAATAATACCAACTTTATATAATATGTTTTCCTCTTTCTCTATTGATGGAAGTAACTTCAAATTGATCCTCCTAAGATTTTGGTGAAAAGGATTTTGATTGGGCTTGATAGGAATAGCATGTTGAATTAGACTTTTATCATAAACCTTCAAATCTGAATACTCCCATGAAAACACATCAAAGAACTTAGCCAAAAGTATAACATCCTTACATTTCATTTCCAGGGTTAAAGACTTTGACAATTTCACCATCTTTGGCTTCTCGGCTGTACCAATATTGATGTCTTCAACTCCTATTTCAGTGGGGTTCAATGTCAACTTCTGTGCCACATCATCATGGTCGAAGAGCTCTTCTAAGGGTACAAGACCTCTTGGAATGGAATTTTCCTTCAGCTATAATATTTCCAATTTCGTAGCCTTAATCTCCTGATTATCTTCATAGATAACATCATCAATGTAAGAGGTGGAAAATTATTCCTCCAATTGCAGAAAATTATTGATTTTCTTATCATCTTGAAACATTTTCCAGTACTAAAGATTTTCAGGGATAGCAGGGCAATGTTTAACATTGATTTCAAATTTCTTATTGGAATGTATTGGGATTTTAAACATGCTTGTAGTGGTGGCAAGAGAATCAGCCATGAAATTCTGGTTTCTTGGAATCAGAGATAATGTATACTTAGGAAAGGTTTTGAGGATATCTAACACAACATTGCGATATGCTCGCATCCTAAAAATTTTGGCCTAGTATCCCCCCTTTACTTTATTGATAACCAATTTTAAGTCGCCATAAATTGAAATTATTTCTGCACCTAGCTTATTAAGAATCTTAAGACTAGTAATCAAGGCTTCATATTCTACTTCATTATTTGAAAAATCAAAAGCTAGTTTATATGAACATACCCTGACATTACAAGGAATGTTACCTGAGTGATTCATTGGAGTACGAATCCAAATTCTGATTCCAGCTCCTTCCTTTCCCAGGGCTCCATCAAAATCCATGGTCCAAAGAGCCTCTTCCTCATCCGGAAGCTGAAATTCAGAAGACTGATCTTTATTTTCTGTTGGAAGATGACCTGTTGTCTCAACATAATCTATTTCCTTCACTAAATCCATTGTCCTTTCAACTGATATATTAGGCTGCAAACTGTTCAATCCATGTTCTTGATTTTCTGCAAGTGGAACTACTTCAACACTACCTGAAACTTTTGAAATTTCTAAAACTTCTTCCATCTAACTATCTAAATAGACTAAAATACTATCATTGTACAATATAAAAGATTCTAAATCAGTATGTACAACATGTATAGGGTGATTATTTGTCTTCTCTTTGCTAGTGATCATATATTTCATTTTGGTTTCCCGGTACAATTTTTTAAGTTGACCAAACACTGGTATAGTAGCATAAGAGAAATCAAGCTGAAAAGCACCTTTGATTTTCCCCCCCATGACTGGGAGAGAAACATTCCATCCTTGGAGGAATATTAGAAACAACCACATCCATCAGAACATTCTTTGTAGGAGTCTAATCCAAAGATACTACAAAATATTTAATGAGGTCGAGGCACTTGACTCTTCCTGAGTCAAAGGAGTAAAGGTTGTGATATGATCAAGTAATATTGAGTCCTAACTTGTCCACGATGGCCTTAGGCATGAGATTGTGAGAAGATCTGGAATCTAACATGACATTGTGAAGGATGAAATCATGGATCCTAAGACTAAGATAAAATGGTGTGACCTCACTATCTTCTACAGTTCCATCTACAACAAGGCCAAACAAAAGTTCAGGGTGGTCATCACTAACATTCACCATGTTTGACATTTGATCAACCTTTATAAATTTGGCTAATTATGTAATTTATACTGATCATTCTTAACTAATTTGGTCAAAGGAATGGAAATTTTCAGTTTATAAATCTCAGTCTCTAGAATAAAAAAGTTAGGATGTTTTTCTACCTCTTTGTAAATCATATCCTTCTTTTCTAGTTGTTGTTTGGTGGGAATCTCCTTTCTTTGTCCTCCAGTTTGTGTTTCTGTATTGTTCTTTCCCTGACTAGTGGTAGTAGCCTCCTTTAATTTGTCCTAATTTGCAAAGGTTGATTATTTGGTATGAATATTTTTTTGAGAATTTGGATTCTTTGGATTTGAAGTAAGTTTCACACTTATGTTCCTCAAATTATATTGTATTTTCACTTGTCTAAGAGAATTTTGGTAACCCCTTTGATAATATTTTGTTTCGACTGCCAACACATCATCATTTGAAAGAACAAGTCTCTGATCATCAACTGCATATGTTTCCTTAGAAAACTCATCCTCTTTTGTGAGAAAAATAGGTTTTTGATCCTACTCAAAAAAGTGGTTCTCACCTACGAACTCTTATTTATCGTCCCTGTGCATAATTCTGCTAGAGTAGGGTATGGATCTGCTACTGTGCTTGTTGTTCCTGACCTTTCTACTCTCTTTGTTTTATCCTAAACTGAGGTTGTTGTTGTTGACCTTAGTAATTAGGATTCCTGACTTGAGTTTCTGATATTTTCATCTTATCCATCATTTTCTCCATAGTTTTTATTAAAGTGTCGATCTTAACATTCGATGAAGTAGAGGGCTCCTCTTTGATTGTGACCTTCTTGTCCACTTTCTTCTGAGATTTCTTAATTAGCAGGTTTTCTTCAACACTCACAACATTATGCTGCATTTGTTCAATATTTGTGAGATTCATCTCTCTCAACTAATAGCCCATGTCAGGGTCAAAGGCATTAGGATAATGAAACAATTCCAAGTCATGAGGAGGTTTGATGTTGTTTGGGATAACATCATAGAACTTATCAAATCTGATGTTGAAGTCTTGCACGGATTCATTTGAATCTCTCTTCAATGAATTTTATTCACCCAAGATCTGAAGGCGGTTATTTTTCTCTTCCCATGGTCTATCAATTATTGGGGATTGGCTATTAAGGCACCTGTCAAAGCGCGAAACCACTTTGTCACTTCACCAAAAAAAAATTGAGCTAGGAGGTGCATTTTGGCATCATCTTCATCAACTTCTTTGAGTTCAATGAGGTCATTTATCTTATCAACATGTTGTCTTGTTGTGATCTCGATTGTGCCATCAAAAAGAGGCAACCTTTGTCCATAATTATGAGGTAAAGCAACAAGCTAGCCATGCAAAATCAAAGGGCCAAATCTCACCATAAAGGGTGCAGAAGGTAATATGACAGTTACAACAATGGGTATGAATGGAGGAGTTGTTTTGGAAGAGGATGATTTGGGAGGAAATGATCATTTAGTGATGGAAGATGATGGGCTAGCTACGTAAGGAGGGTTTACAATAAGGAAAGCCTCTTGCTAATATAGGGTATAATATTTCTCAGAAGTTACATTTAACTTATCAACTAGATTTTGGAGTTTATGGAAATTTGACCAAACCTTATTATCAAGCTTATCAGATGAAGCCTTGGAAGATTGTACATATGACTCAAACTTCACAGGGTCAAAAAGTGTTTCTGAAAGAGAAGATTCAGACTTGGACTTGAATAATGATAACTCAAAGTTTAGATCAAAAGACAAATCTTCAAGAGCAATTAGTTGTGCAGGTAAAGATGTAGTTCTTAGAAATGGAGATGTACCTGTTTTAGATTTTGGAGGCTAATAATTCATATTTCTCAAAATTTTCTCAGGATTTTCAACTACTGCTGGAGGGTTGGGATTCAGATTCGACCTTGTATATCTTTTAGGAGCTAGTGTTTTCGTCAATCTACACTTCGGCTCAATTACTGAATCAACCTTCATGGAAACTAGGACCTTTCACTCACAAGCCTAGATCTTGATGAACTCCCAAGAAAAATCTTGGGGAAGATTTGTCACTTTGCTCCCCAGTATGGTCGCCAAAAATGTTAGCACTCCTTAGTGTCCCAAGGCTAAGAAAGGAAGCCAAGGAGGTAACCTCAGACCAATTTTTAGACTTGGCAGCTAGCCCTACCAAATTAGAGAGGGCTATCTCAAGAATCTCACTGCTAATGAAATGACTAGAGAGGAAATTCAGATGTTAGGCTAGATATTAAGCTCAATGGTGTTTGACTTTAGAGTTTGTTGGATGAAGCTCATATATATAGGAACTAGGATAAGGTTTCTACTGATCAATTGCAGAGATATAATAGGAAAGGTAGGCATGCTTAGTTAGCATTCTTGATTTGTCATGGTGGATGTTTGCTTTGTGGTCCCTATCCCAGGTTTAGCATTAGTCAAACCAAACAAGTCCCTACACTACTGGTCCTTTCGGCATCAACCCGTGAAGTGCAGACCGAAGTCTCACCTGAAGTACTATGGGGGGATGTTGGAACCAATTTTCCGCACCCTGAGATGGTCATGATGTCTGCTTATACCCCTTGCTCCTACCTTCGTGCAGGTCAATAAGCCTTACGACTCTATCAATCTACCCTTTATTCCGCCCTTCAGTACCTCCATGAAGGAGTACAATTGACCTTCACGCAGTCCTAACCCGCGGTTCAGATACTTTCGCACAACTATGAAAATGTATTGTATAGGTGGCCAAGTTGTCTCAAGTGTTTTACTTATCTTAGTTAGCATCGCGTAAATTGATATCTTTATTTTTTTTCAAATAACAGATATAATCACATATGTTCACACATCAACTAAACATTGTAAAATAAACCTAGGACACAATATAATCATATGCATTAAAAGAAACTAAATACATAGTACTTGCAGAATACTTCTCTTTATTGATATCTTCTAGTTTAATATACACTCTATCCACCCTGTGCACACAGCTGCAGGGGTCCACACACTTAGCTGCGAACTTCCACCCTAGGCATCTGTGCACTCAGCTACAGGGCCTCTACCTACGCTAAGACCCGAAACACTTAGACTTCTCTACCAAGACTTTTAAGCTTAATTGTTAACTAACTACCTAGATCTTACTTACTTAGCTCTCTTTTATACAATCTGATGGTACGCAAACCATGAGTAGGTCTTTATAGCTAACTTGATGCTTTACAAAATAAGGGTAGACAACCCTTTATGACTCTTGATACCTTCATGCTTCGCGACCACAAAATGCAGAGACTTTGCAATTTTATTACAAAATTATCCAAAACCATGGGCTTTTAGCCCCAAAAATTCTCTTGGGGGAACCCGTTCCCAACAGGCCCCCAACACAAACATGGTGACTAGCCCTCGAGTCACTTTACAGACACAAAGATCTTGGCACGAAGACCTCCCAACTCAACCTGTATGACGGAAACCTCGACGGTGCACTATGTAGCTGCCTAATTCAATTCTTTAACTAAATGCTCCTTCGTTGGTCTTGAACTCTCAGCCTGAAGCTTCTGTTGAGTTGCTTGCAGACTAGAAATCTTGCCTTCAATGGAAGTCATGACCAAATAAGCTTCATCCAACCAAGGCTTCAAGCGTGCCTTCATCATTGACTCTTTTTGTTGCACTACATCTACCTGTTCCTTCAATGTTTTTGCCTCCTGTAACTTCGCCAATCTCAATGTGAGAGTGATGGCGCACGTTGTTCCTTTTACTTCGTCATAGCGCTGCTGCAATTCTTGCAACTCTATCTCCAGCCTTTTTACATTAGGATCCTCCTGCAGACTAGTCAGGACCTTGAACAACTATTCAAATAGCCATGTGTAGTCTGCTACAACACTATCTATTGTCGCTATTGCCTCTATGACAGCAATTGTGCCCTTCTCCTTTACTTTTGGCGGAGTTAAAGGTTGGGCCTTCAACTGCAAATCTGCAATCTATAGGTTCAGCTCTAGTTGAACCTTAGCTAACTCTAGGTGAGTGTCACGTACCCTTGTAGCAAGCTTGTAGACCTGTTCATCTGGATCCACATCCAAAGGAATGGCCAATTCGAGGACCATTCGACAGGCTTCCTTAACATCCTTAATCATGCCCTGATTTGTGTTAGTATGTTCCACCATGGAAGTGAGGGAAGTGTCTCACTGCAGGGCCATATACACATTATTAATCTTTTTCTCACTGATTACCTGCAAAGCACATTGTTTGCGAGCCCTCAACTCTGTGATCACTCTATCCTGGTGAAGGTGGAGCACCTCACCAGGAAGTGTACCTACTCCCTTGAGGGTGCTAATAGTGGGCCTATTAGCTTCGTTTTCTATGGTTAGTGCTCCATCCGATAGCACTATCGCTCGGGAATCCTTCCCAAGCAGCATCCCAGGGGCTTCTAAAGTACCAATGGCGAGGCTGGTGGACACTACGCAAGCCTGTGATGCACAAATCCACAACTCATGCAGAACGGTCTGGATGGCCCCCAATAGTTGTTACTGTTGTTACTCAAACTACTGCAGTACCTCCATGGTGACATCCCGCACCATGACTTCAATGTCATACAAATATCCCTCGGCTAGGGTGATTGGGTCCAACGACATCTTATTGCCTTCGATTTCTTTTGCGGCCCAACGTTTTCTTGTTCTCTTGGATGTTTGATGTGGTACAACATCGTCTATGGGTCCACTCCATGCTGCTTTGTTTGCTTGTCTGTTTCTTCCTCTATTTTGGGCGAAGGTGACCTCGCACCTTTGTCAAATTCACAATGTATTCCACATGTCTGCTTTTCCATCTACTATGCGGCATCACACTCTACTCGAGCCTTGTCAGCAGCCTCCTTGTTCCTTTTCTTAGCTAGCTGCGTCATCTTGAGCTTAACCTCCTTTTTGCACTATGTGGAAGACTTGCTTGATCCCATCGTTGAGTCTGAGGCAATGTGCCACTCTGTCAGCCAGCAATCAAGAACTGCATCAATCACGTCATTCATTGCCAAGTAAGGGAAGTCATGCCAATTTTGTTTAGGGTCCTTCCATGCCCTGATCGAGACACATTGAAAGTCTACCTTGAACTCCATGTACTCCTGCAATTTGGTAAACACAGTAGCCAAAAATCGCGACTTGCGATTGATATGCATGTGTATATTCATTTCCATCAAGCTCCAGAAGATCTTGTTATCCTTGATGCGCTGAGCATCCTTGGTCGCCCACAACGAAGCGTACTTCACTACTTCTGGCAGGTCCGGCGTGACCGAGGGGAATTGATTGTCTTCAGGCAGCTCCCAGGCTACCAACACAATGGAAAACAAGAGCCACGCATAGTGGAAGGTCTTTCTGAGATCCTGTACCTCGCAGCAATTCGCAAGGAACTCACCATAGAGATAGCGCGCTCAATTAAACTGAACTCCTTCAGTGCATTGTGCTGCTAGAGTGATGACAGGTGCCAACACTTCATCTGCGCGAAACTTCCTCATAACTTTTCCTACCAAAATGTATGTGGTGACCTTGACCACAGGTTCATAGATATTCGAGATGGCATAGCCTCATGGCTTCTTCAAAAGCTTGAATTTCTCCTTCATGGCCTCCACGAGGGCCTACTCGGCACCTTTTCTGCCAAACATCATGGTCATATTTTCCCTTGTATAGGGCAAACGTGTGATCCTATGGATTAACCTGTTAGTGATGGGTATTGGCTCCTCTATCCATGGACACCCATCATGCACCAAGCATAGAAGCTTCTTGATGACCAACATTGTAATGGGTATCAGATTGTAGTGCGACACCCAAAGCAGGTTGAGCAGACCTGCCTTGTCTACACCTCTGAGCCACTTCCGTGGTTCCAATGTAGTCATCTCGGTGGTTGTGTGAACTCACCAAGTGAGGGAACTTATCAGTGTCATCTAAGTCCCAATCTTCCATATTCAATAGCGGAACCCGCCCCAAGCACGGTCCTTCAAAGGCAATCTCATTTGAAAGCAGAGGTATGTGCAGGGCGACCTTGCTTTCGTCGATGTCCTTCGGCACCTTGGTCTTGCCTTTGCATGGAGGGATGTATTCGGGTAACTTAGTGGTAGGGTCAGAACCCTCGAATTTGACGTTCTCCACTTCCAACCGCAAATCCTCATCATCCATCAGGATGTACTCAATTTCTTCCTCCTCTGAATCCAAGTTAATAGTTTTGCCCTTTTCCTGTGCGGTGGGCTTGTCCTTTTATGGGTTTCTTCTAGGTGACGCGCACATGGGTATCGCAGCCTACTTTCCCTTCTTATCCTTCACACTTTCCTTAGTCGGGGCAGGCTTTTGTCTAGGCATCCATGGTGACTTAGGGACATCATCTAGTATCTCTGTAACCTCTGGAGCATCTCCCTCTGCCTCCATAACAACTTCCAGCACAACCCCCTCAGCTGTCACTTCTTCTACATCCATAACTTTGGATTCTGGGATAAAATCACGGATGAAATTACAGTCGGACTCTGGAAATCGATCAAGCACTAGGTAGTCAAGCAATTCTTCGAAGAATGAACGGATCATGCACATATTAGAGCTCACTAACTCAATGTTCAAAATACCAAGTGTTCTATGTTGGGTAGCCACGTATAATTTATAGGCCATTTTGATTCAAATCTGACCATTCCCCCCACATTCAGTTCATTAATTTCGGATTGGTGGAATATTTCCAAGGATCTTACCCATAAATTTCATCTTAAATGCTGGTCGCCCACTCCATTTAGTCGCATTCTAATCGTCAAATCATGAACAATGACTTTAATGGTCACTTTCCGGTTGACCTACACGATTTCTCCCTGGGTAGCACAACTCTCTTCACGCTGTCGTGAACCTTGTAACATATCCTCATTCTGCACATGTAGAAAATTTGAATAATATGACACTTATTCATAGAGATTATCCTGATTATACACTATTTGTGGAATGCATGCATAATACATAACCTCCTCTACATTGGTCATCAATTTTGCGGAATTAAAAACAATGAAACATCAATCGCATGCGCACATTAACACAATATGTAATCCGGGGAAAGCATACAGCTGAAAACCCCACACTATCTGTATATTATAATGATTTAGAACATGTAACAATACATAGTACAATACTCCTTGCAAGTACTGAGTACTATCTCCACCTGTTACACACAAACTAGCTTAGATTTGATGCCTCAAATCTCCTCCACTATTTGCCTGCCTCCACTACGCAATCCTGCATGAAAATAATAATGAATGGCTGAACCAAACTCATATTTCCTTGGATGAACCACGCAATCCTCACTGGAAATACTCAATCCCATTGATTGTGCAAATCTCATGCACAACTATAGTCACAATTGACAGCAATCTCAACCTCTAATACTTGTCTCCACTGAACTGTCCATGCACCGAGTTAACTAATGTATTCTTTAGTTGCTTTATGAGTTAATAATTAGTGAATTAATTAAAAATTAATTCACATCACTCATCACTAGTGTATTTGCAATTAAACTAAATACAACTAGTTTAACCAAGTCAAACTGAACACAACTCCATCAACTCCTCAATCAACTCCACTAAGCTCAACCACATGAGTTCTAACTAAAGTCCACCATGCAATAGCTCAACTGACCCACAAGAAAAGTGTATTTCCTTCTGACAGCTGCATGTGCCACATCTGTAGCTCAAACTGAAGTGCTCCAAGAGGATAAGATAATGTTTATAGTCCAAATATTATTATGAGCTAATAATATTCGACTGTTCTATTTTTAGCCTGGCGATCTAAAAATAGAAACTGCCCATATGTCTAAAAATAGAAGTCCATCTATTTTTAGCAACATGACCAATCATCCACAAATAGCATCTTGCAACTCATAGACCATGATCCATATGTCTAAAAATAGACTTTGCGCCAAAAATAGCTTGCGGGCCCACTTAGTGAAGGCGCCTCCTTTCCACTAAGCTCCATCATCTTGTTGCATTTTCAACACTCCCTCTAAACAAGATATGGATTATCTGCAACCCCTATCCTGCAACTCTGGACTATTCTGCATGCAACACATTTGCCCGGTCCACTTGCTCCAACAACACTTGGAACAAAAACACTCCCAACTGACCACTCTGTTAGGAACATACTCTGATGTTGAAGCTCTACCTGTTGTTGACAAGTGCTCCCTCTCTGACATCTGCGCTACTGCAACATCTCCATGCATCTCACACCATTTCACACCTCTCTGTGCCACCTAGCACTATGCAAAACACTTGTGCCTCTCGAATTGTTGTAGCCTACTAGCTATGCGTTGTCCTGGGATTCCCTACATTGTCACTCTCTCTGCCGTTGCATCCACATCTGTCTCTACCCAATCAGTAAGTTCCTGCTACTCCACATTGGGGCTCCCGTAGCAAGGTCTCATCCAAGAGGTTGGGTACCTCAAGGATCCTGCCCCTCCTCCTTGGGACAATCAATCCACATCACCCCACCTCCTACCTGGAGGTATGGCTGCATGTGATCCCTCAACCCACCTGGCTCAAAGTTTCCCCCTACTGGAGGTCTCTACATGAGTAGATGTCTCTACTCGATCTCCTCTTAGCTTTCCTTGTTGTGGCTGCTCCACAACCTCCTGAAGCTGCTGCACCAATCGTGGCTCCTCCACAATCGTCAGAGACTTCTTCTGGCTCTGCATATTGAGAGGTAATATACGCTCCCTCTCAACCACCAAGTCTCCATTAGTTTCCTCGCTGCTCAAGGCTTTGCATGCATCTTGAACCTCAAGAGCATACAGGTTCTTGACCCGTGAACCAATCTGCTTCACCTCTCTAGTGATGATGTGTCTAAGGAAAACCTTTCCCTTACTGAAGACAACATCATATCCTCTGTCTTCCAGCATCGCGATCGACACCAAGTTTCTCTTCAATCCTGGTACATACTTGACATTGATCAAGGTAAGGCGAGCTCCATGCTCCCTCTGAAAAATAACTGTGCCTACACCTAAGACACTATACTTCTCATCATTACCCATCGCTATGAGTATCTAGAGATCTTTCTCCTCCAAATCACTGAACAAACTCTTGTCACCGGTCATGTGGAAAGAAGCTCCACTGTCAAGAAACCAACCACTTCCCACCATGGATGAAACCATGCATGCAAAGAGTGTGAAATCCAACTCGAACTATGAAGCAAGTGCCTCACCTTCAGATCCTTCCCCAGATCCCTTCTTGGATTTCTTCTTTGGGCAATTAGTAGCATAATGGCCCAACTCATGACAACAAAATCATCTCACCTTCGACTTGTCAACCTTCTTCCCATCATTGGAAGAACTGGATTCGGAAAGAGAAACCTTCTCCTTCCCCTTCTTCACCTTACTCGCTAAGGCACAGTTCTCCTCATCATGCATGCATGAAGAACTGTCTCTGGTGCTCCGTCTGATCTCCTCCTGCACAAGATCTAACCAAAGTCTCTCCCATCCTGACAATTTCTCCCGACCATTGACAGAGTCCTGATAGGAATGCCAACTCTTCAGAAGACCAAGGAGAGCCAAGCTCACCAAGTCCTCATCATCGACAGTCATCCCCACACTTCCCAGCTCATCCTGGCATTGGGTGAACTTCCTGAGATACTTGGGCATACTGTCTCCATTCTCACACTTAATGTTTCTAAGTTTATCCTTGAGCACCAACTTCCTTTGGTTGCTCTTACTTTGGAATAGATCTGTCAACGCTTTCCACATAAAATATGGAGAAGCCTTTCCATGCAGGCTGGACACAATGTGATCCTTCACACCCTCCAACAAAATCCTTCGACACTTTGTTGTCTTCTTTTGCCAAGCCACAGCTTCAACAACATCAGTAGGATTTGGGACCTCAGCCTCTATGAACTCCTTCAACCCATTGTCATCTAACATTGCCTCCATCCTATCTTTCCATGCAATATAGTTCGAGCTGCCTTCAAGAGCATACTCCAATCGCAATCCGTTGAAAGACATTTCAACTTTGACACCAAGAAAACACTTCTGCAAATTCGGCTCAAAACTCAACCGCTTCTGATCTAAAATTCACGAGAACAAAGTATTTCTCGTACAGAGATTGACTGTATTGGCATTCACCGGATATCTCACCTTCCAAAAGAAGGATGAATCCAGAGGCTACCTGGCCCGATTACAAACTCTGCCTGAAGAAATAAAATGTAAACACTTTCTGAATAATAGATCTGATGATCAACTCTGCTCCGATACCATGTAGAAACTTTGAATAATATGACACTTATTCACAGAGATTATCCCAATTATACACTATTTGTGGAATGCATGCATAATGCATAACCTCCTCTACATTGATCATCATTTGCGAAATTAAAAACAATGAAACATCAATCGCATGCGCACATTAACACAATATGTAATCCAAGGAAAGCATACAGCTGAAAACCCCACACTATCTGTATATTATAATGATTGAGAACATGTAACAATACATAGTACAATACTCCTCGCAAGTACTCAGTACTATCTCCACCTGTTACACACAAACTAGCTCAGATCTGATGCCTCAAATCTCCTCCACTATTTGCCTGCCTCCACTGCGCAATCCTGCATGAGAATAATAATGAATGGCTGAACCAAACTCGTATTTCCTTGTCTGAACTACACAATTCTCATTGGCAATACTCAATCCCATTGATTGTGCAAATCTCATGCACAACTATAGTCACAACTGACAGCAATCTCAACCTCTACCACCTGTCTCCACTGAACTGTCCATGCACTAAGTTAACTGATGCATTCTTTAGTTGCTTTATGAGTTAATAATTAGTGAATTAATTAACAATTAATTCACATCACTCATCACTAGTGTATTTGCAGTTAAACTAAATACAACTAGTTTAACCAAGTCAAACTGAACACAACTCCATCAACTCCTCAATCAACTCCACCAAACTCAACCACATGAGTTCTAACTGAAGTCCACCATGCAATAGCTCAACTGACCCACAAGAAAAGTGTATTTCCTTCTAACAGTTGCATGTGCCACATCTGTAGCTAAAACTGAAGTGCTCCAAGAGGATAAGATAATGTTTATAGTCCAAATATTATTATGAGCTAATAATATTCGACTGTTCTATTTTTAGCCTGGCAGTCTAAAAATAGAAACTGATCATATGTCTAAAAATAGAAGTCCATCTATTTTTACCAACATGACCAATCATCCACAAATAGCATCCTGCAACTCATACACCATGATCCATATGTCTAAAAATAGACTGTGTGCCAAAAATAGCCTGTGGGCCCACTTAGTGAAGGTGACTCCTTTCCACTAAGCTCCGTCATCTTGTTGCATTTTCAACAGCACATTCCTCCAATCACGCAGTTCCCCAACTTGGGTAGTGTAGTTTATAGTCTTGTGCCTCCTTTTAGCTGCCTAAAGTGCCAAGACTATGCTACCTTCATATAGTCACCTCACTGGATCACTGGTGTATGGCTTCAATCAGCTGCCATTCACCTTTCCTGGGAAGGGATCTCCGTTCAATTTAACCAACTAAACTACTCCACTATTGGTAATTTCCTTAATGGCATACAACTCTAACCAGTGCATCTTGAATTTCCCTAGAAATTTATCAAACTTGTTGTCATATAACAAAACCAGGTCATTTACCTTGAAGGTGCACAGTTTAATGTGATGATCATGACATGCTTTTTTGCGCTGCTTTTGGACCTATTAGTGAAATCCAACTAGAAACCTTTCTTCTTCAAGCTCGGAAAGCTACGCGAGCCTCTCTTCTTTGGCTCTGTAATTCGTCATACCTGTGAATGTTTCTATGCGCAAACTAGGCACAATGTATTCCATGGGCATCACTACTTCAACATCGTATACAAGCCTAAAAGGTGTCTATCTAGTCAAATTTTTGCATGTCATTCGATAGGCCCATAGTACTGCGGGTATGTGCAGGTCCCAATCACTTTGTTGAGCATTGCAAACCTTGGTCAGCACGTTCTCCAGTACCTTATTGAATTCTTCCACTGTCCCATTAGCCTATGGGTGATAAGGTGTGATTTTCTAGTGGTATACCTAAAATTCCTCTGTCAGCGTGCTGATTGTTTCATTTAGAAAGTGCGTACTGTGATCACTCATCAAAATATTTGGAAATCCAAATCGCGTCAGTACATACTCAAAAAGAAACCATGCATCAGTCGCACTTGTGAAATCCTTCATAGGTTATGCCCCTGTCCATCGAATCAAATACTTAGTCTTTGTGATAATAAACCGTGCATCCCTCTTCTTTCCTTGAGGCTGAATGGGTCCCACAAAATCTATTGCCCATTTCTCAAATGGTTGCAACATCATCTGCAGGTTCAAAGGCAGCTCATCCCTCCACGATGGCCTACCAGTCCTTTGACACATGTCGCACGCACTGCAATAGGTTTTTGAATCCTGATGGAGGGTCGGACACCACAACCTTACGCGTAGGATATTTTGTGTGATCGCCCTTCCTACATAATGCCCTCCCACAGCATCCCCATGAGGATACTACTTCGTTCAAACTCTGGTACATATCATTGCAATACTTCATCAGACCCCATTTTGTACAGATGTTCAGCAATGACAGAAAAGTGTGTTGCGTGCACCACTAACTCCTTTTTCTGCTAGATGGTGTAGCCTTTCGAGGCGTTCCCTATCATTAGGAAGTGTAGTGTCTTCAAAGTGACCATTCACGACCCGCACTGTAAAGAGTTGTGTGTCAGGCAATCCCTCCTCCAAATTAGTGGGCTCTTCCCATGCTTCGATGCATGCCAGATGGTCTAGTCCTGCTTTTAGTCATCCATACTTCACAATAACTTCAAAATCATACTCCTGGAACAATAACAACCACCTGCAGATTCTCCCCCCCAACATAGGCTTATTGACTAGGTATTTCAACGCAGAATGATCCGTATACATCTTAAAATGTCCACCCATCAAATAGTGTCTAAACTTTTGGAGCACATATACCATGGCTAATCCTTTGTGCTCGGTGGTGGAATAGTTCTTCTCAGCCTTAGAGAACCTCCTACTTGCGAACGTTATAGGATGGTCCAACTCTCCTTCGCCTGTCTGTGTTAATACTGCTCCTAGTGCTATACATGACGAGTCTACATGTACATGAAACTCCTTCCATCCCGGGAAGACTAAAATTGACACGGTGACCATTTTTCCCTTCAGCACATCCAAGCTTTTCTAACAGTCATCGTTCCAACAAAATGTGACATCCTTTTTCAACAACTTCTCCATAGGCGCGATGATCTAGGCATAGCCCTTGATAAACTTCTTCTAGTACCCAGTATGTCCTAAGGTTGGGCACAGTTATTTCACACTCCTTGGTGCCTCCAGGTTAAGTATCATTGTGATCTTCATAGGATCTACCATCAGTCCCTATCTAAAAACCACATAACCCAGCAGAGTCCCAAAGGGAACACGAAATAGACATTTCTTCAGATTCAACGCAATCTGGTACCTTCGGTAGGTGTCTAACATTAAGCAAAAATTGGCCACATGGCGTTTTACGAACCCAACCATAGTCCAGTCATCAAAGTACACCTCCAAAAACTTATGAATGAAGTCTTTGAGTGCAATAATGACTACGCTCGAAAAAATTGCAGGTGCATTCTTTAATCTGAAAGGCATCACTGTGTATTGAAAACATTCCCATTTAGTCATGAAGGTCATCTTGCTTCTATCTTCAGGCACGATTTTGATCTAATGGTACCCAGAAAACCCATCAGTGAAGGAGTACGCTTCTTGACCACCTACATTATCCAATACCTCATCAGTGAAAGGAGATGGGAAAGGATCATGCACGCAAGTGTCATTCAACTTCCAGAGATCTATGCATATCCTTATTTCGTCCTTCTACTTCTTTTCCTATACCACCATTGGGCTCACCAAATCAGATTCTTCTACGAGCTCAATGATGCCTGCCACGAGCATCTTATCTAACCCTAATTGGACCTTCTCCTTATACTTCGGATTGAGACGATAAGGTCTTTGCTTCACTGGCTTCGCGTCAGGTTTTAAAGTGATCTTCATAACGCCCAGGTCTCATATTATCCCCTTTAAATCTGTAAATTTGGTAGGGAACAAATCCTAGTATTTGCGGAGCAATTCAATGACCTTATCTATCGTTGTGTCATCCTAGTAATCGCCAATCTTCATGAATTTGGGCTCCACCTCCATACCAATATTTATCATTTTAGTCTTCAGCGGCGCAGTTATATCTTGATACTCGATCGGTGGTCCCTCGACTTTGCAATGACCCTTGGTTTCAAGAATATTAATATTTTTTGCGGGTCCTCATCTTCTTCTTTAGCAATCACATTATAGAATTCTAGCGTGTGGCTCAATTGAGTAGTCCAATCAAGTTGAATTAGATCCAAAGGATCCTGCGGTGTCCTAAAGATTGTTTCTTTAACCTCTTGTAGCACTTTATTAATACAGTTAAACCCGTCTTCGAAGTTGAATGTCATTATGAAACCTTCGCGTAGAATATCCCATTCTCCTATGCCATGGCGAAGCTCTATCTCCAAGTACCAGTTCATTGGGATGACATCCAGGGTATGACAGAACAAGTGCTCCATAGGCCTTAGCCCATTTTGCCAAGTGTGCACATGGATCATCCTTCTCGTCATACTTGTCTGTCACTCATACCTTCAGCTTCCCAAAGCGTGTTCTCACCATCCTCCTACACTCGCGCCAATCATCATAACTACTTTTATGTGTACCCCACCATCTCACGGGCATAGCGTGCAGGCCCCAGTCCAAAGCTTGGAAGCATTGTTTTTCTGCTACCTCCCTCTCAAATTCATTTAAAAACACATTCACATCGTTCAAGCCATCATAAGTGGGAAAATTTCTCACTTCTGATAACACACAACCCAATGACTAGGTCATCATGTTACAGCTCAGCGTGGTTACTTCATGTATCTGATTCTGCTAGTGCTCTAATTCTTCATTTGAGTTTGAGTTGCAGGAGCTCTCGCGATCCCATGTAATTCATCCATCCATTGTCAAATTCACCCAATCTTGGTCTTGTGTTGTTATCCTATATATGCAGTCCAAATCATCATTGCTTTCGTAATCGCGGACTGGTTCAATATAGCGCAATCCTTCAATAGGATCTAGGGGTACTATTACGAGAAGCGATTTCTTTACAAATATCATCTTTCGATTCCTTAGGTTGATTACCCCATTAATGTCAGTAGCCCAATCAATGCCAAGGAGTGCAGGGTAGGGATTACAGCCATCCACAATTTCTATTACTTCAAAATTATCCAATGAGCTCGCGCCTTCGATATCTACAGCTACTCCTTGTAGCTGTCCCATGGGAATGATCTTTTGTTGATTTTCCATCCTTAACTGAATCGGAGACCACTGCAGCATGAGTCTCCCCATCCACTCCCAAGTCTGCTTTGGTAAAACGTTCGCGTATGACCCTAGATCCAGAATGACTTGATCCATTTTGTACTCTCTTATCTATGTGGTCACTCTCATCTCATGTCCTATCTTTGCTTTATGCTTACCAATCTTCCATACCAAGTGCAGTTCACCCAGAGTGTTTCCAGTGCATTTATTTATAAGTTCCTGAAACCCCTTCACAACCTTGCTATCGCGCAGCAGCTTCATGCAGGTATCTAGAAAGGTCGTAAGCATAGAAGGGTCCATTTTTTGAATAGGTTTATCCTGACTCCCTGAGGTAGAGGCCTCAACGAAGCTCTTCTTTGCTTCCATGAACATTTTGCATGCACACTCCAAATCAAATTCAGCCTCCTTTTCTAGAGATTTGTGAACCCATGCATTGTCTTCAAGTCGTTTCCCCTTATCGTTGCCTATTGAAATTCCACTTTGTAGCACTATATTCACATTCAAATCCTCCTCACGAGGCTCATCCCTCATCATCTATAGGTTCTGAGTTGGTTGCGGTGGTAGCACCCCTTTTTCGTGTTTCCTTGCTATCAGTGTAGGACAATCTTCAGTCTCATGATCAAACTAAGTAAAATACTTGCACAACAGATGCATTGGGTTAGTGCATTCATGGGCATAGTGTCCTGGTCCTCCAAAATTGTAAAAAATCAATTGTCCCCGACCTCTGCCAAGTCCTCCTCCACCTCGGCCTCGTTCGCGCCCCTGAAAGCCTATTCGCGTCGTCACAATGCTCTGGTCAGGAGACTGCGTTTCTACCTGAACTCTACAAGCGGGTGTTCTGTCCATTATCAATTCATAACTTCAGTAGTTGTGATCATCATGCCCTATCGACCTGTAGAATTTGTAGAACAGTTGTTGCGGTGTTTGTAGAAACTTCTGCAGCAAATGACAATTATCAGTTGTATATTTCTCTGCTACCTCACATATAGCGCACCACAATGCAGGCCCCGCACTGGATCCAGCTTGGGCTTCTGTCCTCAAAGGAATTGGTCCTCCTCTTGCAATATAGTTTGCAAAGACTAGGAAATGGTATTTGCCATGCCCATGACCTTTACATTTCAAGCAGCATATCTCTTTGTGTGCCTCTGGTCAAATTGTTTTGTCCTTCTTCAAACTTTTCATTTCAAGGAAAATATTTTGCAACTACGCATGGATCTGCTGAACCCCCAGATTCGGATCTTGCATTGGAGTTTCATGCAATCTTATTGCAATCTTTAGGGCTTACGCCTGAGTCATAATCTTTTGTTGTGATAGCAAAACCCTTAGGTGAGGTAGGAGTGAAACCACGAACCACTCACGATGTTGTCCAACTATTAAGTTCATATTAGATTCACGGATTTTACACTTCAATCTCTCATCCAATTCCCAAGGTGTCTCACCTAGTTTCATCGCGATTTCCTTGGACCCCACAATCGACTATGCCTCAGATTTAGGCCTACTAAACTCTTTATTCAGTGTGGTCTAGATCTCTGCCAACCGAGTGTTCAAGTTATCGTTACAATACTTGATGTACCAAGTTAGCGCGTAATCCTGTAAAGCACTAACCAACGTTTCCTTCTTCATGTGATTTTTGGTGACGCCCTAAGCTTCCCATACATCTTTTATGACAAGCTAGAACTGGTTTGGGTCCTCATTTCCCAAGCCCTTAAACAAAGGCAGCTTCACTGAAATCGCCATGTTGAACTGGGGTAGGGTGGTGGTGGTGTGGGCGAAGTCGCAGGTGATGGTGGTGAAGGTGGAGGTGGTGTGGGTGGAGGTGGTAGTCGCATGAACCCTTATTTTATCAACTAAGCTGCATTTCGTGGAGAAGCCTGCGCTACTCCCTCTTCATCACTCAAAGGAGGTGAAATCAGTGGGCTATATTCAGGACCCTTTCTTCCTTTGTTCCTGTAAGTCTTTCCACTTCAGGAGAATCCTACGCTACTCCCTCTTCATCACTCAAAGGAGGTGAAATTAGTGGGCTATATTCGGGACTCTTTCTTCCTTTGTTCCTGTAAGTCTTTCCACTTCACGGAGAAGCCTATGCTACTCCCTCCTCATCACTCAAAGGAGGTGAAATTAGTGGGCTATATTCAAGACCCTTTCTTCCTTCGTTCTTGTAACTCTTTCCACTTCGCGTAGCTCCGAACATCAAGGTAGCTGCATAACCTATTTTTCACACAATAACATCTTAATCCAAGCATTTAAAGACTTTAAGTACTTACCTTACGAACCATTTAAAAAGCGTTGCTCCGCCTTGCTGTAACTAATTGAGATATTGACCACGAATTATATCACAAACCCTCCTACGATACGATTGAGCCAATGATCGACAACGTGGACGATCTTATCCTCAGAGTCTTCTAGTCTCCGTACTAACTTCGGGGTCTAGACAATAGGACTGTCAAGCCTCCACCTTCCTTGGCTATCCACTAGCTTCGTGATCCACTCGTATAACTCAAATGGAAAGGAATAGAGAAAGATCTCATGGATTTTTGTATATAGGTACCTGTCTAGCCATTGTTCCTTTGTCAGTCGCGCATTTTTGTTCTCCTGCGTTGCGAATTCATGGATCTTCCTATCCAACCAGTATTTGATCTCTTTCTTAGTTGGATTCCATTGATACGACATCACACATCTCTCATGTAGATTCTAGTCCTAGAAACAGAGCCATTTGTTGACTTTGTGGGCCCTAACCTAGGTTCAGCATTAGTCAACCAAACAAATCCCTACACTATTGGTCCTTTCGGCAACAGCCCGCGGAGAGCAGATAGAAGTCTCACCCAAAGTAGTATGGGGGATGCTGGAACCAAGTTTTCACACCCTAATATGGTCATGATGTCGGCTTATAACCCCTACTCCTACCTTCGCACAGGTCACTGAGCCTTAGGGATCTATCAATCTACCCTTTATTCTGCCCTTCAGTACCTCCGCGAAGGAGTATGATTGACCTTCGTGCAGCCCTAACCCGTGGTTCAGGTACTTTCGCGCAGCTATGACAATGTATTGTATAGGTGGCCAAGTTGTCTCAAGTGTTTTACTTATCTTAGTTAGCATCATGTAAAATGATAGCTTTACTTGTGTTCAATTAACATATATAATCACATACATTCATGCATCAACTAAACATTGTAAAATAAACCCAAAACGCAATATAATCAGATGCATTAAAAGAGACTAAATACATAGTACTTGCAAAATAATTCTCTTTATTGATATCTTCTAGTTTAATACAAACTTTATTCACCCTGCACACGCAGCTGCAAGGGTTCGCGCACTCAGATGCAGACTTCCACCCTAGGCCTCTGTGCACTTAGCTGCAGATCCTCTACCTACACTAAGACCTGAAACACTTAGACTACTCTAACAAGACTCCTGAGCTTAATTGTTAACTAACTTCCTAGAGATTACTTACTTAGCTCTCTTTTATACAATCCCATGGTCCGTTGACCATGGGTAGGTATTTATAGCCGACTTGATACTTTACAAAATAAGGGTGGACAACGCTTTATGACTCTTGACACCTTCGTGCTCGCAACCAAAAAATGAAGAGACTTTGCAATTTTATTACAAATTTGTCCCAAAACATGGGCTTTTAGCCCCAAAACTGTTCCTGGGGAAACCCGTTCTCAATAGTGGATAGGGTAGAAAAGTAAGGTTTCAAAATGAGCATGAGTTCATGAATTTCTTTTTATCAGAGAAAAATGTTATACAAATATGAGAGTTTCAACAAAACAAAGAATAAACATATCAATTATGTTTAATACTTATGAAATAATCACTAGAAAGCATTAAAATGAAAGTACAAAGGACAATACATTCAAACTGATGATAACAAAAGATAAAACACTGCTAATGAACATACCACAAGAATCCCACTATAATAATTGCAAATGTTTGTTATATTACTACAAAATGTACACTAGATCCAATGCTATGATTCACAAACATCCAACCTACAATACTTCGAGGTCTGAAGTATTTATACAATTATTTACAAAATAAATATCTTGAAATAGAATTCAATATTTATTACAAAAGTTATAAAAATAGATCAATCTGTTAATAATATTAGTCGGCTGAGTTCTAGCACTATTTTAGGCATCCTGGTGTAACCGGGGCCTTGAATAAACACTTCTATTAATCGTATTGGCTGATGAATTGCGCTACTGTTCCACTTTTTACTGCATGCGGTTCTTAAAACAGTTATAATGAATGTAAAATTTTGTCTCCTTTTGTTGCTTAAATCATTTTGAAAAGGTCCTCATTGTCCTGTGAGAGGTGGCGAAAAGAGTGATTTGGTGCTCTGTGAATGGAGGTTGTGGTCTTTCAGCTGAGAAAATATGGAAAGTTATATGAAAACAACGAGAAATCACTGTTGAGGGCATGAAAAAATGAACCGATATTGACCGTCGGGAAGAATTATGAACTGTTGATCTGAGTTGTTTGATCCAGGCCAATCAAACCCAGGAAATTGATCCTTATTGCAATCGCATCTGGGATGGGCCTATATCGTATGACAATTGCAATACAGAGAGGAACCTTTGCACATAAGTTTTCCTATTTCACAAAGAAGGCAGACCTGAAAATTTAAAATCACAATATATAACATATCTCGTCCAAAGGAAATCGCACATCGCCATCAGGGAGTGGTAAGGGGTTTGGCAGAGGGCGATATGAGCGATAAGTGGTAAGTGAGGGGTGGGGTGCGAAATGGTGTGAGAGGGACACATAGTTGTGAGCCCCATGTCGAAACCGCTTTTTGGACCCCTCCTCGCTAATAAAGGGAAACATGGCGGAGGGGGAAAAGTCCTGGGACACATCGATCTGGGCGGCATCAATGTGGGTCGTCCAGAGATGGGGTCTGTTTAATTAATGTATGACCTTTGAAAAGGGACATAGCCAATAGTCCATCACAATACATTGTATAAAATATCGCATCCACTGGTACTTTCTCACATCACAATCAAAGAGGGTACATAGGAGGGGAACTATAAACCCGGACCTGAAAATCCATTCAAATCCATTATATAAATTATCACATCCACCCAAGCTTTCGCCTGTTCAAAATCACATCAAGGAGAGGGACCTTTACCGTGTTCCATAGTACGTTACCGATGGACCGAACTTGAAGTTGTAACAAATTGCAACATAAAAAATATCATGTCCAGTGGGGTCTTACCAAATTGTAATCGCAACTGGGAGAAGGACATTGTGGGGGAGGGACTTAAGATTGGTGTGATCCCCGATTGCAATATCGCAATCAGTGGGGGAGATATATCACAATCGGTAAGGGGAGAGTGGCATTGTTTTATTGTTTCATATAATATGCGCCGATAGCAATGTTTTTTGCGGGCTCCGGCCTTCAAATAGACTTTTGCATATTGTTTCAATGTATAAACAATGGAAATGCAGCTTGATGGATGGGACTTTGGGATAAGGGCAGAATTTGGGAATTTCAATATGGAATATGGCTAGATTTAAATATGAGTTTTTCCGAGGAAAATTGGGTTTTGAATTAGGATTTAATGATTTTCTCAAGAAAAAAGGGGTTTTAGATGAAATGAGGGGATTTATGAGAGAGGGTCGAGGGAGGTATATGAAGTATGAATGAGGATGTTGAGACAAGCCGAAATCTCCTTGAGATTTTGTTTTCCCTAAATTACTACTCCCATAATGATGAGCAGGTGATTTTGTGACTCTTTTTATTACCGTTTTGATGATTTGACCTAATGATGACATCTAATGGAGTATGAAACTAATGATTTGGACCTTGAAACATGACTAACCATGAGATGAGACTGAGATGGTGATCAAGACATTTTATTGATGACTCATCACAATGAGTGATGACACGACCAAAATAGAAACTTAACCATGAAACGTATGGAGTAGTAACATACCTAGACCTGACCAATGATCAAATTTTATTTGAAAATATAACAATTTTACCTAAACCCTATTAACAATTTTGAAAGAGTACATTTGATCATTGGTGATTGATAGGACTAATAGACACTAACACAACACACAATTAATAAGATAAGCACCAAAGCCACTGAAATAGTTCAATTTATTTAGTACGAAATAACAATAGCATATACCACAAACATTCAAAGAATAGCCTTATAATATTTACAATATACGCATGAAAGCGTGTCGACTCGATGAGCTTAAAATATAAAGCGAAAGTTACAAAATACGTTAATGCAATGAACACCACTAGCTCCTGTGATGTAGGAAAGTGTTCCATCTATGGACAAAGGCAATCCCTCTAGCCCTAGAGTAGGTCTAGTCACAGCAAAGATAGATCAACAATAGATTTCCTTAAACAGTCATAGTTGGAGGCCTACCTCAACCGGTGGTCGATGAAGTTCCGTTGCGCTGCTCTAGCTTCCGCTTCCTTCTCCTCAATGAGTGATCAACCTGAAACAATGCAAAGGAAATACAACAAAGCACGTAACCGGAAAACAACAATGATCTATTTACTCACAAATTCAAGAAGTCATGAGCTATCAAGTAAATTACATACAAGACATAGGAAAACATCATTGATTGTATTAATAATGAAATAAGAGCAAGCTTACAACCGAGTCTTGACATCGCAAGCCTTCTCAGAGGATCCAGCCAATGTATTTCTCAAGCATTCACTCTTTGAAGATGGATCTCCCAACATACAAAGTCTCTCTCTCACTCATAAGTTTTAACACAAAGTTAAGGGCACTTCACAACCTTCCACAAGCTATCAACAATCCCACACTTGTCACACCCACACCAGCTATCTATCAAACTCAAAAGCACTAACAGCACTGCTCAATCCAAGAAATTACCAACCAACTGATCATATCAAAGGTGAGTGTTTAAATAGGAGAAGGAGTCTCCATGAAAGGTGGAAGAGAGAGCTTATCCCCAAGGAAGGTAGCACAAATGACAGAACTGCCATACCAGAGAAGGAAGGGCGACACAAACTATGCCAACAACCAAGTCTAGAGACATCCAGAAGGTCAACTGTTGGAATGAATTTGCCCAATCTGGATCATCACGAGTTTATAACTAAGATTTAGCACTGACATCGCTAGTAGGTAATGTAGCCAGTCAGACCGTCGCTAAAGATAGCAAATAGCCTCGTGCCGGAGCATGAAATCCAACCGTTGCAGGAAACAGATGTACTTCTGTGCTGGAAGCGCGGCTGGACTGTTTACGACCGTTGTCCATCGCATATATTAAGTCCATTCTCGTGATGAGGCAGAAAACTTAGGAAAAGTGGGTCAATTGGCAGCATAAGAGAGCATTTGTTCAGTATGAGCATGTTTTACTTGGACACATGACACAGTAGAAGGATTGGGGTGAAGGTAGTGACAAATTACTGTGTAACAGCTCCAATAGTGCAATATTAGAGCTACCACTTTCTCTCCAAAAGAACTATATTCTTCTCTAGTTCCTAGTAGGAGAACCAAGGTGAAAAGTCTTTTTCTTGAGCTATGAGGGTTTATATATAACAAAGTAGGTGACTCTCCACCTCTCTTGTGACTCTTGGACTCTACTCATGACTCTTGAGCTTCCATATGACTTTTCAAATTCTCATGGGAGTATTTGACTTCTACATGAAATTTCACATTTTATAAGTGACTCTTGGACTTCCACTTTACTTTAAATTTCTCATTTATTGAAATTACATAATTAAATCCAAAAATGATGTGGCACATGGTGACTCATATGACTCTTGAGATGACACCTGGAAAAGACATGAGTTGACACTAATGACATGGACTTTCTAATGTTGTGTCAATGTAAAGGTTCTTCTCTTTCTGCTATCTTTAAGTCTTCATGAAATATGTTTCATGGTATTCCTCTTCCTCATCCAAAAGTCTTGAAACGAGGGAGCCTTTACTATGATATTGATATTATAGCTTTTGTTTCAATCTAGTGTCCCTTCATCTTCTTTTTCCATGGACATATTATCTTTACAGCTTCACAGGTGTCGTCTAGCACAATATCCTTCTCCTCTTCTTTGAGCATCATCCTATCATGTCATGATGTAGTACTTGGAAATTAAATCTCCTCATGAAAAGACAACATCAATTTGGTAATCTCCTAGTCTAACTTCTACATGAGAACCATTGACTCGCCTGGAACTGAGTACTTGACTGGGAGAAAGCCCTATGGATTGCATAGGGCATAGCTCCAAAAGGAAGGAGTGACAGACTGAGGCTTGCAATTGTGAAATGTGCAATTCTGGAGGCCTATGAAGCAAGATTGTGTAGTTGAGGGTCACAATGAGCCAAGATTTCCCACTATAGTTGCGTAATGCATAGTTCTAGAGGGAGATTGGGGAGTTAGATTATGCAACTTCTCAGTTCAAGGATCCAATGAGAGAGACTACATATTGTGATTATGCAATGCACATAAAGATATTGATTGGGACGAAACTTTGCGTAGTTTCGAGGAGTAAGAGGTTGGGATTGAGCACTATGAGTGTGCAATGTCCAATCCTTGGTGGCAGTGATTATGCATTAAACAAATTCCAGGAGGAAAGGGATGCAAGCTAATGCTTACAACTATGCAATGCGTAGTTCAAAGGGGAATAGTGAGCTTAGGTTATTCAGGCATGAAATCTTTCGGAATAGGCTAAGTGTGGGATTAGTGAGGTAGAGATGAAACCAAGATAGGACTTGAACATGATCATGCACTCTTAACCATTACTGACACAACATAGAACACTCAGAACTTAGAAACAACATGAATGCCCTTAATGTGATGACAAAACAACCATCCCCTCCAAGTGCGACACTTAAGATACACTTTGCAATGACAGCGACGACACTAGTATGACAATGCATAAAAATTTTGGAATGAGTATAGTACATTTCTATATGATAGATAGGATCCATCAATACCAAATTTTCCTCTTGAAATAGACCATAACACCGCTTTCACAATGTACGACACTTAAAGTTTCTTCCAAAAGGGACTAGAAAACATAGAGGATTTACATGGAATGGCTCTTTCTCCTAGAGATGGCAGCTCACAAGGTCAAAGTAGGCTTTGAAATTTAGATATAGGTCAAAATTTTGAAGGGTGTTGTAACAACAATAACAGGTTTATCTTTCACCTAGGCTCTGAAACCATATTGATTTTCTAATAGAATTTTGATCTTCTATTTTGATAATTACTTTCCAATGATTTATTTAACCAATTTTACTTATGTCACATATATCATTAATCAATTATACATAGAAAATATCAATAGTAATGCAATCATTAGATAAATATTGATGTAAAAAATTGGCCTCAAAACAAAAATGTATAACCAAAATCAACTTTATAAGAACCAGTAGGATTCAAGATGTTAATGTCAACCATGGTGGATGGTTCACCATTCTTGGAGTTAAAACTAAAAACATTAAATAAAAATACTAATAATAAACTACCTTTTTGACTTGTATTTTCAACTTATCTCACTATGGTTTTACTCAAATTTCCAGTGGGAGCACTCGGATGCAAAATTTAATTCCTCATCCAGGAAGTACCCATGTTACATACTTTCAATGGACACTAGTACATGAAAATTTAGAAATACATGGAAAACATGATTTCAACCATCTATTTTCATGTATTTCTCATTTTCTGTATAGCAGGGTCCATCGAATGTATGCAACATGGGTAATCATTTTCATGTATTTCTCATTTTTTTGTGTAGAAGGGTCCATTAAAAGTATGCAACATGGGTACTTCTTAGATGAGGAATTAAATTTTTCATCTAATGAGTGCTCCTACTCAAAGTTTGAGTAAAACCGTAAGGATATAAGTTGAAAATATAAGTTGAAAAAATATTTTTTTCTTTTTTACCTCTAAATTTGATGATTTAATCTAATCTTATTTTGTTATTTCCACTATTATTTTATAATATTCCTTAGGAGGCCCATTTTATACATCAAAATTTCTCTAATGAATGAAAGTAGGATCATAAAGAGATAGGAAAGCACAAGAGAGACCTAAATTTACCCTTAGAAAAACCTACCAATCTTAGGAGAAATTGTTCAAAAGTAAAATCCAATTTTCTAGTCAAAAATTTTCAAACTACCCATAACAAATATCAATCAAGTGCCTCAAAAATGTGTTGAAATTGCCCATTATAGACTCCGTCAAAGCCTAAAAATACGTGGTCAAAATGACTTCAGAAATGTGGTCAAACTACCCATTACAACTCAGTCAAAGCCTCAAAAATCTTTAACTTCCTCAGGAAATTTACCGTCTTCATCAATCCTCTTCCAATGTGTGTGAGAGAGAAATTTATGTTCTATGTGTGTCCAAAACTTAGGAGGCCAGGTGTCTTTATATAATGTTTTTTTGTGGCTATTACAACGACCCTCAAAATTTTTTTCCTAAGTCAATTTTGGAGTCTACATGAAACATCATTTCAAGCCCCTTAGTGTCATCATGTAGTTCATTTTTGTTATCCTTACGTTTTTCCCTAGGTGTGGCATCCTCCTAAGTCAATGTTTCTAAGTGTCACCACCTAAAATCTAGAAGTGCTTGTGCTATATTGTGCATGGTTAGGTGAACCATTACTTTTCTTAACTTAGAAACTAGCCTTGTTTTCCATGCACACACATGAAAGGCACAAAAGTACACAAAAGCACAGAAAAGAAAACAAAAGAAAGAAAAGAACCCTTTGAGGCAAAAGCACACTTCAAGTTGATGCATACATTCTCTTTTGTTGAGTGCACTCCTTCGTGTAGAAATTTCACCATAGATCACCTGATAATGCAATGTACTAAAGCAAAATACTTGATTTACTTCTACTATCAAACTTTGCGGAAGCTTAATCAATTTGAGCAAGATCAATCGGAACACATACAATAGATAAGAAGAAATCATAGACATGAAACACAGAAGAATACTCTAGGGAAAGCCTCAGCTAAAAACCCTGATCTCTGTATTATCATAAACGTGGAAATATCTCAGGATTACACAAAGCTTTAGCTCACAAGCTATCCAGCTCTCAGTACAATCCCTCACTGCTGCTCATAGACAGAATAGATAGCACATATTCCTTCCTTCAGTCTTCCAAGCCTCCTATTTCCTTGCATAGTTTCTCCTGGGTCCTTTGGCTGCCATGTGTGTGAATTCTCCTCTCGCACAACTCATCAAACTCAGAAATAATTGCGCAATCCTGAAGGAGATAATTCCTTCTACATGGATGATTTTCCTTTATAGGAAAATTCCTCCTATTGATAGTACATTGTCCCTTCCTTTAATCTCAACTGGGTCTTTCTCTGAACTGACATGCATGAGTTATTTATGAGAGAATATTCTGTTATCTGGAGAACACTAGTTGCATGAATGCATGCATTAACTGATTGAACTCACAATTAGTTCCTCCAATTGTTTGGAACTAATTTAACTAGTCTTAACTCAGTTAACTGAGCTAACTAATTACAACTCAAATACAACTCATCCTTATCTCCTTAATTAAGGGATAACTTCCTTTATCAAAGGGATAACTGTTGCATGTCTTCACAAAGACTTGATGTTTGATTTTCTCCAACTAATTAACTCAAGATGAATTAATTAATTATTTTTCAAATAGCTAGTGAGACTAAATTTGAATTTTAATTCAAGGACTAATTAAAACTGGAATCTATCCTAAAATTCTATTTATAGCAATGCTATTTTTAGCATTTCTATTTCTATTTTTTTGTATTTCTCTTTTTAGCATTTCTTGTTGCTATTTTAACACTTCGAGCTGAATAAGTGCACCCTCATGTGCACTCCTTCGTGCTTAGCAAGTGTGCCCTCCTTGAGTCCATTTCTTTGGCATGAAGACATAGGCTCCTTTCCTTGAGCTCACTTATTGCATGTGGGTGCACTTCTACAAAAGAGTAGCCCACTTAACTTCCTTTAAATAACTCATTCACTTGTCAACAAGTGGCGAGCATTCATGAGACAAATTTGCATGTAATCTCTTTTAAATTAACCCAACTAATCATTCATTCTCCTAATCATTCATGGCCAATATTTTTTGGATCAAGAAAGTCTTTGTCAATCTACATTTCAAGTAAGTTTTTCATGTTTTTTCTATTGGTTTCCTTTCATGATTTTGTTGTTGATATTGTTTTCCTTACTGGTGTTTCTTTTCTTTCTATTTTATTTACTGGGGTTTTTATTCAATATTACCTTTACAAGTGTTAATTTGTTGTTGTGGGTTGAAAATCTTTTAGTTCTTTCTTCTTCACATTTATATAATACAATCATGCTGCTAGACTTGTCCTTGAGCCTTTCAGTGACAAAGCACACTTCTAGAATTTGAACCTCCATCTAACTTAGAAAACTTAAAATACACAAGTTATCCTCTAAGTGCACTCCTTCATCATGAAGAGTACACCCTCCTTGAGCACATGAGTGCACCTCAAATGCTTGAATTTTTTCCCTTCATATCTTCAGCATGCTCCAATGTTCCCTACTTTTCCTTGAGCACATGAGCTCACCTTGAAGCTCTGAAGGCTTGAAGCTTCATTCCTTCATCTCTTCAGAGTGCAACCTTATTCCCTCTCTATCTCTTTGAGCACATGAGTGCACCTTGAAGGCTTGGAGGCCCAAAACTTCACTCCTTCATCTCTTCGGAGTGCACCCTTGTTCCCTTGATGTTTTCCTTCTCTGGTTGAGCACATGAGCACACTTCAAAGTATCGAATGACCCTTTAACTTCTTTCATGCTTTGAAAGTGCGCCCTCCTTGTTTTCATGTATATTTTATGCCCATGCATGTAGCTATGTGCCATCATTGATAGATTTACATTATTAGTTACATGTGATGGTTATTTGAATATGATTTTCTAATATATTTCTGCAATTGATAAAAGATTTCATAAAGATAATATTGTAACCATTATTGTGTTCCACAAATAGGTGTTCGAGCTACAAGTATTATCACTATTTCATCATCTATTGGAGCCATGCCTCCCACTACACATAAAGTGGCCTCTAAAGAAGCCTAAAAAACAAGAACTAAGGAAACAAAGCCAACCATTCCCATATATGAAAATGCATAGTGCTTCATAGATAAGTCTACAAATGTCACATGGAAAAGAATCAAAGACACCTTCATGCAGAAATAGTTCCCTGAGAACTTGGAGGACATGGAAGTATACATAAATATCAATTTGTTCATGATACACAAGATCACATGCAGATTCCCAATCACCCCATGTGTCGAAGTGGTTGAATGGATTATTACACACATGGATGATTCTTATTTGGTGCTTCATAGTGAAAGTGGTGGTCATCTTGCCATCTATTATGGAGAAGACGTGAATACCTACTCCAAGATGCAAAGGCCCATAAAATATGAAAATAATGACTTCTATAATAGATGTGTTGAACTCAACATAAGTGACATCATCAAATCTTTGTGTTGAGATAATACTAAGTTTCATCATCACCCATTCGTATTTCATCCAACCAAGATTCTCATGGATGTATATCAGTCTCATTGCTATGTGTTGTTTCTTTTATGGGATAAATAATGTTGAAGTGTTCGAAGAAAACTGGATATATATGCTCAATATGGTGGTTACCTGTGGTAAAGTCTTCAATTGGGTATATATTCTCTATTTTGCATTGCAACGTCACGTGGGGCAAGAAAAGGCATCTTTGAGGTCAAACCAGGAACCAAATTTTTACCTGTTTGCAATTATATTGGATGGAATCTATGCATAATATGTGTTCCCAAGAATGTATTGGAACTAGACCCCACAGGATAAGTTTCCAGTATACTTCCACTGCAGGGTGTTGTTTGACTTTATTTTGAGAGGGTCATATAAAAAAGTTATCAGAGTATTTCTTCACAGTCATATTCCATATGATATATGAGATCAATCCTTCTTGCATGAACAACCTTGTGAAGGAGTCATTGCATGATATCATGGATTGGTTTACTGCGCCTGAAGGTACATAAATATGTTGTTTTAGATGTCATATTTCTCCACATCTCATGCCGCAATATGTAACCAACAAAGTGGTCCTGTAAGAAGTAGCACATTAGATGAACAAAGGGTTGTCAAGGGTCCTTCATAGAAGGAAGAAAGCCCCATGGCCCACTTTCCCTTTGAGGATTGGATTATATGAGTTAAAGAGCCATAATGTGGCACAAGCATAAATATAGGAGCTGGACCACTTTCACTTTGTAGTTAAATACTTTCATGGATATGATCCCATTAGAGTGTACAACAATAATTTTGAAAGGATTTGTTTCAATTGAGGTTATTCATCAATGTCTACAGTAGAGGATGTGAAGGTGAAGAATTGGTATAATGCAGTTAGAAATACACATCCAAGAATGGAAATTGGTTCACCCCAAGATCCACCAACTCTAGATATGCAGCACTCATAACTCCTCAAGCAAAGAGTACAACTCCCAGGAAAAGGATCAAGCATGATTTGACAGGAGAAAGTAGCATAAAGTGGAATTCTGATCCTTTAAACACAAGAGTTATTTAAGATGAATAAGGCATGAGAGATTTAGGAGAAGAGGAAAAGAGGAAACAAGATGAGTTTCTCAATAATCCCTAGGAATAAGAAGAGGAAAGGAGAAGAGTGGAAGAGAAACAAAAAATGAAATCCTGGAAGGAAGAAGCAACACAAATACTAGAAGAAGAACATTTGACTTAGGAGATAAAGGAAGAATTGGAGGAAGAGGATACCATCAAACTCATGGATAATGAACCAGGTTCTCCAGAAGAACCTCCTCTCATGGGTGGTCATATCTGATTTGGTGAAATGGGAATCACACCTCCACCTAAGGATAGAGTCATGGATGTGTGCAATTTCACATTTAATTAGCTCAAGAAGCGGATCATGAAGCAGAGGCGAAGATACTTCCCAAATGATCCTTAGATTCCAGTCTTAGTATCTACAGAGAAGGAGGTAAATGAAAAATACTAGAAGGAATCCCAAGGAAATTATGGCGGAAAATGTTGTTTTCGCTACAATAGCATGGGATAACTCAAAATATTTGTTTAATGAGAATTCACGATTAAGGAGATAAATAGTTGTAATGAAACCACATGCATAAATCCTTATTGGAGGGAATCAATGGTTATCTTCCCACAACTACAATATAGTAGAATGGTAGTCATCCCTGCAGGAGGAACTAGGGCCGATGGAGGATACCATGGCATGATTATATGCTGAGATGATACTTATACACAAAGTAGTGGCTCCTCTAGTTGGCATTTAGAAGAAAGCACAAGAAGTTGTAAAACTCATGAAAGTGGAAAACAGATTGATTTACCAACTTCAAAAATGGGTTTCCAAATACCCAGAGACTCCAAAAAAATTAGAGAGAAAATATAGCACTATCACTGAGGTAGACAAAATTAAGTCGAGACTCCACCATTAGAACTATATGTGTATTAGAGAACAATCTATTAGCACTATTTCTACTTACAACCGACTACACAATGGTTACGAGTCTTTAGCAAAGAAACATGGGACTCCCTCAATATGATCACTTGAAGAAATTAGAGGAAGAAAATCACCTTCCAGGAGATCAGGAAGCACATATAACAGATCGAGCAAACATTAAAACAAGAAGGGTTGGAGATCACCAAAGACATTATTCTACAATATCCCATTGCACTAGTCAAAGCTTGCATGAAACTCTCATGGCTATGCAATATTATACAATCAAGATCTAAGACTATATTTATAGAGGCACTAGAGGTGAAGATGTATTATGCATAGGACTTGCTAGTTTGGGTCAAAGTCATCTCTATGGAGTTCATAGCATGACACACATACATCACCAATGAGCTCCATGAGGAAGCAAATGATTTATCAATTTGATAAGAATTTCTCCTATTATTATTTTTGTCTTATATAGCCACCATCGCATATATAATTTGTCTTTTGTAATAAATGGCATGTAATAAAGTCAAAGAGACACATGTAGAATGTGAATAGACACATATGGAATGTAAAGAGTCATGTATAGAATATGAAAATCCATAAGAGTTGAAGATTCATGAGGAAGCTCAAAGGTCATTGGAATTAGTTATAGATAGCTTCTCATAACTCAATTTAAGGGCTTGGATTCTTGGATTCTTGCCTGGGCTTCTCTTGTAGTGCATAGGAGATAGATCATTATTTGGAGAATCAAGTTATGGCTTCATGTTCTGCTACTAGATCTAGTGTTTCATCTATGTAATAGTGTACTTGGGATATTTCATTTATAATCAGAAGCTCTATGAGTCACCACTTCTCCATACATGTATCGTGGATGTAGTAGGATTGTTCTGGTTATTTTTACGATATATGTTGGTTTAATTACATACTAATTCTAATGAACTATTTCATTACTTAGATACAATTATTATTGAATAGGTGTCATTATGTTTTCATGATTTTTGTTTATTTTGTGGACTAATTTGTAGGTAATCAACAAGCCTTTCTCTTCATTCTGGGGTCCCCCTTTAGGATAGTTATATTACTTCCCTAACTGGAGGCTCATTTTCCTTTACAATCCATGGAATTTCCCCATGCACCTTACATTTGGTGTCTCACAAAGCTTACATACTTGCTGCCCAAAGAGGTGTTGAGATCTCTTGTGTGTGTTTTGTAACCAAGGAACATCTTTGAAACCTTTCCAATGGTGGTTGGACCATATAGTCGAGTGGGACTCCTACACCAAATGGTGTGAGGTCTAATATGGACTTCACATCGAGGAGGTCCCCTTACATGTTGGCAACATCCAACATTGTCAACATTTTGGTGCTAGGAGAACCAAATGACAAGATGAACCTATAAAGTCCATTTGAATCCCTTACCTTTAATGGCTTCATCCCAGATCATAATCTAGAGGTTTTTTCCAAATCTTTAGATTTTTCAATCCCCCTGGAATTTTTACATGACTTGTCAAACATGAAATTCGATGGCAAGGGTACATAAACCTTCCTTGATTACGTAATTGATTTTGTTTAGGATTTTTTTCAAGTGGTACTTATTCTGAAGAAATCCTTGCAAGATTTTTTACCCTTAAATTGGATGGTCGTTCGAAGATATGGTGCTATTCCTTACCATTGCTTCTATCTCATATTTTAATAAATTGGTCAACAAGCTTTGTCACATTTTTGACAAATATGAATATTAGGATGTTCTTAATGAAATTGATCAGCTTAGAATGGAATCAAATGAATCACTCGAACATTTTTTTTATATATTCCTTCATCTTTGATCTGAATTCTTGGATGAGGATGTGGACTGATAATTTTTGTATGAAAAGTTTGGTTTCTTAGTCAGGATTTCAAGGAAGTATTTTGAATTAGATTCATTATTTTCTCATGTTCAAAAGGAACCTCAACATCATAAATATGAATACGATATTCCTTTTGTTCCTTGTCCCTCTCCTTTTGATGTTCCTTGTTTTGAAACTAAGCTGATCAGTATATCGAAAGATCAATTTTTTGATGAAGAATTTATTTTTCTTTCACATATTTCCCTTGATGATGATTTGTTTGATCCTATCAATCAGCCATATTTGAATCTTGATAATCCTGATGTTGACTCTCAAGTTGTTAATCAAGATGGATCCTTGGAAAACCATGGCCCTGATGATTTTTTTTTCTTTTTTCTTTTTTCTTTTTTCTGAAATATATGGTGATTATTTTTCAAGCTTCATGGATGAATCCTTGTTCCCGCAAGAAGATTCAAATTTGTGAAAGTTTCAAATGGAGTATGATACAATTATTGAATATTTTATTTCAGGTATACCTCATTTTAATCAAGAAGATGATATGCTTATCATTGAGGATTTTTGTGGCAGTCTTGAAGATCTTTCTAATAAACCTCCATTCCCTTATGAATCTCATGATTTCAATGATGAATCTTGTTAGGACAATCAACTAACCATGTTTTCTCAACCTAATTTCAATATTTTAAGAATTCAAAGTTAAGTTAGGTGAGTAGGACACTTCAGCATATGCTAATGGTTATGTCAAGTTCCTGTCACCCTGACAGTATTTGTGATTTTGCTTATTTCAAGATTTCTTACAAAATCTTGTCATAAATTTCAACTTGTGGGATGTCAAATATCTCTTGAGGTATTCTTGTTTTCTTAATGTAAAAAATTTTAAGCCTCAATCACTACATTCCACCTCAAGAAAATCTATATTATATGATGTGGAAACAAAGAGTGACCTTAATGAATGTCAAATTATTCCATCTAACCTATGTTCTGCATCATCCATTGAATATTTTTATGTGTGTGACAACATGAATTGTGATCAATCTATTGATTTTTCCTATGATGTGGATTTGTCTTTGATCATTTTTTCTTGTCAAATTTTTTCTATAGGTTGTTTCCATGATCCTATTATAAATTCCCTCAAAGAATATTACCAGTCAGGACCTACGTCTCATGGCATGTACTTGCATGTGTTTAATAGAGTCTTGTATGGTCATGAACCTAATAGTTTTTTTTGTTCTGGATTTCTTCGTCTGATGAAGTAGTCAACTGTGTTATACCATCATGATTGCACTTTTTTTTGTATGTTTAGTGCGAATGTTTGCATTGTTTATCCTTTTCACTTCACTGCATTTCATTTTGGTTTTACATGATCACATCTTTCAACTCAAAAGTCAGGAGAATATTCTATGGCTACATTGGAAATTCCATTTCACATGACCCAACCCTGTACTGTTTAGTTTAGGATAGGATAGGTTGCATTTAGTTAAATGCATTGCATTCCTATTTTTCTTTTATTTTCCTTGCTTTGTTTTTCACTCCTTTAGTCTTTGAATAAATATGGTTTTGAGCTTCAAGATGACGTGGCTAGTATTTTGTGAAAGGAAAGTTGTGGTAACATACAACCCTTGGCTTATCTATTACCCTCTCCTTTGATTTGGTTTACATCTTTCAATTCAATGATTTTCGAATGGAAAATATGATCCTTTAGCCAGGAAACTATAAGAAAACCATGATTCCCATGTCTATTTAGGATTCTCATTCCTTTTCTCGGTCTTGTCTACTAATGAAGTGTGTTACTTCCTATCCATATGAGTAGGGTAATATAAGGGGAAAATTTTAGCGAAAAAAGCATCAGAGGTCTTAAACCTATCTCTGAAAGAGAAACCTCTTCTACTCTCAATAAGTCAGGATCCCTCTTCTGCCCGTTGAAAATAATAAGTTCCTAAGCACAACCTTCTTTATAAGAAAGAATATATAGAGGGTGAAATAAGAGAAAGGCCTCCTGCCTAAGGAGGTGAAGCAAGTGACTTTGCTGAAGCATTGTATAGGCTTGCTGGAAATGAAGAAACATTTGTGTTCCCGAAGCGACTCCATCAGTGTAATGTCAAGGACTGTTGGAAGTGGAGTGATGTCAGAGATGTAAAACTCATACTTTAATCGTTTTAACTCACGTGCTATATTACCCTTACTTACATCAATAGGATAAGGATATTGATTGGTTTATGATGTGTTACATCGAGTAATGGAACTGGGAAGACTATATATTTAATCGAGTAGAGTGGGAAGATAAGGTGACTCACTAATTGAATCAATAGTTCCTGGAGAATTGAGACTTTGTGCACAAATAAAATCATATCAGAGGAGTTGGGGTTCTCCTAGTGTGTTTCCAAGCATTTTCATTGTGACAACGACCCTCTAAAATGTTTTTCTAAGTCGATTTTGGATCCTACCGGAACTGTCATTTCAAGCCCCTTAGTGTCTTAACAACATTCGTTTTTTTATTATTATGTTTTCTCGAAGTGTCACATCCTCCTAAGTAAATGTTTCCTGAGTGTCACCACCTACCCTTTAGAAGCGCTTGTGTTATCTTGTCCATGGTTAGGTGAACTCATGACTTTTCTTGACTTAAAAACTAGCCTTGTTTTCCATGCACACACATGAAAAACACAAAAGCACACAAAAAAATACAAAAGAAATAAAAAGAGACCTTTGAGGAAAAATCTCACTTCAAGTTGATGAAGAATTTCTCTTGTGTTGAGCACACTCCTTCAAGATGAAGAAGTGTTCCCTCCTTGAGCACACTCCTTCGTGCTTAGAAAGTGCACCCTCCTTGAGCGCATTCCTTTGACATGAAGACATGTTCTCTTCTAGAATGCATGCATGAGCTCCCTTGTTGTGTGTGGGTACACTCCTAGAAAATAGGAGCCCGCTTAACTTCCCTTAACTAACTCATTCACTTGTCGATAATTGGAGAGCATGCATGAGACAAATTTTCATGTAATATATTTTAAATTAACCCATATAATCATTCATTCTCATAATCATTCTTGGGTGCAAATCTTTGCATCAAGAAACTCTTCGTCATTCTGTGTTACAGATAAGTTTTTCATGTTGATTCTATTGGTTGTCTTTCATGATTTTGTTGTCAATATTGCCTTTAAAAGTGTTAATTTGATGTCGCAAATTCTAATCATGATTACCACAACATCTATAAAATCTTGTAGATATTTCTTATTCACATCTCTATCATGCAATCTTGTAGTTAGACTTGTCCTTGATCCTTTCAATGACAAAGAAAAATTCTAGAATTTGAACCCCCAACTAACTAAGAAAACTATGTCCAAAATAGACAAATTTTATTCTTGAGCACACTCCTTCATCACAAAGAATTGCACCCTCCTTGATCGCATAAGAACACCTCGAAGGATTGAATGCTTTCCCTTCCTTTTCCTTGAGTGCATGACCGCACTTTGAAGGCCTGAAGGCCTGAAGCTTTGTTCCTTCATCTCTTGGAGTGTTCCCTTGCGCCCTCTCTATCTCTTTGAGTCCATGAACACATCTTGAAGGCCCAAAGGTAAAAAACCTCACTACTTCGTCTCTTCAAAGTATTCCCTTGATGTTTTCCTTCTCTTGCTTGAGCATATGAGTGCACTTCAAATCCCCGAATGACCCATGAACTTCCTTCCTACTTTGAAAGTGTATCCTTCTTGCTTGCATGTAGATTTTATGCCCATGCATGTATCTACGTGTTGTCATTGATAGATTTACATTCTTAGTTACATTTTAGGGTTCTTTGAATATTATTTTCTAAGATATTACTGTAGTAGATAGGATATTTCACAAAAGAAAATCTTGTCACCATGAGTGTACTCCCACAAACAAGTGTTCTAGCTACAAGTATTGCCACTCTTTCATAATTTGTTGGAGCCATGCCTCCCACTATGTGATGTGGCCTCCAAAGAAGCCTCAAAAGAAAGCACTACAGAAGCACTTGAAGTGACAAAGCCAACCATTCCCATTTATGTAGATACACAGTGCTTCATAAATAAGTCTACAATGGTCACATGGAAAAGAATCAAAGACACCTTCATGCAGAAAAAGTTCCCTTAAAACTTGGAGGACATGGAAGTATACATAAATATCAAGTGGTCCAGGATACACAGGATCACATGCATATTCCTAGTCATCCTATGTGCTAGAGTGATTGAATGGATTATTACACACATGGATGATTCTTATTCGGTGCTCCATAGTGAAAGAAATGGTCAACTTGCCACCTATTATGGAGAAGGAATGAATACCTACTACAAGATGCAGATGCCAAAAAAATATGCAAAAAAATTAATTTTACACTAGATGGTATGACCTTGACAGAAGTGACGTCATCAAATCATTGCGTCGATAGCCTGCTAAGTTTCGTCATCTCTCATCTGCATTTTATCTTTGTAGGATACTTAGGGATGTTATGTGTTGTCGATTGCATGGGAGAAAGAACGTTGAATTATTTGAAGAAAATTGGATATATATGCTCAATATGGTGGTTACCCGTGGTAAAGTTTTCAATTGGAAAGATATTCTCTTTTGAATTGCAGCGTCACGTGGGGCATGCAAAAGCATATTTGAGGTCAAACCAAGCACCAAATTTTTACATGTCTACATTTCTAATGGATGGAATTTGTGCACAATATGCATTCCCAAGAATGTATTGGAACTAGACCCCGCAGGATAAGTTTCCAGTATACTTCCACTATAGGGTGTTGATTGACTTGATTTTCAGAGGGGCATATGATAGGTTAGCATAGAATTTCTTCACAGTCATATTCCATATGATATATGAGATTCATCCTCCTTGCATGACCGACCTTGTGAAGGAGTCATTGCATGATATCATGTATTGGATTGTTGTGACCAAAGGTACACACATCTGTTGCTTCAAATGTTAGATTTCTTCACATTTCATGTCACGATATGTAACCAACAAGGTGATCCTACAAGAAGTATCACCTCATTGAACAAAGGGTTTTCAAGATTCCTTCACATAAGGAAAAAATCCCCATGGCTAACTTTCCATTTCAGGATCGGATTATAAGAGTTAAAGATCCATAAGGCAGCAGAAGAAGAAATATAGGAGTTGGACCGCTTGCACTTTGTAGTTAAAGAATTTCATAGATATAATCCCAAGAAAGTATGCAAGAAACATTGTGAAAGGATTGGTTTCAATTGAGATTATTCATAAATGTCTATAAAAGACTATGAGAAGGTGAAGAACTAGTACAATGCAGTTATAAAGGCAAATCTAGGATTGGAAGTTGGTTAACCCCAAGATCCACCAGCTCCATATATGTAGGTACATGAGAAAACACACATAACTCCTCAAGAAAAGAGTACAACTCCCAGGAAAAGGATAAAGCATTATTCGACAAGAGAAATCAATAGGAAGTGGAAGTTTGATCCTTTGAACACAAGAGCTATTCAAGATGAACAGGACATGAGAGAGTTAGAAGAAGATGAGAATAGGAAGCAAGATGAGTTCCTCAAGAAGCAATAGGAATAAGAAGAGGAAAGGAGAAGAGTAGAAGAGGAACAACAAATGTAGTCCCAAGAGGAAGAAGTAGCATAAATACTGGAAGAAGAACAATTGACTCAGAAGATAGAGGAATAGTTGGAGAAAGAGGATACCATCCAACCCATGGATGATGAAGAAGGTTCTCCAGAAGAACCTCCTCTCATGGGTGACCATATCTCATTTGGTGAAATGGGAATCACACCTCCACCTTAGGATAGAGTCATGGATGTGCAAAATGTTACATTCGATCAGCTCGAGAAGAGGATCGTGCAGGAGAGCCTGAGATACTTCCCAAATGATCCTCAAAATCCAATCTTGGTATCTACAGAGAAGGTGATAACTGCCAATACCAAAAAGAATCCTAGGGAAATTATGGTAGAAAATGTTTATTTTTCTACACAGTGCAAGATAAATTTGAATATTCGTTGAATTAGAATGCACGATTAAGGAGAGAACTAGTTGCAATGAAGAAACTGGAAGAACTCCTTGTTGTAGAGAATCAACAATTATCTTCCCACAACTGCATTACAATAGAATGGAATTCATCCATGTAGGAGGAACTAGGGTCGGTGGAGGATACCATGGCACAATTATATGATGAGATGATACTTCTACAAAAAGTAGTGGCTCCTATTGTTTGAATTCATAAGAAAGCCCAAGAAGTTGTAAAACTGTTAAAAGTGGCAAAAAAAGTGATTGACCAACTTCAGGAATGGGCGTCCAAATATCAAGACGCTCTGCAACATTTGGAGAGAAAAGATAGGATTGTCACTGAAGTAGACAAAGTTCAACTAAGAATCCACCATCAAAACTATATGCTTCTTGGAGAACATTCAATTAGAACTATTGCTACTTACAGTCGACTTCACAATGGTTTTGAGTCTCTAGCATAGAAACATGGGATGCCCTTAATAAGATCACTTGAAGAAATCAGAGGTAGTGAAATAATCTTCCAAGAGATCATGCAGTACATAGAATAGATCAAGCACACATCAAAATAGGAAGGCTTGGAGATCACCAAAGACATTATTCTACAAAATACCATTGCACCAGTCAAAGCTCACATGAAACTATCATGGTTATGGAATAATGTACAATCAAGCTCCAAGGCTATATTAACGGAGGCACTAGAGGTGAAGATGCATTATGCAGGGGACTTCCCAGTTTGGGTCAAAGTCATCTCTACGGAGTTTAGAGCATGGCACACATACATCACCAATGAGCTCCATGAGGAAGCAAATGATTTTTCAATTTGATAAGACTTTGTTCCATTATCATTTTTGTCTTATATAGCCACTGTCTCATATGTAATTTTTCTTTTGTAATAAATGGCATGTAATGAAGTCCAAGAGATGCATGTGGAATGTGAATAGCCACATATGGAATGTAAAGAGTCATGTATACAATATGAAAATTCATAGGATGTAAAGAGTCATGAGGAAGCTCAAAGCTCATTGGAATTAGTTATAAATAGCTCATGATAACTCAAGCTAAGGGCTTGGATTCTTGGAGTCTTATCTTGGCTTCTCTGGTAGTCCATAAGACATAGATCATTCTTTGGAGAAGAAAATTGTGGCTTCATGTTCCACTATTGGATCTAGTGTTTCATCTATGTAACAATGTACTTGGGATATTTCATTCATAATCAGAAGCTCTATGAGCTGACACTTCTTCATACATGTATTGTGGATGTAGTAGGATTATTCTTGTTATGTTTACAGTATATGTTGGTTCAATTACATACTAAGTCTAATGAACTAATTCATTACTTAGATATGGTTATTACTCAATAGGTGTTGTTATATTTTCATGATTGTTATTTATTTTTTGGACTAATTTGCGGGTAATCAACAAGCCTTTCTCTTGTTCCCAAATCCCCCTTTAAGATAGTACTATTACTTCCCTAACCAGAGGCTCATTTTCCTTTACCAGTTGTGGAATTTCCCCATGCACCTTACATTTTGTGTCTCACAAAGATTACATAATTTCTACCCCAAAGAGGTGTTGAGATCTCTTGTGTGTTTTTTGTAACCAAGGCACATGTTTGAAACCTTTCCAATGGTGGTCGGACCATACAGCTAGATGGGAATCCTACACCAAATAGCGTGATCTAATTGTGACTTCACATTGATAAGATCCCCTTACATGTTGACAACATTCAACACCATCAAGATGTTTGTAGGAGACCCAAGTGATGTGTTATTTAATTAGGTCGACCTATACTTCAAGGTTGACTTGAAAAAGTTAATTCAAATTTTAGTTTTAGTTTTTCCTCCATTTTGAATATGACAACTTCTACCCAAAATCAACAATCCATCCCAACATGAGTGGGTCAAAAAAAAAATAACAAGGTAGCATGGGGTTCTCACCCCCTACAAACCCCTAGCTTGGTGCTTGGGGGGGATGGGGGTTGCCGCCCCCCTGCTACACCGAGTGCAACGTAACAATGCCCGATATTAGTTGTGCAAAGAATATAATGGATACCCAACATAAGTAACATATTCATCAATGTTTGAAATTATTTTGAAACTAAATTTGCCAAGATTGATAGGCCAAGATATAACACGTTTCTTTATTTTCCATTAATAAATGTGCCAAGTACTTGTATTGTTGACACATTTTTATGAACTTGTCACAAACAAAGATGGGAAGTATTAGAGGCTTTCCTTCAAATCCAAATAGGGGAATAAACCAAAAATATTCTTGTATTTAAAATATTCCCTTTCTTTCCAAAATGGATAGAGCTTTAGGAGAGAACCTGCTAGTAGAGGGATTGATGAACATTTCTTATATTCGGCAAGGAAGAAATTTTAGTTATACAAAATTAAAGTGGATCTTAGCTTTTTGCTTCTAGAGTGAGGGATACTCTAACTACACCAAGTTAAAATAAATTTTGATTGCAGTGACCTTGATAGGCCTTCGAAAACATTGCAATAGAAAATTTCATATATCAAGTATGGGGACATAAAAAACCATCTTATTTGAGTGAAATATCCAAGCTAGTATGAAATTTTAGCAAAAATTGTATGGACCTAGTTAAAAATGACCTCCTTATAGATTGAATAATGTATAATGTAAAGAAAATATTCAGTGAAAAAGTGGATTCTTGACCATGAATCCTCGCTAATAACTAGGAAATTCCTACTTGGGTTGTCCAACGTACATAGACCTTAATTTTGTTGGCATTAACCAGCTCCTTAGCATACATTTTTCGAAAAATATATTCAGAACGCCTTTCCTTCATTGTGGTTCATGAGGAAGATGTCAGCCTCTACTATCTTAAATGCTAAATTTCCTTTCGGGAGATAAAGTATCTTTTTGAATAAAATGGGAGTTGGAGGGATAAGGATCTTGCTAGCTTCTATAATTCATACATGTCTCTTTCTACTATCAAGTTTATCATTGCATGAAGAAACGTATTTCGAAAAATAAAGACTTTAAGCATGAGCCTAACGTGTACAATACGCATTGGACATGCCTTGTTACTATTCTATTTTGCTTTAAGCCTTAAATATCATCAAAAGCCATGGACCAGTGGAAATCATGATCTTGTCACCAATGTTCATAATGTCTCCATAAAATGCATCTCTTTTTCTATTCAACTTTTTCATTTAATATATATTAACAATATTCAACATGTTAATGAGCTAAGACGTGACTAATTAGAAACTTTGGTAGTGTTAAATGTCTTATTAACTTCTTTGTGTAAATACATGCAAGGTTCATAAATGATTTAATTTGGAAAGATAGCCATATCTCATTGAGAAATGTACCTCATTTAATAAAGACGAGATCTTCATTCATGTGAAGCATGTGCTGGCCATGATGATTTAATGCATCTTAAGAAAGGAAGTGGGAATAATGAATGCATGATGGACATGAATACAAGATATTATGAAGCAAGGCCTTTTGCATATGTATGTGAGAGGAGCAGTTAAGTATAGAAATGATTAAAATGACTACATATATAGCTTTGTAGGAAGGATTCACTAAACGAATTGGTGAATAAAAAAGGGTGCAAGTTGTATGCTGCAAAAATGTAGGTGTGAATTATAGAATGCAAGATGCAAGTGTGGGATGAGTTGAGCAAGAAGAGAGTCTGAAACCCATATACATGAAAAATGAATAAGTACATGAAAAATGAATAATGTGAATTATAGAATGCAAGATGCAAGTGTGGGATGAGTTGAGCAAGAAGAGAGTCTGAAACCCATATACATGAAAAATGAATAAGTACAATAGATGTTCTGGGTCGTGAATAATGGAGGAAGTGAGTGGGTAAAATGTTATTTCATAGGAAAAAATTATGGAGTATCTTAAAAGGAAGAAAATTGGTTGTCGTATGGAGTTAAGAAAGGTAGGATACAGTTGATTAATTAATGCTAGTCAACAAGCCTCCAATCTCCTAGTATCTAAATCAACACAAGAATAGGAAAGTCCATCTTCCAAAGTTTTGAACTTCCACTAATATTCTAGCCTATACATAATGTTGATACTAACTCTTAACAAGCCAATGACTTTCCCAAAATACTATTGAGAATTTTAAAGGTCTTCTTCCACCTTTCAAATCCTCCCAAGCACTATCTTCAAATCAAAATTTTCAGAGAAAAAAAAAAGAGAAGGTCATATACAAATACACTACTTCTCCCAAATATGGTGAGTTATTCTCACTCCTTTGGGCTTCAAGCCTCAAACCTCCACCTCCACAAATTACAAATAAAATAGCCAAAAACCTAGCTTAACATAATGGTTTGCAAGGTTTCCATAACTCCTCAACATAAGATATGGAACATCCACTAAATGTTGTCACAACAGACCTTAACCAACCTTCTCCAAGGTCTCCAATCAAGGACAGACATCCCACTCTTCTTATCACCATACTAGGATACAACACATATGTTCCCCTCCATAGAAGGCCTAGTTAGGTCCATTTGCATGATATAAATACTTATAAAAGTCTTCAAGCTCAGACCAAAATATCCATTCCACTTCACAACATTCCCTATTTATCACAAGAAACATATTTCAAGAAAACAGTTAGGTATATTCAAAGGTTGTACATAAACAAAATCATAACTACTACACACACAATCACACATTGTTCCATCTCATCATTACAACATATCCAATAGCCAACACATAATTATTTATGAGACATTGAATAACAATTTCATTTCATTAATACACCTATCTATTACTTCAGTTTGTTAGAAAATAAAAAAGGGAGAGACAATCTTCACCTATCCATAGGTTCAATTACATTGTAGGATTTCTTGCAGTTGACCACCCTTGAGCCAAATTTGATGCCTTTAGGGGAAAACTCACTCAAGTGATTTATGGATTCATTAGGGTAGAGAAAATGAAGGATAATCTCTTTCATACAAAGGAGTTTCATGTGCTTCCTTCCAGAAACTAAGATAGGGCCTATTATCTTTCACAATATGGCCATAGTGGGCCTACACAACACAAAAAAATCCTTGCTCTGATCCAAAAATCCCTCTTTACTTCCCTTTTGTTAGTTCTTATTGTGAATATATCCAACAACAATTTCTCAATAATTTCCTTCAAACACTCTAACTCTGGTTGAAATATACAAAAGTGACTTCCTAAATAATCAAGAAACGATTGCTTCACACAAGCCATTGCATATTAGAAGGATTTTATCTCACCTTTTATTTAGAGTTGTAGTCTTAGAATCCACATGAAATATTTTGGTTCATCCCGATGGTCGTTCAGGTTATATGCACATCTATCTCCATTTCATATTTCTTGTTCCACACACATCACTACTCTCTCTCTCTTCTGTACTTATATGCACGCGTGCACCCTCCTATTTCCCTACCTAAGAACTCCAGGTCCTTCCAAGATTTCGTGGTCAATTCTAAAAATATTGATGGTATGTTTCCCATGCCTCAGGAAATCCCTCAGCACTCCCAATTCTTTTCTCATAGCTACTGGTAATTGGCGGTTCAACTACCAAATTTGTAGTTCTATAAAAACATCTAAAATAGAAAATTATATTCAAGTTAACAAAGTTTCCCTAAACCCCACTCATAGCTTCCTTTCTTAAGCATTGGGATTTGTGTGTGGCTTCTCTCTTTTGTAGTTTAACAATATATTAAATAAAATGAATATTACATCAATTAAAATGTGCACAGATGTTCCTAATGGCCACTCCAACATTATAAGCCTTAATGGTTGAAAAAATGGGTGTTACATCCCACATGGGAGATTCTATCGAAAAATATGTTTATTGACCAAATTTGGTGTAGTTTAAGCCAAGAAGTAGAAGAAACATTTGATCACTTATGACTTGCCATTTCTCCAAAGAGGCCTTTGGAAAGAATTTCGTTACATGATTGGGTTAAGGGATGCATGGCGAGGAGGAAGCATTGAATATGCTTTATGGACTTGTTTAACAACAATGATTTAAATAAAATTAAAGATCTTCCATTTAGTATACCTTAGGTAATATGGCGCTCCAGAAACTTGAATTTATTTGAAGGACAAGAGACACTACCACTTGAATGTGCAATCCAATTTCTAAGCATACTAAATGCATATCCATACGTAGAGGAAAAGTAAGAAAGGCATGGCACAAAAGAAAAAGTCACCAATAAAGCGATTCCATGGGCATAATTTGATTATGCCTCTCAAGGGCATCCCCCAAAAGGAGGTTCAAGAGTGATCTTGTATCTCTCCTCAAATCACAATATAACCTTGAAATCTAGGATAGGGAAACGAACTAACATTTACTATCAACTAATGGCTCTCAAATTAAGCCTACGGTTTGCTCAAGAATAAGCTATTACATGGTTACAAATTTTGGGGGATTCTCTACTAGATATTAAATGAATATGAAAGGAAACACCATTTTAAATTTTCACTTTGCAAATTTTTTTTGCTAATATCCAAAAAGAAATGTCATCTCTCTCACACGTTTCGTTGTCTCATATATATAGAACGATAGGAACAAGCTAGTTGATTACCCTTCAAAAGAGGCATTGGGACTAGAGAAGGCTACTTGGACCATCTCTGTCTTTTAGGACGAGCATACGAATGATTTCTCTCATGCACCTTGGCTATAATTTTTCTATAATGGACATATTTCCGACTTTAATATTTATAATGATGTACTTTTATCTTTAAAAGATGTTAACTTTCATGTTTTATTGTTAATATAACTTATAGGTTGTATGATAATGGATAAGCTTGAAATCTTACTATTGAAAGATGTAATCTCCATAGAGCACAAACACTATACTAATAGCTTTACATACATACTACTTAATTGATAATATTAATTTTGAGTAAACATATTGATCTAGCTACTAGTTCATATTGTGTTCTAACCATTAATTTTGAATTAATAATTTTGAAAAAAAAAATTATATTAATAATCTAATATTACAAAAAAAAACAATAACTATAGGGCTTGGAGTATGCCATAAAACTATTTATGCTTGGCTAAAAGCTTGTCTTCCTCAAACATAAGGAAACAGGGTAATGGTCCAAGACTCAGAGCCATCTAGCGAGAATGAAAACCTGCCCCCTTCTAGACCACCAATTGGTTATTCCAAGTGACGTGGTTTTCCTTGAATAACGATGATAAATCAATCTACATTTGCGATTAACAATGAGAAATAATTATCTCACCACTGATTTAACCACTAAATTATAATAAATTTTCCTACCATATAAAAAAATAAAACAATAACTACAAAATTATTTTTTATTTAAATAATACAAATTTATAATTAACTAATTCATATATATATAACACTTAAAATAAAACCACACGCCAAGGTGGATCCTTATGCTGATCCTCATGCTGGCCCAATGACTATAACTTCCGTAAATGTCAAGGAAGAAGTCGCTGTCAATCTCTATAGTGGTATGCACGTTACTCTCCCCTACAATATAAATAAATATACAGATTCGTTAAACCTAATACAATAACCATCTTATCCCCAACTCCTTTGAATTGGATGACGGCACGCAAAGTCTCGATAATACATGCTTATCGACTACAGTTTGGCACATATTTTTGTCATTAGTTGGTTTCCATAAACATCATTTTTTCTTTGTAACACATGATAAGAAATCAAGTATTGATATTGCTTTTCAATTCAATAGAGTAATAATATTTAGATGCTTAAGATCTAATATAATAAATATTTTATAATCCAGGTAGTGAATATATATATTTTTGTGATGTTTTAATGAGAATATTTATATGGATTTGAATTTTCTATTTATGACTAAATTTTGATTATATAATTTTGATAATAATTATTATTTTTTTATGAAAAATAAATTAAACATTTTAAAATTTTAAATGTAATAAAGAGAAATGAGTAATTTTATTTATTTTTTAGAGTTTACAGTTAAATTGATGTAAACATAGAAGCTCTAGCACTTGTATTGTATGTATGATATGATTAAAAGTTGTAGTCTAGCTTATACATGAAATACTTTTTTTATCATAATGTGGTGATACAATTTCAAGCAAGGTTGTGACTTTTTGCTGTTTAAAATATTTTTTGAATGCATAAACTTATTCAACACCTTGAAAAACCCCAGTACTTGAATTCTACAGATTAAACAACTTAAACTCAAGTTTTTAAAAATATTTGTCAGAATTTGGTTAAAATTAACTAGAATTTTTTTCCCTAAAAAAGGTTATTTCATCTATAAGTTAGACTATGCTCTATTAAAATAGGGGTTCATAATGGAAGGTGGTTGTTACTCAATCTATTTATAGAAACAATCGAGGACTATTACCACCTCCTTTCCACTCCAATATCTAATACCTTAGCATTGTCTCTAACCATTCTTTGACTGTGTGGAATGGATGGAGGAATGATTACAAAGACACTTGGGTTCTTCAACTTAGCAAGGGAAGTATGTAATGTGAATTCTTCATGTAATTCTTCGCATTTGTTCTACACCCATTTTAAAATGGTAGGAAGAGGATTGATCTCATCTCATTCTCAACTTCTATCATCTACACGTTTCATTGCTCACTCACTTTTCATCACTCACTCTGTCGTTTCAGCTATGCGTAGGAATCTTTACCATGCCATGTGGGAGGTATTCATGCTCTATTTTATGAGGCAAGGATGGTTCCTCTAGTTCCTAGGGTGAACAACGGGGTACCTCCACTCGAGGAGGAAATCCTAGAAGCTCCTCTTTGGGAGTTTAGGAAGAAGCATGAGAGTTTGCCAATGCTTTTCAGGAGCAAGTCCCTGCTTCTCTCTCCCCCCACCATATCAGAGAAGAAATTGAGACTATTGAGTAAGAAATCCACGAAGAGCATGAAGCAATTTTTCACTGGGACATTGATGCAAAATTGGTTACTAGATTCCCAATACATGGAACACAAGGGTGTGAGAAGAAAAATATTGCAAGACCATAGACTTATATTGGCATATGAAAACACTTGTGGGGAAGTTGTTGACAAACAAGACTTAAAAAAAGAAGAAATTTTGTTGCATCTGGATGAAATTCAACTCCAATTGAAGTATATCACTACTAGATTGCTAGCTTTGGCATAGTTGGGACACAATTCCCAGATTATAAAGCGTTGCTTTAGGGCTTCTACACCAGATAGATCATCCCCTCTACTAGGTGATGCCTACTATATAATAGATTAGTTACTAATATTCTCCATCTTTAGTTTTTTGAATTTGTGATAGATAAGGCCAATGCCTTTTTTTATTGGTTATTGGCTCCTTTAAATGCTCAAACTGTATTTTGTCATGATTTTGATATTAAACTTATCTTATAGAATGAGGTAAAAATACTAGTTTTTGAATTTGTGATAGATAAGGCCAATGCCTTTTTTTATTGGTTATTGGCTTCTTTAAATGCTCAAACTGTATTTTGTCATGATTTTGATATTAAACTTATCTTAAAGAAAGAGGTAAAAATACTAGTCCGATATTATTGATTCGGTTTCCAAAGTGGCAAACCAAAAACATTAACAATTTTATATACTTTAAAATTTAAATTTTTATAAAACCCTAATTTAAAAAAAAATTAATACTCTCAAATACTTATATTTTAATGAAATTATATAATATTATATTTTACTATATACTAAAATTAATTAAATAATAATAATAAATTAATATATATATATATATATATATATGTCACAAGCACAAGTGGAAGTGGATACCTTTAAAACACTAAAAATACTATAACGATTACTTATGGAGATTTTCATTATTGACTTCTAAAGATTATCAATAATAAGGGGATAATAATCATTTTTAAACGCGAAGATTCTAGTGTTTCGTAAAAAGGGATGTAAATATTCAATTGAAAAAGACAAAATACTTAATGATGGAAGCATGATAGAATTAATGGATCATATTATGGAAAAATTGAACAGGTAAATAAAATAAGCAATTTTTAATTGAAAGTAGTTAATTTTATATGGAGTTATAATTGGTACAAAATTAGTTAGAAATTTTTAACCAATAACCAATATAATATCAAAAAGTGAGAAATTAGAAATAATGAAGGTATGAATGATATAAAATCTTGTAGAAAACTTTAAATCATGGAGTATAAGAAAATATAAATGGGAATATTCAAAAGAATAAGACAAAGTACTTAATGATGACAAGATGATATATTTTTTTAATAAATTAATGGATTATATTTATGGAAAAAATAATAAATAAATAAAATAAGGAATTATTAATTTAATGTAGTTAAGTTTATATACCGTTATAAATGGTACAAAATTATTTAGAGATTAAATTAAGGTTTTAATAAAATAAAAAATGAGAATATATATGAAATTTATGTAATATAAATAATAAAATTAAGAATCAACATAGATTTAAGGGTGGTAGGAGTAGGAGGGGTGATTTTTTGTCTCGACAAAAAAATGAGATTCATTATGTTTGGGGTATGGCCATTGCAACCAATAACCAAACTAAATTCTTTGCTTTCTGAAAAGACTTAGTAGTAGCAACTGAAAATGAAATCCTTAAAATTATGGTATTTGGAGATTTTATGATTGTACTTTAGTGAGTGTGGGAAGCACAAGGATTACATAACAATAGTATTTCCCCAATATTGTAAAGGATCATTCTTCAACTTGAACAATTTGAACAAATTGAAATATTCCATGTTTTAAGGAAATTTCACCCTACAATAGATGCATTGGTTAACAAAGGGACAATATTGGACCAAGGTTCCTTAGAATTGAATAATAGACCTTTAATAAACTCCCCATTGTCATGACCCACCCATATGGAAAAGAAGTATTAATTAAAGGTGTTAAATGTCATTCAAGTGAGTTAGATCATGAGAAGATAGATATGTGGGCATATCTATCGAATGTGAAGGCTCTGTTGTCGCTTCTACAACACCCTCCAAAATTTTGGCCTGCACAAATTTTGGAGCCTACCTTGGTCTTGCATATTGTTGTTGCAAACATTGAAATCCATTGTATGTGTTTTCTCTAAGTGTTTTGGTCCCTTTTGTAAGAAAAGAAAAATGTGATATTTTCGCGTGTTAAGTGTCACACAAAGTATATGAGCTTGTTTTCGTAGTTTTAAGGGGTTACCTTTGTGTAAATGAGTTGATCTTACAATGTAAACATCTATCACACTCATTTCAAAAGTTTTATGCACTGTCGCATAAGTGTCGTCACGATCATCGCAAAGTGTATCTTTAGTGTCGCACTTGTCGTGAGTCGTTGCAAAGTTGTTGCACTGAGAGAAGTATGTTGTTCGTGTTTCCTGGATGACCTATTTTGTTGTTTCATCAAGTGTTCTAAGTGTGTGATCACAGTCGAGTCTTATCATTGTTCACATCAACTTCATCGATTCCCTACTTCATTAAATCCTGAAATCTCTCTGACCAAGCAACTTAGCCTCATATAGTCCTCATGAACTGCACATTGCACAATCTCAACCCTCTAGTTGCAAGCTTTCCTATTGACAATATGAAATGTGCAGTTCATGCCTCCTAGGACTACACACTATAGAGTTTCAATGCTCAAGCCTGAACCTTGCCCTCCAAAACTGTGCAATTCAACCCTCCAGCCTAGCCTCAACTACACATTGTGTAGTCTCTGACCTCAAGCCTGACCCTTGAGCTCTTGATTTGTGTAACTACACAATCACACAACTTGCTCTTCCTTCCAAAACTATGCAGTAGGCAGAATCAATGCTCAACCCTTTACCCTGGCTTAATGAGCCCCAAAATTGTGCAATTTGCTTCCTCAGTCCAGCCTTAAATGTGCATTGCACAGTATTGAGGCTCAAGCTTCACCTATAACTACCTGAGATGCGTTATTGCATAGTCACTGAGCCTCTCCCTTAGCATACCATCTAATTATGTTTCAATCAATGGCTCAACAAGAAGCATCTTAGACTAGGGCTTTATCGCACTGATGTCGTATTTTCATGAGTGAATTTCATATGCAAGTACTCTATCATACCATGACAGGATGATGAATAAGGAGATGGAGAAGGGAAACATTCTAGAAGACATATTTTTAGGTGATTATGCACGCTAATTAATCAAAAGAAAGAAAAAGGATACCATTTTGTGACCATAACTCAAGACCTAATATCCCTGAAGACTCCTTACTCCTAAGCCATATGGAGGTGCATATAAGAGCATTCCAAAGAAGGCATATAACAAGGCGCGATAAGAATGGATTGACATTTCCATGTCATCAAGAAGTTTGTGTCAGTAGTGTCATGTCATGAGTCATCATATGCCACATCATTCTTGTGGACTATGTAATTTATTATTTGAAAATGTATTGTAAAGTGGAAGTCCAAAGGACATGTATAGAATATGAAAATTCATGTAAAGTTGAAAAGTTATAAGAATTCAAACAGTCATGGGGGTAATCAAAGAGTCATAACGGAGGTGAAGCATCACCCCATTGGTTATATATACACTCTCAATGTATGAGAAAAGGAATTCTCGCTTTGGCTCCTCCCACAAGGCATTAGAGAGACAATATATTTATTTTAAGGAGCAAGTGGTGGCTCCAACGCTCCACTATTAGAGCTAGTGGTATTCGTTGTATATATGTGTCTTGGGAATTTTACTTAATAAATGATTCTTGGTGGCCAGCACATTCTTTATGCATGGCTTATGAATATTTGTTAGACTATTATGAGAATTTTTATGGTTCATGTTTGATTTCAAATGTACTAAAGTAGTTGAACTAATTTGGTTATTTTAGTGCTTATCATATTGAGAATGTGTTGTGGTGGTTGCAATGCCCATCGTATTTTTGTGGACTATTCTGTTGGATTTTAGGAAGATATCTCTTATTTGTGTGTGTTTCTACCAGAGTGGTACTATTACCTCTCTCTCAGACGCTCACATTCCTTTCCCTTTGTAGTAGAAGAACCTTGACACACTTACACTTACAACCGAACACTCACCAGGCACACTTATTTTTTGAAGGCACATGTGTTCCTCTCTCTTGTTGACAGTTAAATCCAAGGCAAATCTTTAAGAAATTGAAAACTTGGCCATATTCTAGATGGGGCTTTTATCCCAAATGGTGTGAGGTCTAATTGGGACCACATATCAGGGAGACCCCTTGAATGTTGGTAGGTCCAACACCGTCAACATTTCTGGCACTAGAAGGAGTGAAACTAGATATTTGTTGTTGATGACCTCACCCACCCTCACCATACATCTTTCGGTCAAGGCAGAAATACTCCCAGCACCTCCCCTACTCATATTCCCGAAATTGGTGGAGCTTCTCAGCCTGATCTTGAACAAATCTGTGAAATATGTTACGATCACATTTGAGCCATCAGGCCTATAAGCCATAAGTTTGCAAAGGCCATTGGACTAATTCCTAGAGTACACAATCTACCTTGTTTTCCAAATAAGAACACAACCACTCCTATCAGGATAGTGGTTTCGACAGTCAAATATCTAGTTCTCACCACCCTTGAAGAACTAGCAGAAAGTGCAGAGAAACCAGAGCAACCTCTATATTTCAACGGAAGTGACACAGGCAAGATTATACTCTCAGATGATACTTTCCGCAAGTTAGGCGGTGAAGGAGAAGAAGAAGATCCATCAAATTATGGATTGTTGACACCTAATAATTGGTGTTGGGTGAATATATGTAAAATAGTGTAAATAGAAAATAAGGAGAATAGGAATTGGATTTAAGAGATCTGTGGTTTGTATCTTTTGGCTTAGTTACCGGAGAATCCACAGAATGAACCATTTTTGTGTCAACGTTTCAAATCCCAACTGGGATCCATCATCAGGACTTATGAATGATGATAAAAGAAGAGCTGCTTAGAAGGAAATAAATAATAATGAGGATAATAAATTTAAGGATCAGCAGAATGTCTGCTTGAATATTTATTTTTAATTTATTTATTTTTTAATTTTATTATTATTTATTTTTTTTTTAATAAATTATTTTTATTTTTATATAAAACTCAACAGTAAAAATAAAAATAATTTATTAAAAAATAAATAATTAAATAATAAATAAATATTCAAGCAGACATTCTGCTGATCCTTAAATTTATTATCCTCATTATTATGTATTTCCTTCTAAGCAGCTCTTCTTTTATCATCATTCATAAGTCCTGATGATGGATCCCAGTTGGGATTTGAAACATTGACATAAAAATGGTTCATACTGTGGATTCTCCGGTAACTAAGTCAAGAGAATAGGAATATGAAGAGACGCTAGGATATGAATCCAAAGAGTCTCTCCCTCCATGTATATATCTATCATCAGCCTTAATGGAAAAACACAATTCTTTTGAGGAGTTACCTCCTAGCCTGACATGGTATCAGAACTAGATCAATTTTTGGCTTCCCTTTCTACCCTTGTAACTTCCTTGGAACTCCCTTCTATCATTTTGTTTCTCTGCAATCTGTCAAATCCCTGCGTAGAATTTGCAGTCTATTATTCGTTGGAGCGTGGTGTTGTATGTTGAATGGTATTGTGTTACTGTGGTTGTGTTGTTGGAGGATCAAATCAGTGTTGCCTAGAAGTGTTGTGGTGTGGTGAGCCTCCTCCATACACATTGAATCCTCCATGTTGTGCGAATGACATGTTGTATGTGAGAAATTTAGGTGGTATTACATTTCGTTGACTGTGTGTTATTGGTGTTATTTCGTTGGTTGAGTCGAACGGATTACCGCTCCTCCTCCCTACGACATCACACCATAGCTCAGTTTTGTGGCATCATGGTGCTCTTTTTCACTGGTGCTGGTGGTATGACATGGTATACCCCTCAACTCCTCGACTCCACTGTTAGTTATATTACCCCTCGACTCTGTTATTATCACCCATGGTGGCTCTCACATCACACATCTCCGATATGTCATATAACATTGACTCCCAGTCATACGTTGACCACTCATATAACTCCACATACCTGTGGCTTTGTTGAATGGTATATAACCCCTCCATACCACCTTCATTGAATGGTATATAACCCTGCCTTACCGCCTCCCCATACCATGCTCTCTCATTATATAACGTTGTCCTATGTTACATTGATTGTTGTGGTATTTCCTTCGCATATCACTTCTCTCACATTCGAGTCTCTTGAATGATGAATTCTCATACTCTCGCTCCCAAACAACCGCTCACATTACAATATTTTGAATTACGACCATACCACCACTCCCAAACAATGCTTTGTCAAATAATACCTCCCACTTATAACTTTTCTCCCCTCATACGTTGCCTCCCCTCATATACTCCCTCCCCCATATACTTCCTCCCTTATATACTCCCTCCCCTAAATAATACCTCTGATATATCTATATATATATATATAGATATCAAAATTGTAATTTTTTACAAAATTAGCACCAAAAGTGCATTTTTTGTGAGAAGAAGTACATTTGTTTTACACAGTACACATATTTTAAAATGCATTCATTGATATTTAATGTTGGAGTAGTTATCTTGGGAAAAGAGAAATATTTTGAATGTTCAAGGAAGATAAACCACGCTCTCATTTTCAATGAGTTTTGGAAAGGAGTTTGTGTAGGAGAAGGAGATAATGAACTTGAAAAGCCCACCTCAAATAAGGGGATTTCAATTTGGGAAAATAAGAACAGTAAGGCATATGCCTTGATTGTAGCATCTGTAAATGAAGAGGCAATTCACCATATTTCACCATTTTCAAATTCCTTTGAAGCCTTACAAAAGTTGAAGGAATTGTATGACTCACACTCTGAACTTGAAGTTGTCAAATTGATGATTAAATTTTTCAGTCTTGAATTGAAAATGATGACCCACTTCCTTTAGCATTAGAAGTAAGATCCATTATGCATGATATAAAATCCACTGGTGTTCAAATAGACATTTCTCTCATAGATTATGTCAAGGCATTATAGCCCACTTATTCAAATTATCTTGATTCAGTGCAAGCAAGTGGAAAGCTCAAGGAGATTACCTTTGACTCCCTTGAGAAGAAATTTGCTAAGAGAGAGAAGGATTTTCAGAAGAAGAAAACTCTTTATTATTCTAAATAAGCTAAGTTTCTTACACATAGAGAGAAGAATTCTACACAAGGTTCTTCTAGAGGAAGAGGTGGCCGAAGAGGAAGAGGAAAACAAAATTTTAGAGGCATGGGGGTATACAATTCAGAGGAGAAAAGTTTGGTGTTCATTGGATACATTGCAACATATATGGACATGATGCATCCACATGTAAGTTTCCTTGGGAGATAATTGAGAAGGAAATAAATGAAGCCAAAGGTAAAACCAACGGAAAAGGGAAATGTAAAGCAAATGAATCCACTCACTATGTTGGGGCACATTGCAATATTGGAGTAACTGAAGACTTATATAATGCTTCACATTCTTCTTGGAAAAATGATTGGTTGCTTGATTTAGGGGAAACTTGCCACATGAATTTTAGAAGATATATTTTTTTAAGAATTCATTGACAATGTTGATGGAGCAATATACTTTGCAGACAATTCAAAACTCAATTCATCAGGGCTTTCCACAATCAGGCTCAAACAACCTGGTCTTCCAGAGTTTCTTCTGCATGATGTTTGATATCTCTCGGAGATGAGGAGAAACTTGTTTTCTATGGTTCACATCTGCTAAAAAGGAAACTCCATTCATATGTTTTATGGAAATTTTGAGGTCAGAAAAGCATCAGATCACTCACTTTTCATGAAAGGGATAGAAGAAGAAAGACTTCTGAAGTTACAAGGTACCTCTTCTCATGCACAAAACTTCTCATACAGTTCTCATTATGATGAAGGTACATTTCCATCCAAGTCTTTTATGGCATGCTAGATTTGGAAACTTGAATTATGACAACATTCATATGTTGAAGAAAAGTGGTGTTACTGGTTTACCTACAATTCCTAGGAAACTTAAGCAATGTGATGTTTGTATCTTAGGAAAGCACAACAAACAAACTTTTCATGATTCACATTCCATAGCACATAGAAAACTTGAAATTATTCATTCATACTTATGTGGCCCAATGCTTGTTCCTTCTACAAATGGAAATAAATATATGATGACATTTATTGATGACTACAACAGACTGTGTTGGGCTTATTTATTGAAGAACAAATCTTATGCTTTTCAAACATTCAATAACTTTCACGCATGGATTGAAAACAATCTCATATTGGCTATATTCGCACTGATAATGGAAAATAATACACTTCAAATGAATTTGAAAACTATCTTTGCCAGCACGGGATCAAACATCAAACAATTGTGCCTTATAATCCCCAATAGAATGGAGTGGCTGGAAGAATGAATAGGACAATCTTAAATATGGTACATTCCATGATGTTTTTAAAGAATGTACAATTGATTTTTTGGCCTGATGTAGTTCTATGTGTTGTGTATGTAAAGAATAGGTGTCCATATAATTTTATTAGAAACAAGACTCTTTACGAAATGTGGTATGACTACATTCCTTCGGTAAAGCATCTCATGGTCTTTGGTTCCACTTGTTATGCCTTGATACCTAAGGAACAAAGAAAAAAACTTGGTGCAAGGAGTCATAAGTGTATCTTCTTGGGGTATTCAAATACCTCCAAAGCATACTATCTCTATGATGAAGTTAATAAGAAGTTTGTAGTGTCTAGAGCTGTGATTTTTCTTGAATCTTCCAAGGTTTACAATGTTGTTGATTGGCAGCTTGATCTCTTGGATAGATTTGGACATGCCAAGTCTTTTCAATAATTTGATAATGAGATTCCACATCTTGAAGGGGGAATTCCTATTCTGGATAAATCTATGGAATCTTCTTTTAAAATACTTTCTCCCCTGCATGAAGATCCAACCACTGATCAAGATGACACTTTGAGTGATTTTATTGACAAAATTGGGAGACTAAATATTGACTTAGCCCCAACTCATTCAACTGAGAATCTTGAGATATCTCAAAAATCTCCTCCAAAACGGCTGATAAAGACACTTGAAAGTGTTCATCCTAATGAGGTTAGAAAGATAGGAATAATAAGTTCAACCAGACAAAATGGAGGTGATGTAGATGATTCTGATTCACCTATTTATATGGATGTTTCTTACGATTTTTAACTGAATTTGTCTACATATTTTGAACCAAATTCCTTTAAATAAGCCTCTTTTCACGATGAATGGAAAAAAACAATGCATAAAGAGTATGATGCCTTGATAAAGAATGACACTTGGAAGTTGGTTGATCCTCCATTGGGAACCAAAATAATAGGTTGCAAGTGGGTGTACAAGAACGAGTATAAAGCTGATGGCTCACTTGACAAGCACATATCCTAGCTTGTGGCAAAAGGATTTTCACATAAGGAAGGGGTTGACTATGAGGATTCTTTTTCCGCCACAACGAAATAGGCTACCATCCAGACACTCTTTGCCCTGGAAGCTCAAAATAGTTGGAAATTCCATAAAATGGATGTAAAAAATTATTTCTTGAATGGAGATCTAAAAGAGAAGGTTTTTGTGTCCCATCCAGAAGGATTTTTTGTGAAGGGTCAAGAACATAAAATATGCAAGCTTATAAATCCTTGTATGGCCTCAAGCAAGCATCGTGAGCCTGGCACGAGAAGTTAACTGAGCACCTTCTGACACTCAACTTCAAACATTATGATCTTGATGATGCAACTTTGTTTGTCAAGAAAGTTGGAAAAATGGTTGTATATCTTGTGGTCTATGTAGATGATATTTTTATGACAGGGAAAATGAGAGCTATATTGAATCCATAAAGAAGGACTTGAGTAAAGGTTTTGAAATGATAGACTTTGGGTATGTTCACTATTATCTTAGTATTGAAGTAACTCAACATCCGAAGTTTATATTCCTCTCTTAGAAGAAGTACATTGGAGATCTATTGAACAAGCTTGGCATGGCTAAGTGAAATCCTTTGAGTAATCCAATGGAACATAACTTAAAGCTCACATACATTGAAGGAAAAGAATTTTAGGATGCAACAAAGTATAAACAACTTGTATGAAGTCTCAACTACCTTACTCCTACGAGACTAGACATTTCATTTGTTGTTGGATTCATTTCTAGATTTATGCAAAGCCTTGTGATAGATATTGGTCTGCTACAAAAAGAGTTCTAAGGTACTTTAAGGGAACTTGAGACTTTGGACTTAAGTATAAATAGGTGGGAAACTTCAGCTTTATTTAGATACTTTGATTCAAACTTTGACAGAGATAAAGAAACTGAGGTATCTACTTCAGGTTATGCTATGAGTCTTGGATCAAGAGATGTCTCCTGGAGGTCACTTAAACAATAAGTTCCAATTGATTCGACAAAAGAGGCAGAATATGTGGTGGCAGTTGAAAAAACAAAGGAAATTTTGTGGCTCAGGAAAATTATGGAATATTTTCAAGTGAAACAAAAGCATTCAACTCCACTCATGATTGAAAATATTTTTGCAATAAAGTTGGCCAAGAACCCAAAGTTCCATGATCGAATGAAGCACATCAATACAAAATACCATCTAATTCGACATCATGTTGAGGCCAAGACAATCCATCTATTCCATTGTTCCATAAATGAGTAGATTGCAGACATCTTCACCAAAGCTCTTGGAAGAGAAAAGTTTGAAAGATTTAGAATGATGCTTGAATTCACCAACATCCCTTCAAATTAAGGGGGGGAATGTTGACACCTAATCATTGGGATGGGGTGAATATATGTAAAATAGTGTAAATAGAAAATAAGGAGAATAGGAATATGAAGAGACACTAGGAGATGAAGCCCAATATTCTCTCCCTCCATGTACATGTCTATGATCAACCTTAATGGAAAAGCATAATTCATTTGAGGAGTATAGAGAGAAATATGTGGTAGATAAATATCTATATTGGATGACTTAGGGCCCCTTTGCATTGTTGGGTGTATTACACAAGATGTCGAGGCACCCAGAGAAGTTTTTCATGAAGTATGACCCTGACAAAGCAATGAAAGCGGAGGACCATTTGGACAAATTTTACCTGCATCTTCAAATTCTTGAGGTACGTTATGATGATGTTACATGTAGACTTTTCCTGTGTACCTCAAATGGCAGAGAAGTTGTATGGTATATATTGGCCTAGGATGGGCTGACCCAGGTTCAATTCTTTACTGCACACCAACAAAACCCTCAATCACTATCCCTTTCGAAAATGACTTGCAAGCAAGTTGCATTCTCACCCGAAGTGACTATGGGAGGATGTAGAACCAGGTTTTTACAACCTCAAGGAATACTACGATGTGGTAATGTGGTATTTTCTTGTGATTTAACATTTATAAACTACTTCACATTCATGAACTACTTCACACTTATATATTACTTCGCAAAATTACATCCATCATTTAAACATATCATAAACATCCATAAAATTCACATTACTAAAATAAAGTACAGATAATAAGAACATCAACACATGAAGACACACATTTTCCGTGGTTCATCCAAATGTGGGACTACATTCACAAGAACTATTTCTTATAATAGAGAATTTGGTACAATAAATGTTGGGCATCTGATCCCCTGCAACTTGGTTTTGGGGCTCAAAGCCAAAGTTTTGGTCAAAGTTTTTGTAAGACTCTGCGAATTCTAGGTGCGGAGCACAAAGTATAGGATGAGTCATAGGGCTGTCCACCCTAAAATATTGTAATGTAATGTAAAGTCATGTCGTCATACCCATGGTCCGCAAACCATGGGAGTGTATAAATAGAGTGAGGCTCTAAGTGTAAATATAGAAAATTATCGAGAAAGAATGAAGAATCAATAGGAATATTATGAGTTGTAGATCTAAGTCTTGGGTTGTAGAGTAGGAAAAGGCTCTACAGCTGAGAGTGTAGAGGCCTAGTAGATTTCGCAACTAAGTGCGCGGACCCCTGCATCTGAGTGCATAAGGTAGTGTCGAGTCTGTAATTGGGATTGAAGATTAATAAAGAAAGGTTGATTCTAAATACTATGTATCTGGGTTTCCTCTTACTTTTATGCATTTATATTGTTTGATGATTGCGCACACTTATATGAATGTTGAATGATAAATAAGAATACTGGGCTCACACAGATAAGTTAAGTACTATAATAATAAGGCAGTAAGTGGAAGGATTCAGGGTAATACTTTCTTTGTGCTACAAACAGATTTGCACGAAGGCAACTTCACGATTACAAGGGATAGGTAGCTGCACGAAGCAACATGTGTGAAGGGTCGAACCATGATCCTCCAAAAAATCATCAAGACATCCCTAGGGTGCGGAAACCTGGTTCCATCACCCTCCCATACTACCTCGGATGAGACCTCAGTCTATGGATGCGGACTGTTGCCGAAAGGGCTAGTATTTTTGGGATTTGTTTGGCTAAATCACCTCCAAACCTGGTTCAGGCCCCAACAAGCCAACAAATGGTTCCATTGTCGGGACCAGGATTTGCATAAGGGATGTTTGATGTCATGCCACTCGAACCCAACAAAGAAAGAAATTGAAGAGTGGTTGGACAAGAAGATTAACAAGTCCATGACATAGGAAAACAAAACTCCGCCAGTATCTAAGGAACAGTGGTTGGATCGCTACTTGTATACGAAAATGGACGAAATTTTCTTTGCGTCCTTTCCTTCTGAGTTATATGAGTGGATCGCGAAGTTATAGATAGCCAAGGAAGGTTTAGGCTCGATAAACCAATAGTGTGGACTTCGAAATTAGTGCGCAGACTACAGCATCAGAAGATAAGATTGTGCAAGTTGTGGACCATTGGCTCGACCAGATAATAGGAGGATTTATCACTGAGTTTATGGTAGACACGACCGTTAGCTACAGTGAGGCAAAAAGATGTTTTCTCAAGGGACCGCGAGGTAAGTATATTAAATCTTTGAACACTTGGATTAAGATGTTATTGTGTGAAAAGCGGGTTATGCGAATAAATTAACATTTGGGACTACTTGGAGCGAGAAGATCTACAAAAGCAGAAGTAGTGAAGAATTAGATAACAATCCCTTAATTTCACCCTCAAGGGAGAGTGAGGACAAGCTTGTGAAGGTTTCTCCAAGAAGCGCGGTTAGTTTGATAAGGCAGCGAATTCTTCCTTTACCACCTCCACCCACACCACCATCTGTTTCACTCCCCTCGCCTCCATCTCCACCCACTCCACCTCCGCCACCCCCATAGTTCAGTATGGCGAGCGTGATCAAACTACCAGTATTCAGAGGAGTAAGGAATGAAGATCCGGACCAATTCTGGTTCGTGGTAAGAGCGATATGGGAAGCACAAGGTGTCACAGATGATAATATTAAGAAAGCCACGCTGGTAAGCGTGTTGTAGTATCACACGTTGACATGGTATATCAAGCATTATAATGACCACCCAAATGCAGGAATTGTAGAAATCCATGCTACGCTGAATATGGAATTTAGGAGGCCAAAGTCAAAAACACAATCAATCATCAAGTTTAAAGAGATTGTGATGCTTCCAGGCAAGCCCCCCTAGGATCTCGATCAAAGGCTGAAGAGTGTGATTCATGAAGCCAATATGACGTTGACAGATGGACAACATTGCACATGGTTTGTAGCATCTCTGACACTGCACTTGAGGACAATGTTGTCATAGCAGAAACTTTCCACCTAGGCCGAAGCATTGGAAATGGAAATGAGATTACATGAGACCCCTATACAAGACCCTGGATTGGGAGTACAAAAATTCCACTCGTAGCTATAGAATCTATGCCTGGAAATGCAGAGTTCGAAACAAGATAGGGCACCTCAGCCAGAGGCGCGTGAGGAAGTATGGTGCATAAAATGCAAAGGCCAGGGCCATGACAAAGATCAATTTCCAATGTTCGTGAACTACTTGGTAGGAGGAGGGTTGATGCCATTGAGATTAGAGGCACAGGCAGGGCCGAGTGTGGCACCTGATTTATGGTGCGCGATCTATTAGATAGGATGGAAACGCACTACGGATAATTATCATTTGTCGTTGAAGTATATGCAGACATCCCAACAATTGTTTTTTAATTTCTCTAGGTTAGTAGGCCATGATAAACAGACTTGCCACAGTTACGAACTAATGATGGATCAGACTCCTGCCTATACAGCGCAGACCGAAACACGAACCCTTGACCCAAATGCGGAGATGGTGTGCGCTAGATTTCAAGGGCGCGATCGAGGACGAGGTGGAATGGGACCAGGAAGGAGTCGCGGACAGATAATTTGTTACAATTTCAGAGGGCCAAGACACTATGCCTGTAATTGTACCAACTCGACAAGGATATCATGTTTGTATTATGCTCAGTTTGATCATGAGATAGAAGAAAATCCTTCATTGATCACAAGGATGTGCGAAAAATGGGTATTCCAGCCCCCTCCGACTCAGAATATACAAATGATGAGGTTTGAGCCGCATGAAGAAGACCCAAATGTAAACATGATGCTCAGAAGTGGTATGACCATGGGAGATGATAAGGGGAAGCAGCCAGAAGAAAATATATGGGTTCGCAAGGCTCCTACAAAGGAACCTGAGTTTGACTTAGAACACACAAGGGAAACATTCATGGAAGCTAAGAAGAGCTTCACGTAGGCCTCCACTTCAGGTAGTAAGGATCAACTACAACAAGGAATGGATTCTTCAATGCTCACTACCTTTCTAGAGACATGCATGAAACTATTGCACTATAGCAAAGCAGTTAAAGGACTACAGGAACGGATCACCAGGCGCGCAGGGTTAGGAGAACTGCGCATGGTCTGGAAACTGGGGAAGCATGCATTGCGCACTAGAAGGGAAATGAGGTTGACTGTGCAGATTGGTGAGTATGAAATGGACCAGGTAATCTTAGACTTGGGTTCGGACGTGAATGTATTACCAAAGAAAACATGGGAATGCATGGGTAGACCCACGTTACAATGGTACCCTATTCAATTACAAATGGAGAACCAACAGAAGATTTTTCCCATTGGAATATTGCAAGGGGTAACAGTAGATATTAAGGGTGTGAGCGCGCAGGTGGATTTTAAACTGATAGAGATTTTCGATGATAGTAACCCATATCCCGTGTTGCTAGGAATAAACTGGGCCACCGATATGAACAGAGTCATAAATCTGAAGAAGTGCAAAATGATCTTCAAGAAAAAGTCACTACGCGTAGTAGTACCACTAGATTTAGTCGAAGGAGCGCATTACATTGAACCAGTGCACGATGATGATAGTGATTATGATCTTGATTGTATTTACAAGATAGCTGCGTGAGACTAGGATTGGGTGAATCTGAATGAAGATGGGAGAATCTCGTGGGAGATTGAAAGCTCCTACACTTCATATTCAGACGAAGAAGTAGAGTGATGGAAGAATCGGTTGCATGAAGTAACAATGCTTAATTGCAACATGATGGTTAGATTAATGCGTTGCATGACAACGGAGGCAAGGGAGTTGTCGACATATGATGGATTGTTAGCGATGGATGAATTTATGAGAAAATTTGAAAGCGCAGTTACCAGAACAGTAGTGGTTTGATGCGCTAAAGTGGGCACTGCACGCAACACCCGCACGATGGTGGGGTACGCATCAAGGAAATTTTAAGGACTAGTGTAGGTGTAGAAGGATGATCTGCCTACATTTTGGGAAACCCTAGATTCGAATGAAAGTTAGTCCGCAAGGGCAGAACAACTTGCGTGCCCACCTTTATCAATGTGTACAGACATATGATGTACACCCCAACTCCAGAATAGAAAGTCGGAGCAAATCGCAGTAGTAGAAAAGGCAATGCACACTACAAATTTTCCTTGGAGAAGCACTCAATAGGGTGTGCGGAGTCCTGAACAAGGTTCACCAGGAGAGACTAACTAATTGGGACCTATGCATGCCAGCAGTTCAATGGGCCTATAGGACCATGTGCAAAAATCTAAGTGGGAGATGATTCCAAAGATGTGGAACAAAGTCGAAGCCATAATTTTGGAAGAAAGGAATCCACACGTAATAACTCCCACATTTGGGATAGTACGCGAAGACCGGGATGAAGGAATCACACAACTATGTGAGGATGAACATATAAGGATTCAGGAAGCCATTCGACGAGGGAACCTTAGACTTTGCGAACTTAAAGAATATCGGGTACGATTGAGGAAGAAAAGCATGTTGATGGACACTGAGATCAAAAAACTGGAACACAAAATCATGCAATCATGTCTCATCGATAAACCTAGGTAAGATATGAATATCCATACCACTGCATTAGAAGTTTGTCGCCGAGAGTTTATGACTCTACTACCATGGTTGCGACCGCACCTTATCAACTGTAGTAACCAGGGGAGCACACCACGTAAGGTAAAACACACGGTGCTGACTGTCGCGAGGGTAATTGAGGAGTGCCCATGGACTAGACTGAAAGGCGAATTGAAGTCTCGCACAGGTGTTGCAACCACCTGACTAGGCATAGGGAGCACAGTCTCAGCACTCTAGGCAATTGAAAGAGAGCGCAGGACTCTAAAAGAGTCTATGAAGGAGCTACGTGATAAGGTGGTTGCGCACAGGATCAGCATGACACAAGGGTCGTGCCTGCACATAGGGGGCTGCACTACCACACGGGTAGGATGGGAAGTGACTGTTGGTGTCACTATTCATGACAAGGTGTCCAATTTAAGATAAAAGGGAGCGGGTTGTGGGAAATTAAGACACAAATTGAGAGATAGATTTGGGATGATCTACTACCAAGAAAGCATTAATGACTCAAGTGGGGGGAGCGGTCAAATTCAAATTCAAAAGACGTTATAAAACCCCAAGGACTAGCCACGAGACAACACTTGGTTTGAGATTTGAGCAGTTGTAGAGTATTGAGTGTCGAGCAATCTTACCATCTTTGCGTACGCAACAGAACATATCTCGTGCAAACATGATGACTGCTACCAAGCCAAGTGTGAGCTTTGCCGAAGATACCACTGGCGAGGTTGTGTAGCGCATATGATCCATGAGGAGCCCGGAGATGTGATGGTTGCGCCAGAAGTTCCAAAATCACCACAGATGCTGCAGCCGAAGAAAGATAAACAGACTATGGGACCAGTCCACGTGTCCCTAAGAAACCTGCGGTTCGGCAAGATATCAATGGAAGAAAAGGGCAAGGTTGTCACCATTGAATCAGACGAAGAGGAGGAGGATTTACAGGCTCTAATTGATCAATTAGAGGAGCAAGAAGACGTGGAAGAGGACGTCCCACCAATACCTTTTGCAGAGAAGTTACCAGAGTACATCCCTTAACGGAAAGGGAAAGCTAAGGTGCCCAAAGACCTAAAGGCCACAAAGAGTATGCTCCAGACCCCACTCCTCCTCGACGGAATTATTTTTGAAGGTTCGCTCCTAGGCCAGGTGCCTACCCTAAAATTTGAAGATTGGGACCTCACAGACAGTAAGAAGTTCCTGCACCTAACGATGGAGAGCTTGATGAAACAAAATGCGGAGGGGCCAGTAATCATGTTGGAGACGCGAAAATGGATGTGCAGTGTGGCACAGGCTAGGTTACTTCATCTACAATGGATACCCCACTTTCACTGCGCGCCCATCACTATTTTCGTCATCAGGTAGTTGTTGTGCTTAGTGCATGATGGGTATCTATGGCTAGAGGAGCCTATTCCCATCACGGCCACCCTCATTCACCAGATTTCTTGACTTTCTTGTAAGGGAAAGGACCCTGCGATGATAGCGGGAAAAAGCAGCGATTTTGCTCTCGTAGAAGCCATGAAAACTAAATACAAGTTGGAAAAGAAGAAGTGAGGCTATGTGATCACAAGTATCAAGGACAAAGGAGTGCGCGTAGCCACCCAGCTCCTAGCCGGAAAAGTAATGTGGAAGTGTCGCACCAATGAAGTACCAGCACCTGTGGTTGCACTAGCCAAATAATGCGCGGAGGGGGTCCAATTCAACTGGGTTGAGTTCCTCTGTGAGGAGTTTTTGACAAACTGCAAGGAGGCCCAAGAGTAGGGTAAGACCTTCCACTACGCGTGGTTGCTCTTATCCATCTTTTTGGTAGCGGTCGAACTACTGGAAGATAGCCAGTTCCCGAATATCGACTGGGACCTACCTAAGGCCACCAAGTACGCTTTGCTCTGAACCACTAAGGACGTGAAGCGGATTGGCAAAACCAAGATTTTTTGAGTGCTGAGGGAGGCGAGCATCCGAATGTGGATCAATCAAAGACCACGATTGTCTCCCACAGTGTATGCCACTCTGCAGAGCTTTGCAGAGTTTAAAGTGGACATGCACAACCTTTATGTCTAGACGTATAAAGATCTGGTAAAGGAATGGACGAAGCTCCTGTTCATTGCTACTGACAACACCATCTTTGCGTTGTTGGAGACATTGCCTCCAAAGTGGTGCACCCTAGATTTAGCAGGAATGGAAAGGGCCACAGCCCAACAAAGGAAGGAGGACGCCAATGTGCAACTGGCCGAAAATAGGCACCAGGAAAAATCAGCAGTAGAGACAGCTCCACAGCAACAGATGGTCGATGCAGTAGCAGCAGCACAGATAACAGAAACAACAATAGCACCAATAGAAGAGGCCGAGGAGGGCCATGAGATGTCCACAGGGTAGGGGGCTGAGGACATAGACCTGGACGAAGAATGCGCGAACCCAGAAACCACCTCACAACATTGAAATGGCTGCGTGTCCCTGAGAGGCCGGTCCCCAGAAAAAAGGTTAAGGCATCGAAGACATCCATCAACCCGACCACGCAAAAAAAGATCGATATGGAACAACTCAACCTGCAGCGTGATGAAATGATTATGTAGACTCAGATAATGGAACAGGCAGTAGACAATGCTTGTTGAAACATCCTGGAGTTGGCCATCCCAGCAGATCTTCCAGTAGCAGAGCGGATCCACCGATTGGCGACCAGAGTCCACGAGGCCAAGGCAGAAATGATGAAGGTTCAGTTGGAGCTAAATCTATAGATCGTCGAGCTGCAGTTGAAGGCACAGCCATCCACTCCCCCAGAAGTCAGAGAGCAGCGCGCCCATGCTATCCAAATAGGGCTGGAAGAAATAGGACGGGTGGTACAAGACTGTACCAGTATGTTGGATCAAGCGCTTTCCACTCTTACATCATTACAGGAGGATCCCAACATACAGCGCCTAGAAACAGAGGTGTGTGAGTTGCAGGAGCAGTATGATAGTGTCTGAGGGACTGCGCAGACAGTTGTCCTCACTCAACAACTTGTGAAAATGCAGCAAGCAAGGGCACTGAAGGAGAAGGTGGACGTCGCGCGACAAAAGGAAGCAGTACTTAAAGCGCACATCCAGCCATGGATTGATGAAGCTTTCACAGTCACAGCGAATATTGAAGGAAATATCACACAGATGCAAGGAATTTATGCACTTAGGCAGTTATGTGACCCTTCTAAGGAAGCTTTGGAGCAACATGTGCAACAGATACAACAAACAGCAGAACAGTGCATCACGGACCTCCGAGCAATGTGGGACCTTCCAGACGGACTCTCCGCCAAGATCGCCACACCGACTCAGTGACTCGAGGGCAAGTCATGATGTTTGCTTTGGGGGCATGTTGGGCATCGGATCCCCCGCAACATGGTTTTGGGGCTCAAAGCCCAAGTTTTGGTCAAGGGTTTTGTAAGACTCCGCGAATTGCGGGCATGGAGCGCGAAGTATAGGATGAGTCATGGGGTTGTTCGCCCTAAAATATTGTAATGTAATGTAAAGTCATGTCGTCATACCCATGGTTTGCAGACCATGGGAGTGTATAAATAGAGCGAGGCTCTAATTGTAAAGATAATGAATTAGTGAGAAAGAATGAAGAATCAATAGGAGAATTTTGAGTTGTAGATCTAAGTCTTAGGTCGTAGAGTAGGAAAAGGCTTTGCAGTTGAGTGCGCAGAGGCCTAGTAGAGTCTACAGCTGAGTGCGCAGGGCGGTGTTGAGTCTATAAACGAGATTGAAGATTAATAAAGAAAGGTTGATTCTAAACAATGTAAACTTTGAAACGGGAACTGATATTGTTACCCGTTTTGTAGAGGTGGCAAAAAAATGACCCGATTTTCAAAAGTGTTGATGCAGAATACACATGTTTTTTTAAGAACATGGTTTTTGGAACTTTAATTTTTTTCATGTGAATTAAGTTTTAGAATGGTAGTGAATGGTAGTGATTTTCATCCTTATTTTAAAAAGTGAGTATTCTGCATCACACCCTTTTTTTAAAAGACCTATTTTTTGACTTTAAATTTTCTAGTGTGTGAAATGTAAAAAATTATTTTCTAAATTTGATAGTTTTTGAAGTCATCATTGTATTCATATTTTCTTGTTCTCTATCTTAATTTTTTTTTTTTTTAGTGGGGTTTTTATTGTTTTGCGTTTTTAAATTAGAAAGTCGATAGTTTGAATTTTAGATAATCTACATATTTAGACATCCTTAATTAATTTTTCAATCCACATGAAATAATTGTTTCTAAAAAACAACATTTTTTAACAATGGACATAAAAAATAACCATTTTTAACATAAATATAACAAAAAAACTAAACGTTTTGATAATTTTTTGCTAGAATTAACATGTCAAAATCACAATTTTTATACAAAAATATTAACTAAAAATGGTCAAATAATAGTTTTTTTTATGAATTTCATGTCAAAAAGATAATAATAACTACTTTTTTTTTTTTAAATAATGATTAACTTAAAAATCAATGCAAAAATCACATATTACCAATATTGAACGTATAACAACCCTAATTGAGTGTTTATTCTTCTCATAAAATGTCAAAGTCAAAACATTGCAAAGCTTGAGTTACAAGCATAACTTAAATTTAATCAAGAATGTCACGTAATCCAAACTCTTCGTCCTCTAGAGTTTCATAATTGTCCTCTTCCACAATATTTTCTGTTTCATTTTGCTCATTTTGCTCATTTTCCTCTTCTAATGGGTCTTTCATGTCTGCAAATCCCCCAATATATGTCTTTCCATACATTCCATGTAATGGTGGTTGGGGTTCCTTTGCCTTTTTTGCCACACGTGATTCACTAAAGTCCCCTTTCTTCAACCCAATTTCTTGCATTGCATCTGGAAGAAATTGAAGAGCATTAATTCTTTGCTGAATGAAATTGCATTGTAATGGATCTTTCTCAATTGCAATGCAATTTCTTCCTTTTTGAAGGTAGCATGCTAGTGTTGTACCTAATTATCAAGCACAAAAAAATAATGAAGTAAATTAGTACAATGACATATTAATTAAAAAAAAGAACATATTGAAATTCAATTCCAAGTGGCAAAACGTACCTGAGCCACCCCCCCCGGCCACCCCCGCCCGGGCCGCCCCACCTCCCTCCCCCAGCCGGGCAGGCCCCCCCCCCAGCCGGGCCGCCCCCTCCACCCCCCGGCCCCCCGCCTGGGCCGCCCCGCCCAACCCCTCCCCCCCCCCCCCCCCCCCCCCCGCCCGGGCCGCCCCCTCCCCACCCCCCGGCCCCCCGCCCGGGCCGCCCCACCCTCCTCCCCCTCCCCCTCCCTCCCCCGCCCAGGCCGCCCCACCCTCCTCCCCCTCCCCCTCCCTCCCCCGCCCGGCCACCCCCGCCCGGGCCGCCCCCCCTACCCCCCCCCCCCGCCCGGCCACCCCTCCCCCTCCCCCTCCCTACCCCGCCCGACCACCACCGCCCCCTCCCCCCCCCACCCCCCCCCCCCCCCCCCGCCCGGGCCGCCCCACCCCCCTCCCCCTCCCTCCCCCGCCCGGCCACCCCCGCCGGGGCTGCCCCACCCCCCCTCCCCCACCCGGGCCGCCCCACCGCTCCCGCCCCTCCCCCTCCCCCGCCCCCTCCCCAGCCTCGCCGCGCTACCCCCAGGAATCAACGCTCCGCCCCTCGGCCCGGGGGTGGCGCTACGCAGGCGGCCCGGCGATGGCGCTGCGCAGGCGGCGCCCGCACAGCGCCACCCCCGGGCCGCCCCGCCCCGCCCAAAGGGCGGAGCGTCGATTCCGGGAATCAACGCTCCGCCCCGCCCCGCCCGAGGGGCGGAGCGTCGATTCCGGGAATCAACGCTCCACCCCTCGGGCGGGGCGGGGCGGCACCCCCGGAATCGACGCTCCGCCCCTCGGGCGGGGCGGAGCGGCCCAGGGGTGGCGTTGCGCGGCGCGCCACCTGCGCAGCACCACCCCCGGGCCGCCCCGCCCCGCCCGAGGGGCGGAGAGTCGATTCCCCTCGGGCGGGGCGAGGCGGCCCAGGGTGGCGCTGCGCAGGTGGCGCGCCGAGCAGCGCCACCCCCGGCCGACACTCCGCCCCTCGGGCGGGGCGGGGCGGCCCGGGCGGGGGGGGGGGGCCGGGGGGGTAGGGGGCGGCCCGGGCGGGGGAGGGAGGGGAGGGGGAGGAGGGTGGGGCGGCCCGGGCGGGGGTGGGGGCCGGGGTGGGGAGGGGGCGGCCCGGGCAGGGGAGTGAGGGGGAGCGGGTGGGGCGGCCCGGGCGGGGGGGGCCCAGGGAGGGGGAGGGGTAGGGGGGTTGGGCGGGGCGGCCCGGGCGGGGGGCCGGGGGGCCGGGGGGTGGAGGGGGCGGCCCGGGTGGGGGGGGCCTGCCCGGCCGGAAAGAAAAATGATATTCTACTAGAAACATTAATGTGTTTTTCCTTAAAATTTAACTTTGTTTGAGACATAAAAAATTGGTTTTATTAGCATTGTTTAAAAAGTATGAAAATTGACCCTAAAAAAAAAATCATTATTCCAGTATCAACACTTTCGTTCTGAAGCTATATTTTGCAGGAAAATTTCGTAGAAAATTTCGTAGTCACTGCCATTTTTAAAACAACCGCAAAATTGACACCTAAAAAAAAAAACATCGTTCCAGTATACACACTTTTCGTTTTGAGCACTGTTTTTGTGGTTTTTTTGGGGTTTTTGGGCCAGAGTTCCCGTTTTGAGTTTATAGTTCTCGTTTCAAAGTTTACATTGTTTCTAAATATTGTATATCTGGGTTTCCTCTTACTTTTATGCATTTATATTATTTGATGATTGCACGCACTTATATGAATGTTGAATGATAAATAAGAATTACTAAGCTCACACAGATAAGTTAAGTACTATAATAATAAGGCAGTAAGTGTAAGGATTCGGGGTAATACTTTCTTCACGCTACAAACAGAGTTGCGCGAAGGCAGCTTCATGGTTACAAGGGATAGGCAGTTATGCGAAGCAGCGTGTGTGAAGGTTCGAACCGTGATCCTCGTAAAAATCATCAAGACAACCCTAGGGTACAGAAACCTAGTTCTAGCACCCTCCCATACTACCTCGGGTGAGACCTTAGTCCGCGCACGGTGGACTATTGCCAAAAGGGCTAGTAGTTTCAGGATTTTTTTTGGCTAAATCACCTCTGAACCTGGGTCAGGCCCCATCAAGCCAACAATAAACATTTCTTCTCCTGACCACACAACTGAGGTTATCTACGCACTAAGCTGTAGACCTAGGCCTTTGTACAATTATTTGTGAAGCTTGGCCCCTTTCTCCAAAGTACAGATCACAAAAATAAAACCATAAACATAGATCTGGATCCAATTGATACCTTCCTTCTTTATTATTCATCCCTATATATAGTATTACATTGAGGTATTACATCACTACATCACCATGGGACAAATAACATGGTTTCCAAAATACAAGGGATTATGGTCCAAAACCATTCAACTTTTACAATATTATATGATTTTACAAAAATGGAGGGGATTCACCGAGAAGCCCCTATACTATGCAGTGAGTTTGTTGTGTGGTCCTCATTGTGATCTGCTGCTCTGCTATGCAGTGCATTTCGTAATACATGAAATCCTTTTTACTGTGTGCTCGACCCACAAAATTCAGATTCCTTTCCCAAAATCTGGCCAATTTGGGCTATTTCCAACAAGCCCCCAACGCTCACACATGACTTGTCCTGAGTCACTCAGTTTCTTTTCCTTTGATCTTGTCTGCAATGTTGTTGTATGTCTTGTTGAATTGTCGAATAGTCTCTGACAGCTACTTTTCCTCATTGTGAACTTCTTCTAAAAATTCTTCTGTGACATGTTTTGCAACCTTCTTTTCCAACTATGTCTCCCTTTTTTGAAGCTGTTGAATCTTCTCATCCACTGCATGTGATAGCTGAAGGGCCTTATCCTGCCAAGGTTGAGTCCTTTCTATGAAACATTTATCCTCCTTCTTCAACTCTTCGATTTTATTTTCTATCTCCTTTGACTCATTAATTTTTGTGAGCCTCTGTGAGATTGGAAAAGTCTTCATAGTCGCTTGGCTCTCATCCATTTGATGTTTCTTATTCTACATTTCCTCCTGCAGTTTTTGAACATTTGGATCTTCCTATAGTGAAGTCCAAATTTGCATGCTTTCATCCAGAACTTTCCACAGTATTCGAATGCTACAGACATGTTGGCCATCCCTGTTTTTAAGTCAATCGCCCTCTATTCTCTTACCTCTTGCGGTGTAGTTGGCTACAACATCATTTGCAGCACACTGATCTACATCTCATACTTGAATTGCACTGCGACAAATTTTATACTTTTTCTCCTTGAATGCAAGTACAAGATTTGTAACCTTGTCTCCTACTGGCTCTTCTTCATGAACATCAAGGTACAAAATTCCGTTACATGTTATTTCCACTGTGTCCTTGAGCTTTTAATACTCTTTTGATATCTGTTCTTTTTCTTGTATTGTTTGCTCAAGCTTTTGCCACAGTGTAGCTCGCTTCTTTTCCACCTGTGTATTAAGTTGTGATGTTTGTTGTTCCCTTTGATTTAGTTCTTCTTGTAGGAATTTATAAGGTAAGTTCCTTAGATAGAACACCAAAGGACACTGCTCACAAACAGATCACAGATCAATACACCAGTATTCTTGACATGGTTAAAACACTCAAAGAGGGAAACAGCCCATGGTCTGAGCCAACACAACCACTTCAGGGGATTTATTAATTTAAAAGAAATGAAATTTACATAAGATTCTCTCATGAACGGTCACCTTACAAATGACCCCCCATGCTCTTTAAATAGAGATCATGGGCCAATCGGGTGTTAAGCCATGGATCAAGTTTCGGTAATACCGAGGAGAGAATGAACCTTTGGATCACTTCATGTCTAGAACATATTGTGACCATTGTATTGTAAGTTACAAAAGTACATATGAAAGAAACACACTTTACCTAACTCTACGCTAGACCAAGTTATACCTAACTATTTTTCCTATGTGTCGGAATATCCTAATATCCCCCCTTAAGAACAACTTGGGATAGGATTGAAGGATGTAAAAATATGACACAATAGGAGAAGGAAGGAGAAATTAGATCCTATCCCCCCCTAGTGACAAGTGTAGAAATTCTCACTGTAGATCAACCTGATAATGTAATATACTAAAGCAAAACACTTAATCTACTTCTACAATCAAACTTGTCGAAGCTTAATCGATTTGAGCAAGATCAAATAGAGCACATATAATAGAGAAGAAGAATCAATACACATGAAACACAGAAGAATACTCTGGGGAAAGTCCCAGCTAAAAACCCCGCTATTTGTATTATCATATAAGTGGAAATATCTCTGAATTACACAAGGCTTGAGCTCTCACAGCTATCCAGCTCTTAGTACAATCCCTCACTACTGCTCATAGACAGAATAGATAGCTCATATTCCTTTCCTCTGCCCTCCAAGCCTCCTATTTCCTTGTGTAGTTCTCCCTGGGTGTTCCTGTTGTAACCTTGTGTGACACTGATCTCACACACTACTCCAACACATTGTAAAACTGTGCAAATCTCTAGGAATGAATTCCTTTTGCATGCAAGGAATTTTTTTATAGGAAAATTCTTGCAACTAATAGTATACTTATTGAATTGAAGCTTCTGTGATCCATAATAGTTGTAAGAAGAACTTCGGCGTAAATCACATGAAGAAAGACCTCTGTCGACATGTTTCGAACCAACTAGTGTGGTTCATCGTCAGGACAAGTTGAAGAAACAGATCCAGCTATGCATGTTAAATAGTCTGAGCAGAGCCCCCAACGGCTAATTTTGACTTTGGGACCAGAGTCAAAAAGTCATTTTTATAATATAGTTATATTTGGTGACCATTCCTTTAAAATATATAAAAACATTCATATAAATAAAATAATTTAAAAGGTGCTAATGTTAATAGTTAGTTAAAAGGTTTAATAATTAAAATGATAAGTTATAAGAAATATTATAATAGCAATATACATAGGGTATTTTTTTAGGATAATAGTTAGTTTGAATTAGAACGAGAAAATAAGTTAAAAATAAATAAATAAAGAAAATAAAAAACAGGAAAAAATAAAATAAATGAACGTAGCTAGTAAAGGTAAAAGTTAGTTGAAAAGTCAAAATTAATTAAAAATAAATAAAAATAAAAGAGGAAAATAAATAAATAAAAATACATAAATATATAAAACTATAATAAAGAACATAGCTAATAAAGGTAAAAGTTAGTTTAAAAAATTAAATAAAAATAAAAGTAAAAATAAAGTAAATGAATAATTAGATAAAAATAAAAAATAAATAAAATAAAAATAAGAAAAAATAAAATAAATAAATAAATAATAAAAATATAAAACTAAAACTAGGTAAATATAATTAAGAACGTGGCTAGTAAAGGTGAAAGTTAGTTGAAAAAATCAAAATTAATAAATAGATAAAAATAAATGTTAGGATATTCCGACACATAGGAAATAGTTAAGTATAACTTGGTCTAGTATAGAGTTAGGTAAAGTGTGTTTCTTTATTATGTACATTTTGTAACTTACAATCCGACGGTCATGATATGTAGTGATCCGACGGTTCATTCTCTCCTCGGTATTACCGACACTTGATCCGTGGCTTAACACCCGATTGGTCCATGATCTCTATTTAAAGAGCATGGAGGGTCATTTGTAGGTTAACCCGTTCATGAGAGAAGCTTATGTAAATTTTCATTCTTTTATTAATAAATTGCCTGAAGTGGCCGCTTTGGCTCAGGCCGTGGGTTGTTTCCCTCTTTGAAGGCTTTAACCACGTCAAAAGTATTGGTGTATTGATCTGCGATCTGTTTGTGAGCAGTGTCCTTTGGTGTTCTGTCTGGGGAACTTACCCTATAAATTCCTACAATAAAAGAGGGAAATAAATAAAAATATAATAGAGAACAAAGCTAATAAAGATAAAAGTTAGTTCAAAAATTAAATAAAAATAAAATAAATGAATAATTAGATAAAAATAATAAATAAATAAATATACCTGATTAAAAAAAAAAAAAAAATATATATATATATATATATATAATAGAAAGAACGACACAAAAAATAAAAAGGAGAGGGACAGGAAAAAGACCAATAAAAACCACAGAGCAAAACGGATAAACCCTAGGAGGAAGGAAGGCTCCAGGGGGAACACAGAAAGCTAGCAAAAAGATAACAGGGGGGGAAGGAGAAAGACTAAGACGACAGGGCAGGGATCCAACAGCTACTGATTTTCCAGCCATCATCTCTATTGAGATTGTTAGGCCTTCTTTCAATCTCAATAGCTTCCCTGAATTTACGATGATGGAATTGAGCAACTTTGGCAACAACCTTGGCCTCCTCTATACAAACCTGATGCTTGGTCTTTTCCACATGCTCTGCTAACGCTGAAGACTTGGTTCTCCCATGTCTTAGGTCAGCTGCATGTTCGTTGATCCTCTGATGGATGGAGCGCCCTGTTTCCCCGATATAGGGGGTTCCACAAGAACAAGGGATCAAGTAGACACCCCTCATGTCCTAAGGGTCAACTGGATCTTTCACTGATCGGAGGGATTTGCGAATGGTGTTGAGGGGCCTAAAGGTTCTGGCATAGACAATTTTCATTTTTGGGTTGTTTTTCATGTTTTTTTGGTGGGTTTTGGGCTAGAGTACCCATTTTGAGATGATAGTTCCCGTTTGATCAATAACTATGTTTAAACATGGAGTTGGTTTCTAACCTCCCTAGTTTTAGGTTAGAGATTTTGATGTAAATAGTTCCTATGAGATGGATTCGACCCGTGAGAGGGGGAAGTGGTTTTTGGTCTATATGTAGCCTGATCTAAGTCATATAGAGGGTTGGAAATCTAAGAGTGAGAGGCTTGGAGCTAGTGTACACTTTGCAGGAATACTACAAGCAGTTGCAGCTATTATCTTGGGATTCTTGTGGTATGTTGTTGTGACAGGTGCTTTACAAAGGCAACCTGTCGATCACAGTTGATCCATTCCCCTCACAGGCTGCTCACCTAGACTTGGTCCAAATGCAAGCTAAGGATCTTCCCCTTGAAAATTGCACATTTCTGGAGGGAAACCAAGCTTCCCTCCAAGAATTGCACAATCCTCTCTATCAGTCTGTTGGGCTCCAGGATTGTGCAATCTTGCCAGCAACCCTCCCAACAGGATTTGCACAAATTTTCCCAGCAATAGGTTGTTCAGCAGTCAGCTGCTCTACCCATAAATTGCACAAATCTCCTGGGAAACCAACCCAGCTCCCAGCTGGAAATGCGCATTTTTCTCCAGAAGTCGAGCAGTCTCTTGCATATGCAACTGAGTTGACAGCTCCCTCTAAGACTGAGAAAAACAGACTTGCATGCATGGGTTGCTTCTCCTAGGCAGCATGCAAAGGCATCCCTTCTTTCTAGGATCTATGTTTAGCAATCGGGGGTGTTGTGGAGGTAAATCCTCTCTGCGGACAGAGACGATCCCTACTAGCCCAGACCGGGTCTAGCAACAATGACACAATGCTATCACGCAAGTTCTTAATTGCAAATAAAAAGTAGATGGTGAGAACCTACTTGGATTCCAACGCTAGTGTTCGTCGAAGAGATGTTGTCTTCGTTCCTTTGCCTCGGTTGGTCACGATCCCCACGATCTCCGTGATTGGACACCTGCACATGCAAAGAAAAACACGAAAACAAGCGTAAAATCTAGTAGATGCAATTATATATCAGTCAGAAAAGATATAACTCAACATCAAACATAAAACAATGAGAGTGGAACCATAATGATAGTCATCTATTATTAATAAATAACAGAGAAGAATACAACCAAAGTTCTGACGTCAAATCCTTCTCAAGAGGGTCCAGCCAGCAAGTCTCTTAAGCATTCACCCTTGGAGGTAGATCTCCCAAGACAAAAACTCTCTCTCACACAAGTTTACACAAGAAAGAAACACTTCACAACCTTCCTTAAGCTCTCTAGCAATCCCACACTTGTCACATTAACTACCTATCAAGTTCACACACTAGCAGCAACACTCCAAGCACTATCAATTCCAAAACTATCCAAACTAGCTTCTCATGGCAATGGTAGAGGCTTAAATAGGAGAAGGAGTCTCCATGAATGGTGGGAGGATGAGCTTATCTCCAAGGAAGGTGGCTCAAATGACGAAACAAACATGCCAAAGAAGGGAGGGCGACATTTACAAGGCCAACAACCAGGTCTGGAGTCATCTGGAAGGCCGGCTGTTAGAACAAACTCGCCCAAACTAGATCAGCGCAGGTCCATAACTGCACTGGAGTGCTGACATCGCAGCTGAATAACAAAGAAGATCATGTCAGCGTGATCAGATGCTCATGAAATTCGACCAGCGCGGGAAACACGTGTGCTTCTGCGCTGGCAGCGCATTCCGTCTGTTATGGAGCGCCCGTCAACGCGTTTATCTTGACAACAGTCACAATGATAGCAAAAACTTTGGCAAAGTGGGTCATTTGGCAACATTAGAGAGCATGAGCATGATTAATTTGAACTCATGACACAGTAGGAAGACTGACAGGAAGACAGTGACAAATTACTGTGTAACAGATGCCCCCTAAAGCATGAAGCCCGAGAGAGTGGGAGGGGTGAAATGCTTTACAAAACTCGCTGAACCAGAACACCACCAGGAAGAATCTGCACGTACGTACAACTGATATCTCTGATAATCAATTACATGTAGTCCAGGCATGGGCGCAGCCATCCAAAAGACATATGAAGGAGGTCTGTGGTATGGACGCAGCCACCCAGCTAAAGAGACCATGATGATAATAAAGGTATGGTCATAGCCATCCATGAAGACTCAGGTATGGGTGCAGCCATCCATCAATGAGTCATGTAATGATCATAATAATCCACAAAATCGCAACCTGGATTGCAATAGACAAAATCCAGGGTCTTGCGCTCCATCTCGACCCGAACAAAGTACAAGTCCAAGCATGTGAATATGGGAGTTGAAGTTGAACATGCAAGAACATCGTCTGATTACCAGTCAATGATGAAAACTGTTAACAGACGCGAGAGGGACCACCAATAATGACAATGGTCCTCAAGGTACTATGGGCACAATCTATGGCATGTGAATCAATGAGCTGGCGTCGAACACCCGCAGAATCATTTGATCGGAGGCCAATGATAAAAACCTCGCGCCGAACACGAAGAACCTGCCATTAAGGCATGTAGGCTCTAAGGCACCTGAAGGGAGTCTCTAAGTTACCTTTCTGGATAATGAGTTGAAGTCGACAGGAAGTGACCTTGATCGAAGGTGGGCCATAATGTTTCCCACATCATCGACACGAGACAGAGAAGGATAAGATATTTTGTGTGAGGTATCAGAGGGGGGTTGAGTATTCTTGCAGAGGTCAACTTCTCTTGAACATATCGGCGACACGACAGTGGAATTGGCAGTAGTGATATTCAAATGATCAAGGGTCATGGTGACAAGTCAATGAGCAGATGAAAAATCAAACAGGATAACCCAAACCCACGGAGGCCAGTGTAAAACAGGATGAGATGTCCCCACCCCAACACGAATGCAGACAAGTGCCATGTTCAAGAGCGACAGACTGTCGACATGACAATGATTATGATTCCATTTTCCCCACCATTCCTGGCGAGTACCCCAATTATTTTTCGATGACAAGCTTGACGGGGATAGCATATGCTTGGAAGGTGTCATTGTGACAGAATCCGATGTCATTAAGTTTTAACGAGTCTGACAGAGGAAGAACTCGGCGTCTTTTCCTGTTTAGAGAGTCTGAAAAGACAGCAAAAAAGTAAACTCCAGGGGGGTCCTTTTTCGTAAAGTTGTGTCTCTCGAGCCCGAAAAAGTATAAAACAATGCTCGAAAGAACCGCCCGACCATTACGATCGAGGAGTACTTTTCATTTATAGTGAAATCGATCTGAAAAAGTAAAAAATCAATCAACATCACGTCGTTTCGTAACCATTAACGAACCTGAAACAATAAGGGTCCGACGATCTTTTCGTTTTTACACGGTCGGAAAAGGGTTTAAAGACGACCGCCTCTCATTTACGTTTAACGAGTCAAGAGGAAAGACTCGGCAATCTTTTCGTCTTTAAACGGTCGGAAAAGAGCTGAAAGCAGACCTCCATTTTTATTCTCTTTAACGAGTCAAAAAGGGGAAAATACTCGGCAATCTTTTCATATTTTACGAGTCAGAAAAGAGCTTAAAGGAGACTTGTCCTAGAGGAATGAGTGGCATAATGGGTAGCAATTGGTTCCGGTAATGGTGGAACTGCTCAAAACATGTAATGGCGAGTTAGAAAAGAGCTTAAAGGAGACTCGTCCTAGAGGAATGAGTGGCATAATGGGTAGCAACTGGTTCCGGTAATGGTGGAACTACTCAAAACATGTAATGGTCAAGATGCTGGCTAACAAAACCACTCATAACTGCGGTCCCTCAGGAAAGGTAAAACAACCAAGTGAAAGCATATGATTGACCAAAGAGATGGTGGTGATGGAATGAAAACAACCAAGGCTCATCTAGCAGAACTTAGCAGATAAAAATGGCAATCACGAGATGTAAATCGGGTATGGGTTCATTTTTACACAAGCTTGAACCATGGAGAAATTTGCTTGGATTCGGTTTCATGTTTACACAAGCTTGAAATGAAAAACTATGCTTGTTATAAGTTCGCATGCCCCCAGCATAATGACGCAAAACGAGGTACATGCCCCCCAAGCTTCATTGCATTCAACACAGTGGATGGAATGAAGGTTCACTTTCGAGATCTTGGAAAGACTCGACTTGGATTTTACGAGATCTCGATCAAAGACTCGATTTGGAAAAGGAGGAGTTGTTTCATTTTTAATGAGGTTGACACAGTAAAAGAACTATCCTCATAACCCTTGTTTCATTTCTTTAATGAGATTGACACAAGATCAGGAACTATGCTCGACCACCTTGTTTCATTTTTTAACGAGGTCGCCACAAGATCAAAACTACCCTCGGCCAGATCTAGTTTCATTTTTTAAGGAGCTTGACACCGGAAAGGAAATATGCTCCGAACAGAATTCATCATAATGAACAGGAAGTAATTGCTTCCAAGAGTGTCACTCCCGGTGGAAGGACCACATCTTGGAAGTCGGGGCCCAATGCCTCCAGGACACTATGCATGACGGCGTCATCACTGGATACAGGCACGGGATAGGTGGCCACGTAGTTGATCTGCGGTGGGGCAGATACAACTGGTGGATAAAAACTAGGAGGGGACGACAACTGCGCAGGAGGCATCGGGGGACTAACGAATGACACTTGATCGATAGTCACAATTCTTCCATCGTGTGGAAAACAAACCACACGAAAAAGCGAAGAGACAAGGACCCCCATAGCATAAACATAGTCGCGACCAAGGAGAAGACTAAAGTCTAAAACACCTTGGGTAACCAAGACGTCTATATAGACGGTTTTTCCTCCCATAGTAATAGGGAACTTCGGGAGAACTCCTAGAGATGGACAAACTCCTCCGTCAAAGGCCAACAGATTCTGAGTGACTGGCCCAAGCTGCGGGGAACCTAAAGCTTGCCAAGTAGTGCACGGCATAAGACTGACAGACGCCCCTTCATCCAAAACAGTGCCAGGTACTGCCGTAGCACAGGCATGTACTGTGATCTGGAAAGGCATATGGGATGGAAGGCGACCGACGATCAGGTGATTCCAATCAAAGGAAGCGACCAAACTACTTGGTGGGGGAATCGTATGATTGCCCCCACGTGCTAAAGGAACCGAAGGAGAACCGTCGGGAGCAGCTGGGTTAAGAGAGTCATTTCGAGACTCAGGAGAATCTGAAGAGACGAGAAGAACATGGGCGTGATTCTCTTCCGAAACAGAGTGAGCGAGCGGCAGACTCGAGTCAACACTCTTTCCGACCAATGGTTGGTCTGGAACAGGCTGGGGATAGCCGGGTTCGGGAAGAGGGGCCTGGACAAGAGAAGAATTTGAAGCAATCTCTTTGTCAGCAGGGGGACGATCTGCAGCTGCAGAGAGACATTGATAACCAACGGGAAGTTGGGGTGAAGGAGTTGTAAGACTTTCCAAGACAACGGAGGCTTTATCCATGAGTGGACAAAGGTGAAGGGGGTGATTGCCTTCACAAATTCTACAGGGGATTTGAATCTTCCCTTTTTCCTTACCATTCTTGACTGATAAGGTAGCATCGTCGTGAGCTTCAAAGGACGATAAGGGGCGGGCCAGATCGCGAGACCACACTTCTAAGACCCTGGGGATGCCAGGACAATCACGAAGAAGATGGTCCCCCTTGCATAATCTACAAGGAAATTTGACCTTCCGCGGAGGAGCAGAAGGTGGCCCGACTTCAGGTGTACTTAGAGTAAGAGCTGTACTTATAGCCTCTCCCTTGGGAGCCTTCTTCTTCTTTGTCTTCTTCTTCTTCTTCTTAGCCACCGGGTTACTCGAATCAAGACTTTCACCAGGCGAAGTAGAAGATGAGGATGTAGAAGTAGGAATAGAAGGGGATAGGTCCACCTTAGAATCAACATGATGTTGTTCAGGTGGAGGGACTGATTGATCAGACGGTGAGACGGCAGGGGCCAAAGAGGTTGAGAACAACCAAACTGGCAACCCAACAGTTAACCCTGGGAGGGACAACGTTGCCATATAAGGAGCACCAACATTTCCAAAAGGAGCGAAATGAGCAGGGTTCCCGTCAGAGGGGATCCCTGGGTTGGTGAACCCTGGAAAAGTTGCCATCGAGAACGAAAAGAAGCCTACTCAAGCTAACGCAAACAAGATCTAACCGGGTAATGTTAATCGCGGCCAAATAAATTTTAAGACGCAAGGACACAACTTGACCTTTTCATGTTTTAAGAGTCGAGAAAAGGACAAAAAGGTGACTCTAGTCGCCTTCGAATGTTTTGTGAGCCCGAAGTGACAAACTGCTCAAGTGAGCCTTTTCTTTTAAGGAGTCTGAAAAGGATCAAAAGTGACTACTCTGGAGAGACTAGGCAAAGGGTTTACCAAACAAATCCGTAAAACTGCATATACACCTTGGCAGTCATATGAAAACCAAGGACTTCCCGTACGGCAGTCAATCTTCCTGAATGTTGTGTTCGGTGCGTTACGGCTTGTAAGGCGGAAGACACGGCTTCCTGTGGATAAAGGATGATAACCTAGTGGGGTCTCCCCTATATACACGACGGTGCGTGGGAGCTCAAATCCGTGCTAGACCACTATCGAGTCACAAAAGGAGGAATCACCCAACCGTAGTGTGAAACAACATTGACTAGGTTTAACGACGCCGGAGCATGTCTCTAGCCTAGACCTCTAATCAGTGAGCGTTATGTTCCAATGCGTTTTTAAGTTCATTCAGTTCATTTTATGGTTGATCTTGAATTAGGTTTCGGTTTTCAGGCCCTACCGTATGTAATGTCTCAAAGCCTAGGATGCAGCTAAAATGAATGAAGTATCCTTTTCTTCGATGAACACCTACCTATGGGAGGGTAGAAATATCATTCCCAAACCAAGACAAGTGAATGCAAACACTAAGAAACATAATGCATGAATACACTAATCTCACGATGCATCGATACTATTAATGAAAGATTTAAATTTTGCTTTTCAATTTCTCAAACATGAAAATTCGTAATGCAAATGCACTTTCACTTTCGTATGCTAAATGAATGCAATTTTATTTTTTTTTGTGAATTCAAAGAGACAAACAAGCAAGTGTGAACTGATCGATCCAAACAATTGTGATCTATGCTTGGTAGTGAAGAAATCGAATCAACATCAAAAATCGGTTCATTAATCGACACTAAAAATCAACCAGCAACAAGCAGTGAAAAAGCCTCAAACAAATCAATAAGAGGGTTGTGGATGAACCTTGAATAGACAAGTAACCCAAGAAAATGGTTTCTCGATGAAACTTCTAAAGGGCTAGGTCACATGGTCTAAAAAACACAAGACTCACTCGAATGAAATCAAAGAGAGAGTGCCCCTAACCAAAAGTAATCAAAACAAGCTAATGAGGGACAAGAAACAACAGGGGATAAGAAAGATTGATGAATTCAGGAGATAAAGTTATAAAAACAACTTTTCAGGAATCAGCGCAAGTTACACACTGAGAACCCGAGATGATCACAAAGTTTACACAGACAGCCCGAGATGTCAGCGCAATTTTTACACAGACAACCCGCGCTGGTCGCGGAAAAACACCTATTTTCCGCGATGATGCGATTTCAGGAGTCGTCGCGGGAATTAAGCTAGCAACCCAAGATCATCGCGGGTAAAAAGCTACCAAGTGGCGCTGACATCGCGACTGTACATGTCTTTTCCGCGATGATCCAATTTCCAGGATCGTCGCGACTGTTAGGCGTAATTACGCGATGCACAGGATGTTGCAAAAGGGTGAGCGCGATGACAGCGCGACTGTTAAAATTAAATCCACGATGGAGCTCAAAAATAGTGACAGGAAAATCAAAACTCCCAAATCAAAACAGCCAATCTTTCAATCAAACAGGGGCATTTCCCAGATCAACCCAGGAAACGCAAAAGACTGATAATTAATCCCCAAAACTTCAAAAGAGACCAAAACAAAAACTCAAGGCAAGAATGAACAAAAAGGGACAAAGGCCAGCTCCCCAGCGGAGTCGCCAAATTGTTGTGGAGGTAAATTCTCTCTGCGGATAGAGATGATCCCTACTAGCCCAGACTGGGTCTAGCAACAATCACAAAATGCTATCATGCAAGTTCCTAATTGCAAATAAAAAGTAGATGGTGAGAACCTACTTCGATTCCAACGCTAGTGTTCGTCGAAGAGATGTTGCCTTCGTTCCTTTGCCTCGGTCGGTCACGATCCCCACGATCTCCGTGATTGGACACCTGCACATGCAAAGAACAACACGAAAACAAGCGTAAAATCTAGTAGATGCAATTATATATCAGTCAGAAAAGATATAACTCAACATCAAACATAAAACAATGAGAGTGGAACCATAATGATAGTCATCTATTATTAATAAATAACAGAGAAGAATACAACCAAAGTTCTGACGTCAAATCCTTCTCAAGAGGGTTCAGCCAGCAAGTCTCTTAAGCATTCACCCTTGGAGGTAGATCTCCCAAGACAAAAACTCTCTCTCACACAAGTTTACACAAGAAAGAAACACTTCACAACCTTCCTTAAGCTCTCTAGCAATCCCACACTTGTCACACCAACTACCTATCAAGTTCACACACTAGCAGCAACACTCCAAGCACTATCAATTCCAAAACTATCCAAACTAGCTACTCATGGCAATGATAGAGGCTTAAATAGGAGAAGGAGTCTCCATGAATGGTGGGAGGATGAGCTTATCTCCAAGGAAGGTGGCTCAAATGACGAAACAGACATGCTAGAGAAGGGATGGCGACATTTACAAGGCCAACAACCAGGTCTGGAGTCATCTGGAAGGTCGGCTATTAGAACAAACTCGCCCAAACTGGATCGGCGCGAGTCCATAACTGCACGGAGCGCTGACATCGCAGCTGAATAACAAAGAAGGTCATGTCAGCGCGATCAGATGCTCATGAAATTCGACCAGCGCGGGAAACACGTGTGCTTCCGCGCTGGCAGCGCATTCCGTCTGTTATGGAGCGCCCGTCAGCGTGTTTATCTTGACAACAGTCGCGATGATAGCAAAAACTTTGGCAAAGTGGGTCATTTGGCAACATTAGAGAGCATGAGCATGATTAATTTGAACTCATGACACAGTAGGAAGACTGACAGGAAGGCAGTGACAAATTACTGTGTAACAGGGGGTTACATGCAAGGAGCAGTTCCAAAACCTCCCAAAAAGTGTCACTTCCCCTAGATTCGTGGCATGTGCGTCACAACCTCGATGTTATCAAAACTCATCAATCAAACGCTGTAGAGCTCATTCCTCAAATCAACCTTGCAGCTCTCACATCCCACGTCACATCTACAATCAATCGGCACATTCAACTCAGTTGTTTTGGGGTAATCTCACTTCCCATGCCTTGTGCTCAATTTATGTTGCTTTTTGTGTTTTTTCTTGTGGGAGTATTGTTTGCTTGATTTTTTTGAACGTTTTTTTCATTTACATGTGTACTAGCTTGTCCTAGCTCTATTTCAATTTTCGTTGTTATCTCACAGTTGTCGTATGCATGAAATTGTTTTGCATGGACGTTCGCCCAACCGATGAACTGCTTCACCCACATGCATATTGATCTATTTGTTGAATCTTTCATTCATGCTTTGTATGCATTGTTAATCACTTCTACTATCACTTAGTGTCTCCATGCATTCATTGACTTACTCACTTTAAGTTGCTCATCAGTGATTTGGGCCAACCTTAGCCCGGGTTCTGCCTTCACCAAGGGTGCATTATGTATTTTAGGAAAGGAGAGCTCGCCTTCCTCTCCAGATTTTCGCATTCCTACCCAACACTAGCCTCCAAGACTATTTTGTGCATTTCTGGAGGACAGTGGTTGCTTAGCCCAAGAAATTGCGCAAATTTTTCCCTGGTCTAACAGTCCTTCCCAGCTGGATTTTTGCATTGTGTAATCCCAACAGTCAACAACCAAACTAAACTGTGCATTATGTAGTTCCAGCAGTCAGTCATCTCCCAGTAGCCCGGACTATGCCTTGTGTAGTCTTTCCAGTCGATCTCCCCACCTCCTGGCCGAAATTGCACAACCTTCATGATCATTCACCCAGGTATGTTACAAGTTAATTCTCATGTTCATTTTTGTCTTCAAATGATAGATTGCTTGCCATGAGTGTTGCCATATCTCCAAGTATCGCAGGCATTCATTTGCCTCTCAGCAGTACAGGTACAATGGTTTCTAGGAGAGTAGAGACGAAGACACCGTTCAGAGCACACTTGGAGATGAAATCGATCAAGTGTCTATGAGCTTGCGTACTCACGAAGACATCAAGTTTTTTGTAGAAAAGGACATCAAGCAGCAACATCACAGTGAGCATCATCATGAATAGCCGCTGCAAGCAGCATACTGAATTCAACGAATGCAGCAAATGTAACGAATACAACGAATGTAAGAGAAAGGTTGTTGACAAAACAGGGTCGAAACAAAGTTGCAAGATCAAGCAGATCCACTGATAATGAAAGCAACTTTCAAGACTCGGGCTATGAGGTGACGGCACGACATGAATATCCCGCAAAGATAGAGAATGTAACGAAGAAGGAGTTACATGTTGTGAAATAGCAACTCAAGGAAGAACATGAAGCTGCACAGATAGACAAATGAGTTGCGGCAGAATCAGGAATTGCAGTGAGCACAACATGCACTCATGAATGTAATTGTTCCCTTACAAGTTAAAGATCCATCCTAGAAACTAACACGAAGCAGACATGGTGAGTAGTGTTGTTGATCGCATGCAAGGGATTCAGCAGCATGCATGTCGTTGAGCGCATGCATGCAATCCAACCCATTCAACACACTCACCAAGGTGAAGACAAGAAGCAAGTCCAACTGGGGATGAACATGTACTTCGGCAAATTGATGCGCAAGACCACCAGTGCACACTTGAAGATCAACACAGACATTATGCATTAGTGTGTTGTTGGTTCAACCATACCCATGAATACCATGCGCATGTTAGCAAACGAGTTGGATGAAGGGGTCGAACCAATGCATCGATTACAACGGAGGCAAGATTTCAATTCAATAAGATGTCACCATGAGGTGCATGCACACTATCACAGATGACCAAGCTTGGCATCAGCTCACCAGCTTCACCATCACAAGCATGTCAAAGAATTGGTCTCATCATAGTGGACCGAGTGTCAGTGATGTCTTTCAAGGCTTGCTTAAGCCATGTTGTCTCACATGAGTACATGTGCGTTATAATGTTGATTCATGTGAAGTGTAAGTCAAGTGTCAATAGTTGGATGTAACAGTCATAGAGTAGGTGAAGAGTCATGAGGGAAGTTGAACTATCACAAAGGGGAATGTCAAGGGTCACCCCACGCTTTGCTATAAAGAGTCCCTCATAACTCATTGTATAGGCTTTTGGTCAACGAAGCTTCTACTATGACTATCTTGAAGAAAGCTTGGACATTATTGTAACGCGCCTTGGCTTCTCCACTACATGGAGCTAGTACATCTCTTTGGAGGAGCAAGATGATGTGGCTGTAACGTTCCACAGTTGGGGCTAGTAGTTTTACATGGATGTATTGTATGATTGTGACTTACGCTTCATTATATAATAAGAGCCAACACATTTTCATGCATATGTTGTTATTGTAGTTGGACTGCTCTCGTTTCCTTAATGATATGTGTTGTTAACTTATGTACTTGTGTATGAACTAATTCACATGCAATTGTATGAATATTATTGTTAATGTGTTGTATATGTTGTTAATGTTGTCACCGTCCATGTCGACTACTCTGTCAGACATCAGACAAACCTTTCACAAGAACCTTTCTATAACAATCATCACACTCGTCTCGGATTTATCTGTGAGTGTTGTTCATGTTATTTTATATTGTATGATGTGACTGTCGCATCTTAGTGGACTGCGCCGCTAGAAGTTGTGCATGTCCTTTTGTGTTTTGTATTCCTAGCCAAGTTGGGACTGATCCCTTTCAACCTGGAACTCACCTTCACCTCCTTCCCCCTTCGAAGTGTTGGAACCTCTCATACACCTTCCTTGACTCACTACATTAGTCACACCCTTGCTACTGACAGAGTTATTCTACTTGCCTCTGTGCCACATCGTGGTCAAGGCATTACCTTACAGCCCACTGCTAGGACTCCTAAACCAAACGGTCTAAGGTCTAAATGGGGCTTCTTACCGAGGAGATCCCCTTGACATGTTAGCAGGTCCAGAACCATCAACATTTTTGGTGCTAGAAGGAAGGCCTGATGACAAGCAGTGTCCTCTCATCCAGTTTTGAACCTTTGCATATCTTTCATGGAGTCTTGCATTCTTCTTCTCCTGAGGTTTTTTTTTAGCCACGAAGATGTCTTCATCGGGGAAGCTTTTCAATCTCTTGTCCACTCACACGTATTATGGTGAAGGTGAAGTGACCTAGCCTGAACACTTACATAACTTTCTTTCCATGATTTATGAGGAAGATGAGTTTACTGACGAACAGGTCGATTTGCTACTTGCATACACACTTCGCGAGTATCCATTTCATTGGGTGCTCATCCTACTGGCTGACACTGTGCACTCACGTGAGCACTTTTGTGATCTTATTGAAGACATTTTATCATTTTGATCTAGATCATCTTGACTAGAAACTGTTACATCAATAGAGGGCTCTGCATGAATCCGTTATTGATTTTTGGTAGCGCTTCCATGACTTGCAGTTTCAAGCTCCGAGGATCCAGCTGAAGTTTGCTTATCTCTGGGACTGGTTCAAGTACTACCTTAAGAAATATACCCGGCCCAAGAGGAAGCTTGATATCAAGCCTCGCTCAACATTCTTCGTTGATGGAACTACACAATCTCATGTGGAAGCGAGCACTGTCTCAACTGACTGTCTGCCTCACTCTCATTCAACAACTCCACCATTGCCTAGTGATGTTGAGGATCATGCTTGTACACATGTTCATCCTTTACACTTTCACAACATCACTCCACTCAATTTTCATGCAAATTTGGTTGTGAGTCCTTTGAGTTCTCATATGCATTCTTTTCTACGACCTTCATCTTTGCACCTGGGTGTTCCTTTGGATGATGTTGTCTTGTGTTTGTCCATTCTGGACTCTTCACTTGTTGTGAATGAGGAACAACCCATTAATGGAGTTGGTGTTGCACAACCAACATGAGCTATCATTCATGAAGAGTATGAGTGGGAGCTTGAGCATCAACACTCGGTGAAGGATGACTCCCTTCTATCCGAGTCCCCTCCATTCTTTCCTAACCTCTTTGGTGAACCTGCCATCCATGATTTTGCATGTGTATATTCATCCACGGATGCACCCATTGTTGATCACTCGCAGGCCTCACGGGATGTTAATCCATCATTCAACAATGAAGAGGATAAGTTACTCATTGAAAATCCACTTGATCCTTCATCTATCTTTTTCGGAAACAGAAAGGATGAGTTTGTTCACTTTTCATCTACCCCTTTGTGTGATTCATCCAACTATGAGGATGTCGACCAACATCCTAAATTTTTTTATCTTGGTTATCATGATACCTTCACCTCATCATCTAATCACAATGTTGATTCACTCATTGTTAATCCATCTAAGCCATGGGTCTGCGAAGATCCACCTATCAACAAAGTCGAAACCCCACAAACTATCGAGGCACTTCATCCCGAGCTAATGGTTATGTCAGGCCCTCGCTGTCCTGAGGTTGGTTTCGCTTCCGATCAGGAAATTGTTCAAAGACTCAAGGCTCCTCATCACTCATATGTATGCACTCAAGATAAATCTAATGCTTAGATCTTACTTCCTCCACTCGAACTACATGATCCCATTGCTCATGCATTAGAGGAGTTTTACCTTGCAAGCACTCATGTGTGATGCAAGCTATATTTGTTTCTTTCGATTGCTTGCATGTCACAGTCAAGAGTCTGTTTATGCTTCAAAGTTTCACGTAGTGTCACATAGCACCATGATAAGTCCTCGGACAACCCTTCATACACATGCATTGACATATGTCCTGTGGGCACTTTGAATCATGGAGTGTGGTCATGTTCATTGTTATATATTTATTATTTTGCTAGTTCACACAACTGGGTTTCTTGCGAACCAATCCTTCACCAACATGGGTCTACCAATGTATCGGTGGCTACATCGGAAGTATCACTTCACGTGATCAGGCCCATGTATCATTAGTGTAGGAGTAGGAGTAGTGTTTGCTTTCAGTTGTTTGCTTACATGCTTGTTTGCTTATGTGCTTTGTTTGCTTGTTTGTTTGCTTTCTTGTTTGTTTACTTTCTTCACTTTCATTTTTTCTTTTGCTCTTGCTTTGCTTTGTTGATTGTTAGTTCGTTTGCTTGTTTTGTTCATAGGTTAGTTTTGCATGAAACTATGTATGACTCTTGAAGCAAACTAGGTAAAGTACAAGAGGGCTTATACAGCTATCACTACTTGGTTATCTGTCATCTTGCCTCTATATGATGAGCTTGTTACTTTCAGTCCATGATACGTCAAACGAAAATACATACCGTTCGAAGTGAACCTTGGTGTAAACACAACTCTTGCACGCTAACTAGTGTCACCTTCTTTAGTTCATTGTTTTTGGGTTAACCCTTATTAGCTCAGTCAAGTAGAGTAAAGTAAGGGGGAAAACCTTAATAGGCACATCAGAGATACAATAAACTACTTCTCTGCTAGAACAACCTCTTTTGCTCTCAATAAGTCAGGATCCCTCTTCCGCCTCTGAAATGAATAAGTGCTATTCACAATGAAAAAAGGAAAAGAGAAAAAAAAAATTGAAAAGTCAAAAATGAAAAATGAATAAGGCAGAAGAAGAGAAAGGCTTCATGCACAGGGAGGTGATGCAAGTAACTCCTTCGAGGTACTGACCAGGATCGCTGGCAATGGATCCATGCTTGTGTTCCTATGTGACTCCACCAGGGTATTATCCAGGCCTACTGGCAGTGGAGCAACACCAACGATGAAACTAAGACTCTGACGACTATATTTCTTGTGCACCTATATACCCCTCAACCCCAATTGAAACAATTGTGTGTCCTTGGCTTGGAATGTGTGTCAATCGACCAAGGACTTGGCAGCTGCTACATCTTACAATCAAGTTAGTGTAAAACCAAGATGAGCTAAGAACTAAACAATACTTCCGGAGGTGTTAGACTTTCTTTTCACAAACAAGGTCTATGCAGAGAGATGGAGTTCTATCAGTGTGTCACCAAGTGTTTTAGCGGCTACAACCACACTCCAAAATTTTGCCTTAGCCTGTTTTAGAGCCTCCCTACCAACCTTACATAGCACTTTGTCTTGCTTCGTCAAGTACTCAAGCTTCATTGTTTTCCTCACACAAAGGCAGCCTGTCGATCACAGTTGATCCATTCCCCTCATAGGTTGCTCACCTGGACTTGGTCTAGCTATAGGCTGAGTAGCTTCCCCTTGAAAATTGTGAATTTCTGGAGGGAAACCAACCTTCCCTCCAGGAATTTTGCAATCCTCTCTGACAGCCTATTGGGCTCCAGGATTGCGCAATCCTACCAACCAACCCTCCCAACAGGATTTGCACAAATTTTCCCAGCAGCAGGTTGTTCAGCCCAGGATTTGTGCAACTCAGGGCAGCAGTCAGCTGTTATGCCCAGAAATTGTGCAAATCTCCTGGGTAGCCAGCCCAGCTCCCAGCCAGAAATGTGCATTTTTATCCAATAGTCGAGCAGTCTCTTGCATGTGCAACTGAGTTGACCAATTCCCTCTAGGACTAAGAAAAACAGACTTGCATGCATGGGATGCTTCTCTTAGGAAGCATGCAAAGGCATCCCTTGTTTCAGGGATCTATATTTAGCAGTTGGAGCTTACATGCAAGGAGAAATTCCAAAACCTCCCACCAAGTGTCGCTTCCCCTATATTTGTGGCATGTGCATCACAACCTTGATGTTATCAAAACTCATCAACCGGATGCTACAGAGCTCATTCCTCACATCAATCTTGCAGCTCCGACATCCCACATCACATCTAGGAGCAGTCAGCAGATTCTGCTCAGATGTTTTGGGGTAATCTCGCTTCCCATGCCTTGTGCTGCATTTCTGTCGCTTTTTGTATTTTTGCTTGTGGGAGTATTTTTTTCTTGATTTCTTTGAATTCATGTTTTCTTTTACATGTATACTAACTTGTCCTATCTCTGTTTCAGTTTTCGTTGCTATCTCACTGTTGTTGCATGCATGAAAATGTTTTGCACGAACGTTCGCCCAACTGCTGAACTGCCTCACCCACATGCATGTTGATCAATTTTTTGAATCTTTCATACATGCTTTGCATGCACTGTTAATCACTTCTGCTATCACTTAGTTTCGTCGTGCATTCATTGACTTACTCGCTTTCAGTTTCCCGTCAGCGAATCGGACCAACCTTGGCCCAGGCATTGCCTTCACCAAGGCTACATTAAGTAATCTAGGAAAGGAAGGCTCACCTTCCTCTCCAAATTTTCACATTCCTTCCTAGCACTGGCCTCCGGGACTATTTTGCACATTTCTAGAGGACATTGGTTGCTTGGCCCAAGAAATTGCACAAATTTGTCCGTAGGCCAGCACTCCTTCCCAGCTAGAATTTCGCATTGCGTAATCCAGCAGTCATCCAATCTCTCAGCAGCCTGGATTGTGCCTTATGCAGTCTTGGCAGTCGGTCTCCCGACCTCTCGGCCAAAATTGCGCAACCTTCATGATCATTCACCCAAGTATGTTACAAGTCAGTTCTCATGTTCATTTTGGTTTTCAACTGACAGATTTCTTTCCATGAGTGTTTCCATATCTCCAGGTATCGTAGGTGTTGATCTGCCTTTCACCAATACATGTACAATGGTTTCCAGGAGAGTAGAGACGAAGACATCATTCAAAGCACGCTTGGAGATGCAGTCGATCAAGTGTCTATGAGCTTGCCTACTCACGAAGACATCAAGTTGTTCGTAGACAAGGACATCAAGCAGCATCATCATGAACAGCAGTTGCAAGCAGCATATCGAATGCAGTGAACGCAGCAAATACATTGAATGCAAGAGGAAGGTTGTTGACAACACAGAGGCGGAACAAAGTTGCAAGATCAAACAGATCCACTGATAATGAAAGCAACTTTGGAGACTCAGGCTATGAGATGACGGCGCGACATGAAGATCGTACGAAGATAGAGAATGGAACGAAGAAGGAGTTGCATGTTCCGAAGAAGCAACTCAAGTAAGAACGTGAAGCTGCACAAACAAACGAATGAGTTGTAGCAGGATCAGGAATAACAATGGGTGCAACATGCACTCACGAATGAAACTGCACCTGTACAAGTTAAAGATCCATTCCAGCAGCTGACATGGAATAGACATGGTGAGCAGTGTTGTTGATCACATGCAAGGGATTCAGCAATATGCATGTCATTGAGTGCACGTATGTAATCCAACCCATTCAACACACTCGCCAAAGTGAAGACAAGAAGCAAGTCCAACTAGGATGAACATGTACTTCGGAAATTTTATGTGCATGACCACGAGCACACACTTGAAGATCATCACAGACACTATGCATTAGTGTGTTTCCAGTTCAACCATACCCAAGAAGACCATGCACATGTTAGCAGATGAGTTGGATGAAGCGGTCGAACCAATGCACCGATTACAATGAAGGCAAGAGTTTGCTTCAAAAAGATGTCACCATGAGGTGCATGCACACCATCACAGATGACCAAGCTTAGCATCAACTCACCAGCTTCACCATCACAAGCATGTCAAATAATTGGTCTCATCACAGCGTACCGAGTGTCAGTGATGTCTTGCAAGGCTTGCTCAAGCCATGTTGTCTCACATGAGTACATGTGCATTGTAATGTTGAGTCATGTCAAGTGTAAATCAAGTGTCAATAGTTGGATGTAATAGTCATAGAGTAGGTGAAGAGTCATCAGGGTAGTTGAACTATCACAAAGGGGAATTTCAAGGATCACCCCACCCTTTGCTATAAATAGTCCCTCATAACTCATTGTATAACCTTTTGGTCAGCCAAGCTTCCACTAAGAATATCTTGAAGAAGGATTGGACATTATTGTAACACGCCTTGGCCTCTCCATTGCACGGAGCTAGTACATCTCTTTGGAGGAGCAGGAGGATGTGGTTGTAACGTTCCATTGTTAGGCCTAGCAAGTTTACATGGGTGTATTGTATGATTGTGACTTACACTTATTTATATAATAAGAGCCACCACATTTTCATGCATATGTTGTTATTGTAGTTGCACTCCTCCGATCACCTTAATGATATATGTTGTTAACTTACATACTTGTGTATGAACTGATTCACATGCAATTATATGAACCTTGTTTTTAATGTGTTGTATGTGTTGTTAATGTTGTCACCGTCTGTGCCGACTGCTCTGTCAGACATCAGACAGGCCTTTCACATGAACCTTACTATAACAACTTTCACACTCGTCTCAGACTGATCCGTGAGTGTTGTTTGTGTTATCTTACCTTATATGATGCGACTGTCGCATCCAAGTGGACTACCTCCGCTAGAAGCTATGCATGTCCTTGTGTGTTATGTGTTCCTAGAGTTGGGACTGATCCCTTTCAACCTAGAACTCACCTTCACCTCCTTCCCCCCTTCGAAGTGTTGGAACCTCTCATACACCTTCCTTGACTCACTGCATCAGTCACACCCTTTTTGCTGACAGAGTTATTCTACTTGCCTCTGTGTGACATTGCAGTCAAGGCATTACCTTACGACCCACTGTTGGGACTCCTACACCAAACGGTCTGAGTTCTAATTGGAACTTCTTACCGAGGAGATCCCCTTGACATGTTAGTGGGTCCAGCATTGTCAACATATGGTTTAAGAATCCCTTATCTTTCCCATGCATCCTTAAACGCTAGGATGTCATGACTAAAACCCTAGTCTTGATTTAACTTAATCCTCATCCTCCAAGATAATTTTCTCCAGTAATCCATGACACTTAACTACCACACATGTCAATATTAAATTTTAGGTCATTCATGTTTTCAAGTGTGAAGGTCATGAGTTCATTCAGAGTATGAAATATTATTATTATTCTAAAGGCATTAGGGACATTTGTATTGTGTGCAAGTTCTATTAGGATATCCCTTGGAATTCCCATGTGCAATTAGGCATCTAAAGCTTAAATATTTAATTGATAAGACATTGCTTTATCTAGTGCAAGTTGACTAAGTTTGTTATTTATTGATATGCAGGGTAATATTTTGGAGTTTCTAGAATTTTGATGCATCTAACACTACGATAATGACTTGGAGGATCCTATTTATTGGTTTCAATAACTTCTGTGAAGGTTATATTAACACCATGATATGGGGATTCCATAGATATATTGTTGTAAGGGTTACGTTGAAATTTCACATTACACACACTTCATGAAAAGCCATACCTAAATTATTGGAGAATAATGCAAGGCCTTAATTATAAAGATAGCCTCCCACTACAATGCAAAAGCATTCAAAGATGTCAAACAACAATTGTTGCAGCAACACAATATAACAAAGAAAACGCAATAATGTGCATCAATTGCATTATGGTAGCATCAAATACCCCTTCAAAGGCAACATGTAGATCACCATACAAACCAATACTTTGTAGTGTGCCAGAAGGATGCAGTATGGTGAACTTAAATGTGTTAAAGGAAATGGGATATCCCAAGGAGACATGGGTTTATGTTTCATTTGGACAAGTTTATGGTGGTCAGAATCGTATGGCTCCTCTAATAAATAGGTTCCAAAATTTGGTGACCAAGGAAGAGTTAACGATAAAGAAGGAACTCAATTTCTTTAAGAAACGTGTTACAAGATTTCCAATGCTTAATTTCCTTTCATGCTTGAAGTTTGATGTTTGTGTAATGACACATGGTGGGGAATTCGCTAAATTGATAATTAAAGCTTAAAGGAATTTGAAAAGAAAGAAGTGAACGTAATTGTAGGAGAAGGGGTTTCTTTGAACTATCATGGATTAGAAGGAAGAATGGATGAAATTAAGTATGTTGATAGGTGTGCAAACATTCATTTTCTTTCTCTCTCATTTATGTTGAAAATGCTCTAACCAGGTTGCCTTTTTGGGAGTCTTTGGTTGGGATAACAATGAAAACATGGTGCAGTTTGCATTTCTTTTTGCGTCTTGTATTTGTAATCTTTGTTTGGTTCCTAATTATACTTATACCATTCATGACCTTTTGGATATGGCAGTTGACATTTGTGCGAAGATTTACGGAGGCCCAAAAATGTTTCTTAAGTCGTCTTTCTCTTACTCTTTTAGCCACTGATTTTTTTTAATTTTTTTTAGTGTGGTTCATAAACGCCTTGGTCAGTGAGTGTTCGCTACATCCACGGAAAAATATGGGCTAATCACCCCTTGGCCTACTGGCAACACCTAACCCCAAGGGATTTGGGCAAAATCAACCCTATGACCTCCCAATGGTGAGGCACGGTTTTTGACCAACTAAGCTAACCCTTGGGGCTGACATCTTTGAGAACTTAGAGGACAATGGTTCAAGATTGGTGTAGGGACATTGTGTATGGTTTTCCATCAGGAGGAGTATTGAGAACTATCACAAATTGCATTGGTTGTTACCATCAATGCCATGTGTGAGGGTCCCCATCATATGCTTGACATATTTTGGTGCAATAGGCTTAGGCTTCACAATGTAATGCAGCAAGTATGACCACTATATCAAAGTATATATAAATGCTATAGGAACATCTCCAGGTTTAAATGGAAGTGGTGGTGCTAACCATCATGGGCCAAAATCAAAATCCCAATTTCATTTGTCAATGCGACTTGGTCATTTTTTCATTATGAGTTGAATGGATGTCGCTCCAACTTGCAACCTGCATTAAGGTCGCACTTTCATATTGTGACCTCGATTAGGTCGCACCTTCAAATGAAAATGGAAATTCATGTTTTAAAGTATCTGTCAATCCACCCAGAAGATGTGACATTTCTATAACATGATTGTGTGACCTCCTTAAATCGCATTTGTTGGTCTCCTCCTCTACCTGTGACCTGCCTACCGACTAAGTCACTAAGTAGTAGGGTCACAAGGTCGCATTGAGAAATCCAACGGTCCATATGACCTCTGATCTTTTCGACCTTGCGACTCCATTCTCAACTACAATGGTGGCTAGTCATTCCTTGAGGTAGCAGGTCACATTTTTGGCCCCACCACTGCAGTTGGAACGTGCGATCTGCATTAAAATTTGAATTATCCACTCTATGCAACATGGTCTAGAATCTATACATGCAACTCAGCCTACTCAATATATATGTATACTTTGAATATGTATACGGAGTGCACGTTGCAAGCAAAGAACACTCGTGTTATGCACAAGTTGATTCAATGTGGAAATACATAAATGACAATCCATGACAATTTGTATCGCACCAAAAAAAGATAAGGAGACGCAATGGGTATTATAAAATGATAGCTTCAAACACAAAGGATAAAATTTGGTTGAATATGGTAGATTGCAACTTGTTATTGAGAAGGAGATGAAGGGTTATTTTAACAATCTGAATGCATTTAATGAAAGCTTCTTGCTAGCATCAATCAAAAGATTTAGTTACATAAATGGGACCTCTATGATGATGGTTCAAAAAGAGTTGCAGTTTGAATGTGACCATCATGGTCATATTCTTGCACTTTATGTTCAGGTTCGTGAAGACTTAATAGTAGTTGGTGATTTGATGGAATCATCTCTTTATTAATATATTAGCCCCAGAAGAAAGCAATTGAAGAGAGGACTTGTGAGTATGATACAAATTAGCTTTACAACAATTGAAATTTTATATAATGATATATATATCTTAGAGCATAAAACATTTGCAACCTTTTATAGTGAGGAAAAATAGTGATGTTATAATTGATGGAGGAAATTGCAACTGTAGTGGTTGTCCAATAGAGGAGTTATGCAAGAGGGTGGAAGGGATGATCATATTACATTGATACAGAGATGGTGTTCAAACCCAAGTTATTCCTTGTCTCAGTTCATAAAGTTGAAATGGTCATTTGAAGTTTGTAACAGGGTCACCTTTTCAATGCTCAGGATATCCATGATGCTTTAGAAGTCAGGCAAAGCTAATATGATTCAAGTTGTGTCTTAACAGTGTTATTACATAATGTTTGCAAATACAATAAGAGAAATGAGCATATTGCGATGAAAATACATGTCTCTTAGCACTGTCAAAGAAATGGCTCCAAAAATGTGAGGAATGTTGGTGTTTCTTTCAGAACTTGTTGTGAATATTTTGAAGCCTAAGAAACACCCAGTAGAGACCACCTGCTTTAACAACATTGTGGCGCAGAAAAGGACTATATAGGGGTCCAAATTCATGTCTTTCTTTTAATCAATTGATATTTTTTTAATGTGTTTATTTTCTTGTAAATATGTATGACCTATGTTATTCGTTTGCAAGAAGAAGATGTTGATCCATGTGGAAGAACCCAGGGTCTCTCGTATAGGTTTCCCAACTAGGGTTTCGATTAACAAGCAACTAGATCTTTGTAGTTGCCCATACATTGGGTCGGCCTCAATAGCAGATGCAGTAGCAGGAAAATTGACATTCAATATAGCAAATGGATCGCAACCCTATTAAGTAGCTCATTATGACCTCGCAAAAACATTAGGGTTTCAGCCAAATTAGCCAAATTTGTTTCCTGCCAAGCTCTTACTTCCTTGGGCTCTTAGTCAAAGAATCTGGATGAATACAATATGAACTGCTCAACCTTGATCTCAACCTACACAAGTATTTTCTTTCATCTTCCTGACTGACTTCCTTTGGCCAATACTTAGCCAAATTTCCAAGCCTCTAAGCTCCTAATTCCTTACCCAGTTCCTGAGAGAATTAGCCCATATTTAATTGGGAAATTCCCCACTCATAACTGCGCAATCCATCCATAGGTATTCAACTAATTGCATGCACCATTTGTACAACTCAGAAAATTATACAAATGATAGTAAATTGTCCCTAAACTGTAATGTCAATTGGGTCTTCCTCTGAACTGACATGCATGATTTATTTTGAGTGATTTATTAGTTATCTAATTGATCATTGCATGTGAATTAAATCCAATTTAATTCACTTGAACACTCACTAGTTCCTCTAACAGTTAGAACTAGTTTAACTGAATTTAACTCAGTTAGACTAAATTAATCAATTACAACTCAAAAGAACTCAACTTGGGCCCCTAAAATTTAGAAATCACTCTACATGACTCTAGATAGACTTCCAACTCGAATTTACCAAGCCAACTAAGTAAACTTAACTTAGTTAACTACTAAAAGTTGCTATGAGAATAGAATTACAATTTAATTCCTAATTTAATTCAAGGACAAATTAAATTAGTATTTTCCTAGATGTTATTTTTAACATTTCTTGTTGCAATTTTCAACACAAATCACCTCTCTAAAAAGTGTCAAACAAAGGAAGAAACTTTAAAAAGAATTCATTGTGGATGAATAAATTCTTAGTAATGGAGTCAACAATAAAGAATCTGCATGTCTTACCACCTAGTCAAAATAGAAGTAAAGAGAGAAAAAAGAAGAATTTTATTCACAAAAGTACAAAGCTATCATACAATTATTCTATATGATTTTGGGCGTGACCTAGGTGCAATTATATATACCCGTCAAAGTTCAAGCGTGAATAAAATATGGTACTCCCTACACTTTAAGGTGGAAAGCACATTGATATATAATGATAATAATAATAAATTAAACTCCTACACCTTAAGGGGGAAAGTGAAGATCGTTAGAGGTAAACCAAAACCACCACATTGTTCAAATCTAATTATTCAGTGATCATCCAAAACCACCACATTATTCAAGTGAAAATGGTTAGCGATAAAACAAAAACCACCAATATCAATGGAAAATGGTTAGTGGTCAACCAAAAACCACCAAATAAAGTGAATATTTATTTGTGAAATTTATTTATTTCAAAGTGATTTCTTTTTGAAACCTATAGATTGAACTAAACTAGCCATTTCACTTCATTGGATAAACACGCATCCCTATCCCCATCACATATGCTAAAAACATGGACATCATAGAAATCTTGTTTAGTTCTAAAATTCTTTATTCACTCTATTAAAGATATATAACAACAAATATCCCAGAGTAAATTTGAACATATTCTTTTCATCTATATGTCCTCTTCAACTCCTTTATTTACCATTTGATTGTTTAAAGAAATGTAATGTGTTCCCCAATTCAAATACCATGGTTGCAGGCCCAAAGTTCATAAGTTAAGTCCACTTGTTTCTTGTACCCGCTACACTAGCACCCCAATTTTTGAGCATATTTAAAATTTTGGGTCCCCCTTTTGCTTGCCTAAATCCTTAAGGGTTATGATCATGTTTAAATTGGTTAATATCCTCTTGACCTAATTACTCTCAAACTCTAGTGATACCTATGCTTCTGCAGACCTTTGCCCTTAGCACATTAGGGTTTTAGTAAATTCATTGCTTTAGTTATGCAATACTTATATTATGCGTCCTTGAAACCTTATTCACCTACTATATGCATGGTTATAAAATGAAGACGTCTTGGCATCGCTCAAGTTACATTAGGGTTTAGGAAGCCCTTATCTTTCCCATGCATCCTTAAACCCTATGATGTCATGACTAAAAGCCCAGTCTTGATTTAACCTAATCCAACTAAAAGCCTAGTCTTGATTTAACCTAATCCTCATCCTCTAGGATACTTTTCACCAGTAATACATGACACTTAACTACAACACATGTCAATTTTAACTTCTCAGTCATTCAAGTTTTCAAGTGTCAAGGTCAAGAGTATTATTATTCTAAAGGCATTAGAGACATTTGTACTGTGTGCAAGTTCTATTATGATATCCCTTGGAATTCACATGTGCATTATTAGGCATCCAAGGCTTAAATGTTTAATTGATAAGACATTACTTTATCGAGTGCAGGTTGACTAATTTTGTTTTTTATTGATATGGAGGGTAATCTTTTAGAGTTTCTTGAATTTTGATGCATCTAACACTACGATCATACCTTGGAAGAGCCTATCTATGAGTGGGAATAACTTCTATGAAGTTTATATTAACACCATGATACGGGGATACGTTGTGGCAAAGGTTACATTGAAATCTCACACTACATACACTTCATGAAAAGCCATACCTAAAATATTGGAGGATAATGCAAGGCCTTAATTATAAAGATACCCTGTCACTAATGCGAAAGCATTCAAAGATGTCAAACCATTGTTGTGAAACACAATATAACAAAGAAAATGCAATAATGTACATCAATTGTATTATTGTAGCATCAAATACCCCTTTCAAGGCAACACGTAGATCACCCCACAAACCGATATGTTGCAGCGTGTCGGAAGGACGCACTATGGAGAACTTAAAATGCGTTAAAGACAATGGAATATCCGAAGGAGACACAGGTTTATGTTGCATCTGGACAAGCTTATGGTGGTCAGAATCGTATGGCTCCTCTAATAAATAGGTTCCCAAATTCAGTTACCAAGGAAGAATTAACGATAAAGAAGGAACTCAATTTCTTTAAGAAACATGTTACAAGCTTTCCGGCTCTTGATTTCTTTGCGTGCTTGAGTTGAACTCTGATGTTTTTGTAATGACACATGGTGGGGACTTCGCTAAATTGATAATTGAAGCTGGAAGGAATTTGAAAAGAGAAGTGAACGTAATTGGTGGAGAAGAGGTTTCTTTCGTGGATTGGAAGGAAGAATAGATGAAATTAATTATGTTGAGAGGTGTGCAAACATTCATTTTCTTTCTCTCCTGTTTATGTTGAAAATGCTCCAACCAGATTTCCTTTTTGGGAGTCTTTGGTTGGGATAGCAACGAAAACATGGCGCAATTTGCACTTCTTTTTGCGGCTTGCATGTGTAATCTCTGTTTGGTTCCTAATTATACAGTTCAGGGCATTTTGGATATGGCGGTTGACATTTGTGCGAAGTTTTGTGGAGGCCCAAAAACTTTTCTTAAGTCGTCTTTCTCCTGCGCTTTTACTCACAGACCGTTTGCATGGTTTCCTTCTTTCTGCTGGTATTGTTTTTATATTTCTCGGTACTACCGCTTTGATAAATTATTTCAAGCATCTTTGAGAACTTAGAGGACAGAGGTTCAGGGTCGGTGCAGGGAGGGTGTAAGGTTTTCCATTAGGAGTATTGAGACCTATCACAAATCGCGTTGGGCGTTACCATCAATGCCATGCATGAGGATCCACAGCATATGCTTGGCATCTTTTAGTGCGATAGGCTTAGGCTCACAATGCAATGCAGCGAGTATGACCACTATATCAAAGTATATATAAATGCTTCAGGCACATCTCCGAGTTTAAATGAAAGTGGTGGTGTTAACCATCATGGGCCAACATCGAAATTCCGCTTTTATTTGAGAATGCAACTTGGTCATTTTTTCGTTATGAGTTGAATGGATGTCGCTCCAACTTGCGACCTGCATTAAGGTCACACTTTCAGATTGCGACCTCGATTGGGTCGCACCTTCAAATCCAAATCGCAAATCGTGTTTTAATGTCTCCGTCAATCCACCCAGAAGATGTGACCTGTCTATTACGCGATTGTGCAACCTCCTCAAATTCTCATTTGCTGGTTTTCTCCTCTACCAGTGACCTGCCTCCTGACCAGGTCACTAAGTCGCAGGGTCACGGTCGCATTGAAAAAACCAGCGGTCCATGCGACCTCCGATCTTCTGTGACCTTGCGACTCCGTTCTCAATTGCAATTGTGGCTAGCCATTCCTTAAGGTAGCAGGTCTCTCGGCCCCACCGCTGCAATTGGAACCTACGATCTGCATTAAAATGCGACCTATCCACTCTATGCGACATGGTCTAGAATATATATATGCAACTCAGCCTACTTAGTACACAGGGTGCGCGTTGCAAGCAAAGAACGGTTGTTTTATGCACAAGTTGATTCAACGTGGAAATACATAAATGACAACCCATGACAATATGTATCGCACCAAAAAAAATTGGGGACATTATAAAATGACTAGTTCAAACACAAGTTGATTAACGTGGAAATACACAAATGACAACCCATGACAATCTGTATCGCACAAAAAAAAATGGAGGCACGGTGGGTATTATAAAATGACTGCTTCAAACACCGGTGACCTAAGTTGATTAAGTTGATTGCAGATTTCCAGAATGTCACGGATATGGACACTGGACACGGTCAACCAGACATTTTGACCAGGTTTATGTCTGTCGGATTCTCAAATATTCCGGAAATCTACAATCAATTTAAAGATAGCCTTCAAATACAAAGCTAAAATTTAGTTGAAAATGCTAGACTGCAACTTGTACCGAAAAAAGATAAGCAGACACGATGGGTATTATAAAGTGACGGTTTCAAACACAAAGGCTAAAATTTAGTTGAAGATGGTAGACTTGTTATTGAGAAAGAGATTAAGGGTTATGTTAACAATCTGAATGCATTTAATGAAAGCATTTAATGAAAGCTTCTTGCTGGCATCAATCAAAAGATTCAGTTACACAAATGGGCCCTCTTTGATGATGGTTCAAAAAGGGTTGCAGTTTGAATGTGACCATCATGGTCATATTCGTGAAGACTTTATTGTAGTTGGTGATTTGATGGAACCATCTCTTTATTGAAATATTAGCTTGAGGAGTAAGCAGTTGAAGAGAGGACTTGTGAGTATGATACAAATTGGGTAAAAGCAATTGAAATTTTGCATAATGATATATATATCTTAATGTAGAAAATATTTGCGACCTTTTACATTAAGGAAAAATAGTGGGCTACAATTGATAGAGGAAATTGCAACTCTCATGGTTGTTCAATAGAGGAGTTATGCAAGAGGGTGGAAGGGATGATCATATTACATTGATACAGAGATGGTGTGCAACCTTTGTCTCTGTTCATAGGGTTGAAATTTCCATTTGAAGTTTGTAACATGGTCACATTTTCAATGCTCAGGATATCCATGATACTTTAGCAGTCGGGCAAAGCTAATATGATTCAAGTTGTGTCTTAATAGTTTTATTACAAAAGATCTGCAAATACAATAAGAGAAATGAGCATATTGCGATGAAAATACATGCCTCTTGGCACTGTCAAACAAATGTGAGGAATGTTGGTGTTTCTTTCGGAACCTACTATAAATAGAGACCACATGCTTTAACAACACTGTGGCACAAAAAAGGACTATACAAGGGTCCAAATTCATGTTTTTATTTTAATCAATTGATTTTGTTTTAATGTATTTTTTTGTTTCTAAATATGTATGACCCATGTTATTTGTTTGCAGAGAGAAGATGTTGATCCATTTGGAGGAACCCAGGGTCTCTCATATAGGTTACGCAACAAGGGTTTTGATTAACAAGCAACTGGATCTTTGTAGCTGCCCATACATTGTGTGTAGCAAGAAAATCCACATTCAATACAGCAAATGGATCACAACCCTATTCGGTCTTTATCATGAGCTCACAACAACATTAGGGTTTCAGCATCCTTCTCTATTCTCCTCACCCCTTCTCTTTTATCAATATGTTAACATCTATACAAATATCAATTGACCTTGTAATAGTCACTAGACATGAGAGAGAAGTGAGGAAATTGAAAATTCATGAGGGTAGATGAAAGGTCACCGTAGGTGAATAGTCACCTCACCTCTATAAATGTCTGCATATTCCATTTGTAAAGGAATTTTAGCATGAGAGCTAGGACTAGCAGCAGATAGTTTATATGTACTTGAAGAGCTAGAGGCACTCGGCTCTTGCCATTTAGTAGGGTGAGTTGTAGTGAGGTTAGGGTTTTGCATTGGATAATGGTATTGGCAGTCCACATTCAACTATTGGGATTTGATGAATTGCATGATGTGTACTAGTATTTGTAGCAACAATAATAAGAAATTCCTTATTTCCAACATTGGTTCCCATGCTTACTCATAGTAATTATTGGTTGTCTAGTATGTTCACTATATTTGGGTGTGCGCTTTCATACAGGCAATGTATTATGGAGTAGTTTGTAATTGTTGCATGTGCTTTTGCTTTCAAATTTGTGTTTATTTATTTCATGTCATGTTGGTGACTTATTGTGAACTAATTTGCAATTAACCTTTGGCATGTTCTTGTTCATGTATGTCTGAGATGGTTTTGGAACATATTTGTGTGTGCTTTCATACAGGTAATGTGTTATGGAGTAGTTTGTAATTGTTTCATGTGTGTTTGCTTTCAAATTTGTGCTTATTTATTTCATGTCATGTTGGTGAATTATTGTGAATTAATTTGCAATTAACCTTTTGGTATGTTCTTGTTCATGTATGTCTGAGATGGTTTTGGCTCATTGATCCTCCTTGTAGCATATTTCTTCTTATTGTTATTATTTTATTGTACATCTTTCTACAGTTCGTCAATCTTGGGTTGACTTTGTCTCCTTGTTTGGGCATTTCATTCTTCTTCTTGCTCTAACATCCTCCTCATTTGACAATCAAGAGCGAAAACTAACATGATGGCACTCGGACCTACATACCGAATAGGGCTCCAATCCCAAATTGTGTGAGCTCTAATTGGGACTTCACACTAGGGAGTAGTGTGAAGGCCCCCTAGCTGTTGTGGGCATCTAGCACCTTCAACATTGTCTAATAAAAAATTTGATGTCTTTGATTGTCAAATCCATTTCCTTAATTTCCTCTATCTCTTTTTAATTGATATTAATAGATTAATTTTATAGCATTTTAGTTTAACATTTTTTATCTTTTCGTATTATTCACTTTTATATGAAAATTTATGAAATTTATTACATTGATTTAAATGTGTCTATTTTGAAATAGGGCCTCCAAAATTTTAATTTAATTACTAACAATTATTAAGTGGATGGTAGGAATTTAATCTCCATAGAATATTTTAGAATATTCTTAATCGTATTCTCAAATCAAAGATTGATATTTATCTTAGTCATGCCCTAATTAAAATATCAGTGTGGTGTAAAATCAACTATAGTTTTTAAGCATGTTGTATTGATAAGCGATGGTATTGGCCTATAATATTGTAACAAATTTAAGAATCTTCCTAATTAAAATTCTTAATATATATATGTAACTCTTTTTTTTCGCATAGTTCATAGACACCTTCGATCGGGGTGGCACCTCAGCCTACTGCAAGATGTGCCACCCCTTGTTAGTTTTTTTTTTTTTTTTAATGTAAAAAATAGTTGAAAAAAAGTTATATATATATATATATATATTTAAATTATATTAAAAAAATTAATCCTAAACTTATTTATAAAAATAAAAAATAAAAAAATAGCTTTAAAAAAATTAATTAATTAATTAAACTATTTATTATTAAAAGTCATATATATATATATATATTTCAATTGTATTAAAAAATTTAATCTTAAATTTATTTATTAAAAAAAATTATTGATTATTTATTATTTTAATAGTTTTTAAGTGTGATTTTTTGAAAAGTTTTTGGTTTATTTTATGATCTAATTTCAATTTTAACACATGCCTCAGGGTTTTTGAGAGAGTTGAATCCATATATACACTTAAAAACCAGTGTAAACAACACAAATCCAAAATCCAATTTACTAATCTATGCAGAACATCAACCTTATACTTATATACAATACATATATCAAATAATTCTTGAAAAAATAAGATAATATTTATGCAGAACACCAATCTTATACTTCTATACAATACATATATCAAATAATTCTTGAAAAAATATGTCGTGCTTATGTTAATTATGAAATTTTGATTTATATATATGTGTAGTTTCGAAACTTATGGCTTTTGTTTTCTGTGTTTATTTATTTTTTCAAAAAAATAGTAAAATATATATATTATAAAAAAAATAATCCTAAATTTATTGATAAAAACTTATTTTTAAATAAAAAATTAAATTATTGAGTATTGATTATCCTAGTAGTTTTGAATGTATTTTTTTGGAAAGTTTTCTGGTTTATTTTATAATTTAATTTGTCTAAAATCTAATTATGATTCATTGAAATCACAAGTTTGACAAGTGGACTCTTCACAATCCAAATGCCTTGGGCTCTTGGTTTTGGGTAGCTTTTGGGTTTGGGTTTTTGTGAACGCTGAATCTATATATGCAATCAAAAAATCAATTTAAACAACACAAATTAAGACAGTCACAATCAAAATGTCCCCGAAACTTTTAGGTTTTGGCTTCGGTTTTAGGAACGTTGAATTCATATATGCAATCAAAAACCCATTTTAAACAACACAAATAAAACAATCAAATATTACTCTTTTACTATCTATTTATAATTATACTATCTATTTATAATTATCTATGTGTAAGTGTGGCCATAATAATAATAAAAAAAACACATTGGACAAGTGAATAACCATTAATTTTAATTAAATAATACATCTTAAATAACCATTATTAAATAACAATGATTATTTATTACAAAAATATGAGAGATTATCATATCATCATTTAACAATAAATTAATATTATTTTAATTTAATCAAAATATTATTTATCACAAAAATAGACATGTTTTTTTTTTTTTTTTTTTTTTTTTTTTTTCGAAGGTGGCAAAACCTATCAAACTCAGGTGTCAAACCAACAGTGAGGACAGCCATCTCTGGCTGCTATCCGCGAATGTCGGTTTGACTCATCACTGTTATCAAGGAAAACCACGCCCCCTGTAATAACCCGCTGGTGGTCCGTAAGGGAGCAGACTTTCACTCCTGCCAGATGCCTCTGGGTCTTGGGCCGTTAACCTGTTTCCTTACGTCCGAGGAAGACGAGCTCTTAGCCAAGCAGAAATAGTTTTACGGCATACTCCAGGCCGACAAAAATAGACATGTTATCATAATATCATTTTAACAATAAAATAATATTATTTTTTATTTAATTAAAATGTTTGGACATGTCATAATATCATTTTAACGATAAAATAATATTATTTTTTTATTTAATTAAAATATTTGGAGGCTTAGAGTATTGTTAATGTTAAATCTTGAAGTGTGGTTTAGTTCTAGCCTTTTTTTGTTAAGGTCCAATTTTTTGAAAAAAATAGTTTATTTTATGATTTTATTAGTCTAGAATCTTGCTTAGATTAATTGAAATCACAAATTTAACACGTGAAAATATTTGGAGGCTTAGAGTATTGTTAATGTTAAATCTTGAAGTGTAGTTTAGTTCCAGTTTTTTTGTTAAGTTCTAATTTTTTTGAAAAAAATTATAGTTTATTTTATGATCTTATTAGTCTAGAATCCGGCTTAGATTAATTGAAATCACAAATTTAACACATGAATTACTGAGTTTTTTGAGAGAATTAAATCCATATATACAATGTTTTTGAGAGAGCTAAATCCATATATACAATATACCATCAAATGACTATTTTCACTAGATTCTGTCCAAAATTTATAAAAACTTCGAAAAAAAACACAATTAAATATTACTCATTTATTATCTATTTAAAGTTATTTAGTAAAATTATTTTTTCTCTATACGTGTGAGAGTGTGGTCGTAGTAATAACAATGTGACCACGAGTCAACCATCATTAATTTTAATTAAATAATACATATTAAATAACCATTATTATTTATTAAAAAATATGAGAGATTATCATAATATCATTTAACAATAAATTAATATTATTTTAATTTAATCAGAATATTATTTATTATAAAATATGACATGTTATCCTACAATCATTTTAACAATAAAATAATATCGATTTTTAATTTAATTAAAATGGTTGCAATGCTCGCTGGGCTTAAGAGAACTATTACAGTTAAGATTTGAGGTACTGTTAAGGCTGGTAAGGAACCCAATAGAGAGTGATTGGTGTCTTATTAAGATCAGAAAGTTGTTTAGCATATTAAAATAATAATAATAATAATAAATAACTAATTTTAATATTTTCTGCCGTTATTTTTTTAATTAATTAAAATATTTTTCCTTAGAGGGCATCATTTTCTCTCTGAAGATTTTATCTCTGAACTACGCACAACACACTACACAATCATCTATTTATCTCTGGACTACGGACCACACATTACACATAATCATCTATTTATGTATTTCATAAATTAATTTTTTTCTTCCACAAATTTAAAAACGATTCTCATCCCTGAGAGCCCATAGATCTAAACTACAAATTTATTAACTAAAATGTGTTAGTTCGTTCAGCCACGCCCCCTGAGAAACATCAATATAAAATTATTGATCAGGGAAATTCGCGGGTGAGCGACCAATAGAGTTCTCATGAAGGCTGACAAAATATAGACGGCCGCCCATCTTCAGCCCACTGGTAATAAATGATCTTTTTGGATCAGAATAGTAAGCGATGGCTTCTCCATCTTCTCTCACGCCTACTACGCCTGATGTGGGAAAGAGAAATGGATCCAAGTTTATGAAACTGGATATCCTTAGTAACAAATGTCTCAAAGAAGCATATTTGGCCGCAAGATCCCAATACATATTTCGTTCCTGTCAATAAGAAACATTTCGCACCATTAAAGACCATTATGATAAGTGAAAAAACAAGTTACATACGCAGAAGGACGTCGCCTGTCCAGCAAGCAAAATGCATCTTCCCGGCCAACCCCCGGAATCTGGCGAAATAGACTTCATGATTACGATCAGCCCAGTGGATCCCAGGGCTTTTCCAAATCAGGTCAGTCTCAGGTTTTTCTGAAGTCATGGGTTCGTTCCCAAAACCCCAAACCCCTTGGAGTATGGTCAAATCATAGTTCTAGGTGAAACCATGATCCACTGCCAGATACCAATTGAAATAGCGCCTAAATCATTCCAAGGGTTCAAATCCCAATTGAACCCACAATTATAGACCTAGTGTACAAATATCAATTCAATAAAATAAACCAATTCAACAGTGAATTAGCAGTACTGTGTATAAACATCAATTCAATAAAATATACCAATCAAAATAAACCAACCAAAGCAAAAAATTACCCCAATAAGACCAATCCAATATATGCCATCATCGTCGAGTATCACATTATCAGGAAATCCCGGAAGATTTTCGATGAATGTTTCAACTTTGCCTGCTTTTTCTCCTTCCAACCAATACTTTCGACAACGGAAGCTACATAGGCAAAACAGACATGCAACTTATGAGCTTTTAATAAATTAACATGGAAACTTCACAGAACCTCTTAAAAATATAGCAGTTAACTTACATGAGAGTTTCACAATATATAAAGAAATCCTCTTTCTTGGATAGCGCTACCGCATTGGGGAAGTAGAGGTCTGTGAGCAGGACGGTAGCAATCTTTGTACTCGGATCATATTTAAGCAATCTACCGTGAGGAAGATATTCAAATACCCCCAACAAAATATCTTTTGGGCTATATTTATAGGTGAGCTCTGTGAAATACACCACGCCTTCTTTTGTAACATCCACTCCGTCCACTGTCCTGTAACAAGTCAAATTACAGAAATACATGATTTAAGATTGCATGTAATATCTTGGTTATGTTATGAGTGAAAATTGTATGAAAAGATTTCCATACCATATATAACATTTAGGGAAGTATAGGAGTAAGTATATTAATGTGGTATGTCAACAATGATTGTTATCCTCCCACCCAAGCTAAATTCCAGCTTACTTGGATATCTTTTATCATGAAACATTGGAAATAATATAACAGCGTACAAAATACATCTTTTGGTTGGCCAAGAATTATAATAACTATGATAAGAACGAAGCTTTTTTTTGAAAAAATAGGCAAAAAATGTTCTCTATTAACAAAAATTATCTTGGAAGGATGTCTGAGATGCAAGGGTACAAGAAAGGACCAAATGCAAATAGCAAAACTGGATTTCAAACTAATGGGGTCCGCAGAATCTTATTATTGACAAGGGGATTCGAAATGACCAAACATGGACCAACGAAGTCCTCAACGTCCGATTACGACGCGACAAGATTTACAAACTTAGCTCGTTGAACAAATGAAAGATGCAATGTCCGACTGCTGTACATGTCCACAAACTTGGTTTATCGACCAATGACACCTGCAAACATAACTTGTGGACCTATACAGGCCATCAAATTGCCTTCGACCCAATGAGAGAGTTGCAAACTAAAAGTATGAGCTCGCAAACCACCATGAACATATCAAGCACAAAGAAATAGGGAGGAAGGGTAGCTGAAGAACGACGTACCCCGAATACTGCACAAGAACCCACGGATACAAATCTGCATTGTGTTGCTCTCTGAATTAATGATAAGATGCAGATACAAAAAGGACTCTCAAATTTGCTTTGTATTAAAGGCCCATCTAATGCACCGGTTGAAGCATTCCCATAATTATGATTAATAATTATGATCCTGCATGATTGCGATAATGTGTTCCATTCTCATACCTTAATAATATGCAAAAAACGACCCCAAATACCTTTTAGGGCATGGTGAAACAATGCACAGAACCCTGTTCGAGTTAAAACCATCACAAAATTCATTCCATAAAATTGGTGTTCTGCATAAATTTTATCACACTTGCATATCTCATAACAAGAAGAGTTATTTCCAACCAAAAAAAGGCACGCAGGTTAGACATGAAAGAAATAGTGACCAAAGAAGGCAAGTAGATTGGACACAAAACAAAGAGTACGAAAAAGTTGAAGAACAGTGCATAGAAATTAGTGCAGGAAGCCTAATGCAGCAGGAAGAAAAGGTCATCGGCTATGCATTAACTAAAAAGCCCCACTATTCATTTTTTCACCTTTTCTGGTGTTTCCTAAAGCATTCTTTTGGGAAGCGGCAATCCCTCCAATTTAGTAATGCAATCTAAAGGTTTTCATAAGTGTCATCTAGGGGTTTTCAGGAAAGAAGGACCCACAGGAGGTGAATACGCAAGGAGCATGTTTCTCAATTCAAAAGTTGACATGGCCCAAAGAATGACAGGCATATGGAAAAATTCATTAAAGCCATTAATTGGTTGGTTGGGTAGCTTGGAGGGTAAATGTTTTGCTAAAAAAGGAGGGAGAACAGGAGACAGGGATTTCAAATCACAGAGACAGAGAATAGAGTCGTGTATGTAGAGATTGTGCACAGAGGGCGAAGGAAATCTCTCGCAACAACAAAGGGAAGAATGGTAAAGCCAAAGACAAGAATCTTGTGAGCCTGTGTAATCCCAAACCGAGACATAGACTTGTGGGTATTTTAATGTTTAGAGGACATAGCCCCATATTTTTGTTATAGAAGAGCCCACTGAGCCCTGCATTTAATGTGCATGAATTTCATGTTGATACACTGGTTGTTCCAGGTAAATTCCTCTGTTGTGCATTGTGTGCATGGTGCTTCTATCTATTTGTGTTGTGTCCTCTGCGAATTGTTGTGGGCCCTGCATGTGCTACCCTGATGTGATATCAGTGCAAGTGTGATACCTACAATTATGAACGAGATTCCAATAAGGAGAGTTCCCTGGGAAGAATTAAGAGAGAAGGCAGTGCCGTGAAAATGAAACTGTTGGGTAAGACTATAAAGAAAGTAAGATTGCACAAGAAATTGCAATTTGGCACATAAAAGAGGGGAAGGAATACCACTGAAATAGCGTTGAAAACAACAAAGAAGGTGATCACAAAATCATTGCACTGCTGAACTCTACATATGCTCAAATGGATGTCATGGAAAGAGTCCAGAGAAGGTGAGTTGCAGTGGATCTCCATGAAGAGTGATGATGAACAGGAACGAGAAGTTTCAAGAATACAATAAAGAAGCCCAGCCTCCAAAATTGAGAATTATAAGGGCGTTGATAGATCTGAGAGGTGGACCTAAGGATTGAGACTCCGGCATATTCAAAGAGTCTGAACCCAAAAAAACTCATAGATTGGATTGGGGAAATGGGGAAATGTTTCAACTCCAAGCAATCAAAGACTCCAAAGAAGTAAATCTTGCATGGACCAAGGTGAAGGGTCATGAATCTGTGTGGTGGGATAATCTCCAATTAGATAGGTAGAAGAAGGGAAATATTTCATGGATCTGTTTAGGGCACTAGAAATGGAGATGGTGGTGAAGGATTACATCAAAGAATTAGGTGAAGACAGCAATGAAGGGGGAGAAGCTATTGCTATGTATATAATGTTCTCAAATATGCTATTCAAGATGAGCCCATCATGGTGACAATTTACTCTGCCACTGAGGAACATCAGCTAGCTTTGACAGCTAAAGAGATGTTGTCTAGAAGCATTAGAGTTCCCAAGGCAGAGGAAATACAGGTAGAGGCAACACCATGTCTACCTAAGGGCATGAAAGTGGAACCAAAGGACAAGAGATCAGCACAAGTAATACAAATCAAATCTTCAGAACAAATTATGAAGCCCCTAGAGGCCAAGGATCTCCAAAAGGAAGAGGAAAACAATTCAGTGGAACATGCTGTTGGGTGCAAGAATACCAAGTTTTATGGGCGCCTGAAGAACTTAAATTCATGCTGGAGACAATTAGGAAGAAGACACATAGCTCAAGAAGTAGGAAGTGCGGTTGGGTATATTGTTAAAGACACCATACACAAAGCGAGAGCATGGAGAGAATATCATATTCAAGAGACTCTTGTTGACACCCAAGAGACAGCATAAAGAGGAGTTAAGAAAAACAGAAAGTGATCTTCAAAACCAAATGCAACATTGGAGTTAAGTGTTGTTCACTTATTGTTGATGGAGATAGCACCAAAAACCTCGTGCCTACTAAGGTAATTTAGAAGTTAAATTCAAGGTGCACCCCACATCCAAATGCATATAGAGCCTCTTGGTTGCAAAAGGGACATTATGTCAACATATCTAACCGTTGCTTGGTAAGTTTCCACATAGGAAATTACCATGACCTAGTTTTATGCAATGCTTTGCTTTTGTCATCTTTTGTTGGCAAGCACATGGTAATTTGACCAAAATATTGTCCATGATGGCAAGAAAAATACCTTTCTATTCGAGAAGGGTGGAAAAAGATTGACATTGCTTCCAATGAAGGAGGAAGAAGGGTAAAGCAACAATTGTAGGGTGATGCCATGTACAACAAAGGAATTCTTGAGAGAGGAGAAGATGACAAAGTTTGTTTTACACTTATTCCAAGATGTCAAATCTGAATTGGAAAAGAGTGAGGTCCCAGCAGAGGTCAAGGCTTTGTTCACTAAGCTAGAGGAAGTTATAATGACTAAGTTTTCAAGGGGATTTCCACCTATGAGAAGTGATTTCCATCAAATAGTTTTTGTTTCAGGTTCAAGTTTTGCAAGTAAGGCACCACCACACAAATTGACTCCAATAGAGGGTGAAGAGATAAGCAACTTTAAGTCAGGGAGTGTTTTGAGCACTTGGGCAATACATGGTGTTCTAGCACCAAAGAAAGGATGAGAGTGAAGGATGTGTACTGATTCAAAGGCCATCAACAAAATAACCATTAAATAATGGTCCCCATTGTCAACGCTAGACAACTTAAAGCATCCCTTCAAAGGAACAAAATACATCATCAAGTTTGACTTAAAGAGAAGATATCACGACATCAAAATTCAAGGTGAGAAGTGGAACAACATTGAAGACGAATGAAATGCTATATAAATCACTAGTCATGCCATTTGGGTTGAAAAATGCTCCCAACTCTTTCATTAGACTTATGAATGAAGTGTTGACACCTTGCTTGGGAAGGTTTGTGGATGTACATTTGGATGACATACCGGTGTTTAGAAAAACAAAAGAAGAGCACAGGATGCAATTGAAGCAAGTGCCAAAGCAGTTGAAGCAAGAGAAATTGTTGATAAATCTGCAAAAGTGTTTGTTCATGAAGAAAGAAGTGTTGTACATGGACTTTGTGATATCTCAAGTCAGATTAAAGATAAATCCAAAGTGTTGGCATTATGACACAGGTTTGGCTCTATGGCACAGGTTTTGTCCTTGATGGCAACTCACTCAGATGACAAGTCACAATTCAGGGTCACAGAATGAAGGAAAAAGAGATATATGTAGATTCCCCTTGACCAAGCCGCGTATACACGCGGGTTCGACAACCAAAAGGCGCGTTGCGTATACACGCACTTTCATGCTAGGAAAGGCACGTACATTTGGTTTTGGTCTGTGGTATTTGGACCATGGTATTGTGATCCATGGTATTGGTCCAAGGTAACTTGTCCGACGTGTTGACCCCAGGTATTTAGTCCAAGGTATTGGTTCTAAGTGGTTTTGGACCTTGGTATTGGGTAAAGCCTAAGACTATAAAAGGAGGAGAAGATCATTAGGCAAAGGCACTCAAGTATTGAATATCTACTGAAGAGAAAGATCTCAAATACTAATCATTGGGTAATGGTGCATAGCTGGATCTGAATCAAGGAGGAACCTGACTGCTTGAAGAAGGATAAGTTCTATTGATGGGTCAAGATCTTAAGGCTTGAAGAGAAGTATCTTTGTGTGGTTTTTGATCTTTTATCTAAATAATTGGCACATGTCGTAATCTGTAAATCTGATGATCTGGGTATAACTAATGTCTGAATAGTGGTAAAGGTTAAATCATCTTTTACAGATCTGTATGCAGGTTCCGTATAGCAAAGGCACGTATACACGCTGGTTCGGTATTTCAAAACTGCATATACACAGGTCCACCTTGAGAAAAGTGCGTATGCATGCCGGTTCGACACATTGAAGTAGCGTACACATCATAAAATATGTTTTAACTACTTCTGTTCACTGTTGCAGTGTTCTGGGTTCTGGATTGGGCTCTGGTCACTGTTACTGTGTTCTGGTTACAACATTCAGAAAAGTGATTGTTTGATTCAGTTTTGGTTGGTGCAAAGGAGATTGGTTGATGCAGATGTTTGATTGATGTTATTGATGGATCCAGTGTGAAAATTAATGAAATGTGGTCCCTGGAAGAAAAAAGAAGGTTGTAGCCTTCTGAAGGTCAGCACCTATGTACTAGTACATCAACTAGTACAAAAGCTACGGGGTTGTAGCTCCCTTCCAGGAGAAGCTAGAGAACGAGAGAAGGTTGTAGCCTTTTGCAGGTAGAAACCTACGTATTGATATAAGACTGCACCAGTACAAAACATTGTAAAAAAAGTTTCTTATTAGAGACGATTGCAGCAGGTGGTTTTCACCCACATTGAGTTTCCACCTTACATCTTGTGTTCATGTGTGTGACTGTTTGATCTGTCTTTACTGCTCCTGGTTACTGTTTATATGGTTCTGATGCACAGATTAATGATCAACTTATGAAGAATTAACTAAATTATAAGTTTACAGGGTATACGCTAGTTTCTTTATATATAGTTGCGTATACACGCAAGTTTAATTAACTGAAGTAGCGTATATGAATCAGAATATGGAAATGAAATATTATTGACTTGCTAATACTGATTCACCCCCCCCCCCCCTCTCAATATTATTTCCAACAATTGGAATCAGAGCAGGTTCTTCAGAAGAAGCTTGATCGCTTGAAGAAAGATCCATCATCATGAGTCACTACGAAAGAGAGGGATCCATTAGACCACCGATCTTTGATGGGAGCAACTTCGTCTATTGGAAGGTAAGAACCACAGCCTATCTTCAATCTCTTGGAACAGATGTTTGGGAAATCGTGGAAGGAGGATACACATTTCCATCAGCAATTCCTACAGATACGGCAGGTAAAAAGCAGTATGAAACAAATGCCAAGGTTGTCAATACATTATTGGGGAGTCTGTCACAATCAGAATTTGTCAAGGTTATGCAGCTCAAAACCGCCAAAGAAATATGGGACAAGATCGTTCTAAGCTATGAAGGAGACAACCAGGTAAAACGTGCAAAACTACAATCTCTCAGAATTCAATATGAAACTCTCAAAATGCAAAATGATGAAAGTATAGCTAATTACTTCTTATGTATAGATGAGATTGTTAATCGCATGAAAACTTGGGTGAAGAGATAAAAGAAGTTACTGTAGTTGAAAAGGTTTTAAGATCCTTGTCTTCTAAGTTTGAATTAAAAGTTTCTTCCATAGAAGAAAAGCAGAATCTTCAGAGTATTACTATGACACAGCTGCACGAAATCCTAACTGCTTTCAAAATGAGAAAAAGGGATCCATCAGATATGAGAGAAGCCGCATTCACAGCTTCAGGAAGAGAAGATCTCAATGAATCAGGACATAATTCAGATGGAGAGGAAGAAGCAAACTTTGTCAAGAACCTTCAACAGGGTACAGAAAGATTCAGAGGTAAGCTAGCTTTCAAATGCTTTGCTTGTGGAAGAGTCGGTCATTATGCGGCCAAATGTCCTCATAAAGATAAGCTTGATAAAAGTAAGGAACCAACAACATGGAATAGAAAACAGAATGTAAGTAAGAAGAGCTATTATATGCATGAAGATAGTGATGGTTTATCAAATAGTGATGAAAATGAACATGGTAATAACTATAGACTTCTGATGGCTTTTGAAGATGATAATTTTTTGGATGCTTTAGATGAAGATGGTCTCTATGAAGAAATTTCTAGACTTAAAATCTGTTTAGAGGAAAAGAGTATGATTATAGATACTCTGACATTCCAACTCGCTGAAAGGGAAAAACAAAATGAAAAGTTAGAACGTGAAATTGTGGATCTAAGAAAAAATATTGAGAAAACAAAAGCACTCAATCTCAGTTTTGCGAAAGAATCAGAAACTTTAGATGAAACTATCAAAGTGCAGTGTTCTCCTCTGATAAAGGCAAGTCTTGGATACACTGAAGAAACATCTCAAGCACAGAAGCCATGAACCTCCAAAAGCTATCTTGATGCAACAAGGAGAAGTGAGCTAGTTGACAATCGTCAGCAAAGGCATAAAGAAGATCATCAAGTAAATCGGGTTCAATCTACTTCAAGGATGAACAGAAGATATAACCAACCACAGGTAAATCAATCTCAATTTGCTTCAAGAATGAATGTCAATGGAAACTACAATCATCAGGTCAGTAGATTTGATAATCGCAAGAATTTCTTTAATGGCCAATGTTTTTCATGTCATAACTTTGGACACAAAGCTGCTCAATGTGTTGCTTACAAGACCATCATGACCAAAGAAGCACGAAATCAAAGGAATGTGACTAGGATCATGAGAAGAACCTACAATAACTTTTCTGCTCTTGAAAATGAAATAGAATGCTCTATCTATAACAACTTCGGTCATGAAGATTCTGAATGCAGGAGTAAATTTCAGCAAACATCTTAGAAGGAGCAAGCTTCATTGGGCCCCAAACATGGAGAAAAAAAGAACCGCAAACAGAAAGATGTGGAATAGCCTTGTATGCAGAAGGACAAGAAAATCAGTGGTATATCGACAGTGGATGCTCGAAACACATGACAGGTGATAAAGAAAAACTTCAGTCATATAATGCCTTAGAAAAGGAAAAGAAAGTCTCATTTGGTAATGACACTCCTACAGTGATAAAAGGTAAAGGCTCTGTTCTCTTAAAAGAAAAGGTTAAAGTTGGGAATGTTATGTAGGTTGATGGTCTAAAGCATAACCTATTGAGTGTCAGTCAAATGTGTGATCAAGGAAATGAAGTAGTATTTCGATCAAATGGATGTGTTGTTCGTGAGCTTGATACAGGAGAAACAGTGATCAAAGGTGTAAGAACTCCAAACAACTTGTACATACTCAAGGGAGGACAACAACAGTGCTATATAAGCAAAAATGATGAACATTGGCAATAGCACAGAAGACTGCGGCATATAAGCTTCCCTCAAATAAGAAAAGCATGCAAATACTAGGCGGTTCGTGATCTTCCGGATATCCGCATTCCAGAAAATACAATATGCAAATCATGTCAATTTGGTAAGCAAACCAGAACACATTTCCCTGAAAAGGAAGGATCAGCTAGTAAGCCTCTTGAACTTGTTCATACTGACTTATGTGGACCATCAAGGAAAAAGTCACCTCGTGGAGAAGAATATTTTATATTGTTCATTGACAATTTTTCAAGAATGTGTTGGATAGGACTTCTAAAGCACAAAGACGAAGCTTTCGAAAAGTTCAAAGCCTTCAAAGCCTTGGTTGAAAATGAATCAGATCGGAAAATCAAATGCCTCAAGTCTGATCGAGGAGGGGAATTTACCTCGGATGAATTCTTCGACTTCTGTGAAGAACATGGAATAAGAAGGGGATTCTCTACTGCAAGAACTCCTCAGCAAAATGGAGTGGTAAAAAGGATGAACAGAATTGTTCAACAAATGGCTCATGCTATGCTAGATGAGTTTGGAACTTCTGCAACCTTCTGGGGTGAAGCTGCATTCGTTGTTGTCACTATTCTCAACAAAACAAACGTTCGAGTAAACAACACTCAAACTCCTCATGAACTTTGGTATGGTAAGACTCCTACTGTAAAATACTTCAAAGTTTTTGGAAGCAAATGTTACATCAAAAGGACTGATGAAAATCTTGGCAAGTTTGAACCTACAGCAGATGAAGGCATTCTCCTTGCTTACTCTTCCCGAAGTAAAAGATATAAATGTTATAATAAAAGACTTGGGAAAATTGTTGAAGGTATTGATGTTGTGATTGATGAAGCAGGCAAAAATCCAAAGCAAGTAAAAACCGAAGATTGTGAAGAAGATGAGGATTATCCTTCCACATCAAATCAAACTAATTCTGAAGAAGAAAAAACTAATGAAGCACCAGAAGAACAGACAATGGCAGAAGAAAAGACTCCATCCAGGTATGTCCAGAAAAATCATCCAGAGACTCAAATTTTGAGACAGAAAAAGGCAAGTGTGCAGACAAGAAGAACTATTACAGAATCCTCAAGCTATCTTGCATTGCTTTCCTCCATCGAACCACAAAATGTAAATGAAGCATGCAAAGATGAATGTTGGGTCAAGGCCATGAAAGAAGAGCTTGAGCAGATTGAAAGGAATAATACTTGCGAATTGGTTCCTAGACCTAATGATAAGAATGCCATAGGTACTAAATGGATATTCAAAAACAAGCTGAATGAAAATGGAGAAGTTATTATAAACAAGGCCAGACTTGTTTGTAAAGGATATGCTCAACAAGAATGTATAGACTTTGAAGAAACTTTTGCACCTGTTGCAAGACTTGAAGCCATAAGAATGTTTCTTGCTCTTTCTAGTTTTCAGAATTTCAAAGTATACCAAATAATGTAAAATTTGTTTTTCTTAATGGGGACTTCGAAGAAGAAGCATATATTAAGCATTCGTCGCATATATTAAGCAACCAGACAGATTCATCCTTGGAAATGATCCAAAACTTGTATGCAAACTCAGAAAGGCCCTCTATGGTCTAAAACAAGCTCCAAGGGCATGGTATTACTGTCTTGACAAATATCTACATCAACAAGGTTTTTCAAAAGGATCAGCTGATAGCAATCTATATATAAAGATTGATAATGATAAATTGCTAATACTTGTTGTGTATGTTGATGATATCATTTTTGGTAGCAATGAAGAAGCCATGAGTCAAAACTTTGCTTTGGTAATGCAAAAAGAATTTGAAATGTCCCTGCTAGGTGAGCTCACATATTTTCTTGGTCTACAAGTTCAACAAAAGAAAGATGGCATCTTTTTGTCACAGACCAAGTATCTCAAGCAGATCTTGAAAAAATACGGCATGGAAGAGTCTAAACCAGTATGTACCCCTATGGTAACAGGATGCAGCCTCAGCGCAAATGATGAATCAGCAATAGTACATCAACCAACCTACAGATCCATGATTGGCAGTTTGCTTTATCTAATAGGTACCCGACCAGACATCATGCATGCAGTGGGAATAGTTAGAAGATTCCAAGCAAATCCAAAGGAATCACACCTTCAGGCAGTCAAAAGGATCTTCAAATATCTTCAAGGAACTCAGAATTTTGGTTTATGGTATCCTAGGGATACAGATCTTACACTTCATGCATATACAGATGCCGATTGGGCAGGAAGCGTGGATGACAGAAAAAGCACTAGTGGTGATGCTATCTATATGGGTTCCAGATTAGTGTCTTGGTTCAGCAAGAAACAAAGTTCCGTTGCATTATCTACAGCTGAAGCGGAATATGTAGTTGTTGCATCTTGTTGCACACAACTTCTTTGGATGATGCAAACATTGCAAGACATTCAGATCACATGTACTCCACCCATCTCCATTCTATGTGATAATACAAGTGCAATCAGTATTTCAAAGAATCCAGTCATGCATTCCAAGACCAAGCACATACCTATCAAATATCATTTGCTCCGTGAACAAGTGCTTGAACAAAAAGTCAAATTGGAGTATGTTCCCTCCAAGGAACAGGTGGCTGACATATTCACCAAACCTCTACCCAGAGAGACATTTGAATACCTCAGACAGAAGTTGGGGTAGTTGATGCATCATCTTGTCGTTGACATTTCTCTGTTTCAGAGAACATTGGTTTTACGCGAGTTTCATGAAGTGTACATACGCAGGTTTCTGTAGATACAGCCGTGTATATGTTGGTTGAAAAATATCGGTGGGCCAGACTCAGGATGAAAAGACTCTGATATGGGTCTGACAGTGATCATATAGCATAGGTCCAAGGAGAGCATATACTTCTAAATTGTTGGCATTATCTTGATACAGTTTCATAGTTGTTTCTGATTCAGGTGGAACAGGTGTAGAGGGAGATCATGGTTATTGGTCTAGATGGTGATTGACAAATGCTGCTGATGATAGTTGATAATGACTATCATAGTCTTGTTTTAGATATTGTCTCTATGCCATGTATATCTTTTATTATCAAGGTCATGTAACGACCTATTTTGTTTCCCCACTATGCCTGGGATGGATGATGTAATGTTCTTGTATAAACTTTTGGTGTATCCCCACTTGGTTGCGTGGATGAGTCAATCTTGGTATATCCCCACTTGGTTGCGAGATGGATGTATGTATGAGTCTTTGGTGATAGGAAGGTCATTTATGTGTATAGAGTCATGTTCTTCTTATAGAACATCTTTTTACAGGCCTTGCTTACAGTCAGAGGGAGCATGAACAGCACACTTCAGCACATCAAAGATTTCAGCATGTAATCAGGGGGAGCATAACCCTTTGCCCTTGATGACAAAGGAGGAGAGTGACTTGGGGTTGCCATCAAGTCCAAAGGGGGAGATTGTTGGCATTATGACACAGGTTTGGCTCTATGGCACAGGTGTTGTCCTTGATGGCAACTCACTTAGATGACAGGTCACAGTTGTAGGTTTTAACCCCGTATAGAAATTACCTGCATACGAATTCTAAAACACAAAAAATAAACAATGCGAGAGCATAACACATAAAACACATATACACAAAGATTTTCCCCTGGATCCCAAAACCGGGACTACCAACTTGATTTTTCATTATTATTCCTTTCAATGTTACAATACATATTTATACATGCCGAAGCATCCAATACCATGGACTGAAAAACCATCGCGTCTAAAACCATGTGCGAAAATCATGCACAAAACCATAGGTGGGTCCGCCCAACCTAACATAGGGTCCAAAACCAAAATTTTCAGGGACGCTGCCCTGGACCCCATAAAGTGGGGTTACGAGTACCCCTCAAACCCCCCTGTGACCTCCCCCCCTCTTAACTCCCGGTTAACTACGTGGACTAGTCGTAAAAAGAATATAACACAACCCAACATTCTCCCACTTGTTGTTTTCTTTCCACAGGGGGCCACAAGAGAGCTTAGTCATTTATCCAACGCTGCAATGCCCATTGTTTCTCTACACCAAGAGAACTTCTCAGAGCTCACAGATTTTGTCAATGCATCTGCAGTATTCTTCAAAGTGTCCACCTTTACCAGCAACACCTTTTTGTCTTCTATCATATCCCTCACAAAGTGATATTGAACATCAATGTGCTTTGTCTTTGAATGATATGCAGGGTTCTTTGCCAAGAAAATTGCACTTTGGCTGTCACAGTCTATCCTTATAGCTTCCTGTACTAACCCCATACTTGAACACAACCTCTGCGACCAAACTGCTTCCTTGCTTGCACGAGTGGCTGCCATGTATTCTGCCTCTATAGTTGATAGTGCCACAACAGATTGTTTCTTACTCATCCAACTTACTGCACCTCCAAATAGGTTAAACACATACCCACTTGTAGATCTTCTCTGATCCAGATATCCAGCCCAGTCGGCATCAACAAAGCCACGAATATCCAACACTTTGTCCAATCCTGGTCTCCCTTGGTAGCATAAACCATAATTACCAATGCCATGCAAATACCTGAAAACCCGCTTCACTACTGTCCAGTGCTCCTTCCCTGGTTTTGACATAAACCTGCTCAATACTCCCACTGCATGTGCAATGTCTAGTCTAGTACAGACCATTGCATACATCAAGCTACCAGCTGCACTTGCATATGGAACACGGGACATGTCCTCTTCCTCTTCTTGTGTCTTGGGACACTGTTCAGCAGATAACCTCACACCTACAGGATTAGGAACCTTCACCGATTTAATATCCTGTATATTAAACCTCTGTAGTATTGTTTCGACATACTTCCTCTGGTTTAACCAGAGCTTCCTATTTGTACGATCTCTTTTAATTTCCATGGCCAAAATATAGTTTGCAGCGCCAAGATCTTTCATGTCGAATTTGGAGTACAATTGGGTCTTCAAATCCTGGATAATTTCTTTGTCATTTCCAACCAGCAACATATCATCCACATACAAGACCAGATAAATAACACAGCCACCAATTAATTTAAAATACACACAGTGATCTGTTTTGCTTCTGGTGAAGCCAAGTCCCTGTATAAATGTATCAAATTTCTGATACCACATCCTTTGTGATTGTTTTAACCCATACAGAGACTTATTTAACTTGCATACCAGTTCTTTCTTACCCTTCACTGTAAAGCCTTTGGGTTGCTTCATGTAGATCTCCTCCTCCGGATCCCCGTGAAGAAATGTTGTCTTCACATCCATCTATTCTACCTCAAAATCAAAAGCAATAGCAACAGATAAAAGTAATCTAACAGAAGTTGCCTTGGCAACAGGAGGAAAAATATCACCAAAATCAATTCCTGACACCTAATAATGACCTTTTGCTACCAACCGAGCTTTGTATTTCTCCACTTTTCCTTCTGCATTTGTCTTCTTTTTGAACACCCATTTGCTGCCAACGGGTTTCCTTCCAGCCGGCAACTCCACTAGATCCCAAGCTTCATTTTTGTGCAAAGATGCCATATCATCAACCATGGCCCATCCTCTGAATCCACTGCTTCCTTCACAATTCTAGGATCATCATCAGTAACAGACAAAGCAAAATTTGAACAGAAAGCAGATGAACTATACCTCTCTGGCTGCCTTCTTTCTCGAACTGATCTTCTCACAGCCAGAGTTTGTGGCTCTTCATCTTCTGATTCCTCCTCTGTTGTAGAGTCTGATTCTTCCTCCTTTAGCTCAAACTCTATCTTCTCAAGTTCCTTTGATTGGACTTCATCTTTAATAACATCTTTCACCTCTCTAAACACCACATCTCGGCTGTACACAACCCTCCTTGCTACTAGGTTCCAAAGCTTATAACCCTTTAAACCATCCTTATACCCAGTAAAGATGCATTTTTCAGCTTTACTATCCAACTTGGTTAACATGTGTACATATGCATCACATCCAAATACCCTTAGATGTGAAAGAGAGGGTTTCTTACCAATCCATACCTCTTGTGGAGTCTTATCCTCTAACGCTGATGAAGATCACCTGTTGACCAGGTAACATGCAGTATCCACCGCCTCTACCCAGAATTCCTGTCCTAACCCGGCACCACTGAACATGCTTCTTGCCCTTTCCATCAACATCTTGTTCATTCTTTCTGCAACTCCATTTTGCTGAGATGTATATGGAGTAGTCTTCTGTCGTGCTATACCACACTTCTTACAGAATTCTTCAAATTTCTTGCTGCAAAACTCTCCACCATTATCTATCCTCAGCACCTTTATCTTCTTCTTTGTCTGATTTTCCACAAGGGCCTTAAATTCTTTAAACCTATCAAAGACTTCAAATTTCTTCTTAAGGAAATATATCCATGTATTCCTTGAGAAGTCATCTATAAATGATACATAGTACACAGACTTACCCAGTGATGGAACCTTCACATGTCCAAACACATCATTGTGCACAAGCTCTAATATTTGTTTCGCCCTCTTACTACCATAGGGGAAACTCACCCGATTCTGCTTTCCATATACACAATTTTCACAAAAATCAAAATCCAAACAACTATTACTTATACCTTCTACCATACCTTTACCATGAAGTATTCAAAGGCCCTTCTCTCCAATATGTCCAAGCCTTTGATGTCACAGCATGGTCTTTTCTCCAGAGACCACTAGATTTTCTGCTCCACATTCAGGAACCACAAAACTATTGCACCCATCAATAACAGTGCTACCTTGCAGCTTGTACAGAATTCCAATCCGAACTCCCCGCATCAATACCAGTGCTCCCCGAACCATTTTGCAAGTATCATTCTCGAACACTGTTTTTACACCTGCATCATCCAGCTTGCTTACATAAATGAGATTTCTGGCTAATGCAAGAATATGCAAAACACGTGGAAGTGTTCTAACCCTTCCACCTTGCAACTTCAACTTTACTTTTCCGCGACCAACGATTCTAGCCTTCCTGTCATCCCCCAAGAAGACATCACCACCATCATATTTTTCAGACTTGCAGATCCACTCTTTATGGGGAGTGAAGTGAAAGATGCATCTGAGTCAATCAACCATGCCTCATGATCTACATGTGTACTTGAAGAAGCCAAGTACAAATCCCCACCTTCATCTGAGGTGGTTTTCACCTCTGCAAAAGGAGCATCATCAGATCCCTTTCCTTTATCACGAGCTTTAGATTTACAGTCCCTTTTGTAGTGCCCTTCCTTTCCGCATTTCCAGCACACCACCTTTACAGGTTTTCCTGGAGATATAGATCTCCCTCTAGATTTAGATCTCCCACTCGATGATTTATTTTTGTTTCTGTTCTGGGACCGTCCTCGTACAAACAAGGCATCACCATTCTGGCTTTCCATATTTTTCCGTCTCATCTCCTTCGTTAGCAAGGATGAGACTATTTCATCAAACTGCAAGGCAGTTGCATTGCTACCTATTGCAATAACCAGACTATCCCACGAATCTAGTACAGAATACAACAAACTGATGCACTTACCTTCATCTAAAATTTTAATATCAACAGATGCTAACTGACTTACCACAGTATTAAATGTGTTTAGATGCTCTGTCATCGAGTCTCCATCTTTCATCCTCAGGTTATACAGCTTTTTCCACAGGAACAGTTTATTCACCAGAGACTTAGATTAGTACAAAGCCCCTAACTTGTCCCACAAAGCCATCGTCGTAGCTTCCCCTGATACATTTAGCAATACTGAATCTAAGACACACAATCGCATTGTGTTCTTTGCCTTCCGATCCAACTTCTTCCATTCTTCATCGGACACTCCCGTTGGTTTAGTACCCGGATCCACCACGATCCGCTGATCTTTATCCACCAACAGACCCTCCATCTTGAGTTTCCACAACTCAAAACTTTGACCATTAAATTTCTCAATCTCTATCTTTCCACTGCTCGCCATCTTCTTTCACCACCAGAATCGATTTCGCAGATCTCCCACTGAACAGGGTCTACCACAGGCCCGAGCGAAACCCCTCAGCAACAAAGGCGTCCCCTTGAAGCCAAAATAGCTCTAATACCATATGTAGGTTTTAACCCCGTACAGAAATTACCTGCATACGAATTCTAAAACACAGAAAATAAAAAATGCGAGAGCATAACACATAAAACACATATACACAGAGATTTTCCCCTGGATCCCAAAACCGGGACTACCAACTTGATTTTTCATTATTATTCCTTTCAATGTTACAATACATATTTATACATGGCCGAAGCATCCAATACCATGGACCGAAAAACCATCGCGTCCAAAACCATGTGCGAAAATCACGCACAAAGCCATAGGTGGGTTCGCCCAACCTAACATAGGGTCCAAAACCAAAATTTTCTAGGGAGACCCCATAAAGTGGAGTTACAGGTACCCCTCAAACCCCCTGTGACCTCCCCCCCTCTAACCCCCGATTAACTACGTGGGCTAGTCGTAGAAAGAATATAACACAACCCAACAACAGTTCAAACTCATAGAATGAAGGAAAAAGAGATATACGCAAGTTCCCCTCGACCAAGCCGCATATACACGCGGGTTCAACGACCAAAAGGCGCGTATGCGTATACATGCACTTTCATGCAAGGAAAGGCGTGTACATTTGGTTTTGGTCCATGGTATTTGGACCATGGTATTGTGATCCATGGTATTGGTCCAAGGTAACTCGTCCGACATGTTGACTCCAGGTATTTGGTCCAAGGTATTGGTTCTAAATGGTTTTGGACCTTGGTATTGAGTAAGCCCTGAGACTATAAAAGGAGGAGAAGATCATTAGGCAAAGGCACTCAGGTATTGAATATCTAATGAAGAGCAAGATCTAGAATACTGGTCATTGGGTAATGGTGCATAGCTAGATCTGAATCAAGGAGAAACCTGAGCGCTTGAAGAAATATAAATTCTATTGATGGGTCAAGATCTTAAGGTTTGAAGAGAAGTATCTTTGTGTGGTTTTTGATATTTTATCTGAATAATTGGCGAACGTCATAATCTATAAATCTGATGATCTGGGTATAACTAATGTCTGAATAGTGGTAAAGGTTAAATCATCTTTTACAGATCTGTATGCAGGTTGCGTATAGCAAAGGCACGTATACACGCTGGTTCGGTATTTCAAAATTGCGTATACGCAGGTCCGCCTTGAGAAAAGTGCGTATGCACGCCAGTTCGACACATTGAAGTAGCGTACACATCATAAAATATGTTTTAGCTACTTCTATTTATTGTTGCAATGTTCTGGGTTCTGGATTAGGTTTTGGTTACTGTCACTGTGTTCTGGTTACAGCATTCAAAAAAGTGATTGTTTGATTCAGTTTTGGTTGGTGCAAAGGAGATTAGTTGATGTAGATGTTTGATTGATATTATTGATGGATCCAGTCTAAAAATTAATGAAATGTGGTACCTGGAAAAAAAGAGAAGGTTGTAGCCTTCTGTAGGTCAGCACCTACGTACTAGTACATCAGCTAGTACAAGAGCTAGGGAGTTGTAGGCTTGTAGCTCCCTTCCAAGAGAAGCTGGAGAACGAGAGAAGGTTGTAGCCTTCTACAGGTAGAAACCTGTGTACTGGTATAAGACCGCACCAATACAAAACATTGTAAAAAAAGTTTCTTATTAGAGATGATTGCAACAGGTGGTTTTCACTCACATTGGGTTTCCACCTTACATCTTGTGTTCATGTGTGTACTGTCTGATCTGTCTTTACTGCTCCTGGTTACTACTTATATGGTTCTGATGCATAGATTAATGATCAACTTATGAAGAAATAACTAAATTATAAGTTTATAGGGTATACATTAGTTTCTTTATATACAGTTGTTATACACGCAAGTTTAATTAACTGAAGTAGCGTATATGAATCAGAATATGGAAATGAAATATTACTGACTTGCTAATACTGATTCACCCCCCACCCCCTCTCAGTATTATTTCCAACACAAAGAAGGTGATAATCATTGTGAAGTGGCCCCCCACTAATAAGCACATTTGAGTTAAGAAGCTTTCATAATTTGGCAAGCTTCTATTAGAAGTTTATTCAAAATTTTAGTAGCATATGTGCACCAGTAAAAGCATGCAAGAGGAAAGGAAAGTTCCAATGGTACACAACAACACAATGAGGTGTTGAGTTGTTGAAGAAGAAGGTGACCAACAACCCTATATTGGCTTTACCGCAGTTTGAAAAAGTGTTCCATGTGGACTGTAATGCCAGTGGAACATCAATTGGAACAGCACTTAGGCAAGAAGGTAAGTTGATTGCATTCTCTTGAGAATGCCAAGAAGAAATATTTTAGTGTATGATTGGGAGTTTTGCTATTTTATGCCATCATCCAAGCATTGAAGAAGTGGAGGCATTAGTTGTTGCCCAGAGAATCTGTCCTTCACACTGATCATCAACATTACAATACATACACAGTGAAGCAAAGCTAAATCAAAAGTACATGAAATGAGTTAAATCCCTCTAGAGCTACTCATTTATGTTGAAGCATAGATCTAAAAGATCTAATAAACTTGTTGATGCCTTGAGTAGAAGGAAAACATTGTTGACTACCATGACAGTGGAGATGTTCGGGGTAAGTTGCATTGAAATGGATACAAGAAGGGACACAGAGACGGGGTTTGAAACGGATATGGGAAATTTTCAAAACATCTAAATACGATACGGCAAGGAAATAGCATATATATATATATATATATATATCTATATATATACAATAAAAATTTCATATTATCATTCGTCTTTTAGTCTTTATGTTAAAATTGGCAACTAGGGCCGAACTCCATGTGGGTCACCTCATTTATGGCAGCTGATATTTTTCTAGATTCCTCTTGTCAAGAGGTGTAGGATTGATCCAAACATCATCCAATTCTGACAAGTATTTATGGATATATGAATTTATTTGTATTTTTAACAAATTGTCAAAGTCGGCCAACAGTTAAATGTGTGACACATGCCCAGTGAATCATATAAATACAAGAGAGGTTGATTCATTTTCTCATCATCTCATCTCACTCATTCTTCCCTCTCTCTCCTTAGCTTTGGGTTATACGAGAAGCAACTCACACGTGGGAAGGAGGACGCATTAGGACAAGGACACTGAAAGGAGGACGCAGACGCCGTTGAAGGTCTCTTTGACCTGCATTGACCAAGCGTTGACTCATCAAGGGTGCAGTTTTGGTGTGGCTGCCTCTCCTAGGCAGGCCGCAAATTTTGGCACAAAAATCGAGGCAATACGTCCACAAGTTTGACCAGCGTTGACTGTCGTAGTTTTGGGCAGCCGGTTGACTTCAGTGAACAACAGTTTGACTGTGTTTTTGGGATTGTTCAAGGGTTGTTTCTTCAGGCTGTTCAAGGGCTAGTTGACCGGAAATTGACCAAGCATATTGGAGGTCAATTTCAACTCGTTTGACCAAGTTTGACTTCGCTAATCTAGGGTTTGTTGTTGCTGATATAAAATTACAGAATTCTGGTTTTGTACTATTTCTCTCTGCTGAACTATTGAAGATAAAAGAAGATTTGATCAAAGGGTTTCCTCGCATTGGGGTTTGTCCTGGCTAGCCGCCACATCTTGTGTCTCTTGTCTTGGCTTGTTTTATGTTGATCGTTTAATGTTCTATCTGCATTTTACTTAATATATATGTGATTGCTAATCTATGGCTAATAAGAAGAAAAGAAGTAAACTAATATAAGCATAGAACATACCATAACTTGGCATGGTATCGGAGCTGAGGTGAAGACAAAGCCCAAGCAAGAGCAAGAGCAATCACCAAAGAGAAGGTTGGCAAGGCTTTCCTAAAAACTCCATGGGGTCCTCAACGCTCTTCCCCGCCGAAAACAAACTCCGTGAGAAGTCTGACTATCACGGATGGAAGATGTCTCTCAATTTGACTTTGGAAGATCAGGAAGTGTTGGACCATGTGAGAGGCAATACTATTGCACCTCCATCAAATGCATATGTCGTTGTCAAAAGCAAGTGATCCAAGGGAGAAGTCAAAGCAAGGAAGATCATCTGGGACTCTATCGACGAGCGCTTAGTGGCCTATGTTTCCAAGCTGACAACCTCCAAGGAAATCTACGATAGACTGGTGAGTTTATTTAAAGTTAATGATGCAAATAAAGTTCTATTCCTTAAAAATAAGCTTAAGGAAATTAAGAAGGGCAAAGATGAGAGTATGCAAGAATATTCTTAAGGATCACCGAGATCAAGAATGATCGCCTATCTATTGGGGAAGTAGCTCCTGACAAGGAAATGACTATCACAACTCTTGGAGGACTGCCACCTAAATGGTATATATTCAGGACTGCTCTTCTCAACAATAATGTCATCCCAAGATTTGAGGAATTGATGGCTAGATGCATTCAAGAAGAAACAAGGATGGAAGAGGAAGAAATGCCCACACTTAAAGGCCATCCCTCTGCCTTTTCTTCTCATGCTAAAAGAAGAAACAATTCTGGGGCTAAATCCAAAGGAAAGGTTGGACCAAAGGGTGGAAGAAAAGGTCGATGTTACAATTGCAACAAAATGGGCCACTATGCAAGGGAGTGCCCTGATAAAAGGGACTCACACCATGATGATGACCAAAATCACTCTCAAGGCAATCAAAGGAATGGCAGGTCTAATGGCAGATGTAAAAGAAATGTCGGAAATCAAGGAAGAGGACAAGCCTTCAAGAAGGCATGAAACTCCAGGGATGAATCTAATGTTGTTAACAATAAGCAAGATGAATATTGTCTACCAGCGGCCCTCTCTACTACTGCTCCCCCGGACTCGCTGGGAAATTGGCTTATTGATAGTGGTGCCTCAAGGCACTTCACTAGCTACAAAGAAGCTCTCTCCAATTTGATAGAAAAGGAGACCAACCTGGAAATTGTTCTTGGGGACAACGCAAAATATCCCGTGAAAGGCGTAGGGAATGTCACTCTTCAATTGAATCAGGGTAATACAATTCATTTACAAGAAGTCCTATATGTACCTGATCTCAAAAAGAACCTGGTGTCTGTTTCGGCAATGGAGGACAAAGGCTACAAGGTAACCTTCATTGATGGCAAGGCACGTGTATGGAAAAAGAATTTTAAGGAAGCTTTCACCCTTGGGTTTCAAGTCGATTCATTATATCAGGTCGGAGGAAGTCTGTTGGGTGTCATATCTTGTGACACATCACTTCAATTCGAACTATGGCATCGGAGGTTTGCTCACCTTCATTATAAAGCTCTACCCAATGCAAGACAAATGGTGACAGGGATGCCCGAGTCCAAGTAGAGCAAGAAGGTGTATGTCCTGAATGTGCCAAAGGAAAGCTCAAAAAGGGACCATTCCCTTCAAGCCAAAGCAAGACCTCTAATATATTGCAATTGGTTCACTCAGACATATCTGGTATGTTGCCTGTGAACTCTTTGGGAGGATATTTATATTACCTCACTTTTACAGATGATTTTTCTCGCAAGACCTAGATATACTTCTTGAAAAAGAAGGATGAACTGTTCACTCGGTTTCGTCACTACAAAGCCTTGATCGAGAATCAAACCGAAAAGAAGATCAAGGTCTTAAGGACTAATAATGGGACTGAGTATGAATCCAATGAGTTCCATGACTTTTGCAAAGAGGCTGGCATTAAGAGGGAGACTGCAACACCATATACTCCTGAGCAAAATGGTGTGGCGAAAAGGAAGAATCGTACGATTGTGGAAGTTGTTCGTGTTAAGCCCCATGATCAAAGACTTCCGAAGTTTCTATGGGCTGAAGCTACGAATACCGCCGTATATGTGCAAAACCGATGCCCTCATCAAGCATTGGGTTCCAAGACTCCCGAAGAGATGTTCACTAGTAAGAAACCTGGCTCATCACATTTTAGAATTTTTGGAAGTTCGGTATATTTTCATGTGCCAAAGGAGAAGAGGAATAAATTGGGTGCATCTAGAAAGAAAGGAATCTTCGTGGGCTATAGCGAAAACACTAGGGGCTATAGAATCTATGTGGTTGGTCAAAGGGAAATCGAGATTAGCCATGATGTCACCTTTGACGAAGATATGGCTCTTAGCAAAGTTGACAATCTTCCTACTCAAAGGGGATCTAAAGACGCTGACACCAAGGAACCAAAGGAAAAGGAAGATGAGACAATGCCTGATGTGGAAGAACCTATGGATCTTATTGATCCCCCTCCACAAGAGACTTCCTCTTCTAGGAAGGGGCCTTCATGGCTTAGGGGGACACTTGATGATGTTGAAGGGCACGTTGCACCCAGAGGAACCTTTTGGGAAAGTAAGAAGTCGACCATGTATCAGGGATACTTGACCATCATCCAAAATGAGCCTTTGTCATTTGCAGAGGCTGTTAAGCATCAAGTATGGAAGGATGCTAATATTGAGGAATATGAGTCCATCATGAAAAACGATGTCTGAGATGTGGTCCCCGGACCCTAGGATAAAGCAGTTGTCACTTCGAAATGGCTTTACAAGATAAAGCATGTAGTTGATAGAAGTGTGGAAAAGTATAAGGCTCGTTTTGTCGCTCGTGGCTTCTCTCAGAAAGAAGTTATAGACTATGACGAGATATTTGCACCTATTGCCCGATATACCACCATCCACTCAATCATAGCCCTTGCTAGTTCGCAAGGATGGAACCTACATCAGATGGATGTCAAGACCGCGTTCTTGCATGGTTCAATCAAAGAGGAGGTCTATGTGGACCAACCCGAAGGATTTGAGATTCATGATCGAGAATCTCATATGTGCAGGTTGAAGAAGGCCCTCGATGGGCTGAAGCAAGCACCCCGAGCATGGTATGAGAGGATCGATAGCTACTTGATGAAGATGGGATTCACTAGGAGTGAAGTTGACCCTAACCTTTACTTTAAGGTTGAAGATGACAATCCTCTCATATTGGTGTTGTACGTTGACGACCTCTTTCTAAGAGGTGCAGACCCTCTCATTCATAAATGTAAGAGGGAGTTGGCTTCTGAATTTGAGATGAAGGACCTAGGACTGATTCACTATTTCCTAGATCTAAAAGTCTAGCAGAAGCCGAGGGAGATTTTCCTATCTCAAGGAAAATATGTGGTGAAGATATTGGAGAGATTCGGTATGGTGGACTGCAAGCCCATGACTACCCCGATGGAGCTTGACTTCAAGAAGTTAAGCAGTAGTGCTGCCGGACCCATTTTATGAAATGCTACCGAGTATCGTCAACTCATCAGAGCATTGATGTTCTTGGTGAACTCTCGTCCGAATATATGTTTTGCAGTGAACACGTTGAGTCAACATATGGTTGAGCCTCACCACTCACATTGGATTGGTGCCAAGAATCTGTTGAAATATCTTCGTGGCACAATCACTCATGGGTTGAGATACACTGCCGAAGATGTGAGACTACATGGATATACCGATGTTGATTGGGCAGGTAGTGTGGTGGACTGAAAGAGCACTTCTGGGTGTCGTTTCTCTTTGGGATTTGCCTCGATATCCTGGATGAGCAGGAAGCAAAAGTCGGTGGCTTTGAGCACCGCCGAGCAGAGTACATCGCTGTTAGTATGGCCTCTTGTGAGGCGGTCTGGTTGCGAAAGCTCTTCAATGAGCTGCTTGGATTTACATTGGATACCACCGTGATCCTGTGTGACAACCAGAGCGGGATTCGTTTATCATAGAATCCCATATTTCATGATCGCTCCAAGCATATAGATATCAGGTACCACTATATTCGGGATATGGTGCAGCGGGGAGCAATAAGGCTCCAACATATCGATACAGATGAACAGGTCACCGACATTTGACGAAGCCCCTGGGAAAGGTCAAATTCTTGACTTTCCAAGAACGACTTAGTGTCGTTCAGAGACCCTCGTGTGAGGGTTGAGTAGATGTTTTGAGCTCTGGGAGCTCCAGGGGGGCGCGGGGTACTTCTTGGAGTGACATGCGACCACAGGGCGACTCAGCATCCCCTGGTGGTGCACTATGTATAGGGTAAAAGGTTCAACCTTCCCCTGTGACACCTCGTGGCGACTGTGGAACAAGATGATTAGTTCTCTTGTGTGCTAGGATGATTAGTTCTCCATGGCGACTATGGAACAAGATGATTAGTTCTCTTGTGGGCTAGGATGATTAGTTCTCCGTGGCGACTGTGGAACAAGATGATTAATTCTCTTATGGGCCAGGATGATTAGTTCTCCTGTGGCGACTGTTGGACAAGATGATTCGTTCTCTTGTGGACAGGATGATTAGTTTTCCTGTCGAGGCATCCTACCCATGCAATCTAGGACTCATGGGAAGTACCTCTCATCTGATCAATGAGTAGGGAAATGGGGTTAGGGACCATTAGTAGTACTATCGATGGACACATTGTTGTATCTACCATACTCCCTATGCTAAGATGACCTCCATTGATCTAGGATCAGTGAGAGTGGTATGACACACTCTGAGACTGACTTCAAATCAATGGAGGATGGTATGATACATCATCGATCATTCCTTTTTCTTCATAGTTCAAGCAAAGCAGAGCAGAATAGGGCCAAGTAGTGCAGGGCAATGCATTTGATGGTTGGGATAGTAGCAACGGTCAGACGGATTGCAAATGGAGTTCTCCCTAGTTGAGAAGGAGTGTTAAAATTGGCAACTAGGGCCAAACTCCATGTGGGTCACCTCATTTATGGCAGCTGATATTTTTCCTAGATTCCTCTTGTCGAGAGGTGTAGGATTGATCTAAAGATCATCCGATTCCGACAAGTATTTATGGAGATATGAATTTATTTGTATTTACTTGACAAATTGTCAAAGTCGACCAATAGTTAAATGTGTGGCACACACCCAATGATTCATATAAATACAAGAGAGGTCAATTCATTTTCTCATCATCTCATCTCACTCATTCTTCCCTCTCTCTCCTTAGCTTTGGGTTATACAAGGAGCAGCTCACACGTGGGAAGGAGGAGGACGCATTAGGGCAAGGAGGACGCTGAAAGGAGGATGCAGAAGTTGTTGAAGGTCTCTTTGACTTGCGTTGACCAAGCGTTGACTCATCAAGGGTGCAGTTTTGGTGTGGCTGCCTCTCCTAGGCAAGCCGCAGATTTTGGCACAAAAATCGAGGCAATCCGTCCATAAGTTTGACCAACGTTGACTGCCCTAGTTTTGGGCAGCAGGTTGACTTCAGTCAACAACAGTTTGACTATGTTTTTGGGGTTGTTCAAGGGTTGTTTCTTCAAGCTCTTTGAGGGCTAGTTGACCAGAAATTAACCAAGCATATTGGAGGTCAATTTCAACTTGTTTGACCAAGTTTGACTTTGTTGATCTAGGGTTTGCTATTGCTGATATAAAATTACAAAATTTTGATTTTGTACTATTTCTCTCTGCTGAACTATTGAAGATAAAAGAAGATTTGATCAAAGGGTTTCCCCGCATTGTGGTTTGTCCCTGGCTAGCCGCCACACCTTTGTCTCTTGTCTTGGCTTGTTTTCTGTTGATCATTTAATGTTCTATCTGCACTTTACTTAATGTATATGTGATTGCTAATCTGTGGCTAATAAGAAGAAAAGAAGTAAACTGCTCTAAGCATAGAACATACCATAACTTAACACTTTAGAATCTAGATTCTATATTTAAAAATACATAATCATAGTCATATATTCAACATAAACAAATCATCGTCATCAATTCAATATAAACATTGTCATCATCATAAATTCAACATAAACAAATCATCATCATCAATTCAATATAAACATTGTCATCATCATTATCAATGATTATTATAACATTCAAGTTGGCACCTTGGTTAAAATGTCAATACTGTTAATTTTAGGTATGTTCTATGCTTAGAGCAATTTATTTCAATTTTTTCAATTAGCTCAATATCTTTTCCAGATTAGCAGTCACATCAGCATAATAGTAAATTGCAGATAGAAAATAAACATAAATCGCGGAAGACAAGCCAAGACAAGAGGACACAAGATGTGGTGCTAGCCAAGGACAAACTCCAATGTGGGGAAACCTTTGATCAATTCTTCTTATATGTTCTTCAATAGTTCAGCAGAGAGAGATGGTACATATACATTAGAAGTCAACATATTGACTTATCTAAATAAGAGCAGAGATCTTCTCTAAGAAGATAGCATATGAGGTAGTTGATCTGAGCTGAGTAGAAGGCATACTGCTTCCACTGATCCAAGGTGACTCCATCACCATGTTGCTCCTCACTGTGCTGCACTACTATTAATTTAGGTATGTTCTATGCTTAGAGCAATTTATTTCAATTTTTCCAATTAGCTCAATATCTTTTCCGGATTAGCAATCACATCATCATAATAGTAAATTGCAAATAGAACATAAACATAAATCGCAGAAGACAAGCCAAGACAAGAGGACACAAGATGTGGCGCTAGCCAAGGACAAACCCCAATGTGGGGAAACCTTGATCAATTCTTCTTATATGTTCTTCAATAGTTCAGCAAAGAGAGAGATAATACATATACATCAACAGTCAACATATTGATTTATCTAAATAAGAGCAGAGATCTTCTCTAAGAAGATAGCATATGAGGTAGTTGATATGAGCTGAGTAGAAGGCATACTGCTTCCACTGATCCAAGGTGACTCCATCACCATGTTGCTCCTCACTGTGCTGCACTCAATCATCATGTTGGACCTCATTACCATGCAACACACATCATACTGCTGCACCTTATCATCATGTTGTACCTGTCACTATGCTACACCCAATCACTAAACTGCTCTCATCACTGTGTTGCTCCCATCGCTGAGTTGCACCCAATGCTGCACCTACATCAAGTTGCATCCATCCGACATCCAATACGCTGCAACCATCAGCCATTGCACTCACCAGTCTTAGCTACTTGTTATGGCTTATAGCCTAGCAGCGCAGCTAGACTCCTTTAACGGGTCCAAGGTGCAGTGTCCTAACAGTCCTCAAAATCTGCCCAGATTTGACTACAATTGATCTCCAAGGAAATACCATTTCCTTTACAACTCAGAGTAGCCTTCAAGCCCTTAACAATGACTGAACTATGTCTATGCTCACTTCTTATTACAGTGGCATACAACAGTCCTTAGAACATGATTATGAGTCATGACAGCCTATAGAGTGACTAATATGAGCTCACTCAAACCTCCTACTAGCAAGCAGTTCAGCCCTTTAATTTGACCCCTGAAATAGCTCTCAAATATACACGCTGACTAGTCTCTTTCTTGTTGTGGTTGAGGTTCTTTTGACTCCTGAAATAGGCCTCCTATGACTGTGATCAGACCTTCCTTTCATAGCAGCTATACCTCTCCCTTAATGGCTGCTAGGACTCTCCTCCTACTGCAGCTAGAACATATTTTATAGACAGCGTTTAGGGTTGCCTTGATTTAGATCAACAGATAAGGTATCTCCCTTTAGGTTTGCATTTACGCAGTAGGGCTTCCTCATGACAGCGAAGTCTTTTACAAGTTAAGACCTCTTTTGACTGTGTCCTTGATTCTTTTAGAATAGTGGATGAGGGCATGGCATATCCCTCTTAACAGCGTCCATAGGGTTGCAAACATCCTCCTAATTTCTGCAGCTAGGGCTTCCTTTAGGGCTCCTTGGATAGCGTTGAAACTCCCTTAGACAGGAGACCCTTTTCTTGGCTGCGTTGAGGGCTTACACTTTTACTACCCCTCTTGACTGTGGCTAGGGCACGTCCAAGACTCTTCCTTCTCATGGCAGCGTTCAGATCTAGGGCATGCCTTCTCCATGACAGTGTTGAGCTAGGGCATCCTCTTCTTAGGGCTGCGTAGTCTCTTAGGATCTCTTCCTCCCACCAAAAACCCAAAGACAAGTGGAGAGGAAGAGATCACAAGAAGAGTGTATGTCTAAATGACTTTCAAGGCACCTCTATTTATACTAAAACGTTGAGCACAAGTGGGGGCAATTTGGTTGTTGGCCAACCTTGACGAATTGTCCCATAACACAAATAAATTCACATCTCCATGAATACTTATCAGAATCGGATCATCTTTAGATCAATCCTACACCTCTCGATGAGAAGACTCCAAAAAAAAAATATCAGATGCCATAAATAAGATGACCCACACGGAGTTTGGCCCTAGTTGCCAATTTTAACAAATACCCACTCACAGTTTAAAGGAATATGAGATTGTTTTCAATGTCACATCATACTTCATGAAATTATATATTTTTCTAATGAATTTGACAGCACTAACACAAAGGAAACATATTGAATTTGACTTTGTAAATATTATGTTGCACAGTATCTTGGTCTAGACTCTAAAGGAGTCATGACATAAAAATATTGTTTAGTATCACCGAATATAATGTAAATTTAATCATTGTAAATAACAGTGTCTACACATTATAAATTGGACTATATTCCAGTAGCTACAATAGGAGACGCTCTGAAATTCATAAAAAGAAGTAAGTTAGATTTATTTATTCACAACCTAAGATCATATGACCAAAAATCAAGACACCACAATTTAAGCAATTAAGTATTGTGAAATATGATACTAGTACAAAAATGTTGAGGAATTTAACCTAATGCAAAGAAACTGCTTCCACCAACCAACTTTGCGAGTAGTAACTTTCCTTCTTGATTTCATAGATACCTTATGAGTTTCCATTCCAAATTCCAGGTTTCCATCCTTTAGATCTGGCATTGTTGAAAACATGTTGGCAAATACCTCTATCATGTCATGAATCCTTTTTCAAGATAAATGTTCACTTTCAGATAAGTTGAAATCAGTGGATATAAGGTCTGCAAAGAATTCAGCTAGATTTACATCATCTGGACAAACAAACCTGGAATAATTCTTGCAATAAAGTGTCTGGAACATTGGAAACCTGAAAACTTGGAAACATATCCATATTTTTTGGAAACGTATCCAAATTTTCTGGAAATAGATCAAATTTTCTTGAAACTACTTTGTAACGTTTCCAATCTTAAGGTTGGTTGTTTCCGAAAAAGTGAAATGTGGCAAAAACATTTCCATGCCGTCTCCAAGTCGTTTCGTACGCATTTCCATATCCGTAAAGCCACATTGCGTTTTTGGGAGTTAGGGGCATCGTTTCCGGTATCCTAGTGTTAGGGATGGAACAAATGAAAAACTTGCATGAGATAATTGCAAAAACAAAAATTAGCGTGGAAGGCTAGAAAAGAACCACGGCTTGGAGACTGAAATCCATATCTACATTACTTCATCCAAAAATGATTTCTTTCAAAAAACAACACTTTTGCACCCTAGAATATCACCAAGGGAGAACCTCATAACGTTACTACAAAATGAGGGCTTCCATGATCATTTCAAAATGGATGAGAACCAATGTTGCACTAATCATTATCGGGATAATATTAGTGTGAGGAAAAAATCGTAATAATCGGGAAAAAATCGTTTGGTACAAAAATATTCATTTTTTTTCAATTTTTTTAATATCTAAACCATCTACAACATAAAATAAATACATTGACACATAAATATGATAAAAGAAGTAATATAGGTACCGCTGAACCAATCAGACAGCGGTACCTATACTCCAAAGGGGGGCTACCAAGTGTTGATTTCTCACAAAGTTCCTGACATGATTACTTTCTGGTGGAAGGCCATTTGGAAACTTACAGCGCCACCGCGGGCCAAATTATTTTTCTGGTGCATACTAAAAAACAAAGTCCCCACCGCGGAGAATCTTATGCACCGAGCCATTCACGGGCCTACCTGGTGCTCGTTGTGTAAAAACGACGTTGAATCGACAATACATCTCTTTCTGAAGTGCACGGCCCTGAAGGAAATATGGCATAGCATATCATCAGTAATCCACTTCACAGGCACCTGGGAGGGTGACGATCTGAACAGGGTCTGGGAAGATTGGTATCAACGGAACAGGGGTTCCAAAATACAGAGTCTGCCTCTTATCATAAGCTGGCAACTATGGTTGACGCGGAATCGTATCATTTTTGATGGAAAAAACGCAAACTGGCCGCACATATATGCTCGCATTATAACTGTCTACAATGAAATGCCGGAACCACCTCAACCTCGTGCCAGAAGGCCCCGTGACCCGCCTCTCATAGATAAGAATACCCCATGGGCATACTTTGACGGCGCGGCCCAACAGCAGGGATGTGGGGGAGGATTTATCCTCTACATAAACGAACAACACTATTATAAAGTCAAATTGGGATTGGGGACTGGATCAAACAATTATGCTGAACTCATTACTCTTCGTCACCTCATGCATTTCTCATTGGGCCACAATTGCATGAACATACATATATTCGGCGACTCAAAGATCATCATAGACTGGTTTAATGCTACAACTGAATGTCACACACACACACTCAGCAATATACTGGATGAAATAAATATCATGAAGGTACATTTTAATGATATTACTTGTACTCATATTTACAGGGAACACAACAGCAGTGCCGACGAACTATCCAAGGCGGCCACGACACTACCCCGAGGAGAGTGGATGATCCAGGAGCAGAGAGGGTCAAATGCTTTTCAATATTATCATCGGCCTTATATAGACCCTCAATACCACAGGGTGGACAGCCCATGATCTGAATATATGATATAAACTGTACAGGTTTTTTGATTACATTTTGACGGAAAGTATATAACCGGCCCTGCGTGGCAATATGTATATAATCCAAACAAAAACTAAATGATCATCCTGCGTGATGAACTGGTTATCTATGCTGATATATATGTTATCTATTTTGCTGAGCCATCAGGCTGACCAGACTATAGCATATGCATTTAGGTGCATCTACAATATGTAATTTTTCAAAGTATAATGAAAGATTACGATTTTTCCAGGGGAAAAAAGATAAAAGAAGTAATATATAAGATGTTTAATATCATTTCTAGTGTTAAAATCATACATAACAGTGAATCATGTCCTGAATAGTAAGTCCTGTCTCCTGAGTCCCAACTCAACCTCAAAATATCAACAAAAAATATAATAATGTATCTCATATCATGAGTCATAATGTCATATACAATGAAATGAACCAAATAACTAAAGTCTAATACTACTGATTTCCTTTGCCCCTCTAGATGTAGATGTCGGTGTAGTTGGCAGGCCGCAGTAGACTATGGAGTCTGATGTGCTCTAGAAGCTGAAGAACTAGGAGCTACAAGAGGTAGACCACGTCCTCTACTTGTGACAGGGGTAGCTTGGGTCACCTCCTCCTCCTCAACAAACAAACAAACAAAAAATTCCCACGATTTTTCCCAAAAAATCGCGATTTTTTCGAAAAAAATTGCCTATAAAAAAAAAGCCCGAGTACTACTCATGATTTTATCTTTTTACTGAAAAAAAATCGCAAAAAAACAATAATATCGCGGTTTTAACAACACTGAGGAGAACCAAGCATTGGTGGAAGAGAACTATTATTAACAAGGAATTGCCATGGATGTGAAGAAATAGGTCAAACATTGTAAAATTTGCCAGCATGCAAAGGGGAAAAGCCAAAATATTGGATTATGCAAGCCAATGCCAATATCAAAAGCACTGTGGGGAAAATGTCAAAATGCCAAGAACCCAAAAAGGTAATGATCCTATTCTTAATGCAGCATAACTAGTGATGCAACAAATATGGTTGCTTGATTCTTTAGAGAAGTAGTTTGTTTGGATGGCTTACCAAGAAGCATAACTTCAAATAGAGACAGCAAGTTTATTGGTCACTTCTAGAGGACCTTGTGGAAGATGTTCAATACAATTCTGCAATATAGTGCCACATGTATGGGAAAATAGAGATAGTGAACATGTATGGGAAAATAGAGATAGTGAACATGTGTCTTGGAAAATGTTAAGATGTATGGTAGAAGAGAAACCAGGACAGTGGGAATTGGGATAAGGTGTTGGCACATAATCAGAGTTTGCATACAACAACTCAATGACTAGATCGGCATGAAAGACACAATTCCCAGCCATGAATGGGAGATCACCAAAAGGGGTGACTGATTTGGCAAGATTGCCTGATGCAAGCAAGGGAAGTGCAGATGTAGAGCCATGTGCAGAACATATCAAGAATGATCATGAGTAAAGAAACAGCTATAGTGCAGCAGTGAACGATATTATCAAATGGATGGTAAGAAAATAAGGGAGAAGAGATTCCACAAAGAAAACCTTGCATTATCACATCTGCAAAAAGAGATGCTCCCAAGAGGAACATACAGCAAACTGATAATTAAGAAATTTGACGTACTAGGGCCCTGAAGAAAAAAAATAATGTGCTGGAAATGATAGAGAGCTTAGATATCTCACCAACTCTGAACATGGCAGATTTGTACCAGTGCCATGAGGTGTTGTCAATAACAATACACATATCGTCAACTAGAAAGGTAGATTCCAGAGCACGAGAGAAAAGAAATTGCAAAAACAATGGAGGAAAGAGTTGCAAATAGAGCCAGTAGTAAGAAAACATAACACTTGCTTTATTGGGAAGGTACGTACTTACAAGAAACCACGTGGATTTGAAAGGAAGAGTTGGACTGAATCAGCTTGCCATTGCATGAACATTCCACTGATCTTGTGGGCAGGAGCTCACCTTTCCTTTGACTTTCATGCGAGTACCCTGATTGTCCGTGATGAAATCTTACACACCATTGACTTTTCCGATTCATGGGAGGCTATCAAATTCATAGATATGAAGGGAATGTGTGAGTTGTCTAATCCCTTGAGCTCTCGCTGACTTGTTCAGAGATTCTCGGACCCTCGCCGACTTTTTCAGGTATCCCAATCAAAGATGTTTGGCCCTATATAGGCAAGAGGCTCTCCAGTTCCGAGCGCATATTATTTAGCCTCCCATCAGACCAGACCCCACATAGAGGATCACGACATTTTTCAGGGTATTACCTTTAAACAAGGGCACCAAGAGATCGATTGATACCAGTACATATCCAGACTCCAGATCAATGAGGATTCGTGGGACCTCAACCTGCCACACGAGATCTCAGCCGCAGATCCATCTCAGATCCGTTCCTAGGAGACGAACTAGGTCTTTCAGCATCCAGCAGTGCGTGAACCCCCCAAGAAACGATTTAGTGGACAGTCTGCACTTGCCACCGGCTCTTCATCGGGCCAACAAACTTTGTTGAGTTTCTTCAGTGTTATTCATTCAGCCTCAGATGTTAGAAGAGATGGGTCTGACTCTCAGACCTATTAGCTCCTGGATCTTCTTTGCTAGGGCCAAATGTTGATTTACTTCATGCATTATATCTTTTATAGGAGACCATTTGGTTCTCCCCCTTTGTATAGAGTCTAGACATCATTGTACTCAACAATCCCTTTGACCTACTGTGTGGTCATTAGATGGACATAAATATAATTATCTTATCTTATCGTATCTATAGTAAGCACTAAGCAGTAAGCACACATTGGAGGACCTAACAAAAAGGATGTCAAGGTGGCATGTGCAGGTCGTTGAATAACCTTTCAATCAACGACACAAAAAAGGAAGCAATGCTCAAAAGAGTTGAATGGGAGTTGATTGTAGGATACAGAGTGAGATATCCAAGGAGCTTACTTCTCAATTCAAAAGTTGCATGGATCAGTGGAAAAAATCGTTGAATTCACTAACTAAGATAAGATAAGATAATTATATTTATGTCCAACCAATGACCACAAAGTAGGTCAAAGGCACTATTGAGTACAATGATGTCCATAAAATGCGAGAGAACCAAACGGTCTCCTATAAAAAATATAATGCATGAATATAAAAGGTACAACGCAAGAACATAAAAAATACAATGTATGGAATGCCCTGACGAAGAGAATCAGAGCCATCGCTCCTAACATCCGAGACTGGCTGAAGAGCACTAAAAAAAATTCCAGAAAGTTCGCTGGCCTGATGAAGGGTCAGTGGGAGGTACAGACTGTCCACTAACTCGTTGTCTAGGGGAATTTGTGCACTGCTGAGGTCTGTCTGGAGGACCTAGTCCATCTCCCAAGGACAGATCTGAAACAGTTTAGCTGTTGAGGTGTCGTGTGGTGGGGTGAGGTCCCACGGATCCTCACTGGTCTAAAGTATTGGATATGAAACAGTATCAATCGTTCTCTTTGTGCCCCTGTCTGAAGGTAGTACCCTGAAAAATGTCGTGATCTAATGGGAAAATAAATGCTTTACAAAGAAAAAGAGTGAGCACAGGAGACAGCAATTTCATAATCACAAAGACAAAAAGAAATAGAGGAGCAGAGTACGAAATAGCAAGTGGAGGGAGAAGGAAAACTCTTGCAGCAGCAAAAGGAAGAAAGGTCAAGCCAGAAAGTAGGAGCAATAGACCGCCGGTATTTTAATGTTTTAAAAAGGGCATAGCCACATATTTTTGTTACGAAGAAAGAAACCTTTGAGCCCTACCTGTAATAATTTGTCCACCATGAATTTCATTTTATAGACTGCTTGCTTTGTAAAAACTCCTCAACTATGCATTCTGTGTTTGTGTTGCTTCCATTTACTTGCGCTCTGGGCATTGAAATTTTTTGTGGGCCCGGTAGAACTCTGCCCCACGAATTGACCCAGATTGTCAAAAACACAATTTCATAACACATCGTTTTGAAATTGAAGATTTGTCGTTTGCCAGATTCCAGCAAAGGTGGGTCGCTTTAGTTAACGCTTGCGAAAGGAAAGATGAAGAACACCTTCCATGAAATAGTGCGCGAAAGCACAGAGCCTTTGATAAAAGGTACTCAAAACGCCCTATTTCCAGCCGGTTATATCAGAATACGGTGAAACATAACAGGGAAAGTTACAATCTGTCCGCTCGCTTATAGGGATTTTAAGGTTTTGGATCGATTTAGAGAAACCCAAAACCCCAAAGGTGGAGTTCTTTCGTGGGCAGAACTTTTAACTATGTAGAACTATAATTTCCATTGGACTTTTGACCAAATTTGAGGCACAAAGCTCACCGGAAAAATTCTACTAAATATAGGTAAAACTTTTGATCGCTACCTTTGGTGGGACTGTGCCGAAGCAAGTTTTTACTGAAACACAAAAACTGAATATCTTGCCCGACACCCAATTTTATATTTTGATTCAAGAAATATATCCATGAATTGACAACAATCCAAAAGAAATATGATGCATCTATAAGCACTTAAAGACACTTGGGGTTTAGGGTTTATATGCTACCACATACTTGAAATGCCAGCCACCCGCCTCTGTGCACAACACCTCCACTTTGTCCTTGGTAACATTGAGCAGCCCCTGAAATCAAAAACAGAAAGAATCCTGCATTCGACTTCAAACAATACAACAACCGATGTGGCGCTCGCTCTTAATGGAAAAAAAAAATGCAGACATGGTAGTAGGAGTACCCTATCTCCTGCGCACACAATTAACTCATCCCCGGGACCGAGGGCCAATCCTAGGGGCCGTCCGCCCACGAACGTCCAGTTCTCCACCCGTTCGGCGCCCGGCTGGTCAACCCAGACGCGCTTGATCCATCCGTCATTGCACCCGGTGAAAAAGGATCTCCCTTCCCTGTCAACAGCCAAATCTTCTCCACCGGGGATAAGGCCAGCCCCTATTTTTTCAGCATTGTTCAGCCTAAAGTTGGGAGCGTAAACGCCTTCCGCGGGCGGGCGAGGAAGGAGATGAACAGGGAGTGGATGAATTGGGGACGTTCTGAGCAACGCCTGCCAGGCCGCTGCCGAGGCCAGGCATAGTACAGCAACCCACACTGCATTCTGAATTAGCCCTCCTCCCATGTTAGGTTTCCTGGTTCACTGGGTATTATTTCCTCATATATATATGCAAGTACAAGTGGGAATGGAATGTCTGAATTTGACTGAAATAGTGGTGCAGTGCGAAAAAAGATGTCAGTGTGAAAGTGAGTTTTGCCTGCAATGGCCAATTCCTCTAATGGCCGCCGGTCAGCGGAATCCCCAACAACATTTTGGGATACACTTTATGGAATTATCAGTTCAGTTCTTGGATCGCCGGAGAACATGTTTCAACCTGCGCTCTGGATACCCCATCCAACGGTGGAGCTAAATTTGCCACCAACTATTTTCGTTTTGCCCTGCCGGGGCAGTTGCTATGAATTTGCTAGTCAAAGCACGAGGCACACTGGGCTGACTAATTGTCCACTTGCCTGGTTTTCTGTTGTCATATATGCGGTGGTTGGCTTATTCATAGAGAAGCTTTTCGCTTTCTGGCGTGATAGCAAATAAAACTATAAAAACCATGAAATTATATTAAGCTAACCATGTGACTGTGAGCATATTAACAGAACCAGTGAACCAAAGGAACCCTCCCACCCATCCAAATAGAATAGTGCACTGCAAAAGAGATGTTGCAGACTGAGGAGGAATGAGAAGCTAAGGGTTTTATATTTCCCGAGTGTTGTTGAAGAAGACTGTTGTATAAAAACATAACTCATACGAGATGGTGATTCAAATTTTAAAAAGTGAAATAAAAAGTTAGGAGCCTTTTTTAAACACAGAGGGACTTACTTAAAACCTATTGAACCATTTTATTAATCAGACAAAATCATTGCATTTGTTATCTTATGTTATTAAATAAAAAATGTGGTACTCGGAACAAAATATAAAGAGTGAATCACAAGAGATGCAAACATTGTAACATGGAAAAAGGTTGTTTAAACAAGTGCTGCATGGAGCTTCTTTCAATTAAATTACGCATAGGAGAGTTTCAGATTGGAATACATTTGTTTTATATTTTATATATGAATATAAATATCTCAAAATTGCGCAATATAATAGTTTACAAAATCTTTAAATGCAGATAACACAAAACTATAGTGTACAATATCCTTAATTGAAAAATAATTTAACAAATGGAAAAATATGGAAAGGTGTGACCAACCATCTCGACATATCACAAGCAAAGGGATCTGTCGAAAGGAGTGCAATGCCTTTAACATTGCCATTTCATCTGTGGCATTCACCTTCAAGAACATATAATTTCCATTAAGTCTGTCCGATGGAGACCCCATATTTTCACGTACAAACGTTTTCTCAAACACACTATACTCAAAGCTACCACATGGATTCCAACTAAACAGAGAAAGAGACTGCATTTTTTATTTAATGCACACACATCATTCAACTTATGTTCTTGGCTTGAAAGTGTATCTAATGACAGTGACAAAAGCAAAACAGAAAAACAAAGAGAGGCGGAGTCGCAGAGCCATCTTTTAACCAATCTTGATGGCATGAAAGTACATTGTTGTGGCTAATAGCTATAGAAAAAAGTATAAGAGAAATGTAGTAGCAGATGATAAGTCGTGGCATGGAATAATGTTTGCTGCATTGTACAGTTAATATGGAAAAAAACAACTTTGTCCCCTTTATATAGGAAGTAATTTCAAGGCGCGACATGAAACTGTAGGTTAACCCTAAATATTAAATTCGATTTGAATTCATTACAAAGATGGTGTGCGTTTATTGATTCCCAACTAAAGCCCCTGAACCTACAAGCATTCTCAAGTCCCATCTCCTTTCTACCACAAAAGTAGTCACGACTTTCAGCGTTTGAGCGAGTACCCATGCCAAGAGACCAAACATGAAAGTTGGATTTGCGCCTAACCTCCTCAAAACAGGGTTAATCCTCTCCTTCGCCATTTAAGTGTTGGTGCTCAACAGCGCCATTCCTATGTGGATACCTTATGCTCCCCCTCCCCACTGTTCCATCATTTGCGAGCTCTGCTTTCTTCAACATCATAATACACCAGAAACAAAATGATTTCATTAGCTAGCTCTACTTTCTTCAGCATCATAATACACCAGAAAGAAAATGATTTCATTAGCTAGCTCTACTTTCTTCAGCATCATAATACACCAGAAACAAAATGATTATGATTTTGATTAGCTCACTGATTATGCATGCGTCATCCATGCACATCGTCTCTTACATCCGCTACATGTCCCATTGGAATTAAAAAAATAAGATATATATAATAAATAAAATTAAATATAAACAAATTTATGACACGTGAAGTTGGCATGCAGCTCACGTGCCCTTCTAGAATCCCATGCTAAACTTGGGTAGCCATTCTTAGATTCTATCTTCATGGCTTGAGGCTAGAGCTTCTCTCTGAGTCGTCCATTTCTGTTGCGTTCAGCCCAAAGAATGTAGCAACTAGAGCTTCTCTCTAAGTCATCCATTTCTGATGTGTTCAGCCCAAAGAATGCAACAACAGTAGTAACATGATAAAGAATTGATTTTGTAAATTAAAGATTGCAATCAGAGCATGGTGTCGACAGAGTCATCTAGAGAGAAGAGCATTGATTCATGTGTTCTGGTTCTAGTAGTGTCAAGAGCAGTTTTAGTGGGAAGGTAAGTGATGGCATGGGTGCAGATGCAAAGATTAATGAATGCAAAACTGTTGACAATGTAAAAAACGAGAGGCTTGAGTGTGTTGAAAGTGGGAAGAGTAGCCTGAGCGTGGCCAGCTACAGAAGCAGTGTTAGTGACAACAATGAAAGTAACTATAGTAGTTTGAGCAGTGCTCTAAACAAACCACACAAAGGCAATGATCCGAGATGGGACGCCATTCAGGGCGTAAAAGTCAGAGATGGCTTTTTGGTTTTGAGTCATTTTAGGCTTTTGAAGCCCTTGGGAAGTGGGGATATTGGGAGTGTTTACTTAGCAGAGTTGAGGGGAATCAACTATTTTTTTGTAATGAAAGTAATGGATAAAGGGTTGCTGGAAAACAGGAATAAGTCTCTCAGAGCACACAGACCCAGAGAGAGATTCTTTCTTGTTTAGATCATCCATTCTTACCGACATTGTATTCTCATTTCGAGACAAATAAGTTCTCCTGCCTGGTCATGGAGTTTTGCAATGGAGGGGATCTACATATCGTTCGACAGCGACAACCTGGGAAACGCTTTTCTGAAGCTGCTTCACTGTAAGTGAGGTTGTTAGCCTTTATGCATATGAAGAGTACCTTTAATTTTTTGGTAATTCTGGGGTCTACATAGATCACGTCTAGATTTGTTTTTATTTATTGTTTTGGTCCTGGTGCTTATTGTCAGCTGCACTTTCAAATGTTTGTGGGTGTGATTTCCTAACTTTATTGCAAGTTTTATGCACCATAAATCCTTCCTTTTATTTCATTTATTCATTTATGCCTAGATTTGATTCATCATCATATAGAACTTGATTGTAGAAAATAAGTTTATGCAAGAGTTTTTCTGCAATGCCTTCCCTGTTGCAAAGTGTGATTGCGATTTATCGCATTGCAACCCTGAGTTGCTTGGGGTTGATTCTTTAACATGACTCGCCTGCAATATACTATTTGTGAAATGTTGGGGCCAATGGAGGCCTGCCACTTAGCACTTTCCCCATTCGCTGAAGGGCCTTGCCACATCATCTTTTCCTGCCATCTGACCAAGTCAAACCTAAACTTTGACTTGCTCTAACTTCTTCATACGAGCTTGGATTCGAGTGCCTTTCACACTGTTGGAATCAGAATGACGATCTCTTCGATCTAAAGCTAAGTTTATCAAGATTTTGACACTTTGAGTTTTGAGCCTAATTTTGAGCACCTGATCCCTCCTCCCCACTGGAAGTCTTTTGTACCCCAAAAGGACCACTTTCACATGTCCAGTAGGTGAGGGTATAGTTCCCTCACCTTTCCAACCTCTATCCATTTTGATTTTGAAGGATTTGTACCCTTGAGCCCTACTTGAAGATAATCAATACTTACCCTTTTTTATGTCCTTGTACTTCTGTCAAGTATAGTGTCTTGTTGAATCTCATTAAGGAATTCTGGAGAAAAGTCTTCAATAGATGGAATCTAAATATTCTCTCCTTGATCTTAAATCAAAGAGGCTCTTACAACATTAAATTCTCAACATTAACAACAACATAAATTTGCATATATGAAAGCAAATCCAACCTGAAGGCATTGTACCAATCTTTTCCAAAATTCTAAATGGACCATATCTAATTGGTTTTAACTTTTTACCTTCTCCTTGGAGCCTCTTTTTGTTAATTTGAAGCCAAAATTCATCACCAACTTGGAACTTGTGATCTTGATGATGCTTTCCTTGCCTTTATTTGTACTTGCCTTGGATTTTCTCAAGTTGTTCTTGAACCTTTTGGTGTACTAATTGGATTTGTTCAATGAACTTTCCTGCTTTGTCTATATCGTTATGACCTTCAATAGCAACATATTTGCCAAAAATAAAATCCAAAAGAGATTTAGGCAAGTATCCCATGCATGCCTCAAATGGAAAAGTTTGAGTTGAAGAGTGCTTGGCTCAATTGTAAGCATGTTGAATATAGTGCAAATGTTCATCCCACAACTTAGGATGCTTTCTACAATACCCATGAAGAAGATGTATCACTGTTCTGTTCACCACTTCTGTTTGACCATCTGTTTGTGGATGAAAAGTTGTACTCTTTTTCAATTTGGTGTCCATGAATACCCACAAGCTTGACCAAAAATTCCCAACAAAGTGAGAATCTCGATCACTAACATTGGATGTGGGTAATCCAAAATGCATCCAAACATTCTGAAAGAATAATAGAGAAGTTTGTTCAGTTGTAATTTGCTTTTTGCATGGCATCAAAATACACATTTTGTTGAACCTATCCACAACTATATACAAATAATCATGACCTCTTTTGGACAATGGAAGACCTCCTACGAAATCCATAGAAACACTCTCCCACAGTCGTGAAGGAACCGAAAGTGGTGTACAATCCTAACTTCCTATTACTAGGATTACTTATTACACATAATGAACATCCTTTAATAAAATGAGACACACTTTCAAGCATACGAGGCCAATAACAATACCTCTGTAGATGTGCCACTATCTTACTTACACCGAAATGACCAACAATAAGAGAAGAATGTGCCTCTCTTATGATGTTAACTCTTTCTCCCTGTGGAATACAAATCTTGCTAAGATGGTACAACAAGTTATCATGAAAATGATAATCCAATTCCTCTAATTGGTTACCTTGACTCAAGCTTGCATAAGCATCTTGAAACTCATTATCTAATGCATATTATTCAATATAACTTTCATGTAAAATAGAATTATTCTTGAGTAAAGTAGTTGCACTAACAATAGGCCTAGAAAGCATATCAACAACTTTATTGTAGATACCTTTCTTATACCTGATTACCAAGTGGAATTTTTGAAGAAAACCCATCCATTAGAAGTGCCTTGATCGCTGCAACTTTGATTGCGATTGCAAGTATTGCAATGGTTGATGATCAGTGTGAATGATTGTTTCCTTAACCATCAAGTAGCGTTTCCATTTTTTCACACTTTTGACCAATGCATACAATTCCTTGTCATATGTAGGATAGTTAATCACCGCACCATTAAATTTTTTTGAATGAAAACAGATGGGCTTACCATGTTGCATGAGGACTGCACCCATAACATAGTCACTAGCATCCGTCTGAATCTCAAACGACTGTCTCAATTCTGGAAGTGCAATTATTGGAGTTGTATTGATCTTTTCCTTCAATGCATCAAAAGCCTTTCATTGTTTGCCTCCCCACTGAAAAACATTTTTCACGCTTTTCAATGCATGTAAAGGAGCTGCTATAAGAGAAAAAATAGCAATGAATTTCCTCCAATATTGGGCTACTCCCAAAAAACTTCTTACCTCCATAACTGTCTTGGGCCTTGGCCAATTCACAATGACATCAACCTTGGAGGGATCTATTTTCAACTCACCTCCTCCAACAATATGACCCAAGTAAACTAAAGAAGTTTTTCCAAACTCGCACTTTGACATCTTAAGATACAACTGTTCTTTTTCAAGACATCAAGTACTTTTCTTACATGCATGACATGTTCATCACGAGATTTACTGAAAATTAAGATGTCATCTAAGTAGACTATGACAAACTCATCAAGAAATGGCCTCAATACATCATTCATCACACACATGAATGTAGCGGGAGCATTACATAAACCAAACGACATAACTAGCCATTCAAACAAACCCTGTTTTGTTTTGAATGTTGTCTTCCAAATGTCTCCTTCAACTATTCTAATTTGATGGTAGCCACTTCTTAAGTCCAACTTAGTAAAATACTTTGCATCTTTCAATTAATAAAGTAGATCATCTATTATGGGCAGTGGGTAATGGTTCTTTACCATAATTTTGTTCAATGCATGAAAGTCCACGCACATGTACGATGTTCCATCCTTCTTGGGCACCAAGACAATAGGTGAACCACACGACGAGGAAGATGGTCTGATGATCCCTTTGTTCAACAACTCTTGAATTTGCTTCTTAATTTCTGTGCTTTCCATCACTGATATCCTGTACATGCCAATGTTAGGAAGAGGACAATCTTGCTGTAACTGTATCTCATGTTGGATTCCTCTCTTGGGAGGTAATCCCTTTAGTTCCTGAAACATCTCGTCATATTGGTTAACTACGTCAACTAATTCATATTTCAAATTTGAATCACAACCTTTTAAAAGCTTCATTATCAACATCATCTTAGGGTTTGATCATTAGAAGCACAAAATTCTTGCTCGAATTCACTAGTCTTTTCATCTACCCTACATTTACAAGCGAAAGATTTATTTTCTTGCTATAAGCTCTCACAATATATTCTACTCCACCTTTGTATAAATGATATTTGTTTTCATGTCTATGGAAGATAGATTTTTTTTCATAAAGGTACGGGCTGCCCAAAACTATGCCACAGATAGCTAACGACAAAACTTCAACCTCCACTTCATCTATGAAATTTGTAGTAATGGAAAATTTCAGTTTACACTTTCTTGTAACCTGCAATTATGCATTGTCACACACCCATCCAAGTGGATACGATTTATGACGTGGAAAGGTTTCCAAATTTAAACTTTTGACAATTTCTCATAGATAAGATTGGCTTGAGAGCCGCTTGTTGAGAATGCAACAAGATGATGGAGCTTAGTGGAAAGAAGTCGCCTTCACTAAGTGGACCCGCAGGGTATTTTTGGCGCAAAGTCTATTTTTAGACATATGGATCATGGTCTATGAGTTGCAGGATGTTATTTATGGATGATTGGTCATGTTGGGAAAAATAGATGGACTTCTATTTCTGGTTCACAGCGGAGTGATCAGAGTCTATTTTTAGACTGCCAGGCTAAAAATAGAAAAGTCAAATATTATTGTCTCATAATAATATTTGGACTATAAACTTTATCTTATCCTCTTGGAGCACTTCAGTTTGAGCTACAAATGTGGCACATGCAACTGTCAGAAGGAAATACGCTTTTCTTGTGGGTCAGTTGAGCTATTGCATGCAGGACATCAGTTAGAACTCATGCATGTGAGTTATGTGGAGTTGGATGTGGAGTTGATGGAGTTGTGTTCAGTTTGACTTGGTTAAACTAGTTGTAATTAGTCTAACTGAAAATAGATTAGTGATGAGTGATGTGAATTAATTGATTAAATTAATTCACTAATTATTAACTCATAATGCAACTGAAGAATACATCAGTTAACTCAGTGCATGTACAGTTCAGTGAGACATGTGTTAGAGGTTGAGATTGCTATCAATTGTGACTATAGTTGTGCATGAGATCTTGCACAATCAATGGATTGCGTATGCCCATGAGGATTGCTCAGTATATGCCTAGTGAAATAGCCTGTGCTCATGTGATTTTCAGTGTGAGTGATTTTCACTTGGTATTGTGCAATAGAGGCAGGCAAAGCAGTGGAGAAGATTTGAACTTGTGACTTGTTCGGATCTGAGCTAGTTTTGTGTGTAACAGGTGGAGATAGTGCTGGATACTTGTGAGGAGTATTGTACTATGTATTGTTACATGTTCTCAATCATTAATATACAGATAGTGTGGGGTTTTCCGCTGTAACCTTTCCCTGGGTTACATATTGTTTTAATGTGTGCATGCGATTGATGTTTCATTGTTTTTAATGCTGCTAAATTAATGATCAATGTAGAGGAGATTATGTATTGTGCATGTATTCTGCAATAGTGTATAATCGGGATAATATTTGTGAATAAATGTTTATTATTCAAAATTTCTACATGGTATCAGAGCAGTTGATCATCAGATCTACTATTCATCCTTCCTTTGGAAGGTGAGATATCCGGTAAAAACCCATATATTCAATCTCTGTACGAGAAATACTTTGTTCTCATGAATCTTAGATTAGAGGCGGTTGAGTTTGGAGCTGGTGGAATTCGAATTTGCAGCAGTGTTTTCTTGGTATCAACGTGGCAATGTCTTTCAACGGATTGTGATTGGAGTATGCTCTTGAGGGCAGCTCAAACTATATTGCATGGAAGGATAGGATGGAGGCAATGTTGGATGATAATGGGCTGAAGGATTTCATAGAGGCTAATGTCCCAAAGCCTATTGATGCTACTCAAGTTGATGCTTGGCAAAAGAAGACAGCAAAGTGTCGAAGGATTCTGTTGGAGGGCGTGAAGGATCACATTGTGTCCAGCTTGCATGGTAAGACTTCTCCATACTTGATGTGGAAAGCATTGATAGATCTATTCCAAAGCAAGAGCGATCAGAGGAAGTTGGCGCTCAAAGATAAACTCAGAAACATCAAATGTGAGAAGGGAGACAGTATGCCCAAGTATCTCACGAAGTTCACTCAGTGCAGGGATGAGCTGGGAAGTGTGGGGGTGACTATCGATGATGAGGAATTGGTGAGCTTGGCTCTCCTTGGTCTTCCGAAGAGTTGCATTCCTATCAGGACTCTGTCAATCGTCGGGAGAAATTGCCAGGATGGGAGAGACTTTAGTAAGATCTTGTGCAGGAGGAGATCAGGTGGAATACCAGGGACGGATCTTCATCAAAGGGACCTGATGAAGAAAATTGCGCTTTGGCTGCCAAAGCAAAGAAGGGGAAGAGCAAGAAAGCTTCTCAGTCTGGTGTGAAAGGAAAGAAGCAGGATATGTCCAAGGTGAAGTGTTTTCACTGTCACCAACACAGACACTATGCCACTAATTGTCCGCAGAAGAAGAAGAACAAGCAAGCTACTGGATCTGCAGCAGGAGAGGCTCTAGCCTCAAAGTTTGAGCTTGATTTTTCATTGATTGCATGCTTGGTTTCAAGTGTGATGGGATCGGTGTGGTTCTTGGATAGTGGTGCGTCTTTTCACATGACAGGAGATCGAGATTTGTTTTCTGATCTGGAGGACAAAGATCTTGGAGTGCCCATCGAGATGGGCGATGATGGTAGATACAGTGCGACCAGTATCGGTACCATTTCCTTTGAGAGGGAGTCTGGTAAACCCTTCATATTGAAGGAAGTGATGCATGTTCCAGGATTGAAGAATAATCTTATCTCTGTGGCGATGTTAGAAGACAAGGGATATGATGTTGTTTTCAGCGAGGGAAAGGCTTTCCTGCACAGTAAGGCAACTAGAGAAACCCGGAAGATAGGGGTTCGAGTGAGGAACCTTTATCAGTTGCATGTAGATGGATGCGCAGCAATGGCATGCAAGGCAGAAGGATTGGTGAGCCGGGATGATGGCGAGCTGTGGCATAGGAGATTGGGTCACCTTCACCATGGAGCCTTGAAGATACTGCAGCAGATCACTATAGGGCTTCCTAAAGGCACTCTTGCGTAGTCAAATCAGTGCAAGGGGTGTACTTTGGGAAAGTTTGTGAAAGCCACCTTTCACAAGAAAGATAGTCGCGCCACAACGATCCTTGAGAGAATTCACACAGACGTGTGTGGACCTTTCTCAGTAGCTTCGACAGCAAAACACAGGTATTATGTGATCTTTGTTGATGATTTCTCTCATAAGTGCTGGATCTTCTTCATGCAGAAGAAGAGCGAGGCATACTCAAATTTTTGTGAGTTCAAAGCACTGGTCGAGAAGGAGTCGGGGAAGAAAGTGAAGGCTCTTAGGAGCGACAATGGCGGTGAATACATCTCTGGCGAGTTCAAGGATTTTTGCACTGCAGAAGGGATTCGAAGAGAGCTCATAGCTCCCCATAACCCACAACAGAACGGGGTTGTTGAGTGGAAGAACAGAACGATCGTGGGTGTTGCATGATCTGGGCCTACCCCTTCACTTGTGGGTGGAAGCATGCAATACAACAGTTTATGTGCAGAACTGTTGTCCTCACAAGATACTTGGCATGAGTACACCCAAGGAGGCTTATTCTGGTAAGAAGCATGATATTTCTCATTTGAGGATTTTTGGTGCTAACGTTTACATGCATTTGACGAAGGATGCCAGGAAGAATTTGGAGCGGACCGCAAAGGTTGGGATATTTGTGGGGTACACTGATACGCCCCACAACTATCGTGTGTATTTGCTAGACGATGGCAAGTCTGTTGTGTGATAGGATATAAAATTTCAAGAGGAGAAAGCCATGAAGTGTTCGCTTGAGAGGGAGCTACACTTACATGCAGATGAGGAGCTATTAGTTCCTAAAGATGAGCTTCAGGACGTGGATCAGTCACAGGACGAAGTTCATGGAGTGGAAGAGACCACTCATGCAGCGCCAACCATCAGAGGGCGAAAGCACTTGATAGAAGCTGAGCGACTGGCTCAAGATGCAAAGAAAGTTGTAGGACCACCTACAGCCCAACGTAGACAGAGACAGTCACCTGATCGGTACACTGGATACATGGCTCTTATGAGCAAATGTGTTGTGACTGAGCCATCCTCTTTCAAGGAAGCTGTGGAGGATCCCGCATGGGTAGACGCCATGGTGGAAGAGTATGATTCGATTGTCAGAAACAGGCATGGGAGATTGTTCCTAGATCGGAAGGGAAATCAGTGGTGGGTTCGATATGGATCTACAAAGTTAAGCAAGCAGCTGACGGGAGTGTGGAGAAGTACAAGGCAAGATTTGTTGCCCAAGGCTTTTCACAGATAGAGGGGATCGATTATGAGGAGACCTTTGCACCTGTCGCAAGGTATTCTTCCATACAAACGATTCTTGCTTTCTCAGCGCAGATGGGATGGCACATTCATCAGATGGATGTGAAGACTGCGTTCCTCAACGGAGTCATTGAGGAGGAGGTGTACATTGAGCAGCTCGAAGGTTTTGAGATCTTCAGCAGCAAGTCGCATGTGTGCAGGCTCAAGAGAGCGTTGTATGGGTTGAAACCACATGCTTGGTACACACGGATAGACAGTTATTTCACCAGACTTGGATTCTCCAAGAGTGAGGCAGATCCTAACCTATACCAGATTGTGGTGGAGGGTAAGTTGCTTATCATTGTACTTTATGTAGATGATTTGATTCTAACGGTGATGAGCTGTTGATACTTTCATGCAAGGATGATCTTGCTAAGGAGTTTGAGATAAAGGACTTGGGCCTCCTTCATTATTTCCTGGGATTGGAAATTTGGCAGCGCAGTGATGGACTATTTGTTTCTCAGGGTAAGTATGCTTGGGAGATACTGGAGAAGTTCAACATGCAGGGCTGCAAGCCTATTGATACTCCTCTTCCTGGAGGTTGGAGGAAGGAGGATGCCACTTCGGTAGAAGAAGTGGATGCCACTGTTTATCGATAGTTGGTGGGGTCGCTTATGTATCTGGTCAATACATGACCTGATATATGCTATGTTGTTAACCAGCTTTCACAAGCTATGGTTAATCCAACCAAGCTCTTATGGAAGGTAGGCAAGCATGTATTGCGTTATTTGAGAGGCACATCAAGATATGGTTTGTGGTACAGACAGGAGGATGAGGTGAAGCTATGTGGCTTCACGGATGCAGATTGGGCAAGGAGCCAAACGGACAGAAAGAGCACATCAGGAGGGTCTTCAATATCGGGTTGACAACAGTTTCTTGGTACAACAGGAAGCAGAGATCCGTGGCACTCAGTTCAGTAGAGGTCGAGTATATGGCAACAAGTTTGGTTGCATGCGAGGCTATATGGATGAGGAAGATCTTGGTCGGTTTGTTCGGTTCTCACTTGGATCCTACTGTGATTTATTGTGATAACCAGAGTTGCATTAAACTCTCGGCTAATCTAGTATTTCATGATAGATCTAAGCACATTGACATCAGGTACCATCATATCAGAGATTGTGTGCAGCGGAGAATCATGTTACTTTCATACATTCCAACAGAGGATCAGGATGTTGATATCTTGACGAAGGCGCTCACCAGGAGCAAATTCGAATACCACCGAGGCAGGATAGGGGTTGTTGATAATCCATATCTTGTTGAGAGGGAGTGTTGAGAATGCAACAAGATGATGGAGCTTAGTGGAAAGAAGTCGCCTTCACTAAGTGGGCCCGCAGGGTATTTTTGGCGCAAAGTCTATTTTTAGACATATGGATCATGGTCTATGAGTTGCAGGATGTTGTTTATGGATGATTGGTCATGTTGGGAAAAATAGATGGACTTCTATTTCTGGTTCACAGCAGAGTGATTAGAGTCTATTTTTAGACTGCCAGGCTAAAAATAGAAAAGTCAAATATTATTGTCTCATAATAATATTTGGACTATAAACTTTACCTTATCCTCTTGGAGCACTTCAGTTTGAGCTACAGATGTGGCACATGCAGCTGTTAGAAGGAAATACACTTTTCTTGTGGGTCAGTTGAGCTATTGCATGCAGGGCATCAGCTAGAACTCATGCATGTGAGTTCCGTGGAGTTGGATGTGGAGTTGATGGAGTTGTGTTCAATTTGACTTGGTTAAACTAGTTGTAATTAGTCTAACTACAAATAGACTAGTGATGAGTGATGTGAATTAATTGATTAAATTAATTCACCAATTATTAACTCATAATGCAACTGAAGAATACATCAGTTAACTCAGTGCATGTACAGTTCAGTGGAGACAGGTGTTAGAGGTTGAGATTGCTATCAGTTGTGACTATAGTTGTGCATGAGATCTTGCACAATCAATGGATTGAGTATGCCCATGAGGATTGCTCAGTATATGCCCAGTGAAATATCCTGTGCTCACGTGATTTTCAGTGTGAGTGATTTTCACTTGGTATTGTGCAATAGAGGCAGGCAAAGCAGTGGAGAATATTTGAACTTGTGACTTGTTCGAATCTGAGCTAGTTTTGTGTGTAACAGGTGGAGGTAGTGCTGGATACTTGTGAGGAGCATTGTACTATGTATTGTTACATGTTATCAATCATTAATATACAGATAGTGTGGGGTTTTCAGCTGTAAGCTTTCCCCGGGTTACATACTGTGTTAATGTGTGCATGCGATTGATGTTTCATTGTTTTTAATGCTGCTAAATTGATGATCAACGTAGAGGAGATTATGTATTGTGCATGTATTCCACAATAGTGTATAATCGGGATAATCTCTGTGAATAAGTGTTTGTTATTCAAAATTTCTACACCGCTATTGAACATGTATCAATCTTGTTGTGTTTTGATATCACCCTTATGTGAAAAAGTTATATTCTCCTCTTTTTGTTTGGAGTTTCATTTTGTGAGTTTTAAGAACTAGTGCTAGCAATGGATTCTTTTCCTTTTAACCCCATGGTTGTGATTTTACATTCATCACCCGAATCGGATCCCAAATCCCATTGAGTGGTTGAAGTTGTCTTTTGTTTTCCCTTGTTGTTGTTTTTCTTTGGTCTCATTTAAGGATGAAGCTTCCAACAATGAGCTTCATCACAAACCTCTCTGGAACAATGTTTGCATGTAATTTTCTCTCCTTCTTTTTTGATAGACCCATTTTTCTTTGCCTTTCCTTTGAAAGCATTTTCTTTTCCTTTACTCTTAAATGACTTTTTACTACCTTCTTCTGGGGTCTTTTCCCCTCTTGCTTTAAGATGAGTGCACACACACATCATCTAGATTATTGGGATTAAACATTAAGATAGTGTGCCTAAAGTAACTATGTAAACCCCCTATGTACTTCATTAATTTGTCTTGTGATTGCAAATCTACACCTAACATCAAAGACCTTTTTTGTGAATTCTTGGGTGTAATCTTGCACATTTTGACATTTAAGATGTATAAAGTTCTGCTAATTCATGTAATCTTTCTGCATATAAGCTAGAGGGTAGAATTGTCTTTTGATTGCAGCAATGAAAACATTCCAAGAAATTGAGATCTTACCGTGTTTTTTAATATCCTCTTGGGTCTTTGATTCCCACCATACTACTGTTGCACCCTCCATTCTCAAGGAAGCTAACTGAATCTTTATGTCATCCTCTTGAATATTTTGAATCTTGAAATAGACCTCCAACTGAAGAATCCAATTATCAAGCTTCTCTGCATTCACTTCACCATTATACATGGGCAACTCGAATTTAACATCAAGTTTTTAAAAAGGTGATTTACTAGTTCCTTTTGAAGTATGATGATGAGTATGAGCAAGGGTTATGTCAGTGGAAGAGGGTGAAGATGATTGTGAAGAAGAAGATGAAGAATATGGTGGAGATGGTGGAGGTTTGTATCCATTTCCATTACCTCCTCCTGAAGAGCCTTCTCCTTTGGGAGGTTTGGAACTTTCTCCTTGCAACCTAGTATTCCTCTCTTCATAGAGGACCTTCACCATCTCTGTCATATCAAAGAAAGCCTTCCTGAAGGTCTTCTCATCTTCTGTCATGTTTGTAGATTATCCTTCATGAGACATGATCTTTGGAGTCTCAACTGCAACTTGAGGCTGAACTGGTGTTGGAGATTGTGGCAACATTGCTCTCCTTCCCCTTGACCCAACTTCAGGGCTTCCAACCAGCTTTCCTTCACCTCTTTTGAGTTTTAAACTTGTAAGCATGACATAACCTTGCAAACAATTAAATCCTTCTTTAACAAAGCTCTAATACCAAATTTATCTGATTTAGAATATTATATTGTTGTGCTAAGACCCTCCTCATATTAGAAAAAAATGCTTTCATTGTGCTTAAGGATTCATGAATTTTTGCAAGTGAAATGATGAGTTTTTATGTTAACTTTATGAGAAATTTAACATAAATAAGAGAGTGAACAATAACATAGACATGTACAGAACATCATCAAAAACACATTACAACAGGAACATGATAAAGGAGTTCACCCCTCCTGGGCTATGTCTCCTTGGTCCAGCTTCCAATGGCATGAGCCTCTCTATTATGCTCAAAATTGTAAACATATGCGTTTATAATGCTCAAATGCTTCTGAATCCTGCTCCAATTAGTTTAGAATGTCCAAAAATGGCTATCTAGCCTCTTTTTGCATCCAATTTGGTGGAAAACTGAAGAATTTATGACCTCTCCTAGTTTCCCCATTATTCGCTCTACAAATTGCTCCAAATCCCGCATGATTCTACAAATTAGATCCAAAAGGCATTAACTAAGCAAATTTTTTTCCATGCGATGGTCCATAATCTGTCGGCACCGAATGTCCCATCATAAATCGCAATTGGCGAAAAATCGATGGTCTTATGGTCTATGAATGCGGCAAGGCGATGTGCGATTGCGATATGGCAGACCCGACGGTACTATTAACTATAACCATTGGTTGCATCGCATCTGGGATCCTTTTGCAAATTGCAATCGAAAGAAAACTAGCGGGTAACATAATGCAGGACTCTGCTTTCTATGGTGTGTGATTGCTATTATCGCATTGCAACCCGGGTACGCTGGGGGTCGATTTATATAATTCCTTCCTTGTTGCGAAGTGTGATGTGATTTATCGCATCATAACCTTGACCTACTTTGGGCCGATTCTTTAACATGACCCACCTACAATATGCGATTTGCAAAATGTAGGGGCCAATGGTGGTCTGCCACTTGACGCTTCCTCATTCACTGAAGGGCCTTGCCACATCATATTTTACTGCCATTTGTCCATGTCAAACCTGAACTTTGACTTGCTCTAACTTCTTCATACGAGCTCAGATTCAAGTGTTGTTCGCACCGTTGGAATCATAATGGGGATCTCTTCGATTTGAAGCTAAGTTTATCAAGATTATGACACTTTGAGTTTTGAGCCTAATTTTGAGAACTTGGTCAATAGTGGCATCTATTGCCTCTTCTTAAGAAGAACTCTCCTTCCTCCAGTTTTTAGCTATATGTATGTCCATAGGCTTTCAGTTCTCCATGTGAAATATCTGAAGTATTTTAGAGGCATACTTCCCATGACTCACAAAGAACTTACCATAACCTTGTCATACTTCCAGCCCAAGGAAGTAATGCATCAAGCCCATGTAATTCATCTTGAATTCTCTTCCAAGGTCCTCCTTGGAAGAGTGTACAAACTTCCCATCCCCTGTAAGCATCAAGTCAACAACATACAAAACCAAGATAAGCAACTTTCCATCTACCACAATGTGATGGAGATTGGCATCTGTGTCAATTTTGGTGAAGCCAAATCCTCTGAGATATGTATCAATCTGAGTGTACCATGCTTGGGGCACATTTTTGAGACCATACATAGCTCTCCTGAGTCTACACTCATGTGTCTCCCTGTCATAAGTCTCAAATACCTCTGGCTTCTCTATGTAAATTTCTTTCTCAACAACACCATTGAGGAAGGTAGTCTTTACATCCATCTAGTCGATCTTCCACCCCATCTGTGCAATATCTTGCCACAAGGGAAATGTTTCCTCATAGTCCACTCCCTCTACCCACGAGAAGCCTCTGGCCATAAATCTAGCCTTGTACTTCTCAATGCTCTCATCAACTGCACGCTTCACTTTATATATCCATCTGGAACCAAGCACTGACTTGTTCTCTGGTCTCGAAACCAACTCCCATACACTGTTCTTCATGATGGAGTCATACTCCTCCACCACGACATCAATCCACACTGGTTGAGATACTACTTCCTGAAATTAAGAAGGCCCTATCTCAATGAGTTCTTTCATGAGAGCCATATATCCAGTGTACTTATCTGGTGACCTCCACTACCTGTATTATGATGTAGGAGCTCCCACATGCTCCCATGCATCTTGTATCAATCTGTCATCTTCTCTAGTTCTCTCCCTTCCCTCTATGTAAGATTATGGTTGATTGGGAGCCTCCACTTGACCTCTTTTTTTCTCGTCCACATGTGGCTTCTCCACAACATATTGAAGCTTTACGTGAGGCTCCTCCTCCTGTGGGATACTTAGCTCTCACTCTAGAGAGCTTCTCATAGTATTATCCTCATCAATTTTGATATCTCACCCCACTAATATCACCTCGAGTTTGGGAAAATACACTTGGTAATTATGTGGTGTCTCTGTGTATCCTACAAAGACTCCCATCTCAGCTGTAGGCTCAAGTTTCTTCCTGCTATCCTTGGAGATATGATAATACATAATAGCTCTAAAAATTGTGAAATGAGATACATATTGCTTCCTCCTAGAGAAAGCTTCTTTGGGTGTGATCATGCCAACTACTCTATGAGGGCTCCAGTTCTGCAAATAAACTGTGGTGTTGCATACTTATACCCATAGGTGCAACGACAACCCCTAATCATGCAACATGGCTCTTGCTGCTCATAGTATGCTTATGTTCTCCCTTTCAGCCACCCTATTTTTCTATGGGTTATGGGGTGTTATTATTTCTCTTCTAATACCCTCTTTGGCACAAAAGTATTTGAAGCTACTAGAAACAAATTGGCCTCCATTATCACTCCTAAGGGATTTTAGTTTTTTACTAGTATCCTTTTCAATTAATGCTTTGAATTCAACAAAATTTGAGAAAACTTTATTTATCCTTCTTCTGCATGAAGAATATCCAACATTTTCTAGAAAAGTCATCAACTAAAATCACATAATACCTGTGTTTTGTTGTGGAGTCTTTAGAAAATGGTCCAAATACATCAAAGTGGACCGACTCCAAGATTGCTCCAGCTCTGTTATATTAGCCCTGGAAGGTGGATTTGACATATTACCCCAATGTGCACCCCTTGCAGACATCGTGTTGGTCAAGCGTGCATTTTAGGAGACTGGTGGTAATCTGTTGCATGATTTTTAAGACCCCATGGGGTAAGTGTCCCATGCACCTATTCCAGAGTTCTCCAACACCTTGACTTTACTCTTTTTCTTCCTTTCTATTCAGTGTAGTGCAAGCCTCCACCTCAAGTTTGTATAGGTTCTTCACTCGAATTCTAATCTGTTTCACCTGCCCGGTAGCTACATGTCTCAGAAAGGCTTTCCCCTTACTGAAATCAACATCATAGCCTCTATCCTCCAATACAACTATAGAGATCATGTTCTTCTTCAGCCCAGGTACATACATAACATCTTTCAGATGAAGATGGGAACCACACTCCCTTTTAAAAGCTACGGTATTAATTCCTTTGGTTATGTACTACACATCATCGTTGTTCTATGTGCAACTGGAGATCCTTCTCCTCTAGGTTACTGAAGAATTCTTTGCATCCTATCATATGGAACGAGGTACCCAAATCTAGATACCACACACTCCCCATTGTGGTGCTCACAGTGCATGCAATCAGGGTGAAGTCTAATTCAAATTGTGAGGCAAGTGCTTCACCTTCTGCTCCTCCTAAAGGCTTCTTGTTAGAATTATTTTGTGGAAACTTGGTTGCATAGTGCACATATTCATGGCAGTGAATTTTTTTTTTTATCTTGCTTAGGTCTTTTTTCTTGTCATTGTTTTAGCTGGACTTTGGATTTCTTTGGGCCTTCTTTCACTTTTTTCCCTTCCCAACCAAGGAAAAATTATATTCCTCCTAATATTTTGATGTTACTCCATCTCTAGTGTTCCTCAAGATTTATTCCTACACCAGATCAGACCAAAGTCTCTCCCAATTTGGAAATTTGTCCCTTTCATTTACAGAGTCCTAGTACCTGTGCTAGGATTTTTGAAGGTCTAGGAGAGCTAGGCTCACTAGTTCTAAAGAGGGAATATTTTCTCCAACTCCTCCAAGCTCATATCGACACTGAGTGAACCTGGAGAGGTAATGTGGAATGGTCTCACCTTTCTACATTCTGATGTTTCTGAGCTTGTCCCTTAGTGCCAATTTCTTGGAATCACTACCATTTTTGAATAGCTCAGTGAGGGTCTTCCACATAGAAAATGGAGTCTCTTTTCCATGTAAACCCAAGACTATGTGGTCTCTCACACTCTCCAGGATGATCCTCCTAGCTTTTGCGTTATCCTTCTTCCACTGGGCTAACTACTGCACATCTAATGTTGTTAGTTTCAGAATCTCAGTTTTGATGTACTCTAACACTCCATTATAATCGAGCACTGCTTCCATCCTGTCCTTCCATGCTATGAAATTTGAGGTTCCCTCAAGGGAATACTCCAATCTCAACTAGTTGAAAGATATTTTTCCACACATAAGAAAAACTACTTTGCTGAATCTGCAAATCGAAATCTTTGAAGGAGAGGCTATATAGATTGGTTTCTAGTGTGATTTATGCTCTAATACTATGTAAAAAATAATAAAATATTGGTACTACTAATGAAATCAAACTGAATCAAGAGATTATAAATTTCTTCTACTATTCTATGGAATCGAAATCACAATTTAGAAACACATGCAATGACATGCAACCATTAAAACCACAAGAACATAATGATTTACAGGGGAACCCAACTGGGAAAAACCCCTCCATTTCTTTTCATTAATTAGATGAGAATGATAAACTATTACAATGTATTGCTTCGAATCTGAAGCACACCCTGCACTGTAAACCTGTTTTCCTTTTCACTGTCTTGCTTTGGCCAACACTTATCCAATTCAAGGCTTCAAATTCCTCCTATTTCCTTGCACAATTCAAGAGAAATTAAGCTCCTAAATAATAAGGGGATTCCCTATTTCCTTTCACAATTCCCAAGGACTTGATCACTTGCATCAATGCCAAGCCTATACACTCAACTAGTATACAAATGGCAATTACAATGTGCCTTTTCCTCCACTCCAGCTAGGAATTCAAATTTCATGCATGTCTGAGCTAGTTTTAGCTGATTAACTAGTTTAAATAAGAGATCATTGAGTTAACAATAATTCTACTACTCAATTGACCTTCAACTGACTCAACTAGGTACTTTAGCTTAGTTGATTGAGTCAAACTAAAAATAACTGAACTCGATTTCTAAATCTTAGCAATCACTACATGCAGAACTCTACTTCTAGCCTATACCTCGAATTCATTGAGTAAACTAGTAGACAAAGCCATGCCACACAAGTTAATTGCAATCCAAGTCATCTTGCTGATGTGGAAAATCGAATTAAAATTTTTGACTAAGGCACAAGTCAAATTTCGACTTTCTTGCTACACCTTCTAACAATGATGGAGTCCAATTGAAATTTTAAGAAGGTCAAAATATTTAGGTCCCATTCCCATAGCTGTATTTAGGAGTTGGATCTACATATTAACTACCTCCTTGTAACTCTGGTTGGGTTATGGGGTTAGAAGGGGTGTTACATTCACTATGCGACAAGTATGTTGTGCTCAGAGTCATTATCACCTATGTTAAAACCAATATAGATTCATCTTAAGCATGGACCCAGCATGCACCAAAAAGGATCAAGTCTCTTTAGGTGCAAAGCTCTTTTAAAGTGAAAATTTTGAAAAGAAAACATTACATTCCTCTCATCCCTTATAGGTGCCAACGAATTTGTAGTGGTTCTCTCTCTCCATATATATACAATATACAATGTGTATTTTTTTTTTGGCAAGCACAAATCTCTTTTAAAGTGAAAAATTTGGAAAAAAACATTATATTCCTCTCATCCCTTATAGATGCCAATGAATTTGTCGTGGTTCTCTCTCTCTCTCTCTCTCTCTATATACAATGTGTAATTTTTTTATTGTTTAAACTATATTTTTGAATGCTATATAGAATACATTAAATTTTCAATTATATATATATATATATATATATATATATATATATATATATATATATATATATATATACATTGAATATTTTATTATATACAACATCAAACTATTTTCTTTTTATATATAGATATATATGAAGTTGATATCCACATAAATTAGTAACATAGCTTTTCAAATAGTTTATTTAAATCTTGTGTTGAAATATTTTTGAAAAATATAAGTTTTAAACTTCTTGCTCACACTTTTTTTTTAACTTCTAATTACTTTATCATTATTTAAAGTTGATTTGAAATTACATTAAGTCATGTGACATTGAAATATATTACTTATGACTAAGAACCAATGAAATATTTTTACCACATTGAATCGTAATATCAACAACAACTTGAGTGACCATTGAACTTGGGATTATTGATGTTTTATAATGCTTATAATTATTAACTAAACACACACACACACACACATATATCCGACATCGTTTTTATTTATTTATTTAGGGAATATCTTATTTTTCTTTTAAGAGGGACATGTGTCAACTCCACATTGAGCACAAACATAATTATAAATCATCCTCATACTGGGATATAGAATGTGCCTCTCGTTGCAGTAATTTGAATGTTCCTCATCCTAATTTTGCTCCGTGAATGGAATTTGAATCTCCACCACTCTTTGTGGCACAACTCTTTCATTAGATTGCTCTTTTTGTTGTTCAACTTTATTGCTCTTTTTGTTGTTCAACTTTTATGAGTTTCTCTCTCTAAGAAGATGTCATCTCAACTATAAGTATTCATGTGCTCATTTGAAGGCTATAAGTGGTATCACTCGACTCCAACAAGCTCTCCATATCCAATGGGTACACACTTTTGGAAAGTTTCATCCAATTTTTTCTTATTTTATTTATACACTACTATATTTGGGGTAAAAAATTGATATTTACATGATATTGCTTTGATTTTTCTGCATTGAAATCAAGGAATTCAAAAAAAAACATCTTACTTAATTTTCTTTGAATTTCACATAATTTTGAAAACATTCTTATATTAATATCACATGTAGTTACACCAATATATTCACATTCATTGATGTCAATATGCTAATATGTGTTTGCCAACTATCTTTCCCTAAAACGTCATTTTAGGGAGGGTTGTTTCGATTAAGATAATTTTGAGGTAAAATGAATTCATTCTCCTCTTTTAGTTTGGATGGTAATATGATATGAAATACCAATATATGTGATGCATGCATGACATTTTCTATTAAATGATTTTTTTAGAGAAATAAATCTATAATTTTTATTATGTAAATAAGGAATAAAAATTACACTTTGTAGACATATTGAGTGTGTATGCAGCCAGGGAAAATAACATATTTGATACAAAACTATAATTATCCCAAAGGGGTAAGGAAAATCAAAATATCAAAGCCCCATAGCCATAATCGAAGTAATGTCACAAAACATTGGCACACAGGTCTGTCAAGCTAAGATTTGAGACACAAGCTACATATTATAAAAAATAAAAAATGAGAGGCACACAACCACTCCAAGGTCCCAAGTAGGGAGCAATAAAGTAAGAAAGAAAAATGCAAAGCACCTTCACACAACGAGTCTGCAAAAAAAAACTGGGTTCGAGATACACAATTAGAGGCCATGAAGTTGACCCAGGATGCAGACCACGAACCTAGAAAGCCAGAGCAGAAGCCTTTCAGAGAAAAGCTATATGAAGAGGCATGAAAGGGGGTATAAAATGCCATCCCCTCAACTCTTCACTATGGAGGACAACACAACATGTAATGATGACCGACCTTATTTGACGACGCACAACTCACGAACCAGTGACCTTGCAAAAAAACCTCTTATGGAACATAAAAAAGGTCATGAGTGCCACCAAAAGAAAACCCCGTGAATCGTCAAAGAAGATATTAAGTCACCTAAAGCAGAAGAATGGCAATGAGGAAGCTGTGTACAACAGAACGCCCATAGATAATAGAAATCACCACCACATAAACCCATTCCATGAATAGACAACAAATTTGGCAAGATAAGGCACACAATAGAGCCCTATGAGTTCCATCCCCTTAGAAACTCCACCTTAAAATCAAACTTGGAGTCAAAACAGCAACAAAAAGACCAATACATGAACTTGCAAAGGAAAATCACGATCAAAGAGGAAGATGAGGAACGATATAAGGGTAGAGCAACTAGGATTAGTCGCTCGCCCCTTTCGCCTATCCCTCTTTCTCGATCCAAAATAACCAAATAAAAATATTATCATATCATCTGATCATCATTCTCTATTAAATGTTATAGAGAGCTGCCCTACATTTGGTCTTTAAGCACAATTATTAAGCTTCAGAAAATTAATCAATTAATATCTAAATGCTCTAAGCATGTGTTATATGTTGCATCCTCTTAGCAGTTGAGATTCAATGCCTATAACATAACTTATTGTAGCTTTGTCCTTCAACACTTCCCATTCATACGAGTTTCAAGCCCACTTTGAGTTAAGCCATCCACATGGGTTCTTTTAGCATTTCTTGATCATCTTTGATAATAAGTCTTTATTTAACACTTAATTTGTGCAATGATTTGAATTTGGCCTTCCAATTATGTGGAGAAATAAATGTTGAAAGTTGATCTACTAGGCTGGTCCATTTTCCTTTAAATGTGATCCAAATGCATTATTTTTTGTTAACAAAATATGAATGCAGTGAAGTCACACCATGTCGTGGAAATTGAATTTAGTGATGGAACTTAGTCTAAAATACATTATTCATTGACATTCGTTCAATAAGCATAACTAGTATTCATATTTATGAGACGTAATGAAAATAAAATGTTATGAGATATGTTTTATTTTTATAGATGAAACTAAAATTTTAGAAGATATATACCCATGAAGTATAGATTAATTGGTTTGCGTGGGGATTAGTCTCTACCAAGTTAAAGATTCAAATCTAATAAAGAGGGGCTGATGATAAGATCTACTTTGGAAGATTTAAACTATGACAAAGAGGTACAAACTTAACTCAACTTCACACAATCATGTTAATAACATCTGACTAATAAAAATATTATTCTTTCATTTAACAATAAAGTTGACCAACAATCCAAAAATTTGACTTTGACCGGATGTTAATACCAACAATGGGGAAGAAAAATCTTTTTGCATTCAGAGGTAAATCATCCCGGCAGAGAAGCTATACGAAACACGGTAAACCTTCCAAACTTACAAATGGCGGGTGGTGGCACCAACTTATAAGTTTGAAATGCAGCCGGAGCGCATCCAAATATTTAAAAGGAACTGCGGGATCCTCGTCGTTGTTAGTGAAGGGCTGCAGCAATTAACAAAGCTTTTACTGGTATAATGCCGAAAACAAGTTAAACAGTGTAAGCGCATCTGGTGTAGTGGTATCATAGTACCCTCCCACGGTACTGACCAGGGTTCGATTCCCTGGATGCGCAAATAAGGAATTTTAATTCTTTCAATTTTTCTCGTTGGTCAACAGAAAGGAGGGTAATGAAAAAGGAAATTGATACTGCACGCCCGGTGGGACTCGAACCCACAATCGCCTGATTAGAAGTCAGACGCCTTATCCATTAGGCCACGGGCGCTGGACTGTTCAAACTTTTCTTGCTAATGCTACCTCTCCTAACTTAAATTAACATTGCGTGCACGCCCGGCGGGACTCGAACCCACAATCGCCTGATTAGAAGTCAGACGCCTTATCCATTAGGCCACGGGCGCTGGACTGTTCAAAGTTTTCTTGCTAATGCTACCTCTCCTAACCTTAATTAACATTGCGTTCGCTAGAGAGGAGGGTAAATTTTTTCCTTCTATGTCCGTAATATTTCTCTTGGCAGATGAAAACAGACTCTGACACTGCACGCCCAGTGGGACTTGAACCCACAATCGCCTGATTCCTTATCCATTAGGCCACCGGCGCCCGACAGTTTAAAATCTTTTTCTAATACTACCCGTCCCGTCCTAAAGATCAGAAAAACGTTGGGCATTTCACAGGCAAAATATCTCTGAAGAAAAACGTTGGTCGTTTCATAGGTGAACTTTCTTTCCTAATTGTCTTTGTTCTGTAGTTTGAGGGTATTTTATTTGCCCTCAAATCATGATATGTATAGAAGATTTTTATATTTTCTTAATATAAATCTATAATGGTTTTTTCTCTTTAAGAATAGTTTCAACAAAAATTGAAGGAGATGATAATAGTTCCCAAGATGTGAGTATTAGAAGATTGTAGGAGATGATAATAGTTCCCAAGATGTGAGTATTAGAAGATCATAGTGAGTTGTAACTTTACATTAAGTTTGAAGAGCTTTGAAATCTTTATTGCAATATCTATAGTAAGTACTTCGAATGTATATTTTTCCTATGAGTTTTGAGGTATATATTTATATTCAATTGTGTATCTGTTTATAGTATTTTATTTCATATGGTTAAAGAACTTGAATAATGTGTTTTTATTTAGGTTAAAGTGTTAAAAATACAAAAGAATATTGGTATAATTGTTTATTCTAATTGATTTTCGTTTAGATTATTTTTAGTTAGCATGCTAAGGAAATATTTAAGGTAGTTTATTATATATAAGAATTTGATATAATTAAAATTAATGGAAAAATAATTTAGAGATAAAAATGTATGGTGAAAGTATTAAGTTGATGTAATTTTTGATTAATGGTGAAATATTATGGAAAGTCAAGTGAAAAGAAAGGGGTGGGGTAGTACGGATTAATATTAAAATAATTCAACATAAAATAATAATTTTGGAGAAGGAATAAGTTGTTGGGGATTTTATGCTCATGGATGTAAGCATACTGGATAGTTGAGAAGAGGAATTGTTGTCCATGGCTACGTATAATGATTGAGGAATATTTAATATTAACATGAGAATTTGTATTCTAAAGTTAATTTAAATATTGGTAAATCTTTTAGTGCTACTAAAGTCATGTAAATTATTCATGACTAACAATTGCTATGTATATATAAAATTTATAAATAAAAGTCTTTATGCTTCTTTTGCAAGCAACAAGAAATTAAAAATGTAGTGCATCCATTTAAAATATAAACATTTTTTTGGAGTCAACAATGCTTATAAAAACTTATGGGAATATCTAGATAAGGTATCATACTACCAAAGGTGCATCTATATCATCAAAATCACCTAAAACTTCTCATACTAAAGGACTTTTAATCTAAACTTATGTTAATAAATTAACTTTGATCACCTTGTTATTTATCACTAAATCACATTTCTATATAGTAAAAATATAAATAATTTAAATAAAATAATCACTGATTTGTAATAAATACTCAATAATTTATATCTTCATAATAATAATTTATAATAAAATACATAACACCGCATGATAATAAAATACATCAGCGCCACATGGTAGAAAAAACTTATTAGCATATATAACATTGTTGTTAATGTAGCAATTGCCTACACATTTCAAATGAATGCCATTATAATGCATTTAATATTTTTGTGGCTTTTGAATTTAAAACATACAAAGCAATTTAATTTTATTTCAATTATTTGTATGGAATGAAAGACAAAAATTAACCATGGTCTTTGTATAATTGGTGGAATATATATTATGGAAATGTGTCGTATTATTTCTATGATTTATAACTTTGTATAAAGTACAGTTAATATTAACGAAAACATTGTTATAGTGTGGTTAAATTGAATGTCTATGAATAGCTTATATCATATTTTTTACATTATTAAAATTTATGGATGATATTTCTTTTTTTATGTTTAATAGATAAGAAATAGACATGTCTTGAGATAAATTTATGTTATAAAGAAATAAGGAAAACATATACTTCAATTTCATAAAGATGATTTCAATAAGATATGTTTAAAATGTAATGTAAAGGAGAGGTCATTTGTCGTTTAAAAAATGGAAAATAAATTAATACATTTAATGTTATATTTCAATAATTATAAAATCTATTTCAATAATTATAAAATCATAACATAATAGAAATTGTCAAACTGTCACGTAGGTGTTGCTAAGGCAAGGAAACCCCAAAATCGTGCATGAGAAACCAAATTAAGCTACTAATTGTTGATATGCGTGAGCATCTTCACGCTTCTAGTCTATTTCAATGTGTGAAGGCCTTACATCCTACCCTACTCAATCATTGCCACCCTCAATAATTCTCCAATCAACAAACCATCCACCAAGTCACCAAAATAAGTTTCATAACTTGAAGTTATGTTCAATGATGTGTCACAACACCTCTACTCCAAATAAAGTCTTGCACACATCCATGTGATGGATCCCCATTGTGTCTCCAACAAATCAAATAGCTAATCTAATCATCATGCCAAAATCCATAAGATCTCACTTCCCCATGCAAGTGCCCATGTTTCATGTAGTGGCTCTCTAATCATCTCCAAACTCATCCAAGCTCATCCTTGGCACCTCCATGGCACCCAAGAATAATGACTTGCCATCATCCTCTCAAAAGTGAGCCACACTCCCATGGATCAATGAGAAGAAAGGGTGGCATAGCCCTTATGAATACTACCACAATCTCCATCCAATCCTAAACCTACTATTCATGACAAATTTCCTCCATACTTATTGTTAATCAAGGTTGTCATTGATGTCAATTTGGAAGTGTTTGTGATGGTAAATTCTTATGATCATAATGTTTCCCATAGAGGACCCAAGGACTGAATACAACATATGGATTAAATATATATATACAGAAAAAATAGAAGCAATAGACCCAAGGAGGAAAGCCAAGGAGAAGCAGATCCGTGAAGTAATAGGAGCAAGAAGCCAAGGAGGAAAGCCATCAAAGAGTAGCCATCGAAAATCACAGAGAAGCCACAGGAAAGCCAAGCCAAGAGTAAGAGTCTGTTACAATCTGTTTTTATTGAAATATCGCATATGCTCAAGAGTAAGAGCCATATCAGAGATATCGCATGAAATATCAGAGAAATATCAGAGGAGTTAACATATCAAAGGAGCTAACATATTAGAGGAGTATTGCGGAGTATTGGAGGAGTTAACATATCGAAGGAGTTAAGATATCAAAAGAGCTAAGGAACATCTGAGTAATAAGCCATGGAAACTCTTTAAAGTCCACAACGCATCAGAGAAAACATATCGACAACTTTATCGACGGTTCTATTATATGCCACTGCTCAAAACCCCCAATTGCAATATGTAACATGGACCCGATAGCCCCATTACAATACGTCTTAATATGACATTGCATCTGCCACATCGCAAGTCTCTTTAAAGCCTTGCCACATTGAAATCCACTAATTGCGATATGTACTGCGAACTCTATCATTTTATGGTAACAACTCTGTTGAAATATCACATCCATTGCATTGAAAGCTTTAAAGAACTATCACGTTGAAACACCGATTGCGATAATATTGTGGACCCGCTACACCATTATAATATGTCCTAAAGAAATATTGCATTTTTCGCATATCACAAGTCTTGAAGAGGTCACGATGGCAAACTTCCGATTGTGATAGAATTGTGGACCCAGAGGATTTATTAACAATTGTTTAATATCACATCGCATCTGCTCCGTCGGAAATATGGGCATCACAATGTTATATCGTGAAGCCAAAGGGTTGCGATTGCGGGAGTTTTATGAAGTTGTGATTGCGATTTAAGCAGTGACGTGGCATGTGGGACTGCCAGACATCTATTATAATATGAATGTTCGTAAATAAACATGTTTATGATATATTTGTAATGTGCGATCCCATACATGATCTGAATTTAAACAAGAACACAATAAATTACATATATAACCATAAATACAAAAATGCAGCAGGAATAACACTTCCTTTGATTAATATCAAATAATGAAATACAAATAGTATGGAAATGAGACTAGCTTGGTGATGGTAGCTTATCTCTGAGAAGAGATGTGGTGGCTACTTGCCTCTAAACTGTGTTACAATGAGGCTCAGAAGATTTTTTATTATTGAACAATAAGAGAAAACCCTAAAAAACCAAAACCCTAACCCGAAGAGATGTAACACCAAGAGTTTATGGGCCCTGTTGGAGTTAGTTGGGCAACCAACTTCCCGAGGTTGTGACTTGGTCATATTATCTCCGTTTGACGCGCATGATACCCCGTTGGAAATAATTCTTTGAGGGCTACGACAAGAAAAATGACTTACATCTAATCGCCAGCGGTAGATTTCTAAAAAAAACATAGTTTAGGGCCTCAAAACAGCTCCGAAAGTTTAGGACCCAAAAAACTGCTAAAAATAGTAAACTGTGCTACAATTAAGGAAATTGAAAAACTGAAAGAAACAATGGTGGTGGTCCAAGTGGAATTTGTGGGTGGCCACCAATATCCACCTGGATCAATACACGAGTTGACCTCTCCTCTTTTAGGTATTGAAGAGATTCATATATATATATATATATATATATATATATATATATATATATATAGATATATATACATACATACATACATACATACATACATACATACATACATACATACATACATACATACATACATATATATATATATATATACATACATACATATATATATATATATACATACATATATATATATATATATATATATATATATATATATATATATATATATATATATATATACATACATACATATATATATATATATATATATATACATACATATATATAAGTTAAATGCTCCACCTCGAAAAGTGAATTGAGCTCAGGTATCTATCACTGAGACGAAGGAAAGTTCACAAATTGTGAACGTGAAGGAACAAAGGAAAGAAAAGTCAAAGGTTTAGCGAGCGAAAGAGGAAGCCAAAGATCAAGCGAGAATAGAAGGAAGTTGAAGGTCCGGCGAAAGACGAAGGAAGCCAAAGGTTGAGCATTCTATTGTCTGGGTTATTCATTGAAAGGATCAAACCTAGAATGAATCCGTAGAAGTGCAAATGATGATCTGTTAAAAAGACTACGTAGACAGGGTTGTTTTAATTGAATACACAACCTGTAGCTACAACAGTCACTCCTTTAAAGAAGTTACTCTTGAAGCCTCACTCCTGAAGTAGTTACTGCGACAATTAGGATAGAGGGTTGAAACAGAGAGTTGTCTTTGTGCAGAGCTTAGTGCAGTTCATTGTAGACACATTGAAGTTGTGTGGAGACTATTGAAGACCATGATGTATTAGTCATCATGATGTGACTTGGAGATTTTTCTTGGGTATAATGAAGAGAAATGGTGATACCTTCTATGAGACAAGGTTGTCATTAATGATGTAGCATGGAGACTACAGTGAAGCTGTAGATTGACAGAACTTAGTGAAGAATATTTTGGGAGTCGTGAATTACTATAAAACATATCTAGACAAAGTATAGTAGTTGGTTGGAGCCCAGAGGGTTGGTGCCCTGAAGGTTGGAGCCCTAGAGGATCGATGTCCTCAAGAAACCGGGTCGGAGCATGTACTAGAGAAGGGTTGGTGCCCTAGGGGTTGGAGCCTCTAAACACAAGGTCAGTGCCTTGAGAAGATAGGGTTGGTTCCCTAGAGGTTGGAGCCTCACAAAAGACCAAGTTGGTGCTTGGAAACAGGTTGGAGCCTGGGGAATTGAAGATATATGTCTTCATCAATGGTTGGAGCCCTATATATTATACTTGATTCATCATAAAGATTATATTAATAAAAGCATTTATTCCTATTACTCATTTTGTGTTCTAAATATAATTGATTTAACTGGTAAAAGTAACAATTAAAAAAGACTATTGATTCACCCCCCTCTCAGTATTTCCAACACTTATGTGATATATACATCAACAAAGGAGTACACGAATAAATATTTCCTTTTACCCCTTCTAGAAGTTGCTCCAACTAAGGGTCAGATGGTTGCTCACTCTCCCCAAGTCTCTCTACAATAGGTCCAATCTCCTCCCTAGCACGTTTGTACCAAGGATGTGGATGCTCCTTCCCACACTCTAGGATCACACATGACTCATCCACTTGCTCTATGAAATGATCCAACAATCTCATCTTCACTCCAACCATCTCTCTTTGATTTGCAACTTTCTCTCAAGTTCTCTTTTCCAAAGCTAGAAGAATGCATAAATTCTATACCAAGACATCCTTTACCCATCGAAAATTATACTCTAAGTCTTGAATCCTCTCTTCATGCACTGTAAACACTTTTTTAATCATCTCCCAATCTCCCGATCCTAAGGTAACTCCATCACCCATGCACATGGATGTAACATGAGCTCCAATCTCAACACTACCTCCAATAGTAGGCACCATCATTGGTGATGGTACATAAAATATTATCAAATGATCCAAGTGAGGAATCAAAACAACCAATGGAACTCTCAAAAACTCTTGACCTAATATTATCTCATAATTATCCAATGGAATGATACTAAGACTTGTCTAGCCCAACCACTCACCCAAATTGATTGGCACACAACTACAAGTACCAACCACCTTCTACTCTCCCAAGTTGAAATTGAAGGAAATGTGCACAGGCTTAAGACAAAACCCAATATTTCTTGAAACATCCTCCCTAACAAAGTTATAAGTCACTCCACTATCAATCATGGCCAACACATTTCTCTTGTTGACTTTTGCACTGACATAAATCAATGAGTACCAACTGAATCTGATGTAGGACCGGGATGTTCTCTCACAACCACACCCAAAACATACATCACTCCAACAATTGACTTCTTTTTTTGCTCCAAATCTAATAACTTTTACTTCAATGGAAAATCCCTTGCATAATGTTCCTTCTCACAAATCCAACATGATACCGGATTATTTTCCGTTGAGGCATCTACTCTCTTCAACTCGCTGTCTTTTAGTACCTTCGACTTCCCCTTCTCCTTCTTCTTATTTCCCTTATCACTACATTCCATTTAAATTTTCTTTGGACTAGGAATTGCCTCCCCTCTATAGTCCAACAATTTATCAACAACAATGATGGCGACTATAATAGATTGAATGTTTTTCCATCGCAACTCACTCTGTGCCCATGACTACAGTGCATTCATAAAATGGAACAATCTATCTTCCTCTAACATGTCCTTAATCTCCAACATAAGCCTTGAAAATTAATTGATATAGGTTTGGATCTTCCCCATTTGCCTTAGGGAAATCCACTGATTCATAGCCACCCAAGTTTGGTTTCTAGGGCCAAAATATACATGCAAAGGAACATTCAATTCTATCCATGCAACTATCCTATCCATATATGCTCTGTCATAAAGTCTTTCACTCAGATTCTCCACCAAAAATTCGTAGTTTTGGTTTAAAACATAGTTGCAACATTTACCTTAGCCTCATTTGAACATCTACTCATCTTATCCAAGTATTGCTCCACATCCCAACAAAAATTCCCCAACACCTTTGCATTTATTGTCCCATTATATGGATCAAGTTGTCTAACTTTGATCTTCATCACTATACTAGACAACCCTTGCATAATAGCCTTCTTTAAGATGGCAATACAGTAATATTGAATCTATAATATTTGCAGAACAATTTCCAACTCATTCTATACATCCTTAAATCTCTCTTCCATCTATTTGTCCTTCAACTATACAATAACATCTGTAACATCCTTGATTGAAATTCTACACCATTTTCTTTATTCTCTCTCCTTGTTTCTGTCCTGAGTACATTAATTGATTGATGGCCTTCTCAACATTTGAAATAGTTTCCCTCATCTTGGGGGTCCTCAGGTCAATCTCTTTTTCATTACCTCCATGTTGTGACCTAGCCATAAGTGCACATGGCTTAGTCACTCAACAAATACGAAAACAACTACCACAACAATCTACCTATCGAAAAATGAAACAATATATTCCTCAAATATCCTCGGTCACTAAAGACACAGCAAAAGGCACCACTATAATCTCAAGAATCTCCACTAGCCATCCTTGTGAAGAACTCTCCACCTTTGTGAACGACACCACCTCTGATAACACTTGTTATATATATGATGGGGATGAACATCAAATAATATCCTTCAACTGTCTTCTATCTTCATGATCTTCGACTCTAATATCACCTATCACAACCCCAAATAGATCTCCATAGTTCACGGTGCATCATGAACTCTTAGGATGTGCGACACCAACATTTTTCCGTTCTACAGGTATTTCCAACACATAATTTTCTTAAACTTGAACTACTCCTACTCCTCTTTTAGTTATGTGCGGAATATATAAACTTCAAATTTCCTATCCATTGATCCAACACCAAATTTGGCCCACTCCGCACATTGAGCACCAAAATTCATCCCACTACGACAAACAACTAATTTTTGTCATTGCACTACAGGTCTTGCGAACACCAAATTTTGGGTGCATTGAATTGGACACCAAATTTTAGTCGTCGCACTGTAGGTCTAGAAAACACCAAATCTTCGGCTTGTTGTACCATAGGTTAACACAAAATTTTTGAATGTCACACTGGGCGTCTAGTGAACACCAAATATTCAGTGGAACACTGAATCCTAAATTTTGGGTTGTATCCAACCACTTTCCAATTCCATGCACTTGGAGAGGCAGGCCACACAACATGCCATGACTCACTTGGTCCATAGGTTCGCTCGTTTTGCAAGACATGGCCTTGTTTTTGCCCTTGGTCTAACTCGTCTTAAAGTTTGGTTCGGTTCGTTTTACTGAAAACTATCTCTCAGATCCTTTGCTACTCGTTCCACCCAACTATATTGTTTGTTCTTCCATGGGAAACCAAGCGAATACGCCTGTCGTCAATAAACTTGAGTGCTCTCATGCACCCAACCCATCGCAATGTCTAAAACTGTTACAATATTGAAGCAGAGGGGAGACATGTGTAAGGTCAATGTGTGGCATTGTAATTGTGACTTGGTTAAGGTAGACGTCTTTATGGTAATGACCATTTTCTAGTTGGTCATATATAACATGGGATCCATGATCCCATTGACATTGCATTTATACGATTTCTTTTCTCATGGAAACAATGCTTAACAACCAAAATATCTGAGCCTTGGACATGAAGAAGTAGTTGATGATAGCAACAATGTCCTATGGGAGCTTATCACATAGCCACTGTGTTCGTATTGGCCATTACTTGTATGGGTTACTTAATATCATTGACTTTTTCTATGAGCTTTTCCTAAAAAAAAATAAAAAATCTCAGTAAGAAAAAAGCTTTGGTTTTATTATAATATGAAAAAACCAGTACATTTAGTCCATTAGGAAGCTTCATATCAAGTTCTTCATTTGTAAAAAATAACATGTGAGTAATGCAACCATGATAAAAAACAATAATAGTCATGGAGTAGGCCCTGTTAGCTCTGCTACAATTTTCACTATTTAAAGGTCAAAATCGGATCTGGTGGTGGAATTATGCCATAAAAGTGCCTGCAGTAGTGTTTTCTTCCGTTTCCTCCTTCAATTTCTCCATATTCTTCCAGCCTTGCTATTTTTGTCTTCTCCTGAAACCTCTCTATTCTCGGTTTAAATACTCTATTTCACCTCCTTTCCACCTATAAAACCCTGTTTAAACTCTGCGTAACCCTTTTTATTTAAGTCCCAGGTGCTAAACTTATCAGCCCGCGCCCATGTGACCCTGCTCATACCTTTGCGTGCCTTTGTTAACCCTCCGCTTTCATCTCCACCGTTGATTGCCCATGATCCAATGGTCTCTGTTATGTCTCCCGAACGATTAAACCTCATGCACTTTCCTTATCATCCAGCCGTCCATCGTTAGATTCGACGGTAGTCGCACCTTCCCCCGCCGTGACCTGCCTACCCGTTAACCCGCAGGGGCGGTGGTTTTGGGTTGCCATGCGGCGCTTTATTACAGGATCACGCCCCGCGGTACGAAAACCACCGAGCCCTATAGGCGATGCGGGGAAACTGCCCACCACGCAAAACTGCCTTTCCCCGCCGTTTAAACTCCGCGCAACTTTCACGTGCGATCACTGTCGGATCTGCCCAAGGGTGATCCGACGACTCTCATTCACCCCGATCATCCACCTCTCGATGGCCTCCATAGTCTAATCTCCGCTGTTGATTTGTATGATCCGACGGCTAAGATTCATTCCTCTGATTCAAGTTTGCTTCCACCATTCTGTTCTCGCCCGTAACCTGTTCTGTGTACCCGAGAGGGAGAAGGATGAGCATAACCAACTACCTGTACCCGACACATTCAATTTTCAACCACTGCATTTAAAGAAAAGCATGGCCGAAGAGGAAAATGCAGAGTTTGAGCAGTCAACAACATTTATTAGTGATGGAGCATGTTCCATAATTTACTCTGCCTACTCAGAGAAGGACAATAGAATATCTAAAAAGGCCAATTTGTTCATTAAGACACTGAGATTGTAGCAGAGGCACATTTCAAATTGTAAATGCGGTTGGTGGTCCATTAAGACACCTCCACGCATAGCATATCAGAGCAACTTTGTAATCGACCTCTATAAATATCCAGAGACAAAATGTAATCAGATTGATGATTGTTATTCTGTTGTAAGCTTCAACTTCTAGAGACTGTAACTATTGTGTAACCTGCAACTTCTGGTCTTCATTTCTAGCTAATGCAAGCTTCTTTTGTTGTTAATTGCTCACTATCCACTTCTTCTTCTTGTTCCAGGCTGTTCCTATTTTGCATTTATTCATGTGCTATTAATGTTTAGCATTAGAGGGGCTGTCATCCCACCTCTGTGTTAGGATTTAGCATGTATCATTGAATTTTTTTGCAGGTTTCTGTTATTTTAATGCCAGAGAGTTGTCATCCTGTCTGTGTATTAGAAAACAGATTTACAGACCTTTTAACTGGTTGCAGTTGGCCATCACATGGTCCTGTGCATCTGCTGGTGTGATCAGTCTTCTCCATCATCACATTTTATTTAAAACTATGAGTAATTGGTGGTTAAAAGCCTTGTAGTCTGGGGGTGTTCACCCATGTCTGGGGTCAAGCATAGTAGAAGTGGTTATCTGGCTTGAATATGCAACATTTATTTCATTCATTCACCATTCATCCAACGTTTTGTTGAGTTTGTAATGTTCCCGAGCATCTCTGAGATACAACCTAGGAGAGTTTCTTGGGGTGATAACAGGCCCATCCAAGCCACTTATCTACACATGAACCCCAAATATTAGCCCAAAACATAGTACCAAAAAAAAAACAACTGTTAGTCCATCATAAGTCCATTAACAAAAATAGAAAGAGCATAACCACAAGAGAGTACGGTGGCATATATGACCCTGCAAGTGATAGAAAGGCATAAAACAGAAACAGAAGAAACCATAAGTAGACCATCTTCAGGGGATTGACATGTGTTATCACTCCGTAGTTTTCTCCAAGTTGAAAAGAGAAATCTCAGAGGTAACCACAAACCTCTTTGGGTTGAGAGACTGGTCTTCTCCAACCAGAGGGGGCTCCCTCAAATTATGAAAACAGAAGATTTCAACTATAAATGGCATACAAAGGCCAAATCTGAAAAGGGAATTTGAAATGTTTGGTTGAAGTATGAATGGCCGAAGAGGATGGAAATATGTGATCAATTCAATTTTTCTACCCACTATACTTATGCAAGTAAAACCAATATCACCCACAAAGGCTTATCAAGCATAAACTTTGAAGATGAATGAGTTGTAATATAGAGGAGAGAACACAAACAAAAATCCTTTTTTTTCACATAAAAATATTGCTTATACATCAGAAATAAATTGAACAAAGGTAACAACATGCGCATGTATATAATATTTCATTTGCAATTGAAATATGGACACAATTGCTTTAGAGCAGATTGAACTGAATTCCAACACAATTGAAATCACTATACCCATACACAAGAAACTGTAGAGAAGAACTGATTGAATAACTGATAAATATATAAAAAGAATTCCAAAGTGTCATACCATAAGTATCCTTGTAGGCAATGATTGATAACCCTCAAGTCATACACATTCCATACATGAAAATTGATCACAATAACATAATCTCTAATACTAGTCCACAATAATGTTGAACCAACAACAACCATTTCATATTGTAGTCACTGGTTTAAATATGCATATACATAATATGAATAAAGTTTAGATTCACTGCATGGCTGATCCAATAGTGGATCAAAACAAAACTTGAAAAGAGGAAAGCTTTTTGTTGTTCTAAGTCTTTTTCCTCCTTTGATGAAAAACAAAAAAAATAAAGCATGATGACTTCAACTAAATGAAAAAATGAATGTTTAAATAAAACAAGTTTATCCTCTGACGATCATATGTTCATAAAACAAATGAAAATAGCAAAAGCTCAAAAGCAATGTTGATTGTGCAAATGCTGCGTAGCGGTTGCGCAATAACTAATGCTTTTTGATTTGAAAATTGGTACGTTGTTGATAGATTAAGGCTTGAGCTGGCTGCCACATATGCTTCATGTCAACCCCTTTAAACCCTGACAAGTGGCTTCCTTTCACTATGCGTGCAAGAGTGTGGAAATGGTCCTTTCAATTCTTAGAAGCCTCCATGTGAGGTTCCAAGAACAACACCACATACCAGAAGCCTATCCATTGGGCAACAGAAACAATGTACAAAACTGATAAAAAGACTAACAAATTTGAAAAAATTATTGACTGAATTGAATGAAGATGACTATTGACTGACTGAACCTAATTAACTAATTGACTTATATATGGCAACATATCACTGGAATCTTAGGGCCTTCTCCTTGGGCTTCAAACTCTGATGATAGCTGCCCACACCTGCTATATTCCTTGCTTAACTAATCCAAAAGTTACTTGATTCAAACAACCAGTGCAACCACGCAAGCACCTTATCCACTGGTTGAATTCTCTGCCTGTGTTTTCTCCCAATCAAAAAAGGAAAACTAATGAATGACCACTCCCATAAAAACTCACAAACAATTTCAACTATGATGAGATTAAAGAACATGAGCCCACTAGTTGACTTCAAGAATGCTGCAAAAGGATCCTCATAGGAATGCACACTAAATTCTAGCTCCACTGGTAGATTGCAATTCTGTTATGATAAATCTTGATCTGCTAGGTTACTTCCCTGCAACCTCAACTTATATCTATCCCGACAGGGCTGCAAATTTTTCTATGAGTTTTGTAATGAATATGATGAAACCGTTGCATCACGTATAATGGAAGTGTCATGAGTTAACCCTTCATATACATCAACACGAGTGTCATCTTGACTTTTAAAAAATTCTGAAAATGTCAAATCAAGAGGTGTATAATCATGACTAAATTTTCACTGTCCAAGGAATCTAAAACAATATGCTCTTCATTATCTTCTTGTAAATGGGGAATGTAGGAATTTACAGGGTAAGTTCCACAGAAATAATACCAAAAGGACACCGCTCACAACCAGATGTCAAATCAATACACCAGTATTTTTGACGTGGTTAAAACTCTCAGAGTGCAAGGAGGGAAACAGTCCACGACCTGTCCCAACGTGGGTACTACAGGCAATTTATTAATCAAAGAATGAAAATTTACATAAGCTTCTCTCATGCACGGATTACCCGAACAATGACCCTCCATGCGCTTTAAATAGAACTCATGGACCAATCGGGTGTCAAGCCACGGATCAAGTGTCGGTAATACCGAGGTGAGAGTGAACCGTCGGATCACTACATATCGTGACCATCGGATTGTAAGTTACAAAATGTACAACGGTAAAGAAACACACTTTACCTAACTCTAACCTAACTCTATACTAGACCAAGTTGAACTTAACTATATCCTATGTGTCGGAATATCCTAACATCCCCCCTTAAGAACAACTTGGGATAGGATTGAAGGATTTACAAATATGACACAATAGGAGAAGGAAGGAGGCACTAGAGCCTATCCCCCCTTAGTGACAACTTCCTGAACTCCAAGCATATATCGAAGTTTAGTGAACTTCGCCTCTGTGAGAGCCTTTGTGAAGATGTCTGCAACCTGATCATCTGTTGGACAATATTGCACTTCAAGAACATGGTCATGAATGAGCTTTCTGATGAAGTGCATGTGTAGTTCAATGTGTTTGCTGCGCTGATGCTGGACTGGATCTTTGCATAGCTGAATGACACTTTGATTATCACACCAAAGTGCGGTTGGATGCTGCTGCTCAAAGCCAAACTCTGATAGGATCTGACGAAGCCACAAAGCTTCCTTACTAGCTTCCACGGCACCACGATACTCTGCTTCTGCTGACGAAAGAGAAATGGCATCCTATTTCTTACAAGCCCATGTAATAGGTCCTGAACCAAGAGTGAAGACATAACCGGCAGTAGACTTCCGATCATTAGGGTCACCAGCCCAATCAGAATCAGTGAAACCAACTAACAGAGGAGCTGCTTTGGCACTGTAATGAATCCCAAACTGTACTGTACCTCAAACATAACGAAGTATTCTTTTAGCTGCTTTCCAATGACTTTCACGGGGGTTTTGCATAAAACGAGCAACAAGGCCAACAGCAAAGGAAAGATCAAGACGAGTATGGGTTAAATACAAGAGTTTTCCGACAAGTTGACGGTATAAGGTAGCATCAACTTCAGGAGAAGTACAAGAGACTGAAAGTTTGACTCCAGACTGAAAGGGAGAAGGGGCTGGCTTACAGTCTTCCATGTGAAAATGACGAAGAATATCACAAGCATACTTGGACTGGGAAAGGAAAATACCCTCTTGGGATTGCAAGACTTGAAGACCGAGAAAATAGTGTAAGTGTCCTAAGTCTGTCATTTCAAATTTCTTTTTAAGGCTGGACTTCACATGGTTTATAAGGTTGGGATCACTACCAGTAAGAATAAGATCATCAACATAAAGAACAAGGATGATAAGAGAGTTGCCCACTTTCTTGGTGTAGACAGTATTGTCAGAATGACACCTAGAAAAGCCAGATTCTAAAAGAAAGCTATCCATTTTGGCATACCAAGCCCGAGGAGCTTGCTTGAGGCCATAAAGGGATTTCTTAAGTCGACAAACAAGGCTGGAGTCTGTTTGTATGAAGCCAATGGGTTGTTCCATATAGATTTCTTCCTGCAAGTCCCCATGCAAGAAGGCAGATTTAACATCCATCTGATGGACTTCCCATTTTAAAGAGGCAGCAAGGGAAAGAACAAGGCGGATAGAGTTCATTTTGGCAACAGGGGAGAAGGTTTCAGTGTAGTCAATGCCTTCAACCTGTGAAAAGCCCTTAGCAACGAGACGAGCTTTATGTTTATCAACTTTCCCATCTGGTCCATACTTGGTTCTGTAAACCCATTTACATCTAACAAGTTTGCGTCCCTTTGGTAGAGGAACAAGATCCCATGTATCATTTGTCATTAATGAATGATATTCTTCATTCATAGCTGCTTCCCAATGTGGATGGCCTGAAGCTTCTGCAAAAGTGTCAGGATCATGATTTACTGGAGCTTGAGCCAGTAAAGAAGAGGCTCTTTCAAACTGAGAACGTGTACGTCGCTGATCTGTAGGATCACCGGCAAGATCACCTGCTGCATCCCGAGTAGCACGGACCCATCTTGGAAGTTGAGGATCCTGAGAAGGTGGGGGAGGATTATCATCCTCGCTTTCATCATCTGAAGAAGAAAGGTTTTCAAAAGTAGAAGAGATAGGAAGAGGTGGCACATCCGCCGGACTAGGCTCGCAGGCCGATTTATTTTCATCAAATTTTACATCTCTTCTAATGATAACATTTTTGGACTTAAATGGAATAAGTCTATAACCTTTTACATCTTCAGAATATCCAACAAAAGTACATTTCTCACTCTTAGGTTCTAAAGCTTTATGCTTTTCATCTGGAATATGGGCCCATGCTTCACTTCCAAACACACGAAAGTGACTTACATCTGGTTTAATGGAACTCCAAGCTTCTTCTGGAGTGATATTCTCTAGAACCTTAGTAGGAGTGCGATTGATTATATAATTTGCACAATTAATTGCTTCGGCCCAAAAACTAAGACTGAGTCCTTTAGATTGCAGCATACAATTAGCCATTTCCTTTAAGGTGCGATTTTTCCTTTCAGCTACACCATTTTGTTGTGGAGTGTATGGAACAGTATGTTGCATTTGAATTCCATTTTCGGTGCAAAAGTTGATGAATGTGTTTTTAACATATTCTCCACCATTATCAGTTCTTAGCTTAAGAATTTGATGTCCAGATTGTTTTTCAACAAAGGCTTTGAAGGCCAAAAAAGTGTTAAATACTTCGCTCTTGAGTTTTAAGAAGTATACCCAAGTGCGTCTGGAGAAATCATCAATGAAAGTTAAGAAGTACTTGCAGCCAGAGAATGAAGCAACAGGAAGAGGACCACATAAATCACTGTGCACAAGCTGTAAAGGGGCTGAGGCGTGCCAAGAGGCACGTTTGTCAAAACTGTCCCGATGATGTTTTCCGAGTACACATCCGGAACAAACACCATCTCTGCAAGATACCATAGGAAGACCTGTCACCATATTTTCTTTACATAGATGCTGAAGGGAGCGATAGTTTAAGTGACCAAATCGCTCATGCCAAAGTTTGCTCACTTCATCATTATGAGCAACAAATACTGAGGGAAGATTGGATGACCCAAAGTTGTGAAACTTATACAACCTTTTGGAATCATCAGCAAGACCAGTAGCTAGAATCTGTTTAGGATCTTTTAGATCCTTGATTACAACATCATGAGGTGAAAATTCAACAATTTTACCTTCACCTGAATGAGTTATCTGATAGACAGATAGAAGGTTGCAGGATAAGGTTGGAACACATAATACATCATTAAACTGACCATTGTCTAGATGAACAGTTCCAGTCCCTACAACATTAAGAGATCTATCATCACCAATATATATATTTTTGGTGTTACAATCATTTAAAGAAGAAAACATGGCTTGGTTTTTGGCCATGTGACAAGAGGCTCCAGAATCAATGAGCCACTCATGAGAATGAGAAGAAGAAGAAGATACATTTAATGCATAACCAGACTGAGATGATTGACAATGACATGCAGAAAGTGCCATTCCGGAAGTTGAAGTTGAAGTAGGCTCCACATGGATGTTATGTTTCTTCATTGCGGCTTCCAAGGCTTCCATCTTCTTAAAGCATTTAGATTCTAAGTGGCCATCTCGATTACAAAAGTTACAATGTCTATCAGTCTTCTTCCATTTGTTTTTATTGGTCTTATCATTTTGCTGAAATGATCTTTCATTTTGAGGCTGAGATGGTTTAGGACCATTCTTTTGAGGATATGACTTCTTAGGATTCTTTGAATTTGGTTGCTGCTGGGCGGCTAACGCTTTCGTGGAAGAGTTTCCAAGATTAAGAAGACCAAGGTGTAAGAGTTTTTCTTGTTCTCTTATTAAGGAATCACAAAAGGAGTCAAAGGAAGGGGCCTTGTAGTCTTGTCCTTGACAAATGAAAGCTTCCCTTGTAGAATGGAAAGTGGAAACAAATACAGAGTAGGCTGGTCCCAACTTAGTAAGGATGGAATAAATAAGGTTACCATCTTCTTTCTTAACTTTAACACCTTCCAAGAGATATCTAAGGGTCTTGAATTTGGACAAGAAATCTTCAATGCAAGAAAAATTATTAGGATCCAAAGTAAGCAGCTCATTTTCAAGTTGATGGGCTCTAATTTCATTTTTAATCCCAAAAACTTTAGCAAGTTTTTCTAATGCTTCATGAGGAGTCTCAAGTCCTGCAATGTGGAATCTAAGATCAGGAGAAATAGACATCCCTATCAAACCACGTGCTTGATCTTGTCTATTTTCCCATTTTGCCGCCTTGTCTTCATCTTTTGGTTTCTTCTCTTGGTTTGTGGCTATTCTGAAGAGACCTTTACTTCTAAGTAAATCTTCCATGTAGGCTACCCATTGGAAGTAGTTAGTGCTGTCAAGAATGACTTGGCATGGACTTTCCATTTAAAAAAAAATTGAAGCTGAAGATGCTGAAAGTAAGTGTTCCAATGGATAGATCTCGAAAAAATAGGCGGTTTTTAAAAAAACGGCTCTGAAAAAGGCTTCCGGATGAAGAAGTTATGGCTTTTTGAAAAAAAATTGTTGACGTTGCCGGCAAAGTGCGCGAATGTGCGGGAATGAAAAAATCCGCCCCCACAAAATGGAGACTTGAACCCAAGACCTCTACTCTCTTAAAATAGCTTTGAACCAATTGATCTATACAAAAAATTTGAGAGAGAGAGAGAGAGAGAGAGAGAGGGGGGGGGGGGGGCTTGGTTTGCGTGCTTGCCTTGAGAAAGCTCTTTTTCCTTACAAAACACAAAACACAAAACCCAACACGAATATGCAAAGAAAAACGAACCTTGCGGCTCGAAGTTAGCTTTAGCCAAAAAACTAGAAATTTTTATAAAAAATCTCAAAGTTAGCTTTAGCCGAAAAACTAAATATTTTTCTCAATGTTTCTGATTTTCCGAGATCACACTAAGGTGCAGGGAAAAGAGCATACGCATGAGAAAAATCCTTCCTTTCTGTTTCTGATTTGCCCAGATCGCACAGAGTCGCAGGGCAAAGAGCATACGCAGAAATGAAAGGTATAGATCCGGTTAAAAAAAAGGCTAAATAAACTGAGACCGAAATAAGCAGAGAGAAAATAACAGTAAACTGCAAAAGAAACACTGTATACCTCCCGATCTGAAAAATGACGCAGCTAGGGCTACCGGAAACCTTTTCGCGTGAAACGAAAGGGGTTCCTCACTGGAACAGATGCTACGAACGCAACAGAGCAGTCCTCTTGGCCCGAAAGCAGTCAGAAACAGCAGATCTAGGAAACGACAGCCGCATGCAGTTCTACCGGCTTCAGATTTGGATCACCAACGGACGCGGCCCTCAAATAGCTCTGATACCATGTAGGAATTTACAGGGTAAGTTCCACAGAAAGAATACCAAAAGGACACCGCTCACAACCAGATCTCAAATCAATACACCAATATTTTTGACGTGGTTAAAACTCTCAGAGTGCAAGGAGGGAAACAGTCCACGGCCTGTCCCAACTTGGGTACTACAAGCAATTTATTAATCAAAGAATGAAAATTTACATAAGCTTCTCTCATGCATGGATTACCCGAACAATGACCCTCCATGCGCTTTAAATAGAACTCATGGACCAATCGGGTGTCAAGCCACAGATCAAGTGTCGGTAATACCGAGGTGAGAGTGAACCGTCGGATCACTACATATCGTGACCGTCGGATTGTAAGTTACAAAATGTACAACGGTAAAGAAACACACTTTACCTAACTCTAACCTAACTCTATACTAGACCAAGTTGAACTTAACTATATCCTATGTGTCGGAATATCCTAACAGGGAATGCTACCAACATGAACTAGTTCACTACTTGCCTCTTGATCACACAACAACTGAAAAACTGGCTACAAATCTTCACCTATCTCAAGAGAAAGGACATGAACATTTATATCAAGTTCTTGATTGATTTCATCTTCTACTAAAAGAGAAATTGTTGTCTGTTGTAACTTTTCTTGGATGTGATGGCAACTAGTTTCTATTATTCCGTTCAATTTCACTATACATTAAATCCTGATCATAAATGTCAATTCCCATACGCTGAATAAGATCAACAAACCTTCCACAAAATCTTTCTATAAACACTATAGAAGGGTAATTTTGCTTAAAATATTTACAAATTTCTGCATAAAAATCCTTAAGCGAACATAAACAACAACATGCAATCATTCATACCATGATCTTGTGTTGTTCTCCAAAGTAGCCATGAGCATTTTCATTAGGAAATCCTCATGAAAATCAATCCCAAGTCTACATACATGGATGTGAAGTTCGATAAGATGTAAAGCAACATCATCACCATTCTCATCTCTGAACTTTGGAAAATACGATTGCCAATCTATACAAGTCATGCGATTCAGAAACCCTGGAATACTAGATTTGTCCATAGGAGCATACCTATGTTCCATTTTGGAACTCATCTCGAAAATATGGAGACACCAGTGGAACTCAAAAAATTGGTTTCTTCTTGATTGGAGTCGCCAGGTGAATGGTTCAACCTTCCTATGTCTGAATGTTGTTCAACATCAACAACCAAATATGAGACCTTGAAAATTTGACCCAGAGAATATGAAACCGTTCGATCCTCGGAAACAATGCCAATATGTTAGCACTCCATAGTTTTCTCCAAGATGAAAAAATAAAGCTTAGAGGTAACCATAAACCTCTTTGGGTTGAGAGCCTGGACTTCTCCAACCGGAGGGGGCTCCCTCAACTTATGAAAAATGAAGATTTCGACTATAAATGGTATACAGAGACTAGATCTAAAAAGGGAATTTGAAATGTTTGGTTGAAGTATGAATGGGCGAAGAGGATGGAAATATGTGATCGATTCAATTTTCTACCCACTTTACTTATACAAGTAAAACCAATATCACCCACAAAGCCTTATCAAGCATAAAATTTAGAGAGGAATGAGCTGTAGTATAGAGGAGAGAACACAAAAAAAATCGTTTCTTTGCACATAAAAACAATGCTTCTACATTAGAAATAAATTGAATAGAAGTAACAACATGCACATGTATCTAATATTTCATTTGCAACTGAAATATGGACACAATTGTTTTAGAGTAGATTGAACTGAATTCCAACACAATTGAAATCACTATACCCATACACAAGAAACTGTAGAGAAGAATTGATTGAATAACTGATAAATATATAAAAATAACTCCAAAGTGTCATACCATAAGTATCCTTGCAAACAATGATTGATAACCCTCAAGTCATAAGCATTCCATACATGAAAATTGATCACAATCACATAATCTCTAATACCAGTCCACAATAATGTTGGACCGACAACAACTGTTTCATATTGTATTCACTAGTTTAAATAGGCACATACATAATATGAATAAATTCTAGATTCGTTCCATGGTTGATCCAACAGTGGATCGTAGCAAAACTTGAAAAGAGGAAAGATTTTTGTTGTTCGAAGTCTTTTTCCTCCTTTGATGAAAATAAAAAAACATAAAGCATGATGAATTAAACTAAATAAAAATCTAAATATTTAAATAAAACAAGTTTATCCTCTGACAATCATATCTTCATAAAACAAATGAAAATAACAAAAGCTCAAAAGCAATGTTGATTGTGCGAACGTTGCATAGCAGTTGTGCAGTGATTAGTGCTTTTTACTTTGGAAACTAGTACGTGGATGGTAGATGAAGGCTTGAACTGGTTGCCACATATGCTTCATGTTGACCCCTTTCAACCCTAACAAGTGGCTTCCTTTCACTATGTGTGCAAGGGTGTGGGAATTGTCTGTGCATAATTTGTGCAACGATTGCGTAATGCCTGCGTAGTGCCTTTACATATGCCATATATCCAAAACAGTAATTTAAAACCTAAAGGAGGTTATTGTAGATGATATTTTTTTGAAGATAAACCTCTCTACGTTTCTCTAAATTCTTTCCTATCTTCCCAGAAAATACTCTGTAAAAAAGTGGCTTTAAGCATAGTATTTGTGCAATCCGAAAAATAGGCTTTGAATATGCGATCAAATATCCCGATCTGTGACACCTTTACAAAATATGGAAGATTTTATTGTGCTATGGTATTTTCTTAAGAAAAATCTCTTTCTTTTTTCCAAAATTCTTCCTCGTGTCATCAAAACTTGTTTTGAACAATGGTGACTAAAACAATCAATTTCAGAGGAAATTGCATTGCAGAGTGTAGAAGCACTCCATGCTTGGCATGAGTGTAGGGAGTATGGGAAATGATTAGGGTTTAGGGGATATGTGAAGGATGTTCACTTATCATGGAAATGATGCTAAAGGAATTTAGGCCTAGGGTAAAAGGGGACTTAAACTTAGGATAAAATGGAATTTAGGCCTAAAATAGGAATAAGGGATAACATGAATATTTGGGGATATGGAAAATTTGAAAGAATAAGGGGATGAGGGAATATGATTAGTAGGGATAAGGAAGAAAATAAGGAATAGGAAATGAAGGAAATAGATGATATTACAATAGGGAGAATATTGTGATATTTGTGACCATGTTGTTTAGACATCATTCTTTTGACTATAAACACACGTTCAGGTGGACATCCTAACAAACCTTCAAAATCCTGACTCAAAAATCATAATGACAGCTCTCAAAACTTATACACCCTTCCCATGATTTAAATTTAATGTCCAAGATATGACCAAGCTCATGATGACTTTCTAGGCAACATAAGGTCGAACTCATGACAAAGTAAATGTTTATGAATTTGTCCTTTTTCCATGGCAACACAATTATTTTACAATACATTCGACTACTAATAAACTAACTGACTCTAAGATCATGTATCCAACATCGATGGAGCTTCCATCCACCTCCAGAGTGATATGTAAGTCTTCATTGGATGCCATTATACCCAACTTGAACATGACATTTGTAATTGTATTGTGTTCTCTGTGAATGTGTTGTATGGAGACTTCTTGAAATGTGCCCTTGAGATGAATAATGTTCCGGAGCCATCCCTGTATGTGTGGATGTGAAATAGAGGACATTCCCAACACATGGTTGATAATGGCTTGGGAGTCCCCATAGATCTTCAGTTTTTGAATATCCAGGAAACTAGTGAACCATAATAACCCCCAAAGTGCAATTGCTTCAGCTCTCATGTTAGTCTCCTTGCCTCCTACCCAATGGATTCTATATTGCTGGTTTTGATCAATGCATATCCACACCCCACATCCACATATACCCCCATGTTCAACACCATCAAAGAAACCCGTTGGGAAGGATATGTCTTGGCCATTTTTCTATGTGAGACCGAATGAGGCACAAAATTGGATAGCAGCAGTGGTTGCAGCCATGTTAGAATGTTATTGATAATCTGGTCCACATTGAGTGTTTTTCCATCAAAAATAATATAATTTCTTGCTTTCTAAATTTCCTAAAATATCACAAGGGGAATTTCCATCTTATATTTGACCCATCTACTCCACCATATCAAGCAAGCTTCTATAGACACATGAGCAATATGAGTGAAAGAGAGTAAAAAAAATATCTTAGTCCAAACCTATACAACAACCGAGCAAGATAATAAGATGTGGGAATTGCTCTCCTCCCGCCTAAAAAAAACGCATAGTCCTAGCCCATTCATGCCTCTCTTCCTTAGATTTTCCCAATTCAGTGTCTTGTTCTTCCATACAAGCCAAGTGTATAAAATGATCTTGATAGGGATATATACCTTCCAAAATCTTGTAAACCAACAAATGTTCTGTGCGTTATGTATATAGTTGCAAATGAAAAGATATGTATGAGAGACAAAGATAGTGTCGTGTTTCAATTTCCCATCCAACCCAATTTGATCACCGTTCTTATCTTTGCAAATACCAAAATTTCATAGCGCATAAAGTATTTTTTCCCAGGCTCTAGCCACCTCCCTCGTCAATCCAATTTCCTCTGCCTTCTTCCATATTGGAGTGATGCTTGACCATGTTTTGATAGCCTGAGCAAAGAAAAAGTACCCTCTGCAATTAAGGCTGTGTGTGAGATCATCAGAGTAATGTATCTCGATCCCAGTTCCAAGGATGTGATCCTTGCCTATGATAATCTCCTTCCCCGAGCCAAATATCCAACATGCCCGTTTAAAAATCCAGTATTTGACCTTATTGAAACTGGCCCAGATGGTGGAACTAGTCATTTTTCCAATAAGTCCCTCTCTCATCCAATGAATGACCTTTATTCCATTGAGATATTTGGATCTGATGATATCACTCCATAGACATTTACCAAATAATCCTTGCCATAAAGATTTAATCAGAAGGTCCCAACCAAACTATTTTATATTCAACATACCCCAGCCTCCTAGACACTTAGGCATGGTGAGATTTTCCATCTTGGTGAGGTGGAATTTGAAATATTTTCTAGATCCTGCCCAAATAAAATTTTCCATTATCCTATTTAATTTTGAAATGATAGTGGCAAGGAGATAGTAAATATGTGCCCAATATACCACTAATTGTTGCAGGACCGACTGTGTGAGGGTGACTCTGCCCCCAAGAGTTAAACATCTATGTTCCCATCTAGATATCTTTTTGTGGAATCTGTCGACAATCCATAGCCAGTCATTGACCCTGTAATTATTTGGCTTGATACTGAAGCCCAAATATTTCAAACCTGTGTTGATCGATTTAGCTTCCACACCAAAAAGGTTTGCAATATGTTCAATATCCTCCTGTTTTCCCTCCCCATATAGTAGCATTGATTTTCCCTTGTTCATAAGTAGCCCAGAAGTGCTGCCAAACCTGTAAAATATGTTATGTAAGGTTGCCCACATCATCTTGGATATCATACCAAATACAAGAATGTCATCAACAAAGAAGCTGTGTGAGATCCTAATGCCCCAGCCCACAGTGAGTGCTTGGAAATCACCCCCCCCCCTGCAGGCATTTTTAATTTTGTGGTTGAGTCCATCCATGATCAGGATAAAAAGAAATGGGGATAGTGAGCATCCTTGTCATAGTCCTCTGCCCGCCCAAAAGAATCTTGTAGGATAACCATTAATAATGACCGCATATCTAACTGTTGTAACACAAGCCATTATCCATTCAATGTTGTGCATTTGGAGGCCAATTCTGTGTAAAACAATGCGCAAGAATGTCCAATCGACATTGTCATAAGCTTTTTGCAAGTCCACCTTCATGACAACAACTTTCATCTTCTTTGTGTGAATGGAATGCATGCATTCCTGTGCCGTTGCAACCACATCATGTATTTGTCTGTCCTGTAAGAATCCATATTTCTCTAGGGAGATGTATGTGGACAATGTATTCTTCATTCTGAGGGCAATGATCTTGGAGATCAGTTTATATACCAGGTTACATAGAGAGATGGGACGATAGTCATTGAAAGTCCCCGATTCACCTTGTTTTGGAATTATAGAAATATACGTGGAGTTGATTTCCCCAGTGACGTGGCCTCCCAATCCGAACTATTCAACCATCCTCAACTTGTGAAAGAATTGGTAGGATAATGCATTTTTCCTAAGGTCCATGTTGTTCCATATGGAGAGATATTGACCATTTTTCTCTTTAATGCGTTTGAAGAGCTATGAATTCCTTCTGAAATTCGTGCCTATATGCTCGGATATGATTCCTTATAAATTGAATTAGCATTCATTGGCATGAGTTGATCTAACCTTTGTAGGAATTTACAGGGTAAGTTCCTTAGATAGACACCAAAGGACATCGCTCACAAACAAATCACAGATCAATACACCAGTATCCTTGATGTGGTTAAAACCCTCAAAGAGGGAAACAATCCATGACTTGAGCCAATGCGGCCACTTCGAGAAATTTATTAATGTAAAAGAAAGAAAATTTACAAAAGCTTCTCTCATGAAAGGTCACCTAACAAATGACCCTCCATGCTCTTTAAATAGAGATCATGGACCAATCAGGTGTTAAGCCACTGATCAAGTTTTGGTAATACCGAGGAGAGAATGAACTATTAGATCACTTCATGTCTAGAACATATCATGACCGTCGAATTGTAAGTTACAAAAAGTACATACTAAAGAAACACACTTTACCTAACTATACACTAGACCAAGTTGTACTTAATTATTTCCTATGTGTTGGAATATCCTAACATCCCCCTTAAGAACAACTTGGGATATGATTGAAGGATGTACATAGATGACACAATAGGAGAAGCAAGGAGGCATTAGAGCCTATCCCCCCTTAGTGACAACTTCATGAACTCCAACCATAAATCGAAGTTCAGTAAACTTCACCTCTGTGAGAGCCTTTGTAAAGATGTCTGCAACTTGATCATCAGTTGAACAATATTGCACTTCAAGAACATGGTCATGAATGAGCTTTCTGATGAAGTGCATGTGTAGTTCAATGTGTTTACTGCGCTGATGTTGGACTAGATCTTTGCATAGTTGAATGGAACTTTGATTATCACACCAAAGTGTAGTCAGATGCTACTGCTGAAAACCAAACTCTGACAGGATCTGACGAACCCACATGGCTTCCTTACTAGCTTCAATGACGCCACAATACTATGATTTTTCTAAAGAAAGAGAAATTGCACTTTGTTTCTTGCAAGCCCATGTAATAGGTCCAAAACCAAGAGTGAAGACATAACCTGCAGTAGACTTCTGATTATCAAGGTCACTAGCCCAATTACAATTAGTGAAACCAACTAATAGAGGAGATACTTCTGCATTGTAATGAATCCCAAACTGAATTGTACCTCGAACATAACAAAGTATTCTTTTAGTTGCTTTCCAATGAATTTCATGCGGGTTTTTCATAAACCAAGAAACAAGGCCAACACCAAAGGAAAGGTCAGGATGAGTATGAGTCAGATACAAAATTTTTCCAACAAGCTAACGATATAAGGTAGCATCAACTTCAGGGAAAGTACAAGTGACTAAAAGTCATGGAAAATTTTAGGGGCTAATATTCGCAAGTGGGCTAATTTTCCATGCTTTTTCCAAAAAAAATAATCGTAAATTTCCAATTTTTATAAAGACGATTTGCCCAAATTTTATAGTATAAAATTATCTTACATAAAAATTGCTAAAATTATATAGAGACTAAATACAAAACCATTATAAATTTGAGTTTTTTTACAAATATATCAACAAATATTTTATAATTTTCATATTAGGATCTAGTGAGATTCACCAAACCTTCTAAACTTTCATAGAAAAAAGTCATCTTTTAAAATTTCCCCTGCTGAAAGTTTAGTTCCAAAATAAAAGGGATAAGGGGCTAGCTTACAATCTTCAATGTGAAAGTGGCGTATAAGATCATAGGCATAATTGGACTGGGAAAGGGAAATACCTTCTTTGGATTGTAAGACTTGAAGACCAAGAAAATAATGCAAGTGTCCTAAGTATGCCATTTCAAACTTCTTTTTAAGGCTGGACTTCACATGGTTTATAAGGTTGGGATCACTACCAGTAAGGATAAGATCATCAACATAAAGAGAAATAATGATAAGAGACTCACTGACACCTAGAAAAGCCAGTACCTAAAAGAAAGCTATCCATTTTGGCATACCAAGCTTGAGGGGCTTGCTTGAGACCATAAAGGGATTTCTTAAGATGACATACAAGGCTGGAGTTTGTTTCTATAAATCTAGGAGTTTGTGCCATATAAATTTCTTCATGCAAGTTCCCATGCAAGAAGGCAGATTTAACATCCATCTAATGGACTTCTCATTTGAAAGAGGCAACAAGGAAAAGAACAAGACAAATATAGTTCATTTTGGAAACAAGGGAGAAGGTTTCAGTATAGTCAATGCCTTAAACTTGTGAAAAACCCTTAACAACAAGATGAGATTTATTTTTATCAACTTTTCCATCTGGTCCAAACTTGGTTTTGTAAACCCATTTGCATCTAACAAGTTTTTTTCCATTTGGAAGAGGAATAATGTCCCATGTAGTATTTGTCAATAATGAATGATATTATTCATTCATAGATGTGTCCTAATCTAGATGGCCTAAAGATTCTACAAAGGTGTAAGGATCATAATTTAGTGAAGCTTGATCTAGTAAAGAAGAGTCTTTATCAAACTGAGAACATGTACGATGCTGATTTGTAGGATCACCTGCAAGAGAACCTGCTGCATCTCGAGTAACACATACCCATTTTGGAAGTTGAGGAGATGAAGGAGGATCCCGAGAAGGTGGGGGAGGATTGTCATCCTCGCTGTCATCATTTGAAGAAGGCATATTTTTAGAAGTAGAAAGGATAGAGAGAGGTGGCACATCCACCAAACTAGGTTCGTAGACCGATATATTTTTAGCAAACTTTACATCTCTTTTAATGATAACATTTTTGGATTTAGGTTGAAGAAGTCTATATCATTTGACATCTTCAGAATATCCACCAAAAATACATTTTTCACTCTTAGTTTCTAAGACTATGTTTCTCATCTGGAATATGGGCCCATGCTTCACTTCCAAAAACACGAAAGTGACTTACATCTAGTTTAATTGAGCTCCATGCTTCTTCTTGAGTGATATTCTTTAAAACCTTAGTAGGAGTGCGATTTACTATGTAATTTTCACATTTAATTTCTTCTGCCCAAAAATTAAGACCAAGTCCTTTAGATTGAAGCATACAATTAGCCATTTCCTTTATGGTGCGATACTTCCTTTCAACTACACCATTTTCTTGTGGAGTATATGGAACACTATGTTGCAATTTAATTCCATGCTCAGTGCAAAAGTTGATGAATTTGTTGTTAACATATTCTCCGCAATTATCATATCTTAGCTTAAGAATTTGATGTCGAGATTGTTTCTAAACAAAGGCCTTAAAGTCCAATAACATGTTAAAGACTTCACTCTTGAGTTTTAAGAAGTATACCCAAGTGTGTCTGGAGAAATCATCAATGAAAGTTAATAAATACTTGTAGCCAAAGAATGAAACAACTGGAATTAGGCCACATAAATCACTATGCATAAGTTGTAAAGGGGTTGAGGCATGCCAAGAGGCACACTTTTCAAAACTATCCTGATGATGTTTTTCGAGTACACATTCGGAACAAACACCATCTTTGTAAGATACCATAGGAAGACCTGTCACCATATTTTATTTACATATATCTTGAAGGGAGTGATAGTTTAAGTGACCAAATCACTCATGCCAAAGTTTGCTCACTTCATCATTATGAGCAACAAATACCGAAGGAAGAGTTGATGACCCAAAGTTGTTAAAATTATACAAACTTGTGGAATCATCGACAATACCAGTAGCTAAAATATGTCTCGGATCTCTTAGGTCCTTAATTACAACATCATGAGGTGAAAATTCAACAGTTTTATCTTCACCTGAATGAGTTATCTGATATACAGATAGAAGGTTGCAGGATAAGGTAGGAACACATAATACATCATTAAATTGACAATTGTCTAGATTAATAGTTCCAGTCCCTACAACACTAAGAGATCTATCATCACAAACATAAATATTTTTGGTGTTACAATCATTTAAAGAAGAAAACATGGCTTTGTTTTTGGCCATGTGATAAGAAGATCTAGAATCAATAAGTCACTCATGAGAATGAGAAGAAGAATATACATTTAGTGCATAACCAGACTGAGATGCTTGACAACCACATGCAGAAAGTGTTATTGCAGAAGATGAAATTGAAGTTGAAGAGTGCTCCAAATGGATGTTATGATTCTTCATTGCTTCTTCCAAGGTTTCCATCTTCTTAAAGCATTTGGATTCTAAGTGGACATCATGATTACAAAAGTTGCAATGTCTATCAGTCTTCTTCCCTTTGTTTTTAGTTACTTTATCATTTTGTTGCGCTGATTTTTCGTTTTGAGACTGAAATGGCTTAGGACACTTTTTTGGTTTAGGACCATTCTTTTTAGGATGCTTCTTCTTAGGATTCTTTGAACTTGGTTGCTGTTGGGCTGCTAAGGCTTTCTTAGAAGAGTTTCAAGTATTAAGAAAACCAAGAGGTAAGAGTTTTTCTTGTTCTTTTATTAAAGAATCACAAAAGGCATCAAAAGAGGGGGACTTTTAGTCTTGTCCTTGAGAAATAAAGGTTTCTCTAGTAGAATGGAAGGTGGAAAAAAACACAGAGTAGGTTCGTCCTAACTTAGCAAGAATGGAATAGATAAGGCTACCGTCTTCTTTTTTAACCTTAAGGGTATTGAACTTGGAAAAAAATCTTCAATAGAAGAAAATGTCAGGCCAGAGTAACTCCACATTGAGCGAGAGAAAACACTGATTGATTTATTCATTAGCTAGTACTTTATTTATACAAATACAAAATGGATCAGTTCATCTTCTAGATGACTGTCCGGCTTCACCTCATCCGTTTCGGATTAGGTGTCAACATTCCCCCCCTTAATCTGAAGGGATGTTGGTGAGTCCAAGCATCATTCTGAATCTTTCAAGCTTTTCTCTTCCAAGCGCTTTGGTGAAGATCTCTGCAATTTGCTTGTTTGTGGAACAATGACGGAGATGGATTGTTTTGGCCTCAACATGATGTCGGATCAGATGATATTTAGTATTGATGTGCTTAGTACGATCATGGAACTTTGGGTTCTTGGCCAACTTTATTGCAGATGTGTTATCAATCATGAGTGGAGTTGATTGTATTTGTTTTACCTGCAAATCTTCAAGAATTTTCCTGAGCCACACAATTTCTTTCGTTGCTTCAGATGCTGCCATGTATTCTGCTTCTGTTGTGGAATCTGCTGGTACTGATTGTTTGCGTGATCTCCAGGAGACAGCTCCTGATCCAAGACTCATAGCATATCCTGAAGTAGATACCCCAGTTTCTTTGTCTCCATCGAAGTCTGAATCAGAGTATCCAATCAAGTTGAAGTCGTCCACCTGTGTATACTTGATTCCAAGGTCTTGAGTTCCCTTCAAGTACCTTAGGACTCTTTTTGCAGCAGACCAATGTCCCTCACAAGGCCTTTGCATAAACCTGGAGACGATTCCAACAGCAAATGAAATGTCTGGTCTGGTAGTAGTGAGGTAGATGAGACTTCCTACAAGCTGTCTATACTTAGTTGCATCCTCAAATTCCTTTCCTTCAGTAGATGTGAGCTTCAAGTTTTGTTCCATTGGAGTAGAAAGGGGATTGCACTCTGTCATGCCAAATCTGTATAACAAATCTCCAATGTATTTCTTTTGAGAAAGAAATATGGACTTTGGGTGTTGGGTTACTTCAATGCCAAGATAGTAATGAACATAGCCCAAATCAGTCATTTCAAAAAATTTTCCTAATTCTTTCTTTATGGATGCAATATAGCTTTCATTGTTCCCTGTCATTAAAAGATCATCTACATATACCACAAGATATACAACTGTTTTGCCAACTTTCTTGACAAATAAAGTTGCATCATCAAGATCAAAATGATTGAAGTTGAGTTTCAGAAGATGCTCAGTTAGTTTTTCAGACCAGGCTTGTGGTGCTTGTTTGAGGCCATACAAGGACTTCACAAGTTTGCATACTTTGTGTTCATGTCCTTTCATAGCAAATCCTTCAGGCTGGGACATAAAAACATTCTCTTTTAGATCTCCATTCAAGAATGCAGTTTTTACATCCATTTGATGGACTTTCCAACCGTTCTGAGCAGCTAGTGCAAAGAGTGTCCGGATGGTGGCCCATTTTGCTGTGGGAGCAAAAGTTTCCTCATAATCGACCCCTTCCTTCTGTGCAAAACCTTTTTCCACAAGCCTAGCTTTGTGCTTGTCAAGTGAGCCATCAGCTTTGTACTTGTTCTTGTAGACCCACTTGCAGCCAATTGGTTTGGTTCCAAATGGAGGATCAACCAGCTTCCAAGTGCCATTCTTTATGAGGGCATCATACTCCTTCTACATCGCTTCTTTCCATTCATCATGAGAAGCAGCTTCTTTGAAGGAAGTTGGTTCAAAATCTGTAGACAAGTTCAATTCACAATCATAAGTAACATCCATATCAACAGGTGAATTAGAGTTATCTACATCACCTCCATCTTGTCGGTTTGAATTTCGGGTTCCTGTTTTTCCAATTTCATCAGGATGAACACTTTCAAGTGTCTTTGTCAGCCACTTTGGGGGACCTTTCTGAGATGGTCCAGGCTATTCTGTTGATTGAGTTGGGTCTGAATCAAGATTGAGTCTCCCAATTCTATCAATTACATCACTTAAAGCATCATCCGTTGTTGGAGTGTCATGCAGGGGAGATTGTTCTTCAGAAGAAGATTCCACATGTTGATCTAGTATAGGAATCCCCCCTTCAAGATGTGGAATCTGATTATCAAACTCTTGAAATGATTTTGGTTTTGTGAATCTATCCAAGCGATCAAGTTGCGCTCAACAACACTGTCAGATTTGGATGATTCAAGAAAAATGACATCTCTAGATAAAACAAACTTTTTATTTACTTCATCATAAAGGCGGTATGCTTTAGATGTGTTTGAATACCCCAGGAAGATACACTTACGACTTCTAGCACCAAGTTTGTTTCTATGTACCTTTGGTATTAAAGCATAACAGGTGGAACCAAATATCCTGAGATGTTTTACCGAAGGAACATGTCCATACCACAATTCATAAGGAGTCTTGTTTCTTATAGCACTAGATGGACATCTATTCTTTATATATGCAGCACATAGAACAACATCAGCCCAAAACATTGTCTTTACATTTTTGAAGAAAAGCATGGACCGTACCATATTCAAAATTGTTCTGTTCATTCTTTCAGCTACACCATTCTGTTGAGGATTATAAGGCACAGTTGTTTGATGTTTAATCCCATGTTGGCGAAGATAGTGTTCAAATTCATTTGATGTATATTCTTTTCCATTATCAGTGCGAATAGACCCAATATCAGATTGTGCATCATTTTCAATCCATTTATGAAAATTCTTGAATGTTTGAAAAGCATCAGATTTGTTCTTCAATAAGTAAACCCAACACATTCTGGTGTAATCATCAATAAATGTCATGATATATTTATTTCCATTTGCAGAAGAAACAGGCATTGGACCACATAAATCTGAATGAATAAGTTCAAGCTTCCTATGTGCTCTTGAATGTGAATCATGAAAAGACTGTTTGCTGTGCTTTCCTAGAATGCAAGCATCACATTGTTTATGTTTTCTAGGAATTGTAGGCAAACCAGCAACACCATTTTTCTTCAACAAGCGGAGACTATCATAGTTTAAATGTCCAAATCTAGTATGCCATAATAAACTTGATGGAAGTGCACCTTCTTCATGATGAGAAATATATGAGAAATGCTGTGCATGAGCAGAGGTTCCTTGCAGTTTAAGGAGTCTTTCTTCTTCTATACCCCTCATGACAAGTGAGTGGTCAGATGCCTTTCTTACCTCAAGCTTGCCATCAAACATGTGAATGGAGTGACCTTGCTGGCGGATGTGGACCAGGGGCAGCAAGTTTCTCTTCAGCTGTGGGAGATATAGAACATGATCCAGAAGAAAGTCTGGAAGACCAGGCAGTTTAAGCCTGATTGTGCCAAGCCCTGATGGCTTGATTTTTGACTGATCTGCAAAGTATACTGCTCCATCAACATTGTTAGTGAAATCTTCAAAGAAATCTCTCCTATGAGTCATATGACAGGTTGCTCCTGAATCAAGCAACCAGTCATTTTTCGAAGAAGCAAGTGAAGCATTAAACAAATCTTCATTTACTCCAATATTACATTGTGCCTCAATATAGTGTGCAGATTCAGGTGCTTTACCTTTGTCTGAGTCATCAGTTTTACCTTTCTGCTGATTTCTTCTCTGCTCAACTTTGTCCCATGGTAGCTTGCATGTAGAAGCATCATGTGATCCATTTCGTTTGCAACGAATGCAATGCAGATCTGCCTTTTCTGCTTGAGAATGTCTGCCCCCCTGCCTCTGAAGTATCTTCCTCTTCCTCTTCATCCACCTCTTCCTCTTGCAGAATCTTGAGCAGGATGCTTTTCTTTGTGAGCAAGGCAAACAGTCTCTTCAGAAGATTCATGGACTGTTTTCTTTCCAAAGGCTTTCTCTCTTTCAGCAAACTTTTTCACAAGAGAGTCAAAGGTTATATCTTTAAGGTTTCCATTTGCTTGTAAAGACTCAAGATAATTGGAGTAGGTAGGATAGAGTGCTTTGAGAAAGGCAATAAGAGAGATATCCAGCTCAACCTTAGTGGATTTTATATCATGCATTATAGACTTTATTTCAGATGCAAGAGCAAGAGGATCATTATTTTTCAGTTCAAGAGTGAGGAGTTTAATCATGAGCTGAACAACTTCAAGTGCAGAATGTGTATCATAGAGTTCTTTCAGCTTTTGTAAAGCTTCAAAGGCAGTGGAATAGCAGGAAATATGACGACTTACTTCCTCATTGACAGATGCTGCGATCAATGCAAAGGCTTTGCTGTTCTTGTTTTCCCAAATGGCGAGTTCTTTGTCTGATGTGGGCTGCACAGGGTCTCTGTCTTCTTCTCCGACACACACACCTTTCCACAACTCATTGTAGATAAGGGTGTGTTTTACCATCCGGGACCATTCAGAATAGTTCTCCTTGCCAGTGAGAACTATTCCGACCATAGAAATGATTGAATGCATTCTGTAAAAAAATATCTCTGCCAAAAACACTTCTGTTGAGAGAAAAAAAAAATCCTTATATGATTGCCTTATGCAATTTTATTTTTCTTCTAACATTCCAACAATATATATATATATATATATATATATATATATATATATATATATATATATATATATATATATATATATAGATATCACTGTTCACATATCATTGTTCAACAAAACAAAGGCGCTCAATACACTGTTCACTGCTCAAATACTGCTCACATATATCACTATATTACTGTTTAACAAAAAAATGAGGGCGCTCACTGCTTTTCCATATATCAATATATATCACTGTTTAACAAAAATGAGGGCGCTCACTGCTTTTCCATATATCAATATATATCACAATATATACGCACCAAAATTCAATATATGCCTTATTGATCTCACTGCTTAACAAAGAATGAGGGCGTTTCGACATTACAATATTGTAAACATCGACCTGCTTTGAAAGAAGATGGCGCTTGATGATGTTGTGTCGAAGGTTATATCACTGCATATACCATTGTTTTGAAAAAAAAGGGCGCACATATATATCACAGTTCATGCAGTCATCTACGCAAGAACAAAGGTCTATGCAAGAAAAAACGCTGTCACCAATGAGAAATCGCTGTGATTCCGGGAGACGCAGTCATGAAGGCACATGGAGGCATCAAAACGCAGTCACAAGTCCCACACACCATCACTTCTTTCACCAAACGCAGGTCTCAATACGTTCTCAATACATTAAACGCAGGTCTCAATACGTTGCTTCAATGCAGTCAACGATTAAAAGCGCAGTCTTTCTTATACAAAAACGCAGGCCTCAATACATTGCTTCAATGCAGTCATGAAGGCACCATTAATGCAGTATTTCATTAAAATAGGGACGCACGCAGCCAGCATTAAAAAACGCAGTAGTCTTCAGAACAGTCTTTAAAAAACGAAAAAAAAAGCAGCGATACGCAGTAATAAACCACAGTTCTTTTTAAACGCAGCAATACACTGTTCTACCATAAACCACAGTCATATTTCAGGTGAGATGGGGGTAGAGTAATAAACCCAACGCAACAACTGTTCTACCATGTCTTCAACGCATTCACCGTCAGTCTTGATTAAACTAAGAAGGCAGCCAAAATCTTGAACGCATACCACAGTCACCATTAAAAGAAAACGATACCTCAGTTCTCAGTTCAACAGCATCAACGCATAGGTAACGGACCTCAACGCAGCGTTCCAGGGAATGAACGCATCAACTCAGGGCGCCAGTACTCAAGGTCTGAGGGCGCAGTCTCCAAAGGCATAGTCTCTGGCAGTCAGTGAGCAGTGTCAGGCCAGAGGCGTTCAGGACAGAACAGACCAGGAGTTACAACCAATTTGGGACCTGTGCTCTGATACCATGTCAGGCCAGAGTAACTCCACATTGAGCGAGAGAAAACACTGATTGATTTATTCATTAGCTAGTACTTTATTTATACAAATACAAAATGGATCAGTTCATCTTCTAGATGACTGTCCGGCTTCACCTCATCCGTTTCGGATTAGGTGTCAACAAAAAAATTATTGAGGTCCAATGTAAGCAACCCATTTTCGAGTTGATGGGCTCTAATTTCATTTTTAATTCCAAAAACTTTATTGAGTCGTTCCATTGCTTCATCGAGGGTATCAATTTCCGCGATATGGAATCTATGGTCTGGAGAAATAGACATCCCTATCAACCCACATGCTTGATCTTGCTTATTTACCCATTTGGCTTTCTTATCTTCATCTTTAGTTTTAAACTCTTGGTCTAAGGCTATTCTATAAATACCTTTACTTTTAAGTAAATCCACCATGTAGGATAGCCATTGGAAGTAGTTGGTGTTGTCAAGAATAACTAGGCATGTACTTTCCATTTTAAAATAAACTGAAGTTGTAGATGTTGAAACTAAGTGTTCCAATGGAAAGATCTTGAAAAAGTAGGCCGATTAAAAAAAATGGCTCTGAAAACAACTTCCGGATGAAGAAGTTAGGGCTTTTTGAAGAAAAATTGTTGAAGATGTTGATGAACCACGTGAATGTTGGAAGTGAATGATAATGTTATATTTAAAAAAAAAATCCTCCACTTTCCAAACTTAATCTAATTAACTCATTTTAAAAAAAGATTACTTTATGTGACCCACTTTTATAAATAAGTGAAAGTCACTTTTACAATGATATTTTATGAACTACCCACTAAATTGTATCTTATATAAGTATAAAGTGACTTTAGAGTTATAAGTGACTCACTTTTTATAATGGGTGAGTACACTTTCGCATAAAGTAACTTTAAAACATAAGTTACATGTGCTCTCTGAAAAAGTAATTCAATAAAAAAGAAAGACTTGAACCCAAGACCTCTATTATCATAAAGTGACTTTGGACCAAGTGAGCTAGTTTAAAAAGTTAGTAATTTCTAGAAAAGAAGAAGGAATTTTCTTTTTTTGTTTGCTAAAGATTTAGAGTGCGTGCTTACTTAGAAAACTCGTTTTTGCCTCGAGAACTTAAAAATGACGTAGCTAGGGCTACCAAAAACCTTTTCACATGAAACAAAAGGGGTTCCTCACTTGAACAGATGCTCTGATGCCATGTAGGAATTTACAGGGTAGGTTCCTTAGATAGAACACCAAAGGGCACCGCACACAAACAAATCACACTAAGACGCAATGGAAGGAGCATACGCATGAGGAAAATCCTTCTTTCTGTTTTTGGTTTGCCCAGATCGCACAGAGTCACGCAGAAAAGAGCATACACATAAATGAAAGGTATATATCTGGTAATAAAAAAAGTATAGAGGACTACAAATCGAAATAAACAGATAGATAAATAACTATAACTGCAAATAAAGATTGTATACCTCAAGATCTTAAAAATGATGTAGCTAGGGATACTAGAAACCTTTTCGCGTGAAACGAAATGGGTTCCTCATTGGAACAGATGCTCCTAACACAATAAAGCAATCCTATTGAAACCGAAAGTGGTCAGAAACAATAGTTCTAGGAAACGACAGTTAGATGCAGTTGTATCGGCTTCGGATTTGGATCATCAACATATGCGATCCTCGAATAGCTCTGATACCATCTAGGAATTTACAGGGTAATTTCCTTAGATAGAACACCAAAGGACACTACTCACAAACATATCACAGATCAGTACACCAGTATTCTTAATGTGGTTAAAACCATCAAAGAGGGAAACAATCCTTGACCTGAGCCAATGCGACCACTTCAGGAAATTTATTAATGTAAAAGAAATAAAATTTACATAAGATTCTCTCATGGACACCCACCTAACAAATGACCCTCCATGCTCTTTAAATAGAGATCATGGACCAATTGGGTGTTAATCCACATATCAAGTGTTAGTAATACCGAGGAGAGAATGAAACATCAGATCACTTCATGTTTAGAATATATCATGACCGTCAGATTGTAAGTTACAAAAAGTACATACTAAAGAAACACACCTTACCTAACTATACACTAGACCAAGTTGTACTTAATTATTTCCTATGTGTCAAAATATCTTAACAACCTTCAATGAAATTAGTGATGCATTTCGAAGAGGGATTTACAAAAGAAATAGGGAAAAGTTATCTTTTAGATATGCATTTATTTGTTTTTTTTTTTTCAATTTTAGTTATACCTTTTTTTTTTGCTAATAAATGATCTATATGGACATCAATGTGATATTTTTTGCAAAATATTTATGATCACATTATTTGTAAGATTCACTTGGCATCTCCAATATTATAGTTTGAAGTGCATTTGAACCTAGCTTTGTCATTGATATACAAAAAAATATGTCATATACTTTGTGTTTGCTATGATAGTTACATATTCCCACACCTTATTACTATTTTGTATATAAACACAAATTAAACCTTGATTCCAAAAGAGTAAGTATATAATATCTTTTCAATTCTTTAGAATTGAAAGGAATGTATTGAAGATAATATTGATAACACAAAAAGATAGAAAATGTAAGGTATTGAAAGTATTAAAGATAAATATATGTATTTTTGTATTGTGTAATCATGTTGATAAGCATGTCTATTCTAGAATAGACCTTTCATATTTTTAATTTAAGTAATAATTATTGGGTGGATAGTAAAGATTTAACCTCCACGGAATATGTTGAAATATTCATTGTAATATTTACGAATCAAGGGTTAAGATTTATCTCTATTTTAGTTATGCTCTTTTAATTAATTTATCTAAAATTATTTAATTAATTTTTTTTCATACCAACATATGTTTTATTTGGCATGGGGTGTTAATAAGCCATGACATTGGCCCATGGTTTTTTTTTTGTAAAGTGAATTGTATTATGACAAAATCAAAAAGTTATATCAAAAAAATTCATAAGTCATTATGGTATTTTTCAAGGGAGACTGAACCATATCCAAAATTGGGCCCTTTGAAGGGCCATAAGTGACCGCTAGTATCTAACATAACATAACTTAAACATAAAACACCAAGAAATTGTTTTACCCTATCATATCCATAAGCACAATGAAGCATTTAATAATCAACATAAACACACATCATAAACTCAGAGAACTAGATCAAAGTTTGAGCCATTTGCAGGGATAGGATCCATTGGGGTTGTTGGGGGTTACTTAGGAATCCCAAGGTGTTTTTTCTATTCACGCTAGCTTTCGGTCCATTACTTCCATCCTACAATCATAATGTTTGAGATAACCATGCATGTGATCCAATGCCTATAGTAAATCCTTCCTTGCTTCCTGATTGCCCAGGAGTGTCCGTCCCAGAATTTTTTTCATTTTCTAGTAGAGGTTTATTTCTTGCATGTACTCATTCCCTCGACTCCCCGTCTGCACTATATCTAGAACCTAAATTTCCCACAGATCTCTTAATTCTTCATTAGAAATGGAGGTTCTTTGTGAGGAATCCCCCTTTTTGAACTCAACAACTCCTGTTGCACATGCACATGCATCTGTTCATGGTACCTAGCTGCAAACCCAACAACTCCATTATGAAGCTGTGAGCCATATTGGTTGATGCTATTGTGACAAAAACTATTTACAATTTAAGAACTTTCATAGTAAAGTGGGGGTGAATATCCATAATTAATAATATTGTTACATATTTTATATATAACTCATATATTATTATTATTATTATGATAATTAATAATAATAATAACAATTTAGTTAATTTTTATGTTTTTAAATAATTTGGGCAATGTGATATGTATCACGGGGTAAGTGTTTTGATGTTTATCATAGATCAATGCCTATTGATATTAACCATCTATTTACTTTATATGGCTACACTAATACATAAAAGAAATGGAATGTATGTACGTACATTCAAAATGCGTGCTTGCATATGAAACATCATACCATTAAAACAATAAAAGAAATGCAATTGTTTTTATGTATTTTTTTTTAAAGAAACAAGTAGAGAGATTATTTTAATAAAGGTGGGTTCTGTCCCAAAATCATTACAATTCTTATAAAATCATGAAATACCAAAATTCCTTGAAGATTTGTGTTAGACGACACAAGATCAACCCAAAACCTTACTAGAGAACTTCTCACTACAAAAAAATTGCTCCCATTCCAACTGTAAACTTTCCAAAAGACCGTAAAATCCATATATTTGCAATCCATTCTCAACTTAAAATTTTAGCTTTGAATGACTTCTCATTTTTCTTGGAGAATTGATTTTCATCATTTTCCCACTCGGGTCTAGCTCACATTTTTGGTAGAGTTTGGCATATCACCCTTCTTTGATGAACTTGTAATGGAAGTTTCCTTCTTTTGAATCGAAGAAGGATATCCCACTTCTACCTGATCAACACAAGAGGGAGCCTTTTCATTGTTGACTTTTGAAGAAACACACCTGGAGTATAAATTTGAAGCTATGATCTCGCCCTTGTAAAAAATTGACTATTTAGACCCAATAGCCTTTTTTTCAAGAGAAATATTGAGTGAAATAGTTGAATTATGAGCTTTAACTGTGGAATCAAAGACTTGCACACCACCACTTATCTTTACGTGTTTTACTGCTAAAACTCCTAGATCTCTAGGAGGATCATTCTTAAGCTCAAATAATTTAATGTCTTTTTGCAAGTAGGCCTCATTGTGATGAATTGGAGGAGGATCCTACTTTGAGATTGTATAATGATCCAAATTGGTGCCCTCCCACCATCTTGGTTTTCTACTGGGTTTCTTTGCTTTGAACTTCCCAACTTTGGGATAACTTTTGAGGGAATGCCCCATCTGGTATCAAGCTCTACAATGAAAAAGAATTTTTTTCGTGATCCATATTTTCCACCCATGAATAGCCATGTCCTATTAACTTAATTTCAACAGGAAATCCTTTACTAGAATCCATTCCCACACAAATGAAAGCATATGTGGGTTTCAGGTAATAATTTGCGTCTTCGCTTCAACAATAGAATTGCCTAGGGAATTACCAATTGCAGTCAAAGAAACTAGGTTCGAAATATGTAATGGGAGGTTGGGTAGCCTTAACCAAATCGGAGAAATCAAGATTGATGCTGAAAGAGGATCAAAGGAGGGGAACCAAGGCTGTAAAGAGAGCCTTACACTTCCCTAGAACATCGAACCAGGTTTATAAATCAATGCATGATCTTCAACCTTGCCAAATACCGCAATAAAGAAACCTCTTGCGAGAGGGTAAATGTTTAAATCATTAGAGATTAGAGGCTTCCATTGCTCAGAAATCCAAGAATGCATGCCTACAAGCCTCAACCACATACCACTGAGCCTATGAGAAATTTTTTTCTTCACTTAAAGCCTCAACCCCTAAGGGAACCTCAATCGTGGGAGCTTCAATAACATGCATCCCTGAATAATAGGAACCAAAGGCAAGATTCAAAAAATCACGAGAAGTAGATTTCACAATATCACAGAAGGATAGAGGGGGCATTGCCTGATGAGAGCCCTTCAAGCTTGAGGGAGTAGCAGCGCTTAAACCACCAGAAACAGATACAAAAGGCAAAAATAGAACAATCGATAATGATGCAGAGGGATATGAAAAACCCATGGCAACGAAAGAAACTGAAGCCAAGGACAATAAGGAGCTAGTCGTGGATGCATAAGGTAGATTGTTGCCCAAAGAAGGAGGCAAAGACATGATTCTAAGCGTCGAAGAAGGCATGATTGAAGAATGAAGTGAGTCAATAGTCGGGGAGACGATAGTGCTCAAGGATTCGAATTCCAGGAGAACCAAGAGCACCTATACCATCAAAGCACTTAAGAAAGAATGGATAAGCGACCGACTAGGGTCGAACCCTGGCCGCCACACCAGAGAAGAAAAGTGCACCATAATATCTTATGGAGAAAGTATTGTTTTTAATTCAATTTTATTAATAAATATTTTTATTTTTTTTTAGATTTAAGTTTATGTTATTTTGGCATTATGGTATTGATCTTTAGTTGTTCAAACCTTTCAAATGTGTTTATCTTCATATAAGTGTGATTATGAATTATTCGTATTCAACTTTGCTAATGATTTATTGTATGACATTTTACTTGGTAGGAATTAATGCAACTATTTTGTTGTGATTCCTAGTGGTTATACATTATATCTTGAAAGAAATTATAGAGTCTAATTCTATGTTGCAGTTTTTTAGTTTCAAATTAATTAAGTATTGGTAATTACATTATGAGTTATCACTATATTTGGGGTAATGCCAACCTAGATCCATCTAACTGTTCTGCAACCAACTCACAAAATAGAAGAAAAGAGAGATACACGCCTTCAAAGTCAACCTCTTCAAGGGGGCAACCTCCTTTACATTAAACAAATGAACAATTCTTGGATGATTCAAATGACAAGACCTCCTTACAATATATAGGAGTCTAAGGGGTCACAATATAATCAGAGCCGACATATCAATAATAATGTAAGGGCACAACAATAACAACATCGGGCTTCTATGGGGCACAATAATAACAATATTGGGACAACATGGGAACAACAATAACAATAAGGGGTACAATGAAAATAATAATAAGGGAATACACTAGTATTATAGGGACCTAACATGCTCCTCTCCTTAAAAAAAGTGTTGTCCTCAATGCTTGAGTAGTTCTAGATGCTTCTGCATAAAATTCTCATCCCCCATGTAGAATCTTCAATGGGTAAGTTCTTCCACTTGATGAGATACTTTGAAATTGATCGATTTCACAACTATCGAGTTCTTGTTTCTTTGACTGCTTCAGGTTCCAATATCATTTTTCCTTCCTCTTCAAGCTCTGGCAATATTGTTTGAATTGGGATCTTGTCACCTATAACCTTCTTTAAGCATGAAACATGGAAAACTGGGTGCACTCGGGAAGATGTAGGAAGTTCCAATTCGTATTTGATAGTACCAATCTTTTGCAACACCTTGTACGGACCATAATACTTTGGTGATAATTTATCATCCTTATTAGCTTGCTTGAGGGACATTTGTTTGTATGGTTGTAGCCATAGAAATACCCAGTCACCTACATCAAAACTTCTTTCACTGTGATGTTGATCTGCCTGCTATTTCATTCTATTTCGTACCAAAGTGAGCTTATCCTTTAAGAGTTGGAGAACTTTTTGTTGATGCTCGATGTGATCTTCCACTTCTTGAACCTTAGAATTTTCTCTTAAATATGATGTGATGGATGGTGGATGATATCCATAAAGTGCCATAAATGGGGTCATTTTTGCTACAGTATGGAATGAAGTGTTATACCACCATTCAACGAGAGGAAACCATTTGACCCATTGCGTTTGTTTATCAGATATAAAGCAACGAATATATCCTTACAAACATTTTTTTACTATCTCAGTTTTCCCATCAGATTGAGGATGATAAGATGAGCTATGAGCTAACTGAGTACCCAGACAAGAAAATAATTCTATCCAAAAATTTCCAGTGAAAATAGGATCTTTGTCACTCACAATAATCTTTCGGTTTCTATGTAGATTTTGAATTGTTTCCATAAATGCATTAGTAATTGTACTGACTTTAAATGGATGAGATAATGCACAAAAGTGTGCATACTTGATAAGTCTATCAACTACCACCATGATGACACTCTTTCCTTTGGACTTGGGTAAACATGTGATAAAATCCATTGAAACCTCCTCCCAACGTTGACATGGAATGAATAAAAGTTGTTATATAAATGGGGTCTTAATTGCCTCAACTTTATTTTGTTGGCAAACCAAACATTCTGCCACAAAATTTTGAATGTCAGATTTAAGGCCATCCCAAAAAAAATCCTTCTTAACCTTGTGGTAAGTTTTTAAAATTCTAGAATGCCCTCCTAAGGGAGATGTGTGCAATTCCCTAAGAATATTTTGTTTGAGTTGGGAATTCTTACAGAGGTATAAGCGATCATTGTACCATAACGAATCATTTTCCAGCTAAATGTATCAGATGTACTGGGATCTTGCTGCAACTTTTGAATGAGTGCCCACACTTCTTCATCATTCTTCTATTCATCCCTTGCTTTGTTTATCCAATCTAGTTGGATAATATAAATGGAACAAACAATGCCTCCACATCCTCACCCTTTCTTGAGAGTGCATCTGCAACAACATTTTTCTTCCATTTTTTGTAGATGATTTCAAAGTCATAACCCAACATCTTTGTGACCCATTTTTGTTGCTCTTCGTAAGATAATCTTTGTTCTAAAAAGTAGTTAAGACTATCATGATCTATTTTTATCTTGAAGTGTCTTCCCATTAGGTAAGGTCGCCATTTCTTAAGTGCATGTAGTATTGCCAACGTTTCCTTCTCATAAATAGCTTTGTGTAAATATTTTCCTTTGATTGGACAACTTTCGAAAGCAATGGGTCTTTCTTCTTGCATTAAAACACCACCAATTTCATTTCTTGAGGCATCACATTCCACAATAAAGGTTTTTGTGAAGTCTGGCATAGCTAAGGCCGGTGTTTGGCACATTACCTCTTCAAGATGTTCAAAGGCCTTCGTTGCTTCTGGAGTCCAATAAAATTCATCTTTCTTCAGTAATGTTGTTAGAGGTTCCGCTATTCTCCAATAATTCTTAACAAACTTGCGATAATACCCTGTCAACTTGAGAAATCTTCGCAGATGCTTTATGGATGTGGGGATTTTCCATTCTTTAGTGGCTTTAATTTTGCTAGGGTCTACCTTAACACTTTCATGAGATACAATAAGACTCAAATATTCCACCTCTTGTACTCCAAAGAAACATTTGGAGGCTTTTGCATATACTTAATTCTTCTCTAATAGTTTGAGCACTCTGTCAACATGTTTAACATAATCCTTCCAAGACTTGCTGTAGATTAGTATATCATCAAAAAATACTAACACAAATTTTCTAAGGAAGGGTTTGAAAATGGAATTCATCAAACCTTGAAATGTAGAAGGTGCATTGGTAAGGCCAAAAGGCATGACCAAAAATTCATAATGACCCTCATGAGTTCTAATTGTTGCTTTAGGAATGTCTTTAGTCTTCATTCTGATTTGATGATATCCTGAACGAAGGTCTAACTTGGTGAAGTAAATTTCTCCATGCAATTCATCCAATAATTCATCAATGACAGGAATGGGGAATTTATCTTTAATAGTGAGATTGTTGATCTCCCTATAATCCGGACACATGTGCCATGATCCATCCTTCTTGTGCACCAATACTACTAGAGTAGAGAAAGAAATTTGACTAGGTTGAATTATACCAGCCTCTAACATCTCTGCAACCATACGTTCAATTTCATTTTTTTGGGCATAGGGATATCTGTAAGGCCTGATGTTTGGAGGAACACTTCCTAGAATCAAATGAATAGCATGATCATGATCACGAACAGGTGGGAGGCCTTTGGGAGTTTCAAATACCCTGGAATGATTGTCCAAGAATTTTTGGAGATCTAGAGAAATAGATGATTCCAATATGGGAACCTCTAGTGAACATAATTGTGAAATTATGCCCTATTGTTCTTTATTTAGAAGCTTTGTCATGCTGTTAGACTTGATTACCTTCAACGGTTACCCTGTGATACCCCTTAATTCAACTTCCTTTCATTTCAAAAAAAAATTCAAGAAAATTTCTTGAAAATTAAAAGTTATCGAACCCAAAGATTGTAGCCATTGGACTCCTAGTACAACATTAGCACCACCCATTGGAATGGAAAGCATTAGACTATTCAACACATATTCTCCCATGGATAGCTTGATATTATGGCACTTTCTAGAGAAATTTATGGTTCCTCCATTTGGAACCATCACTTTACACTGTGGTGCTGGATATAGGAAGCAATTCAATTCCTTAGCTATCTTACAATGAATAAAATTACGGGTACTACCCGAATCAATCAACACTATTACCTTTTTCTTCTTGATATGTCCTTCTATCTTGATAGTTTGAAGAGTGATAATTCTGGCCAATGCATTACAATATATGGTCGGATTCATTTCTTCTTTCTTTAGGGTTTGTTCCTAGTGTGTATCCTCTTCTTTTGATGTTTCTTGTTCCTTTTCTTCCTCCTCTTCACAATCTATGTAAAATAATTTCTTCTCAACACACTTATGACCTTTAGTGTATTTTCTATCACAACTGTAACAAATCCCTTTTGCTCTTTTTTCTTCAAATTGTTGTGGTGTCAAACTTGTAGGTTGTGGAAGGCTAGGTGTTACCGGGAAAAGTGTCTATTTAGAACTGCTCTATCCCACTACGGTGTGACAGCTGCCTTAGAAACAAACAGAGAAAAACTACTCTTGTATTTCCTTTATGAACTATAGATAGAGAGAAATAGGAAGAACCAACCTGTGTCTTGCGCTAATCCTTTGATCCAATCTCTCTCTTCTTTGACAGCTTCCAGCTACCTGCTCCCTTACTTGCCCAGCTTCACCAAGTACCTGTAAGATCACAGAAGAAGAACACTATACAAAGACATGGATCTATATTCATAAAAAACTTAGGATCAATTTTAAGTTAACCATACAAATGTAACAAGCATCAATGATACAAAAGCATGGAGGAAAAACTCAAATAGTTTTTATTGATAAACAAGAAAAGATCTAGGAGGAGTTACAACCGATGATTCCTGACCCAGCATCAACCTCCTAGCAAAGAAGCCCCTCTTCACCTCCAACAAAGCATAGATCACCCAATACTCTGATGTTTGTCTCAAAACCAACAACAATTCCTTACAATGTGCAAAATTCCAGCCTCTGGATCTCTGGGATGAGGGATCCATATATAGATATGTGTAAGGAGGATGAGTCAGCTTGTGATTTGATTAGTGTCTTCTCTCTATCAGTTCTTGCTTCCACTTGGAGACTGAAGGCCTCTTACTCATCCTTGGTCGAATTCAGTGAGGCAAGTGTCATAGGAGAAGATTCTGGAAGCTTCCATTGTCTCTCCACCTCGCGGAATGACACTGCCATTTGTCATTTCTCGCCCAACGCACCATCATAGTGCATTTAGGTGTGTTGCAATGCACCTAGCCAGTGTATTTAGGTGCAATGCAACGCACCTATCCAGTGTAGCAGCTGAAATGATCCTGTTTTGACTTATTCTGAGCAGTTTCTGGTGGAGAACTTCTGGGAGAAGCTGTAATATGTTGACCTTGTTCCTTTAGGGGTTAGAACAACACTTTTAGAGACTTAGGAGCCCTTGGTTTATGGACATTTCATGCTTGGAGTTGTAAGGAACAAAAATGTCTATAACAGTTGCCCCCTAAAGTATGAGGCCGTTAACCTTTTGGTGTCGGGTGAAATGCTTTATTATGAGGATCTGAAGTTTTTTCAATGCTGGGAGGAGACCTGTAATAAGATACAATACAATACATTATCTTCATACTGTTTTTCATGATCTAGCTGAGGCGGGCATTCCCATGCTCAACTTTATAAATTCATTTTCATGTACATAGGACAGACAATCGTCTGATTGTAGACTGATGATTCTGATAGAGCCATCATCCTTTTGGTAGGATGATTATCTGTGCTGCAATGCTGTACATTTAATGTCTTTATTTCCCTGGCTATATATCGCAGCCCGGATGGATGAAACTAGATCCGGGGTCTTCAATCTCTTCCGATCTTCACTCGAAGTACAAGTTGATCCATGTGAGAAATGTTTTGAAGTCGAACATGGAAAGACATCGCTTGATTACCAGTCAATGATGTAAACTGTTAACAAGCGCGAGAGGAATCACCGATAATGATAATGATCCTCAAGGTACTGCAGTACAATTCACGTGGTGTGAATAAAGGACTTGGCGTCGAACACCACGCAAAATCTTTCGGTCGAAGGTCATTGATGTAAACCTGTCACCGGAAGTGAGAAACTTGCCATTGAGGCATGCAAGCTTCAAAGTACTAAATGGGGTGTTCCTAGACCAACTTCTTGGATAATGAGCTGATGTCGACAAGAAGTGATCTGTCACAGGAGGGCCTTAATGAATCCCACATCAATGACACGGAACAGAGCAAATGATTTTGATGGAGGTGAAAATGATCTGATGATATACGGCTTAGGGTGGCGGTCATGAAAAATGGAGTATAATGTATGGTAGTGGGTGGGACATAGGTGGCTTCTCTGGATGACTTCTCTTGAACATGCCAGCGACACTGATGTGATGGATTGGTAGCATTAACCCCAAATGTGGATGGTATGGTGTGACCATGGCGATGTGACCGGTGAATGAAACAACCCAACCTAACTCGGACACGGAGTGGAAGTGTCATGTTCAAGAGCGACTTGCTACCAATAAAGATTCTTTGAGTTTTCTTCCCAATTTTTCCCCAGTCATTGCTGACCAGTACCTCTTTATTTTTGTCAAGCTTGAGGAGGATAACATATGCTTGTTCTATAATTTTCCCTTCGGGCAAACCCATCGCTATGTTTTAACGAGCCTAGCGATAGTGAAACTCGTTCTCGTCTAAAGACAAGTTTGTCGCTATTAATCTTTTTAACGAGTTTAACGACAAAGATAACTCGGTCCTTTTCAATTTTAGAGAGTCTGAAAAGGTACGTAAAGGTAACTCCAAAATTCCTTTTTCGTCATCTAATCCCTTAAGTCCGAAAAAGTATAAAACAGTACAGAAGGGATGAATTTTCGATAGTTTTAACGACCCGAACAAAACAAGCACTCGACCTTTTTGTGCAATAATCCCTCAGGTCCAAAAAAGATTAAAATATAGATGAGGGATAGCACTTCCTGTCCCTTTAACGAGCTGGAAGGCCAAGGACTCGACAATCTTTTCATATTTTACGAGTCAGTTGAAAAGAGCTTAAAGAAGACTCGTCTTTTGAGGAACGAGTGATAAAATGGGTAGCAGTTGATTCCAGGTAAGGTTTGGAATTTTCCAATCACGACAGTGTCACAAGGATGGCTAGTGAAATCACTCTTCGCAGCTGTTCCTCAAAATGGGTAAACAATAAAGTGGAGGTGAATGATCGTCCAATGGAAAAGTGGAGGTGATGGTGCAAACACGACCAAGGCTTTAATGGCTGAAGTACTTCATTCACGGTGGTTATTTACCGGGGAATAGTTCATTTTTTAACGAGCTTAAACGCGGGTGGAAACATTTGCTCATGTCTTATGTTTATTTTTTAACGAGCTTGAACTATGTGCTAAAACTTCTCGATTAGATGGTCTTGTTTTGATTGTACCATAAATAGCTTTGTCCTTTCAGAGATCGTACTGTATTTTCAACTGCTTCATCAAACTAGTCAGAAATGAACAATATTTGCTTGAAAACGAGTTAAAACGCTAATATTTTACTTTGAACTACGTAAAAGTAATTAAAAAGTGTTTTTTACCTCTCATTTTACCATTTCATTTGAACTTGGTTTGTTGGAGCTTTTGAGGTGCTTTTCCCCCTCGATTTTCATCAGTTGATTTCAGGAGATTCTATGGACGATTTTCGGCACCATCTGGACCAGGTAGGAGCTAAACCTGAGCTCTTTCATTTCATGGTTTCCATTTTGCATTTTGAGCTTGATTCCTAGCTTTTCTGAGCCCCTGGGGTTTAAGGAACTCGTTCTGCCATCAACGCACCCTCAGTGTATCGAAACCTGCGTTGAATGTTGGCCTGTCTAAAGGCTATCTGACATTCAACGCACCTAGAACACTGCTGCAGGTGCGTTGGGCGCAAAAAGGGAATTTGATGCACAATTTTTGATGGAATTTTTGCCTGCTTCTCACCAAAATCAGGACCTAACTCCTCTCTTGTTTTTTTTTTCAGAGATCTTTGGAGTAAGATGACCATTACATGGCGAGAATGTGAGCATGAAGAAGAGGACATGCTTGCCCTACATGATCCAGTTACAGTGAATGCGTTGCGGAATTGTGGCTTGCTGAAGTTCTTCCGCATTTCTAGCATGAGACAGTAGATCAACTTACTGTAGTATTTGCTCGATGCTTGGGATCCTACCAATCAGGTTTTCCAGATCAGGGGCAAATCTATCCCCTTGACTGCAATAGACATCTATTTCTTGACTGGCTTGTCGAGGCGGGGTGCCCCCATCTCTTTGTCAGGTTCGGCTCGAGGAGGCGATTCTGTGAGAGATTATGTCAACCGGTACTGCAGAGAAGGATCTCAACTGAGTAAAGACGGCAAGATCATCATCCGTGATGTCACTGACAGGTCCCTTAGGACTATTCTGTTTACTTTTGGTAGGATGGCCGGTAGTGCATCTCTTCATGTAGCCAATCGATCTTATATGCAACATGCCTTGGAATGCCTCCAACCAAAGGTGTTCAACTGGTGCGACGCAGTACTTCTTGTGATGAAAGAACAACTGACCAAGATAAAGAGCGGGAGGTTGAAGAACTTTGGGTATGGTTCTATTTTGACCGCCTTTGCCTTGGAGAAGATACCACTAAGCAGCCGCAGTACATTGCACTCGATTTACCTTCTCCTACTGAACCAGGTATGCAGAGATGGGTTGACCATATGTCTAGGCATGCTAGCCAATCTCAGATTTCATTTTCTGATACCTTCCTCCGGTGGTTTGATCGTCAGGAGATGGTTTATTCTGAGTATTCATACGCTGGCATGGACTTCCCAGGTGATCCAGATTTAGTACTGTCGGATGGCGAGCAGTGGGGCACCATTGGTAAAATCTTTGACCATATTGATGTTTATCGTTTTTTTGTTTATAATGTCCTTGTGCTTTATTCTATCAAGACTTTAATCAAACTCATGTGTACATGCAGATGTTGGTCCCGTTCATCCAGTAGTTCGCCTGAGAGTACCAGCTGCTGCCCCGGCAGGAGAGGCCGTCGGAAGGGCTATTCTTCGTGACCTCGATGTGGATGAGACTCTCACAGCTTTGCAGGAGCAGGTTGAGGGCCTCACTCTCGGTATCCCAGATGTGAGGACCGACGAGCTACCTTTGCGGTTACAACGGCATACTACTGGTGTGCCCAGACGATGGACTCGCCTCTTGCACATGATTGCACAGGCTGTGACTTGCTATCACGAGCATCATTAGACTAGGGTGCCCCCTAGAATTTTGAGTTTTTGGGTCATTTGACCGATTTTGTCTTGGTTACAGAACATTATGTGAAAACCATAAACAATTATATATGTTTTTGGTTTTCAGAGTTTTATTTTGGTTGAGCTACATGATCCACATGCAAAACATTGATGATGTGTTTCTTTTTATAAATGTTGCAAATGGCTATCTAACACATAGTTTGCTAATGAGTCAGTTAATGTGTTTAAGTTTCTGGAAATATGTTGATATTGAATAAGATCAAATTGTCTTTCCAAAATCTTAACCCTTAGGAACATGCGATAAATAGCTGGGTTTCAGACGAAATATATACCATTGAGTTGTAGTATTACGAGTTGTGAGTCTAGCCTGACAATTAGTCGGCGTATACCGTGAGTGATGTCATCAGAGAGAAGCTCTATCAACGCGCTATACTCAGCGGTGTTATTCGTTGATCGACCAATACATACACCTCTGAAACTTACTAACTCGCCGCTTGGATCAAAAATGGCCCAGGCTGCGGAGGACAGTTTCCGCGAACTACGACTCGCTCCGTCGGCATATCCAACACATGACTCCAAAAGGTTTGACATCTGCAATAAATGTAAAAAGTGGATTACTTTACAAAAATAAACACTTTAGCGAAAACAAAAATATAACAAAAGCATACTGGTTACCATTACGCATAGTAACGCTTGAGGTACAACCCATTACGGGGTTGTGCCAGTGGAATTCCGTCATAATCCATTAACTCGTAGGCTCCTTTTGCTAACACTCGTTTAAAAATATAGGGGCCCATCCATAAAGACTTAAATTTACCTGCTCCCAATTTATCGGATTCTTGGTCATAAAGCAAGACCAAGTCACCTTCTGAGAAGACACAGGGTTTGACATTTTTGTCGAACTGCGCCTTGACTCGTTTCTTATGGGCTTCGTTAGCCAAAGCGGCGTCACGACGAGTTTCATCCAATTGGATTAATTCCAAGAAACGAGCCTCTTCTTCTGAAGTTCCGGGGAGGAGATCAATTGCGAGTTTGAGAGACGAGATTTCACACTGGATTGGTAAGACTGCTTCCAGGCCATATACCAGTTGGAAGGGTGTGAACCCGGTTGCATTCCTTACCGATGTTCGGTAAGCCTGTTAACACCCAGGTTGTTCCCTTTGACTCCCAAGGGAATACGACTGGGGTAACCACTAACCAAGCTTTGGATTACAGCTTCTAGCCAAACTGTAATCAGAGAGGGCTCTCTCTTTAAGGTTTGTCTCTGTTTTGTGAAGATTTTAGGCTAGTTATGAGTTCAGGGTTTTGGTTTTATGTTTTGGTTGAGGGATGTCTCTCTGTACCTATGGTGGAAGTCTTCTGGCAGTATTAGTTCATTGGGCAATGGAGTCTGTGGCTACAGGTTGTCTGGAATATTGAGTTGAGTTGCTGAAACTGCAGGGCCATTTAAATACATCATGAAACAAAATTGAGATTGTGAATATGAAGTGTGTTTAACCCGTGAAAAGCAATTAAGAATTTTCCACTAAGCTGGGGTGTAAGAAAGAGATATATTGCACAGGAGCAAACTTGAATTCCTGAAACAACAATCACTGTGAAAGATATAGTTTGGAGGTGCAGCAGTTAAGAATTACACCTTATGACTATAACTGAAGAAAAACATTTATAACAACATAGATTGAGTTCAGGGTATTCTGTGAATAAATCCTGGAACTATTCTTTTTCTTTGCCATTAACTATGAAACACAGAAACATGAATGAGCTATGAAAAGATAACAAAAACACATTACGAAGAGTTTTCTAGGATAACTTATTGTGCCATGAAGTACGCAGGAATCCTGTAATATTCAGCAAAACAACACAATGGCTCAGATAACTCAGAGCTTTGGAAATTCCATCATCTTTAGTATTAATACTCTGGAAATTTATAGCATAAGAAACTCTAGAAGAGAAATCAACAACCCCCTGCAAGCTTATGCGAGGGGGAATATATACAATTGGTCATACAAAATATCTGAACTGTTGAGTCATCTCAGAAATAAATACGTTCACCAACTACTACAGAACAATAGATAAGAAAGTTATTACAACTTTGAATACAAAATAAATGCTCTTTAATTCTGTCAGAAGACTTTTTGACCTTTGGAGGCCACTGAGTCGGTTGAACGTTCTGTTATAAATGCTGAATGATGTGTCTTTATGTCCCTGTCATCCTGTAGACTTCTCGGCCTTGTCACCTGTGACTGTCCGTGCTGCTTTAGTGGCCGAGTAGATTTGCTGAGTTGGCTCAGCCCATTCTTCTCCATAGATGCTGAATTCATCAAATTTTCCTGTGTATGATAACTTATGTATTTTAATGAAAAAACTTGATTACATGCTCTTGTTTACAGTATTAACTGTATCATTTTAGTCCAAAATTCCTGTGTGGGCAATTGATGTCTCAGAATTGCCTCTAAGGTCTCATCTGCCTCTGTGTATTTGTAGAAGTTTGGAGGCACTTCAAACAAATGTTTAATTTCATTCATAATGAAAAATAAGTTCTCTACCCTGTTATAGAGACTTTGTCCAGATGCTGGCCCTGTTTCTTCTGAAGTACTGGGTCTTTCAGAGATCTGATTAGTAGCAAATGTATTGACCCTTTTGGCATAATTCTCATGTGAAAGTAGTCTCCCTGCGCTGTTCAGTAAGCTAGGAAGACCTTTGCCCTGTAGTACTGTAAACTTGTCCATGAACTTATTTACCTCTGTCTGCATGTCCTGGCTTCTTCTTTCCAGTGTTTGTACCATGTTTCTTAGTGTAAGGACCCTCTTTATAAGCTGGATGGTTTCAGTTCTGTTTGGAATTCCCATTGCTGCCAACTGAGCACTTGTTCTGTTATTAAGCACATTAATCATTCTATTGGCAACCTCATGCATATTGCCTAGAGATGCCCTTGCTCTCTGGATTTACCTATGTGCTTTCCCTATGAGCTCCATCTGCTCATGAATGGTCTCAATGTATTTCCATTGATTAGTGATTGATTGGCCAATGTTGGCCCATAAAACTGTCTTAAGCTCAGCTATCACTTTTTCAAGTGTGAGCTCCTGCTCCAACTCCTTTATCTTCTCCTTAAGGGCCTTTATTTCCCTTCCTTTTTCTGCTACAGTCTGCTTGGATTTGTCATATCTTTCATTGAGCTTAGCTAGACTCTCCCTAGCCTCATTTAGCTCTGCCATTTGGGCCTCTAAGGCCTGAATTTCATTCTTGAGCTTCTGCATATCCAGGCTTGGAGCCTAATCTGTTGTTGGTGCTGGTGCTGATGTAGATGGTGCTGCCTGTTCTGTCTGTTCAGTGGGAGGAGCAGTAGTTTGAGGAGGTTCCTCAAGGTTAATTATCTCTGGAGGAGGCTGAGATGTTTGGCCCCCTTCCTTCTGTTGTAGGGTTGCTTGCAATGCTGCCTCTGATTCTCCCAATTTTTCTTGTGTCTGGATCAGCTGTTTGTATAATGCTACTAGCATAGCTGCTGCATCTTGGTCATGTCTCAGCTGGGCAACTTCTTCAGTTTGTGGGTGAATGGTTGCTGGGATCTTAATCATTTTCTTCAATGCTGCCATATCTACATCCCTCAATTTCAACAGTGCTTGTACAACCTTGATGTCCTTGGGATCATGCCCAAGTTCTATGATTATATCCTCTAAAGCTTTGATTCGGTTGTCCTTTGCTTGAGAGGATGCTCTCTCCAACTCAAGTTGGGCAGTTGTGTTGTTTAGGCTATTTTCCAGCCTGTAGTTCACTAATGCTTTGTCTGCCAAGGAGGCATACACCATCTCACCCGTTTGCTTATGCAATTCAATCTGATCCATCGGGTGGATGTCCTTGGCAAGGACCTCAAGATTGGTCCTTAAGTAGTCTGCAGGTGACTGTGGCTGCAACGCGGTTGGCATAAAGTGGCTCATGATCATTTTGCCCTCCTGGACATCATATGCAGACATTAATCTCTGCTAGTTAGTGGGAGCCATCTTTAACAAATGATTGTACAACTGTATTCTTATTGGTTGATTCCTCTTCTTTATATCAACGAACTGTTGTTTGATGCCTAGTTCACCTCCCCTTTGCTGGCTTGAGGAGCTGACTTCTCCTCCCACTGTCCTTTCTGGTTCCTGCTGGAAGGAACTTGCCGAGGCTTCCATGCTTGGTGGGCCCATGCCCAAAGATTGCCCTATAGGCATTTCTTCTTCTGAGAGGGGATTCATTCTGTGCCTCTTCTCTCCTTGATTTGTGGATGTTGTGAGGGGAGTCTCTCTATCCCTCTTCCTATTTATGTCCTCATTTTGTGGAGTTTGGAGGACCGAGGCTTCCACTGTAGTCTCCTGCCTAGGAGGCAGAGTGTCCTGAGCTTGCTGCCCTGTGGATATTGGGGCTTCTAATGTTTGTTCCTGCTGCTCTGATTGCTCTTTTTCTTGCTGCCCCTCTTGTTGTTGTTCCTTTTTCTGCACTTCCTGCTGCTGTACTGTTTCTTACTGCTGTACCTCCTCATGAGGTGGCTGTTCTGGCTCCATCTCTTTCTCTTTGCCTTTGCCGGAAGCTTGATCAGTAGTTTTGGCTGCTTGCTGATGCGCTGTAGACGATGAGGCAGCTGCTCCCACTTGAGTGCCTGGAAGAGCAAATACCTGTGAACAAAGCTCTAAGTCAGCCAACTTTTGGAGATTTTTTACTGCTCTTTGACTTAGTTCTTCTTGTGTGGCAGCCTCCTCTAAGGTGCCTTTCCTCCACTTTATTTGATTTGCATATTTTTCTATGTGAGGTAACCTTAAGTGGTCATAACTGGCCAGCCTATATCTGACCCTTATTAAACTTATGAAATGATTGGGGTCGTATGGTTTCCAAAGGAAGCTGGTCTGTAAGCCAAGGGCTTCTAGCATGCTATCTACCTCTTGCCAACCTTCCTCCCTTTTATTGTAAATGAAGTGGCCTAATTGGTTTCTGACTTTGAGCTGTGCTTTCTTGCCTTTGCCTGAAAAATGGAGTAAATCAACATTCCCAAATTGCCTGAAGTATTCAAGGGAAAACAATCTCATAGGCTCATATTTGGGTAATATGTATGGGGGCAACTCACACCCATATATTCTGATAACTGTGTGGTTTTGGTAATAGTACCAATCCCCAATGCTGTATACCTTAGACAGCTGAAGAATCCTCTGCATCTCATCAGTTAGTCTAGGAGGAGGTGAGCTCAGAAGCAGAGACATGGCTGGGTGGATGAAAAGGTCTATAAACTCACAATAAGTGTATGGAGAACAAGATCTGCAGTGGAAAGCAGAGGACCAATAGACTACTGACCTTGGATTGCCTTGTGCATCCACTCTTTTCACAACAAAAGGAAATTTCTCATGTTGATAATATAAGATTAATTGGTAGATATAGGAGGTGTATCTGAACACCCTTTCTCTTGACAAGTTCATCAATTGCTCATGTATTTTATCGGATATGTAAGTGGCATAGTCATAACAGATTGGGGACTTGCCAGGGGAAAACATGAGCATCATCACCAACACAGTTTCATCAACAAACTCAATTGAATTATAGCCCAATATGGGACTAATCATGTCTACAAGGTCTCTGCCCAATTGGTTGAGGTATATATGAGAAATGGGAGGATACTTCACGGTGTCAGAGTCAATGTACAATTGATTCAACTTGGTGACTTGAGCATCTGTCAGTTTAGCTCCTTGCTTTATCAGATCTACTAGTGATAAAGGAACTAGTTTCTTATCAGTATTGAAGTGAAACATTTCTCTAATGGCTTCAAGGGTGATATAAAAGACAATTGAACCTGAAGGGTCAAGCACAACCCTCTGAGTGGGGTCATAGTAGTCAGCACATCGGTGGATTAGGTCAGGAAACTGGTTGACCTGAGGGAGCTTGAAGATAGGGAGGAAAGAGTCCCAAATGCCCAATACATCCATTCCACTCTCATGCTTAATCTTCAATTCATTTAGCAAGTGGATGTGGTACTTGCTATGCATTAACATTTCCTCTGATATTTGATAATCTAGGTCTGCTAATGCTTTCCACTCCAACTCTCTCTGAGGGGCATTTAATGGAGCAATATTCAAGGCCACAGGTGCTACCGGTGCATCCATGATTACTTTAGGACTCTGTTTGTATGTGAACTGGTGTTACTGAACATAGCGACACAGAGGAGTATTTCTTGGACCAGAGAAGTGACTTACTGAGGAACAGAGGGTAGAATGGCAGTGGCAGCAATTGAAACAATGCACAAATCACTGCTAAAGTAAATGCTTGGCCTTAAAAACTCTCTTCACGGTGAATTATAGCAGCTTGGGTTTTAAGTCCACGAATGCGCGGACAGATTACAGGTTGTGTAAAAACTTGGATAAACAAGGCTCTGCAGGTGAATTTCGATTCAACAGTTGAAAATGGAGGCTAAACACCGGGATTTGCTGATAAATGATGTGTTTTTTCACTCTTTTAAACTATCTTTGGATATTTATGGACAAAACCAGGCGCAGGAGGAATAATTCAGATAAATACCTCGTGAATTGCCGGCAATGGTGACAAATGCAGGTGGATTTGGCGCGCCAACGGTCTTCAGGTCGATTCTTGCAGGTTGGCGACAGATTGGTCGTAAAATACATGCAGAGGTGAGCAACAGTCATTTTTTGCAAAAGTGATAAAAACGACATTTTGGGCAAAAATATGGACTTTTGGGTTATTTGGCGCTTTTTTTGGATGACATCAGCATGACGTCATCAGGTGGGGTCAAGGTCGGATGACGTCATCATGACGTCATCAGGTGGGGTCAAGGTCGGATGACGTCAGCATGACGTCATTGGCTGGCATGGCGGCCTGTGAGTGGTCCACAGGGGTGGTGAGGTGGTGGGCAGGTTGGAGCAGTGGCGGACAAGAGCGCTGCCACGGAGCTGATGTAGCAATGACGTGGGCCTGACGTGGTAGTGACGTTGGCATGGCGGGTTCACACAAAACCAGAAACGGTAAGCGGTATGATATCGCACCGGTCTTTATACGGAAGCGGGATTGTCAGAGGGCGGCCCGATACAATTTGGGGGTGACGCGTGGCAGAGGCCTGACGTCACCCTCTGACAAATTTCGGAAGCTAACTTACGGACGTCGGGCCCGACCCGATATGCATGTGGACCATCCGATGAAAAGGGCCAGATCTGACGGTCGACGGGTCGCCAAGGTGCCAGGACAATACGGAAGGGGGCGGGGAATAAAATAATATTTTCTTTGGAAGACGCGCTCGGCGGGGACTTTTGAATTTCGGCGAATTTGTATGGTTTTCAATGTATTTTTAATGCAAATATGTATTGCGCCAATACTTTGGGTAGAACGGGAAAGTGGGTTTTTTATGTATTTTTGCAAATAAAGCGGGTTAGGGGTGAAAATGGGTTTTTTACAAGGTTCTTTTGCAAATGAAGGGTTAAATGGTTTAAATGACTTCTGAAGGGGAAAGAGGGGTAGGGTTTGGGTTCTTAAACTGACGAGATGTCACTTTAATCCCTGACTGTGCACATATGGCTATAATGCCAAAGGGGAAGGGATATTTATAGAGTGCTTGGGGCTTATACACCATAGTGTTTATAATAGTAGGGAAAAGGGGAACATAGGGGATTTAGATAATAAGAAGTTAGGGGTTAATATGAGTGGAAAAAGGTGAATGCGGAGTGATATCACTAAGTTTATATGAAAACAACTTAGCTTAGGGAGTAGATCAAAATGAAAAGAATTTTAGACAAGAAATGTGGCTTTTAAAGGAATAAGTATCAACATAATACCTTGAATTCTTTCATGAACACAACTAGTGAAGGGATGTTAGTAATGAATGTGAAGGGGGGGAAACAGGAATTTAGACATGCTCCTTTGCTTTGCTGCAACATGATGGAGAAGAGAAGCTTCTCTATGCCTTGATGTTTCTTTCATGTTAGACCAGCAAAACTCAGTTTGAAAGGAATGATATTTCTGCAACCCCAACTGCCTACCCATCTACTTGCCTAGCATTTTTTTTTTGTTTCTTCATGGAGGGTGCACTTAGACTTGTAGACGCTTATGTGCCCTTTCTTTCTTTTGGCTTTTTATTTTGATTTTCTATCTAGAACTACCCTTATTGCTTCCAAGGTCCCAGATTAAGCAGTTGGGAACCTTACTTCTCTACCTAGCTACTGGTCTGCCAAGATTAAACAGTTTGGACATACTTCTTTCTCTATTCTACAACAGAAAATTGAAACATGGCATGATCCAGATTAGGCTGTTGGACCATCCATCCAAAATTGAGTCAACATCAAGCTTATGTATACACCTTGTCTTCTCATGGAAATATGGGATCTTTGAATCACCAAAGCAGAGCATATTTGGAACTTTTATTTTCCAATCATGAAATATGAAACCTATTGGTATAGGTAGCTAACAGTGGCTCCACATGGGGATGGTTTTTCCATTTGAAAGACCAAGAACAACAGGTCAGAATGCCTTGGTCCATGAGTTCTCTTACCAAACTTGGAGTACTTCTCTTTGAAATCTCAAAATTCTGCTCTTCCCCTCTTGGTGCATCTTTGAACTTATTTGCCTTTTGCTGATAATTCACAAAACTCGAAAAACTGCATTCTTTTACATGTTGACAGAAAGTAATATATACACCTGAGTATGTACAAGGGAGAATTAGGCTACACTCATGGATAGTAGTCAAAATAGTGCTTCAACATCCTGCCATTCACAGGACCTTCATCCAAATCAGTTTCATCAAGATTCCTAAGGAAGTAAGTATTATTTCCTTGCACTGCTTGAACAGCAAATGGTCCTCTCCAAACGGAATCAAATTTTCCATGTTTTCCTTTATCTTCCCTTCTTGAATCCCACTTGAGGACTTTATCACCAATGTTGAAATCTTCAGCCTTAGTCCTTCTATCAAAAGCTTTCTTTAACTTTTCTTGTAAAACTTGAACTCTGTGATAAACTTGATCTCTAGTTTGCTGCAAACATATAATTTGATTTACCCTTCTTTGCACATCATTTGGTTCAACCTGGCTTTCTTGAAGAAGTTTCATAACAGGGATCCCTAGTGATGAAGGAAATTTGGCTTCTAATCCATAAACTAACTCATATGGGCTAACCCCAATTGATCTCTTGGTTGTTAGTCTATCTGCCCATAGGGCATTGACAAGCTTCTTATGCCAATTCTTCTTATTTTCTTCCAACACCTTCTTTATGATGTTCACAAGGCTTTTATTTGATGATTCAGCTAGGCCATTTCCTTGGGTATAGTATGTAGTAGAATGGCCCAAGGTAATGTGAAATTTGTGGCAGAAATTCACCATCTTCTTAGATCTGAAAGCAGCAGCATTGTCTGTTATTATCTTATTAGGACAACCAAATCTAGAAAGGATATTGGTCTCAAGGAACTGAATGATAGTGGAATCATTTGCTTGTCTACATGGGATGGCCTCAATCCATTTGGTGAAGTAGTCTGTGGCTGTGAGGATCCATCTATGTTGGCCTGAAGATGAGGGATGAATTTCCCCAATGAAATCCAAGCCCCATTGTTGAAAAGGTCTCTCTGTAGCAATAGGCCTCAGGGGAAGTGGCAGTAACTTTCTCTTTCCCTCAAACACTTGGCATTTATGACATGAGGTAGTAAATTTCTTGACATCAGAGAAAACAGTGGGCCAATAGTAACCCGCCCTCAGTATCTTATCCATAGTGGACTTCCAATACAAGTGTCCACCACAGTCACCTGCATGAAATTCCTTCATAACATTGTTAGTCTCATTCTCAATCAAGCAATTTAACAATATTCCCTCATGGTTTTCCAAAGTAAATTGCCATCCATGACACAAAATCTTGAAGCTTTCATTTTTAAGAACCTACCTTTAGTTCTGGACAATCCTGGGGGAGCACACAGGTTTTGCAATATATAACAGATGTCGGAATACCAGGGAGATTGTTCAAAGGCTACATTGATCTTTGGAGTCGCCAGCTCCGGTTCACTGTCCAGTTGGTTGATGTCTAAAGCTTGAAAGTTTTCCTCTGTCATTAATTTGGCCAAACCTTGCCCTTTTATCAGTTTTGTAGGTTTTATTTCAATATCAAATTCCAAGATGTTGGAAATCCATTTGCCTCTTCTGCCCTCTAGGTTTTCTTGGGTGAGTATGTCTTTCACAATGGGACTTGGCACATAAGCTATAACATGGGAGTACAGGATGTAAATCCTAAAGTCTTTAATGGCCTTGACCAAAGCATAAGCTTGTTTCTCCATGATTTTATATTTCAGAGGTGCATCTCTAAGAGCTCTACTAAAGAAAGCAATGGGTTTTTCATTTCCTTGGTCATCTTTCTGTAATAAGACATCAGCAATGGTATGCTGGGAGGCAAAGGAGAAAATGATAAATTCTCTGTCAAATTGAGGATTTGTTAAGACTGGTGTTTGGGTAAGGGCCAACTTTATGCCTTCAAAAGCTTGATTTGCTTCTACTGTCCATTTCACTTTTGAATCCTTCTTTAGCATGTTATTTAGTAATCTGATCAATTCTGCTAAGTTTGGGATAAACCTCCTTAAAAAGTTAATCTTACCTAAGAAGGCTTGCAATTCTTTGATGTTTCTAGGGTGGGGCATTTGTAAGATAGCTTGTATCCTGTCTGGGTCAATTCTAATGCCATCCTTTGAAATGATGTGACCTAACAGCTTACCTTCTTCCAAGCCAAATAGAGACTTTTTGGGATTTAAGGAAATGCCATATTTCCTACAGGTTATGAATATTTGTCTCAAATGCCTCAAGTGTTCTTGGTCAGATTTTGAGAATGGTGTGAGGTCATCTAAATAAATGACAAGGAAGTCATGAATCTCTTTGGCAAAAGCAATATCCATTGCTCTTTGAAATGTAGCCCCTGCATTTTTTAACCCAAAAGGCATTTTGACATATTTGAAGGTTCCCCATGGGGTTGTAAATGTTGTTTTGTCCTGATCATCAGGGTGAACTAGGATCTGGTTGAAACCTGAGAATCCATCAAGTAAAGAAATTCTTGAGGCCCCCACTACTCTTTGCAAGATGTGATCCATCTTGGGTAAGGGGTAATTATCTTTCAAGGACACTTGATTCAAGTTCCTTAGATCAACACAAAGTCTTATCTCACCAATTTTCTTTCTTGTGGGCACCAAATTTGAAATCCAATCTGAAAACTTGATAAGTGCTATGATACCCGCTTTAAAAATTTTTTGCAGCTCTTTTTCGATTGAAGGGAGAAGCATGGGATTGATCCTTCTCAATTTCTGCTTAAATGGCTTTTGATTAGGCTTGAGAGGGATAGTATGTTGGATAACAGAGGTGTCATAGGATTTTAAATCCTCATAACCCCATGCAAAGACATCTTGAAACTCTTTGAAGAGGTCAATGTATTTAGGTTTTTGATCAGGAGGTAAGGATGCAGATAATTTTATTATCTTGGGCTTTTCAACAGTTCCAATGTTGCATTCTGCAATGGCAGCATTAAGGGGCTGCATTTTTGGTTTTCTAGGGATATCATTTGAATCAAAAATGTCCTCTAATGGAGTTAGGCCTGTTGGAAGAAAATTGTCTTTCAGCTCTATGATTTCAGCCTCTGTATCAGCTATTTCTTCACAACTGAGTTGTTGAATTTCTTGTATGTTGTCTTTGTTAAAAATTGTTGGATGTAGCATTTGGTTAGCTGTTTTGGGTGATATTGCCCTGTGGTTCTGTTCACTAAGTATTTGTGATTGACTTGCTCCCTCAGTGTCAATGTTTAGTCCTGCAAATTCTTGTTGCAAGGTCAAGAAATTATTTATTTGTGTATCATCTTCAAACACTTGCCAGTCTTTAACATTGTTTGGGACAGAAGGTCTGTGTTTAATCTCCGCTGTAAAGCAGTGCTTGGGTTCAAAAGGTAGTTTGCAGGTGCTTGCAAATGTGGCCAAACTATGAGCATGCAGGTTATGGGTTCTAGGAATTTTGGTAATTTGAAATTCAGTGAAGGACTGTAGTAGTTCAGCAGCAGCAGATCTATAAGATCTCAGTCTTTTGTCATTGGTGACAAAATTACCCTTTACTTGTTGGACAACTAGGTCTGAGTCTCCTAGTATTGAAACTTTTATGGCTTGTAAGGATTTTACTAGTTTGAGGCCTAGTAAGAGAGCTTCGTATTCTGCCATATTGTTGGTGCACCTGAAGTTTAACCTATAGGCTCGGCCTTCTGCATGACTGTTTTGTTTATTATGTATCCAAACCCCTGCTCCTGCCCCTAATTTGTTGACTGACCCATCGAATTCAAGAAACCAAAGGACTTCTTGGTTAAGGGAAGAATTGTCAACTGTTGTGGGAGTTAGCATCAACAACTTGGGATCTTGGGTTACATTTGGTTTTCCTTCTTGAACAGTTTTGTTTATTGATTTCTCAATCATTATTTCTTGAACATCAGCTTCTTCATTCATATGCTGATCTTGTTTGAGTGTCTGGTTTTCTTCATCATTTGTGGGACCTGCATTATCATTGAAGAGAATATAGGAGTCTATGTCAGAATGGACAACATATATGGGAAAGTTTTGAGGTTTTTCTTCACTGCTGACCATGTATTTCATAAGTGACTCTCTATATAACCTCTTGGGTTGACCAAAGAATGAGATGGTGGCATATGACATGTCTAATTGTAGGGAACCTTGGAGTTTAGCCCCCCATGATCTTGATAACAACATCCCATATTTGGGTGGGATATCAGCAACTACAACGTCCATTAGAATTGTTTTGTTTGGGTACTGAAAAAGGGACACACATAAGTCTTTTATTAAGCCTAAACACTTAACTTGGCTGGAGTCAAATGAGAATAGGTCCTTATATGGTCTTGTAATATCTAGATTCAATCTTTCCATGACTGATTTAGGCATCAAGTTTTGAGAGGCACCTGAGTCAAACATTGCATTGTGTAGTATCTTATCATGAACATGCAGGTTGACATAGAAAGGTAAGATCCCTGTAACTGCTGTCTTTCCATCAACCTCTGGACCGAAAAGCAATTCTGGGGTGTCATCCAACACATTGACATTATCTTTATTACGAGTAAGTTGAAGGGACTTCTTGATTTGTTGTCTATAAATGTCATGCTTGGCTAGTTCTGAAAGAGGAATAGCTACCTTCAATTTGCCAATTTCAGCTTCTAAGTCAAAGGGTCTTTCAGATGGGGTCTTGGTGTTGTGGGTGACAGCCTTTTCCTTGTTCACTAGGTTTTCTTCTTGATTCTTATCTTGATCTTGAGGCTTGTCCTTCTTACTCATCTCTTGAGGAGTGTTACTTGGATTAGGGTGCAAGGGTGATGTAGCCATAGGCTGTTGTTTTGAGGGTAATGGTTCAGTGATTTCTTGAACGGTTACTTCATTTGTAACTGAATCAGTTGTGTCATTTGGCTCTGTGACTATGGCTCTTTTGGGCTGCTGGCTATCCTTTGTTTTTTCAGGCTGTGTTACATTTATAGTTCTGCTTCTTAGCTTGTATTGCTTATGAACTTCATAAACAGCTGTGTCATATCCTTGTTTAAAGTCAAATGACTCACCTGACCTGGTTTGGAATTGCTGAATGTCATCATCCTTATGATCTTCTTGACTCAGAAAAACTTGTTGCTCATCATTCAGGCCCATCAGGTTAATGTGGGTGTCATCTGTTTGCTCATTCGAAGTGGATGCCTCAGTATAGTTTTCCTGGAAAGGAGGTCTTATGTCTGGATCAGAACCGGCCTTGCCAACATTTGGGTTTTGATTTCTCCTAAAATTGGGATTCCTGATAGGGTAATTTTGTGGTGCTTCCCATGATGACTTTCTCTCAACTGATTCTACTCTATCACCCAATCTCTTCATACCAGTGAGTATTGCATCCAATTTTTGATCAAAGGCTGAGGGTTCTTCTTTGAAGGTGGTTCTTTTTTCCAATCTTGCCCTGTTTCTTTTGGCAATCAAGTTAGCCTCTACTGTGACAGCAACCTTTTGGGCATCTTCAAGGGTTTCAGGGGCTCTTTCCTTCAACTGATATGCCATATCAGGGTCAAAACCATCAGGAAATTTGTACAAGGCTAAATCAGGAGGAGGTCTTAAATTCTGTGGTATTGCGCTATATACGTTGTTGAATCTTGCACAATACTCCAAAATGGTCTCTTGAGGACCTCGTTTGATTGTATCATATTCACCAAGTATGTGCAGGGGATCTTTCTTTTTCTCCCATCTGTTAGTAAAGGCTTGATAAAGCTCATCAGGAGTTGTGATGGTATTTACAGCCAGTGATCTAAACCAAGTTCTTACATCCCCTGTCAGGCTCTGAACAAAGATTCTCATTCTCACACTGTCATCATCTATTTCATAATTCTCAAAATGGTCTTGCATCCTTCTGGCATGCTGAATTGCCATGAAAGGGCCAGTGGAGTCAAAATATGAGATTTTGGATTGGTAGTCCTGAGGTAGAGCTGCAGCATTAGCAGGCAACTGCAGGGGTGCATATCTATTAGCCATATTTGCAGATTTATAGGATTGACAGGGACAACTGGGATAACATGAATGACTGGTACGACAGGGGTAATGGGAACAATAGAAACTAGAGTGTTGGTCAAGGGAATATGTGTAGTGGATGGAGGTGTGAAAGGAGGGCTTTGAGATGTGGATGGTGAACTGGGGGAATCAAGGGTAGACCGAAATAGAACCTTGATTGGAGTTGGAACAGGGTTTGGATAAGCTGTCTCAGGACTTAAATCAGCAAGAGTTTCCTGTCCTTGCTGCTTCCTAATGATTTTAGGGATTGTATTAGGATTTTCAAAAATAGTTGGGGGATTGGGGTCAGGATTTGACCTTGTATATCGCGGATTCTTCTTGGGAGCCAGCTTCTGAACTTGTTTTTTGAGTATGTTTTTGGAATATTTTTGTGTCTACAAGGGCCAGACAAGATTTTGGAGTGACTGTGTATATCTTAAAGCTAGCATGAAAATTGACTGAAGCAGCTTTAAGAAATATACAGAAATTAGAAAATCCTGAGGAACTCCCCAGTGGAGTCGCCAATTATGTTAACACCCAGGTTGTTCCCTTTGACTCCCAAGGGAATATGGCTGGGGTAACCACTAACCAAGCTTTGGATTACAACTTCTAGCCAAACTGTAATCAGAGAGGGCTCTCTCTTTAAGGTTTGTCTCTGTTTTGTGAAGATTTTAGGCTAGTTATGAGTTCAGGGTTTTGGTTTTATGTTTTGGTTGAGGGATGTCTCTCTGTACCTATGGTGGAAGTCTTCTGGCAGTATTAGTTCATTGGGCAATGGATTCTGTGGCTACAGGTTGTCTGGAATATTGAGTTGAGTTGCTGAAACTGCAAGGCCATTTAAATACATCATGAAACAAAATTGAGATTGTGAATATGAAGTGTGTTTAACCCGTGAAAAGCAATTAAGAATTTTCCACTAAGCTGGGGTGTAAGAAAGAGATATATTGCACAGAAACAAACTTGAATTCCTGAAACAAGAATCACTGTGAAAGATATAGTTTGGAGGTGCAGCATTTAAGAATTACACCTTATGACTATAACTGAAGAAAAACATTTATAACAGCATAGATTGAGTTCAGGGTATTCTGTGAATAAATCCTGGAACTATTCTTTTTCTTTGCCATTAACTATGAAACACAGAAACATGAATGAGCTATGAAAAGATAACAAAAACACATTACGAAGAGTTTTTTAGGATAACTTATTGTGCCATGAAGTACGCAGGAATCCTGTAATATTAAGCAAAACAGCACAATGCCTCAGATAACTCAGAGCTTTGGAAATTCCATCATCTTTTGTATTAATACTCTGGAAATTTACAGCATAAGAAACTCTAGAAGAGAAATCAACAACCCCCTGCAAGCTTATGCGAGGGGGAATATATACAATTGGTCATACAAAATATCTGAACTATTGAGTCATCTCAGAAATAAATACGTTCACCAACTACTACAGAACAACAGATAAGAAAGTTATTACAGCTTTGAATACAAAATAAATGCTCTTTAATTCTGTCAGAAGACTTTTTGACCTTTGGAGGCCACTGAGTCGGTTGAACGTTCTGTTATAAATGCTGAATGATGTGTCTTTATGTCCCTGTCATCCTGTAGAATTCTCGGCCCTGTCACCTGTGACTGTCCGTGCTGCTTTAGTGGCCGAGTAGATTTGCTGAGTTGGCTCAGCCCATTCTTCTCCATAGATGCTGAATTCATCAAATTTTCCTGTGTATGATAACTTATGTATTTTAATGAAAAAAATTGATTACAGGCTCTTGTTTACAGTATTAACTGTATCATTTTAGTCCAAAATTCCTGTGTGGGCAATTGATGTCTCAGAATTGCCTCTAAGGTCTCATCTGCCTCTGTGTATTTGTAGAAGTTTGGAGGCACTTCAAACAAATGTTTAATTTCATTCATAATGAAAAATAAGTTCTCTACCCTGTTATAGAGACTTTGTCCAGATGCTGGCCCTGTTTCTTCTGAAGTACTGGGTCTTTCAGAGATCTGATTAGTAGCAAATGTATTGACCCTTTTGGCATAATTCTCATGTGAAAGTAGTCTCCCTGCGTTGTTCAGTAAGCTAGGAAGACCTTTGCCCTGTAGTACTGTAAACTTGTCCATGAAATTATTTACCTCTGTCTGCATGTCCTGGCTTCTTCTTTCCAGTGTTTGTACCAGGTTTCTTAGTGTAAGGACCCTCTTTATAAGCTGGATGGTTTCAGTTCTGTTTGGAATTCCCATTGCTGCCAGCTGAGCACTTGTTCTGTTATTAAGCACATTAATCATTCTATTGGCAACCTCAGGCATATTGCCTAGAGATGCCCTTGCTCTCTGGATTTCCCTATGTGCTTTCCCTATGAGCTCCATCTGCTCATGAATGGTCTCAATGTATTGCCATTGATCAGTGATTGATTGGCCAATGTTGGCCCATAAAACTGTCTTAAGCTCAGCTATCACTTTGTCAAGTGTGAGCTCCTGCTCCAGCTCCTTTATCTTCTCCTTAAGGGCCTTTATTTCCCTTCCTTTTTCTGCTACAGTCTGCTTGGATTTGTCATATCTTTCATTGAGCTTAGCTAGAATCTCCCTGGCCTCATTTAGCTCTGCCATTTGGGCCTCTAAGGCCTGAATTTCATTCTTGAGCTTCTGCATATCCAGGCTTGGAGCCTGCTCTGTTGTTGGTGCTGATGCTGATGTAGATGGTGCTGCCTGTTATGTCTGTTCAGTGGGAGGAGCAGTAGTTTGAGAAGGTTCCTCAAGGTTAATTATCTCTGGAGGAGGCTGAGATGTTTGGCCCCCTTCCTTCTGTTGTAGGGCTGCTTGCAATGCTGCCTCTGATTCTCCCAATTTTTCTTGTGTCTGGATCAGCTGTTTGTATAAATCTACCAGTATAGCTGCTGCATCTTGGTCATGTCTCAGCTGGGCAACTTCTTCAGTTTGTGGGTGAATGGTTGCTGGGATCTTAATCATTTTCTTCAATGCTGCCATATCTGCATCCCTCAATTTCAACAGTGCTTGTACAGCCTTGATGTCCTTGGGATCATGCCCAAGTTCTATGATTATATCCTCTAAAGCTTTGATTCGGTTGTCCTTTGCTTGAGAGGATGCTCTCTCCAACTCAAGTTGGGCAGTTGTGTTGTTTAGGCTATTTTCCAGCCTGTAGTTCACTAATGTTTTGTCTGCCAAGGAGGCATACACCATCTCACCCGTTTGCTTATGCAATTCAATCTGATCCATCGGGTGGATGTCCTTGGCAAGGACCTCAAGATTGGTCCTTAAGTAGTCTGCAGGTGACTGTGGCTGCAACGCGGTTGGCATAAAGTGGCTCATGATCATTTTGCCCTCCTGGACATCATATGCAGACATTAATCTCTGCTGGTTAGTGGGAGCCATCTTTAACAAATGATTGTACAACTGTATTCTTATTGGCTGATTCCTCTTCTTTATATCAATGAACTATTGTTTGATGCCTAGTTCACCTCCCCTTTGTTGGCTTGAGGAGCTGACTTCTCCTCCCACTGTCCTTTCTGGTTCCTGCTGGAAGGAACTTGCCGAGGCTTCCATGCTTGGTGGGCCCATGCCCAAAGATTTCCCTATAGGCATTTCTTCTTTTGAGAGGGGATTCATTCTGTGCCTTTTCTCTCCTTGATTTGTGGATGTTGTGAGGGGAGTCTCTCTATCCCTCTTCCTATTTATGTCCTCATTTTGTGGAGTTTGGAGGACCGAGGCTTCCACTGTAGTCTCCTGCCTAGGAGGCAGAGCGTCCTGAGCTTGCTGCCCTGTGGATATTGGGGCTTCTAATGTTTGTTCCTGCTGCTCTGATTGCTCTTTTTCTTGCTGCCCCTCTTGTTGTTGTTCCTTTTGCTGCACTTCCTGCTGCTGTACTGTTTCTTGCTGCTGTACCTCCTCATGAGGTGGCTGTTCTGGCTCCATCTCTTTCTCTTTGCCTTTGCCGGAAGCTTGATCAGTAGTTTTGGCTGCTTGCTGATGCGCTGTAGACGATGAGGCAGCTGCTCCCACTTGAGTGCCTGGAAGAGCAAATACCTGTGAACAAAGCTCTAAGTCAGCCAACTTTTGGAGATTTTTTACTGCTCTTTGACTTAGTTCTTCTTGTGTGGCAGCCTCCTCTAAGGTGCCTTTCCTCCACTTTATTTGATTTGCATATTTTTCTATGTGAGGCAACCTTAAGTGGTCATAACTGGCCAGCCTATATCTGACCCTTCTTAAACTTATGAAATGATTGGGGTCGTATGGTTTCCAAAGGAAGCTGGTCTGTAAGCCAAGGGCTTCTAGCATGCTATCTGCCTCTTGCCAACCTTCCTCCCTTTTATTGTAAATGAAGTGGCCTAATTGGTTTCTGACTTTGAGCTGTGCTTTCTTGCCTTTGCCTTAAAAATGGAGTACATCAGCATTCCCAAATTGCCTGAAGTATTCAAGGGCAAACAATCTCATAGGCACATATTTGGGTAATCTGTATGGGGGCAACTCACACCCATATATTCTGATAACTATGTGGTTTTGGTAATAGTACCAATCCCCAATGCTGTATACCTTAGACAGCTGAAGAATCCTCTGCATCTAATCAGTTAGTCTAGGAGGAGGTGAGCTCAGAAGCAGAGACATGGCTGGGTGGATGAAAAGGTCTATAAACCCACAATAAGTGTATGGAGAACAAGATCTGCAGTGGAAAGCAGAGGACCAATAGACTACTGACCTTGGATTGCCTTGTGCATCCACTCTTTTCACAGCAAAAGGAAATTTCTCATGTTGATAATATAAGATTAAGTGGTAGATATAGGAGGTGTATCTGAACACCCTTTCTCTTGACAAGTTCATCAATTGCTCATGTATTTTATCGGATATGTAAGTGGCATAGTCATAACAGGTTGGGGACTTGCCAGGGGAAAACATGAGCATCATCACCAGCACAGTTTCATCAACAAACTCAATTGAATTATAGCCCAATATGGGACTAATCATGTCTACAAGGTCTCTGCCCAATTGGTTGAGGTATACATGAGAAATGGGAGGATACTTCACGGTGTCAGAGTCAATGTACAATTGATTCAACTTGGTGACCTGAGCATCTGTTAGTTTAGCTCCTTGCTTTATCATATCTACCAGTGATAAAGGAACTAGTTTCTTATCAGTATTGAAGTGCAGCATTTCTCTGATGGCTTCAGGGGTGATATAAAAGACAACTGAACCTGAAGGGTCAAGCACAGCCCTCTGAGTGGGGTCATAGCAGTCAGCACATCGGTGGATTAGGTCAGGAAACTGGTTGACCTGAGGGAGCTTGAAGATAGGGAGGAAAGTGTCCCAAATGCCCAATACATCCATTCCACTCTCATGCTTAATCTTCAATTCATTTAGCAAGTGGATGTGGTACTTGCTATGCATTAACATTTCCTCTAATATTTGATAATCTAGGTCTGCTAATGCTTTCCACTCCAACTCTCTCTGAGGGGCATTTAATGGAGCAATATTCAAGGCCACAGGTGCTACCGGTGCATCCATGATTACTTTAGGACTCTGTTTGTATGTGAACTGGTGTTACTGAACAGAGTGACACAGAGGAGTATTTCTTGGACCAGAGAAGTGACTTACTGAGGAACAGAGGGTAGAATGGCAGTGGCAACAATTGAAACAATGCACAAAGCACTGCTAAAGTAAATGCTTGGCCTTAAAAACTCTCTTCACGGTGAATTATAGCAGCTTGGGTTTTAAGTCCACGAATGCGCGGACAGATTGCAGGTTTGGTAAAAACTTGGATAAACAAGGCTCTGCAGGTGAATTTCGATTCAACAGTTGAAAATGGAGGCTAAACACCGGGATTTGCTGGTAAATGATGTGTTTTTTCACTCTTTTAAACCATCTTTGGAGATTTATGGACAAAACTAGGCGTAGGAGGAATAATTCGGATAAATACCTTGTGAATTGCCGGCAATGGTGACAAATGCAGGTGGATTTGGCGCGCCAACGGTCTTCAGGTCGATTCTTGCAGGTTGGCCACAGATTGGTCATAAAATACATGCAGAGGTGAGCAACAGTCGTTTTTTGCAAAAGTGATAAAAACGACATTTTTGGGCAAAAATATGGACTTTTGGGTTATTTGGCGATTTTTTTGGATGACGTCAGCATGACATCATCAGGTGGGGTCAAGGTCGGATGACGTTAGCATGACGTCATTGGCTGGCGTGGCGGACTGTGAGTGGTCCACAGGGGTGGTGAGGTGGCGGGCAGGTTGGAGCAGTGGCGGACAGGGGCGCTTCCGTGGAGGTGATGTAGCAATGACGTATGCCTGACGTGGTAGTGACGTTGGCATGGCGGGTTCACACAAAACCAGAAACGGTAAGTGGTATGATATCGCACTGCTCTTTATACGGAAGCGGGATTGTTAGAGGGCGGCCCGATACAATTTGGGGGTGACGCGTGGCAGAGGCCTGACGTCACCCTCTGACAAATTTCGGAAGCTAACTTACAGACGTCGGGCCCGACCCGATATGCATGTGGACCGTCCGATGAAAAGAGCCAGATCTGACGGTCGACGGATCGCCAAGGTGCCAGGACAATACGGAAGGGGGCGGGGAATAAAATAATATTTTCTTTGGAAGACGCGCTCGGCGGGGACTTTTGAATTTTGGCAAATTTGTATGGTTTTCAATTTACTTTTAATGCAAATATGTATTGCGCCAATACTTTGGGTAGAACGGGAAAGTGGGTTTTTTATGTATTTTTGCAAATAAAGCGGGTTAGGGGTGAAAATGGGTTTTTTACAAGGTTCTTTTGCGAATGAAGGGTTAAATGGTTTAAATGACTTCTGAAGGGGAAAGAGGGGTAGGGTTTGGGTTCTTAAACTGACCAGATGTCACTTTAATCCCTACATCTTTAATCCCTGACTGTGCACATATGGCTATAATGCCAAAGGGGAAGGGATATTTATAGAATGCTTGGGGTTTATACACCATAGTGTTTATAATAGTAGGGAAAAGGGGAACATAGGGGATTTAGATAATAAGAAGTTAGGGGTTAATATGAGTGGAAAAAGGTGAATGAGGAGTGATATCACTAAGTTTATATGAAAACAACTTAGCTTAGGGAGTAGATCAAAATGAAAAGAATTTTAGACAAGAAATGTGTCTTTTAAAGGAATAAGAACCAACATAATACCTTGAATTCTTTCATGAACACAACTGGTGAAGGGATGTTAGTAATGAATGTGAAGGGGGGGAAACAGGAAGTTAGACATGTTCCTTTGCTTTGCTGCAACATGATGGAGAAGAGAAGCTTCTCTATGCCTTGATGTTTCTTTCATGTTAGACCAACAAAACTCAGTTTGAAAGGAATGATATTTCTGCAACCCCAACTGCCTACCCATCTACTTGCCTAGCATTTTTTTTTTTGTTTCTTCATGGAGGGTGCACTTAGACTTGCAGACCCTTATGTGCCCTTTCTTTCTTTTGGCTTTTTCTTTTGATTTTCTATCTAGAACTACCCTTATTGCTTCCAAGGTCCCAGATTAAGCAGTTGGGAACCTTACTTCTCTACCTAGCTACTGGTCTGCCAAGATTAAACAGTTTGGACATACTTCTTTCTCTATTCTACAACAGAAAATTGAAACATGGCATGATCCAGATTAGGCTGTTGGACCATCCATCCAAAATTGAGTCAACATCAAGCTTATGTATACACCTTGTCTTCTCATGGAAATATGGGATCTTTGAATCACCAAAGCAGAGCATATTTGGAACTTTTATTTGCCAATCATGAAATATGAAACCTATTGGTATAGGTAGCTAACAAAGCCCACAAAGCTGAGTACATGATTAGGTGCCATCTTCTTTTGTGAACTCTGATCATCCTTTGCAGCATGCGTTTCAGGACCTTGTTGATCGCTTCAACTTGTCCGTTGGCTTGCAGATAATATGGAGTAGAGCTGTCGTGAGACAACCCTAGTTTGGCAGCTAATTCAACCATCATGTGATTGCGAAAATGCGATCCATGATCTGTGACTATAGCCTGTGGTACGCTGAATCTGGCGACTACATGATTGAAAAAGAAGAGGGCAGTTGTTTCACCAGTATTATCTAATGTAGGCATCGCCTCGGCCCATTTGGTAAAATAGTCAACTGCGACTATGATATACCCATGCCCCCCGGTCGAGGTGGGGTTACATGTCATGAAATCGATGCCCCATTTGGCGAATGGCCCAACAAAAACTATTGGCTGTAGAGGTGCAGGTGGTCTTCTGGTTTTGCTATCAAAAATCTGACAAGCATGGCAACTTCTGACTGCGGTTATGCAATCTTTGAACATTGTTGGCCAGAAGTATCCTGCTCGTAAATTTTTTTGTGCTGTAGCATATCCAGATTGATGCCCCCCACACGCGCCTGAATGACACTCATTCAGGACTTTTTCGGCCTCCTCATGGGTGAGGCACCTTCTAAGAATTGTATCGATACCACGACGGTAAAGTGTATCACCGATGATAATGTAGTCTTTTGCTTGGTATCGAATACGGTTTTGTTCAGAGTGGGAGGTGTTTGGCCTAAATTTTTGGGTTTGGAGATAAATGATTATATCCCCATACCACTCATTGCTTGTAGATATCAGAAACAAACTTTCATCCACGATTGATTCTTCGGATGTTTCATCGTTGGACGACGATGGGAGATCGCATAATAATTCTGCGAAAACTAGAGCTTTCTTTGACTTGGATTTTACAAATTCCAGATCAAACTCTTGTAGGATTGCTATCCATTTTGAGTATTTGCCCCCCACTAACTGTCGCGACAATATATAAGTCATGGGGTTGCAATCTGACAGAATGGTAGTTTTCCGAAAGAGGACATAGTGTCGAAATCTTTGTATCGCTTGAACAGTTGCAAGCGCTAGCTTTTCAACATAAGAATATTTGCTTTCTGTATCATTTAAGTTTTTACTTAAATAATATATAGGATGCTCAATTCCATCGACTTCTTGAACTAAAAACATTGTGATGGTCGTATTTGCGGCAACCAGATACAGGTTAAAATCTCTTTGATAATCAGGGGCGTACATTAATGATGCTTTCATTAGGGAATCTTTTAAAGCATCAAAGGAAGCTTGCGCAACCTGATCCCAGAAAAAAGGTACCTCCTTTTTCAAAAGACGTGTATAACCTTTAGCAAGTTCGGCGTAATTTGGAATGAACATCCTCAGAAAGTTTGCTTTCCCTTGGAGTTTCTGAATCTAAAGCAAATTCGAAGGTGGAGGCAAATTTATGATTGCCTGGACTTTACATGGGTCGAGACGAATCCCATCCTTGGAGACTACAAAGCCAAGTAAACGACCAGAACTGACGCAAAATACACATTTGTGCGGATTGAGTCGTATCTTGTAGTGTCGGCAACGTAGAAATATCGCTCTTAAATGCTGCGGATGATCAGTCCGCTTTCGCGAATGAGCCGGAAGGTCGTCGAGGTATGGTTGAACGATGTTTTTGATGTCATGGAAGGCATAATTCATTGCCCTTTGAAATGTCGCCCCTGCGTTCTTTAAACCAAAGGGTAATTTTCGATATGCGAATGTGCCCCACGGACAAATAAATGCAGTCTTTGACTGGTCTTGTGGGCGGATATTTATTTGATTATACCCGGAGAATCCATCCATGAATGAAAAGATTTCGCATCCGGCGCATTCATCAATTATCTGGTCAATGAAGGGTGTAGGGTAGTTGTCTTTTGGACAAGCTTGATTTACATCCCTATAATCGACGCACACTCTAATTGTCCTTTGTTTTTTCATAACAGGGACAATATTCGATACCCAATCGGTTAGAGGAACCGGGTAGATGAAACCAGCATGGAGAAGTTTTTCAACTTCTGCCTTAATGGCAACGGCTTTCTTGGGGTGCACCTGTCTTAGCCATTGTCGTACTGGTTTGACATCTGGATACATCTTAATTTCGTGTTCAACGATACTCGAGTCAATGCCTGGCATTTCACTGTATGACCAAGCAAAGACATCTCTGAATTCGCGAAAAAGAGCGTTATATATTTCCAATTCTGATGGAGAACAACATTTGCCAACATAAATATTCTCTACAACATCTGTTTTGGCCGAGATATTTATGGCTATAGTCTCTTCAATGTTGGACAAGTTTCGCTCGGAATCGACTGTATTTACAGTATTTTACAGAAAATCCAAGAATGAAGGATGATAAAGGTCATTTTGAGTATCTTCTCCACAATCCGGAAGAAGAGAACGATGGTGGGAATCATTCCATGGTGCTCCTTCAATTACCATTGATTGGACAATTCCTTCGTCGGTGACATGCACTCGCGACCAAGGATCTGAAGGAGTACCATATTCTCTAGACCTATCTATCCAAGCGCTTGATGAGCGTTGATTTGGGTTTGCCTCCCATGCTAGGAACATTGATTGCTATAATATTTCCGTTGGGCTTGGGGGAAAAACCACCGCATGATCGATGTCGATATCGTTTTCTGAGATCTTTGTAGAAGATATCATGTTGCAGGTTCCTATCGACGCTACTTCCGCCAAATTGATTGGAGGTGGAAGAGCGAAATTTCCCATTAGTATAGGATCTTTTAGTAGGCCTACTCCGATATTCTGAAGCGAATGGGTGCTTCCATGGATCATGGGAATGCTTCCAGTAACTTGAGAACCATTGGGGAGGAAGTTTTGTTGATCAACGATTGTAATCCCTCCTCGAAAGGGAAATGCAATCTTTCTAAAATAGGTCGACACAACAGCTGCCATGGCATATATCCACGGTCTTCCTAGTAGGATGTTGTAATCAAGATTCCCATCGATGACTTCAACATCTATTTATACCGTTTTCCCTCCTAGTTCAACTTTCAAGTTATTTAGGATACCATATGGGGTATATGTCCTTCCGTCGAATGATTTTAATGTCGTCGAAGATCGCGACAAGGTTAGAGATCCTAAAGTTTTCCAGAAACTCATCGACATAATGCATGTAGATGCCCCCTCATCAATAATCGTTCGATGAACAGTTTTGTTGAGGGCTTTCACTTGAACAAGGAAAGCTAGTTGAGCTGGTAATTGAGGATCGTATCCTTTATGATCGAAGGATACAAGATTGGAATCCTTTGGGTCAATCCCACCAATGGCCGATAATAAAGCCTGCCTTTGGGACGGGCAATTTTGTAGTACTTCAAGAGTCGACATAGCGGATGGCGATTGGGCCAAATCTTCCACTATGTTATAATGCTGTGCCGCTCTAGCGCAGGGATTAAATGTCGACTTATGTACTACTCCCTTTGGCGGTTTTATCGTCAATTCAGGAATGGTGGGTGGCACAACTTCTGTCAAAGTCGTTGTCGAACTACTTGGTTGATCTTTATCCTTGTTGTTCGACAGTTGTGGATTCCCATAATCCTTGTTCCTTGTCGATATCAAAGCATCATTTTGCTATTTTGAAACCGACAACATTAGCACTTGAGACGGGGAAGCATTTCCACTTTCAACCAGATTTGTTCCTGGATTTGGAAACGGATCAGTTAACACTTCTGAGGTTTTCGAATTCTTAAAGAATTTCTTAAGCTCAGATTTGTGTGGACAATTTGAGGTCCAATGATCCTCATCGCATATAAAAGCATGGACTTTTTGGTTTCCTATTTCCAGGAGGGTTTGAAGAATATTTTTCAGGTGATGATCCCTCCTGTTTCTTCTTCTTCCCTTTGCCTTTCTTCTTGCTTCCTAGTTGTTTGGTTCCTTTGCCTTTATCTGTCGATACGACATTTACTTCTGAAGCAAGAAGTTCGTCTTTTGCATTTTGACCTGAAATCTTACGAGCCTTTTTGGATGTAGCCTTTGTCGATTTCGTGTCTGTCGTACCAATCACGCCATCGCCGACATGAGAGTCATTGTTTGATTTAGGAGGAGGAGGAATTGAGAATTCCAGTCTAGGGGCATCAGGTATTTTGTCGTAGATCATGCCAGACTGAGTGTAAATCAAGTCCAGATATTGTGCACGAGCGATAACTTGCTCTTCTGTTACGACTCCCCCCTTTGCCACATCTTCTGTGATGGAAGGTAGTAATGACTTGATAAACCATTCAGCTAAGAGCTGATCGGGGACGTACGTTTTTACCATCCTACGACGACGTCGCCACTCATGTATATGATCAGATATGTGAGTGGTCGTTGTCTGTTTGAAGTTGGTAAGAAGTTTTGTTCCCGTTTCGTACCTTATTGGTAATTGAAAATGGGTTAAAAAGGTTGTGGCTAAGGTACTAAAGTTGTCGAACGAAGCTCTAGGCAATTCAGTGTACCATTTTGCCGCTGGACCCGTTAACATCCTCTGAAAGAGGCGAAGTCTTATCGAATCATCATTTAGGGTGTTTGATGAACACCATAGATGAAAGGTCATCACGTGATTCGATGGATCTTCACCCGGATTTCCATTAAATTTAGGAATATCTGATGGAAGTTTATGCGGAATCGCTGGCCACCAAGGGGCGTAAGCAATTGGATCGTTTGTTAACAGATTTAAATCAGGTAACTCTAAGGTTGCCACAAAGGGTAACTGCTGATTTAGGTTAGGTGAAGCATACCCAGGATAAGATGGGATTGCCTGAGCAGTTGGTCTTTGCATACCGGCATAATGCATTTGATTCTTGTATGTTTGGTAAGGTTGGTGGACATGACCATAGTAAAATGGTTGATTTTTACCGTTTTGAATGTACGGCTGTCCACTGTTTGCAAAGATTTGCTGCTCAGAACCTTGGTATACTTGTTGGAATTGCGGTTGTTGGTATTGCACCAGCCATGGTTGTGAAGCCATGTGCTGTTGCGCGATACTAACCGTTTGACCAAGGTGAGGGGTAATTGTACCCGTCTGGACCTGTGTCGCTCCACTAGTCGGCGATTGTGGTTGAGTCGTAGGGTCAAGGGGTTGTTGCATTACAACCTGAGAAACCTGAGGTTGGCATACAAAAGGCAGCGTTTGAACTTGTGACATCGTCACAATAGCTGGCGTAGTCGGGATATTCGACATAGGTACGCATTGTTGCATTGAATACACAATTCTTTGTTGTTGAGGTAGTATAGGTACCCAACCACTTGAGGTAATTCTAGTGTAACCTGAATGTTGTTGTGAACTCCCGTATGGATATCCTCCCGGAGGGGATAATGAAAGGGCATACTGCCCCCCATACGGTGGTAATCCAGAACTCAAGGGAATTGTTTTCCCTTGGGGAACGGACTGCCCAAATTGACCTCCAAATGGATCAATTTGTTGAGACTCAACATAAGAGTTTCCGGATATTATTCCAGATGAACAAACAGGAACGGACCATACTGTCGAAATAGCCCCTGAGTGGGCTCCTTCTAGCGGGAGAGAGCTAGTCGGGACAGATGGTATATCGACGAACATTGTCGGAGTGATAGCAGGGAGTTCTGCCATCACTGTGTCAGATGACACAGTCCTAGATGTTGATGGTTGCTCAGACATTTGTAGTCTATCCAAAAGATTACCTAGCGATTCTACAGGAGCTTCCGCTGGTGGTAGACTAACTTCTGATGAAGAAGGATATAGAGTGATCCCGACTCCAAAGTTCGTTGGAGTACTTGTTTGAGGATATTCTACAATTTCTTCTATTGCAATCAGACCAGGTGGAATGGGAAGACCGTCAGGTCCGTAAAATATTTTTGGTGTCGAAGAAGGTGTGAGATCGGCAACGACAGATGTTTGAATAGTAAGACTCTCCGAATCGGTTGTAGATGGAACTGGTTTGGAGACACAAGTGTTTATTCTCAAACTAGGATCAGTATCACTATCCTTCTGTGGTTGTTGAACTTCTTCTGTAGAGGTAGGGATTCCAGAAATGTTTGGAGTAACCGGAGTCTTTGATGTCGTTGGAACACTTGTTCTAACTTTGATAGGAGATTTGGAACCGGTTAAACGAGTTCACTTTGTCCGTACTGATTTCGATTCCGGAGACAAAGACGGTTGACTCGTAAGCCTCCGCGAATGATGGGGTTTCAATTGAATTTCTTCCACGATTGTGGATTACTTGATCAACTAAAATAAAGGGAAGGTATGTTTCCGAATTAAATGAATTTTAGACGCTTTGACACAACTTGTTTTTCCAGTTTTTAAGAGTCGAGAAAAAACAAAAGATGACTCTAGTCTCCTTCGATTTTTAATGAGCCTGAAGTGACAAGTGCTCAGATGGACCTTTTCCGTTAAGGAGTCTGAAAAGGAACGAAAGGGACTGCTCTGGAGATCTAGGTAGAGGGGGTACCAAAACAATCGCAAAACTGCAGAATACTTTTTACGGTACGACAGTCAATCTTCCCGAATGCTGTGTTCAGTGCATTGCGATCGATAGGGCGTCAGAAACAGCTTCTTATGGATAAAGGATTTAAGCCTATAGGGGTCTCCCAAAATATACTCGACGGTACGTGGGAGCACAAGTCTGTACTGGCACTTATCGTCTCAAAGTGGAGGAATCACCCAACCATCAATGAGGACAACAGTTACCAGGATTTACGATGCCGGAATACGTCTCTATCCTATACCTCTAAATGTTGTGCGTTAAGTTCCAAAGCGTTGTTAGATTCATTGAATTTATTTTAAGTTGATCTTGCTTATGAATTTTTCCTTTTGGTTTCACCACGAGATGTAGATGTAATTCCTAAAATGCAATCTAAAGATGATAAACAAACTTTTATCTCTTTTGTGCAATGAAAATCCTAGCTACTAGAGGAAAAGAAAGACACAATCTTTTCAAAAAGAGCAAAGAGCACACTGTAAATGCACTTTCCTAAATCAAGCCAAACAGACTGTCTATATGCAAATGCACATGCATGTATTTGTTTTCGACTTTCTTAGTATTGATGCTAAAAAGAAAGTTGATGTACAAATCTGAATTTGCTTTCAAGCGACAAACACAAACAAGCTTCTTTTCGAAATCAAAAGATAGAGATGATTACGACACCTTGCGATTTTGAAATGAACACTTGTTCTTGACACTAGAAAATCACAAATTCAAACCAAAGCAATAGTAACAGTATAATCGACCATCAACGGCAATCAAACTTTCTCCTATGATCGAAATCGACACTTGCGACAGATCTAAATCAAAGGACGACAGTACGACTATTCTACTTTTACAATGGAAAACTATAAACGACTCAACAAACACACAAAAACATCTACAGTTCTTTTGTACGAAGGAGGCGGAATAATAGCAAGGAAAAGGGGTTTTAAACAAACATATACTGATCACAGGCAGCAAAATTCAGAGACAACTGGAAAGAATGAAGCACAAGAACCTCAGCTGCACAGGGCTAGTCTGATCAGCGCACCTGTAACACAGAGAAACTGCATTGCAGCGTAGGTTTCCCTTTCGGGAAGTGCGTTGAAATGCAAGATCTCTTAACAGTACCTGCGCTGGGCCAGAAACGAGAATCTGTCCGTGTTCTGGATCACAGTTTGCAGTTTAGTCTTTGGTTTTTGGCCGAGTGAAAGCAATAAGTAATGCACAATCAGGGGTAGATCTAAGGAGGGTCTAAGAGCTATCAAAAGGGCAATCAGATAGTTTGTGAATCAACTGTTCAAATCATAAACAGATCTAGTGAATGGATTGAAGCAGCAGATGTCTACTTTGCATTTGTTATGGCAAATGAAGTTCGAATGCTACTTATAAGTTTATGAAACAAACAACAAAGAGATACACAAACAAACTAATTAGACATTCTCCCCAGCAAAGTCGCCATTTTGTTACCGGGAAAAGTGTCTATTTAGAACTGCTCTATCCCACTAAGGTGTGCAGCTGCCTTAGAAACAAACAGAGAAAAACTACTCTTGTATTTCCTTTATGAACTATAGATAGAGAGAAATAGGAAGAACCAACCTGTGTCTTGCGCTAATCCTTTGATCCAATCTCTCTCTTCTTTGACAACTTCCAGCTACCTGCTCCCTTACTTGCCCAGCTTCACCAAGTACCTGTAAGATCACAGAAGAAGAACACTATACAAAGACATGGATCTATATTCATAAACAACTTAGGATCAGTTTTAAGTTAACCATACAAATGTAACAATCATCAATGATACAAAAGCATGGAGGAAAAACTCAAATAGTTTTTATTGATAAACAAGAAAAGATCCAGGAGGAGTTACAACCGATGATTCCTGACCCAGCATCAACCTCCCAGAAAAGAAGCCCCTCTTCACCTCCAACAAAGCATAGATCACCCAATACTCTGATGTTTGTCTCAAAACCAACAACAATTCCTTACAATGTGCAAAATTCCAGCCTCTGGATCTCTGGGATGAGGGATCCATATATAGATATGTGTAAGGAGGATGAGTCAGCTTGTGATTTGATTAGTGTCTTCTCTCTATCAGTTCTTGCTTCCACTTGGAGACTGAAGGCCTCTTACTCATCCTTGGTCGAATTCAGTGAGGCAAGTGTCATAGGAGAAAATTCTAGAAGCTTCCATTGTCTCTCCACCTCGCGGAATGACACTGCCATTTGTCATTTCTCGCCCAACGCACCCTCATAGTGCATTTAGGTGCGTTGCAACGCACCTAGCCAGTGTATTTAGGTGCAATGCAACACACCTAGCCAGTGTAGCAGCTGAAATGATCCTGTTTTGACTTATTTTGAGCAGTTTCTGGTGGAGAACTTCTGGGAGAAGCTGTAATTTGTTGACCTTGTTCCTTTAGGGGTTAGAACAACACTTTTAGGGACTTAGGAGCCCTTGTTTTATGGACATTTCATGCTTGGAGTTGTAAGGCACAAAAATGTCTATAACACTAGGGGCAACAACACTTCCATCTTTATAGTTGTGAGTGGTAGGCTTCCTTATTGCCATAATTTTGCGTTCAATTTTTCTTGCCAACCTGAATGCCTTCTCCAATGAATCAGGTTCCCAAAGGCGAACCTCATGTTGGATGTTATCCTTTAAAGTCTCTATGAACACATCATTCATATGCTCATCTGGAATATATTTTACCCTTATATTCAATTTTTGGAAGTCCTCAATGTGCTCCACCATTGAAGCCTTTTGGTTGAGATTTATCAATTGGCTAAAAAAGGTATTTCTTTTTTTATCCTCATAATGTGCTATCATTTCTTTCATAAAAATTTCCCAAGTGACAATTTTTTTATGAGAGCAAAGTAATCGATACCATAAAAACTGATTGGGTTCTAAATATAAAGTTGCAATGCACACATTTTGTGTGCTTTGCACATTATGGAGATCGAAATATTGCTCCATCTGTAGTATCCATGTTATGGGATCCTTGCCATCAAAATTCCTCATATTGATCTTTGGAACATGGTGGGTCTTGAATCCAATGTTAGAGTCTATGAAATCATGACTAACATTTCTTTTGTTCTCATCACGAGTTTCCTTTAATACCCTTTCACCATTGGTAAGCATTTCTTCTAGCAACTTTGTTAAATCTATCTTCATATCTTCCATGTTTCCTTTAAGTTTTACTTCTATACCATCCATCTTAGCTTCCACGCCATCCATCTTGGCTTCCATTCCATTCTTTAAACCATCCATCTTAGATTCCATGCCTTTCTTTAAACCATCCATCTTAGCTTCCACGCCATCCATATTAGCTTCCACACCTTTCTTTAAACTATCCATCTTAACTTCTGTTACTTTTTGTGAGAATGAATTTTGTTACACTTGGTCTCGTAATTTTGATATTTCATGTTGCATTTCTTCCTCTTCTTCATGAGTCATGCTAGAGCTTTCAGGTTGCTTACTAGGTGTTTCCATTTTCTTTCTTCGGGGCATCAATTAATGATAATAATGCTTCAATATGCCCTTTGAATTCCTTCAAACTATTTTTTTAGACTAAACTTATGCAAAATTTAAAAAACTACACACTGGAGCACATTGAGATCTCCAAGGTATGAAATTTCCTCCTGCAGTAGCCCTATAAGTCCTCTTTCCAAACTCGCAACTCTGATCAAGATTGGATTCTCCAAGGAAGAGTTGTGCCAAATCTCCTACGATGACCTGGTTATAGACTGGTTCCATAGAGCGAACTTGTACGAAGTGCCACATGTCATTGTTTCGACCTTGTGTCCTAAAATCGATACACAAGAAATGACAGGTCGTCCTCTTTCTGTAACTTTTTATGAAATTTCAATATGATGCTTAGAGATAAAGTTATGGAGATTTTCCCCATGTCATCTATTTGAGATATAATTTGGGAGCCTGCAAAAACCCTACTTCCTTAGATCATATCTCCGAAAATATAGCAACACAAGATTTGAAATTCGATCTTGAGGTTCAGAAAGGTTGCGGCTTAAATGGGTTTTTATTGTAGCTTCTGAAACATCGTAGAAAAAAAAGTTATAGCAAAAATTCCACGATGACCTGTTTAGAGAAATGAAAGCCTAGAATCCAAACCTCTGATACCAAATATTATGCAGCCAACTCATAAAATAGAATAAAAGAGAGATAAACGCCTTAAAAATAAGCCTCTTCGAGGGGGAAACCTCCTTTACATTACACAAATAAACAATTCTTGGATGATTCAAGTGAAAAGACCTCCTTTCTATATATAGGAGTCTAAGGGGTCACAATATAATCAGAGCCGACATAACAATAATAATGTAAGGGCACAACAATAACAATAGTGGGCTTCTATGGGGCACAATAATAACAATCTGGGGACAACATGGGCACAACAATAACAATAAGGGGTACAATGGCAATAATAATAAGGGAATACACTAGTATTATAGGGACCTAACACTAACTTTGGATCTAACATGAGCCGAGAGGGATCAAATGTCTTCAACTACAAAATTATTTACTTATAATTACTTTACATGAAATTATATTATGTCATATGGAAAACTAACTAAACGTGCATAACATATTTGATTTTGTTTTTTTATTATAGTCAACATTACTTTTTTTAATAATTAATTTTTATTTAAGAGGGACATGTGTCAACTCCATGTTGAGCACGAACGAAATTACACATCCCCTCATACTGAGTTGTAGAATGAGCCTCTCGGCTCAATCAATTATTATTTGAATTGTGTATCAATTTTTTCATAAATTATTTATTGTGGACTATTCTAGCACATATAAGGTAATAGAATAAAAAATATCATTATAATCATCTTGCTACCATAAGGCATAATCATTGGTGCTTTGCAAGGACATAATATTTTTGTACAACCATTTAATATTTTTTTTATTAGATCAACCAAAAATCTAATCACAGCCCTACTAAATGTGCCATATATGTTTTTATGCGCACCATGACATACATAAGACACCTTATAGCTCTAAGAAAAGACAATCTAGTTGTGCACTTATTTTCCTCAGTTTTAGGACACATTTTAGTAGACAATTTAACTCCCACTTAAAAAGGAAATTTTTACTACTTTATAAGTCTCCATCCAAAACTCACACTATTTTTACTACTTTACAAGTCTTCATCCAAAACTCAATGAGAATGTTATTAATATGCTTTTTTTAACTTTAATCCATATCTTTGTATTTTTCTATCTCTTTTTACATTTATGCCAAGATAATATTGCATTACACTAAGACCCTTCATATCAAATGCTTTCAACAATAAGGACTTGATGCTTCTTTCTAACCCTATATTGTCACCGATCAATAATATATCATCTTATAATAATAAATTGATCACCTGCTACTTTGTAATAAACACAATTCTCATAAATACTTCGAGAAAAACATCTTTTGTCACATCCTTGTCAATTTGGTTTACCAATCCATTAGGGATTATTTTAATCCATATAGTGATTTCTTAAGCTTACACACCAAGTTCTCAGCTCCTCCCACAAAGCTTTATAGTTGCTCTATAAATATATTCTCGTTCAAGTCTCCATGAAAATATGTTGTTTTGAAATACCTTTGCTCCACTTCTAGTTCATATGTTATTGTTAAAATAACCAATTTCCTAATAGAAGTCATTTTTACTTGAACTTAAAAATATTCGTTTGCTATCAATCTTTCTTGATATATTTCCACTATTCCATCAACCTTAAATTTCTTTTTAAATACCAATTTATACCCCATAGTCATCTTGTTTTGTTTGGAAACTCTTCTAAAATTCATGCTTTCTTTTTGTTTTATATATTTCATTTCTTCTTTCATTGCCTTTTTCCATTGCATGCTTTGATGACAATTTATATCTTTTTCAACACTTATAGCCTTCTTACCAATGAAAGAAAATCCACAAAAGTAATCAAAAACTTCATTATTATAACTATACCTTTTAGGTTTTTTTTTTTGGGCTATGGTTCACAGACACCTTGGTCAACGAGTGGTCGCTACGTCCACGGAAAAATATGGGCTGATCCACCCCGAAGGGAATCTAGCCCCACGGCCCACTAGCAAGGCCTAACCCCAAGGGCTTCGGGCAGAATGGACCTTGTGACCTCCCGAAAGGCGAGGCACTGATTTTGACCAACTGAGCTAACCCTTGGGGTTGCTATACCTTTTAGGTTGATTCCAAAGTCTTTAATTTTCCCAGATCGTTTTTATTTATTTATTTATTTATTTTGCGAAGTTAGTCTTCTATTCATGTAAGCAATATTTAGATCAAAATTTCATAGTTTTGTGTTGATTTTGCACTAGGGAAACTAGATCGAAAACATAAATGTAGTTTCCAAAAAGACCAAACATAGAGTTTATTGAGTTTATACCAAAGCAGAGCAAAATTACTTATAGAGATAGGGACACAAGGGTCATTTTCGATCATTGAAATAAGAAAAACTAAAACTAGGATAGAAAAAACTAGTTGACCAAGAATACATTAGGATCTTTCGATGTTAGAGACCTCAACTGGGATATCATCCTTGGTGTCATCCAATAAGCAATCTGGTGCAGGAGATAGTTCTAGGTGAGCCTCAATTTCGCTGAGTCCACAATCCATGGATTGTGAGAGCACTTGAAGTTCGTACAATCAGAGGAGAATTTCCTCTTGAGCCTCATTCTAATCAATCAACACCCTACCCATCATGGCTTTGAGATGCAAACAAAGGTCCACAATGTGCATATACTAATTGAAGTGACCTTGTGAGTGACCTTTGTTTGGAACTCTATTCTCCATTTTCCACTTCAAAATCTGTCAGGCAATGATGCTCATCAATTATTTCTCGTTGTGCATTTGTAACCACTTCATAAATATGGGGAGGAGTATGAGCTTGAAAACATGCGAAATAACTTTTTTCTCTTTGTTAGGCCATAAAACTACCTATTTCCCTATAGTAAGTGACACCCATCCTAACATGAGCTCGTTGACAAGGAATTGTAGTGCATAATCAGGGGAAAGAGGAGAGACACAATGGGGGGGGGGGGTAATAGGTATAATCTCGATAATATGTCGAGGAGGAGGATGGCGAGGAGGCCAAGGATGAGGGAGGGATGATAAGGTGAGCGAGGGTGATGACGAGAGGAAAATTCAAAGAAAACGAGAAGAACAAGACGAGACGAGGTATGCCATGTGGGTGGGAATTAAGACTTGGGGAAGCCTGGACTAAGAAGACCAAAAGCAAGAGAGTAGGATGAGTTGAGAGAGAAGGGGAGAACTAATAGGTGCAGAGAGAAGCAATTGTGGAATCCCATAAAGAATTTGAGACCACCAAGAAAGGAGAGCGACATAAAAATAAGCAACCAAAGCTTAAAACGAATATATACCTAAAGGTTGAGGTGAGAATTGATGTCCCAAACTATAGTGAGTACCCAAATCCATCAGATGGAGCTCACAAACCAACAAGGAGCACTACAATTAATGCGTCTAAAGGTGGTTTTTGCCATTGCTATAATTCACTACCATCATGAAGGACCAATATTCACCATGAAATTCGCATCACGTGACAGGCGATCAACGAGGATGAGAGGAGTTAAAATGCTTTGGACACTGAATGTGCTGAGAGGAATTAAGCATTGACTATTTTTTTTTGTGTGCATTCTTGGTGGGATGACATTGGAGTTATGGAGTAGTTGCTTCAAGATTGAAGTGATGTGTTGAATGGTGATCGAGGGGGAAGGTGTTGCCATGTTTGCCCACTATATCATCAGGTGGGAAGGCAAAAACACATCCCCTCGCCTCTCCCACTGGCTAGCACATGTCACTCCATCCATGGACTACTAAATTGTTGAGTTGCACTACATGACTCTCATGTATTCTCCTCTAATGTTATGACCATGTTTTTCATTTAAGGTTCCTTCAATGCGATTGTATCTTACATAGGATTAGAACTAAACTTTGGTTGCTCAAATGAAATTGGATCTTGTATTGTAAGCTCTTGGCTTCACTATGTGTCAAGTATTATTTGATTAGAGTCATTGTCACCCATGCTAAAATATATGAATGATCTTCAACCTTATTTTTCTCTCCTTAGTGATGGAATTTAATTCTCCGCCACTCCTTGTGGCAATACTCTTTCATTAAGTTGTTGTTTTTGTTATTTGACTTCCCCTGATTTCTTTATCTAAAAATATGACATCTTGACTATAAGTACTCATTTGAAATCTATAACTTGGATCACATGACTGTAATAAACTCTTCATATCCAGTGGGGTCCAACCTTTTCTTATTCTCTTTATCTACTATATTTGAGGTAAAAAAATAACATTTATATAGTATAATCTAAATAGGCCACAATTTTGCCAGGTAAACAATAGAAATTTCGGCATGATATTGAGGAAATCGAGCTGAAATTTTTGAAAATCCAAGTTATCGCTGTCAAGCTTAAGGATTTTAGGATTTTGGGTGCCCAAAATGTTCTGGATGACACTGAATCCATTTGCGCCATCAAAAAATCTATTTAACCACTCCCAATGTTAGATTTGCGCCATCAAAAAATCGATTTAACCACTCCCAATGTTAGAATTTTTGAAAAAAATTCACTGGATTCTAACAAAATTATGACCTCATTAAAAAAACCATTTATATGAAAACGTTGACCGTCAAAAAAATCATCATCATCTAACTATAATTTACTTGGAATTTAACATCATTCCATAAAAAATGTTATATGAACATCACATTTAAATTAAATTTGTATGTCAACCATTCACGAATGGCAATCTGCCTATATGCGTTTGTCAACTATCTTCCCCTTAAAAGGTCATCAAATCTACCTTAAGTAGGGTTGTTGCTTCGGTTAAGGCAGTTTCAAGGTAAATTGAATTCGTGCTCATTCTCTTTTAATTTGGATGACGATACGATATTAAGTACCAATATATGGAATGCATATATGGAATTCTCGGGAGAATTATATGATTTTTTTGGGATGAAAAAGTATAATTGTATTTATATAAAAAATATAAATATAGTATATATAGACAATGATATGAGAATATATATGTTTCATATAGATTTATTGAGAAATATTGCCCCAAAATCAATACAAAAGAGGCATATAATCAACCATCATTAAAGTCTTCCAGAAAAAACCATACTGATAACCATTATCAAAATCTTCAAAAGATATAAGAGACTGGAGAATCCTGCGGCCACGGAAACGAAGAAACAACATCATATAGGAAACGATGAACAGCATCATATAGGAACCTAAGACAGCAGAACTGATAGGAAAAAAAAGACCAAAAGGGAAATGGGAAGACCGGAATAAAAGAAGAGTTAAAAGTCCAGAGGAAAAAAATCCTGTATGGAGAAGATTTTCCCTTCATGAACAACCTGCAAAAACCATAAACCTGAAAACCATAAACCTGGAACTGCCGGAAAGCCCTAGGGAGAATTATATAATTTAGAGAGGCATACTTGCTAATGAAGGACCTGTTTTTGGTTTCTTCGAAAGAAAACAGGACAACAGTGTAAATGAACTGCAGGTTACTCTGTATAATCTAAATAAATCATTGAAACTAATTTTAAATGACAGTGAATTGCAAATATTCAAAAGCAGTTATAAGCGGTTTAGAAAATTAAGAAAAATGAAAAAAATATAGATACTGGCAAATTTTAGTTTAATCTATGGATAAAGAAAATATAGATTCTGATAATTTTAGTGTACTTCAATAATGTTTAATGCAGTTGCAGAGCCAAGCTTTACACTGCGTGAGATTCGGGTGTAACCTACATATACAGTTGGCTATTTCATTTGTGCATTACATTTGTACATTAATTCTAATCAGATTTTCAAAATGTGGCCATTTATTTAACACTTCATTTGTGCATTAATTCTAGTCAGATTTTCAAAATGTGTGGTGAAATCAGGGATGGAATTTAGATGGTAAAATTGTTTGTCATCAGGTGATTTGTCAGTTTACTATAGTTTAAAAATTTATCAAATTATTAATATCTTTTTTGTGAAAATAAAGAGAAAGATATAACAACGATAAAATTTATATATCTGTTTTGAAATTCCAACCCTCCATAAAATCAATATTGAAAATTGATAAAATACGCCCAACCTTTTTTTATGTGATCAAATGCAATATGTTGTATCAATGAAATATGAGTGCAGTAAAGTAATTGTATGCCATGGAAATTAAATGGGTGATGAAAATTAAATACATTATTTCATTGCCACTCATTCAAGAAGTGACATGAAAAATTGGATTCCGAGGCGAGGTTGAATGACAAATGAAAGAAAAAATAAACACCAATTAAATCAATTACACAGTTTTCTTCAGAAAATAATGCAACTAGTTCGCATTTAAACATGTAGAAGTAACTGTCGTATTCCGATTGTTGTTATAGGGTCAAAAGTCCCACAAGATTTGCTGTCTGAAGCGCATCTGGTGTAGTGGTATCATAGTACCCTCCCACGGTACTGACCAGGGTTCGATTCCCTGGATGCGCATATAAGGCATTTTAATTCTCTCGATTATTCTCGGTGGTCAACAGAAAGGAGGGTAAAAATTATTTTTCGTTGTCCGTAATATTTCTCTTCGCAGATGAAAACAGAAGCTGACACTGCACGCCCGGTGGGACTCGAACCCACAATCGCCTGATTAGAAGTCAGACGCCTTATCCATTAGGCCACGGGCGCTGCACAGTTGCTTACTCAACATGTTCAAACTATAATTGAAACCGCTCCACTTAGCTTTCCGACTGGCAATGCCTAATGTGACCACCTCTGCAAATCAATCAGAGACGTTGAGCGGCTCACCGACACTGTCTGGGATTATTCACAAGGCTCTAAAATTCGGGAATAGTAAAAGTCGTTAAAAGAAATTGCCATTGTAATAGAGGGCATTCTATCAATGAGATATAAACATAATGAAAAACAACTTTGTGAACATATAGATATCAAGTTTCTAAAATGATAAAAGTCCAAAAGCCTATGTGCATGGAACCACCAGAGATTACTCTCAATGGAATGGAATGCAACATTTATAGAGCTTTATGACTAGCTAACTAATAACCAACACTAAAATCATTACAAGCAACACTAAAATCATTAAAAAGATAAAAGTCTAGTTGGGAAGATAAACATTGAATGCCTAGCCTAAGCCATAGTTTTTACACCATACACTTTTTGAATCGACATAAATTAGCGTTGAAAGACAAATGATAATGTACTTGATACACAATTGATCTACATAAGAAATGTATGAATTTATGGATTCTTTAGATTGGGGAGGTAAGGATCCATGACATTTATCATTTTCTTGAATGAATGTACTTGAAGATTAGAATTTTAACATTTAATTGATGTGACTAGTGCTCATCATAAAATACCATTTCTTTGTACTAGTGAGTGGATTTTAAGTCCCTTTTTTATCGATCAACAAGTTGGTTGAATCTCTATCTGTATCAACAAAACTAAGGAATAACATCTCTAGGAGCCATTGTGCACATGGTATCATTCAACAACAAATCATATAGAGAGGAGTAATATGCGACGGATGAGGACTTCAAATCGGTGTATCAATAGTTCCATGGACAACAAGAACAAGTAGATATTAATTACCATATCCAAGATGAATTAATCTATAAGATGGCAATGCTTTGTGTATCAAAGGAAGAAAAAGAACCATTGATAAGGGACACTTGGACCTCCAAGATAATTTATTGTTTTGGTATCAGGCACATTGTAGATGACTTGTAGAGGTAGGTTTATTAGTCTAAGATGAAAGAATAATAGTTAGATTATCAAAGGATGTGCTTTATGTTGTTCCAATAAGCCTTGTCATAAGAAGCAATGACTATATAACACACTTCTAAGGCCACGGTAAAGCATATCCATGGACTCTAATGCAGATTTCCAAGGACAAAAATAGGGCATGGTATGTGATGGTAGAGATGCTTAATAAGATGTGTGTTTTAATGGATTGTCATAGGACCATCAAAGGAAAATAAATGATCCGAATTTAAACAAGAACTTAACAAAATACAAATATAACCATAAATATAGAGATGCAGCAGAAATAACACTTCATTTCATTAATATCAGATATTGAAATATGCTTACAAACATAATGGAAATAAGTCTAGCTCGGGCGACGGTAGCTTATCTCTGAGAAGAGATGTGGCGGCTACATGCCTCTGAACTGTGTTACAATGAGGCTTGAAGGCCTATATATCATTGAGAAACAATGGAAGCCCCCAAACATCCAAAAACCTAACCCTATGAGATGAAATGCCAAACTATGGGCCTCGTTGGGGTAAATTAGTACATCAACTTCCCAGGGTCGTAACTTTGGCATACAATCTCTTTTTGACGCACACGATACCTTGTTAGAAATATCTATCCGAGGTATACAACTATTAATATTAAATACCAAGTTAAAATTTGATATTCGCCACTGGTGATTTTCCAAGAAAACATCGTTTAGGGCCTCAAAATGGCTCTAGAAGTTCAGGACTTGAAAAATTGCCAAAAATAGTAAACTGTACTACAATTAAGAAAATTTAAAATTTGAAAGAAACAATGGTGGGGGTCCAAGTGGAATAGGCGGGTGGCCACCAATATCCACTTGGATCACTCCCCCTTTAGGAAGCAATGGTCCCGATTGCGTTGAGTTCCTCCATGAGATGAGGAAACTTCTGCTAAACTTGGTCCCTGGTGAGCCACTTGCCCTAGTGAAGGAGTTATCCTGCTTTGACAACTCAATATAGTTGGATCCTTTGTTGTCGGGTGTTCTTAATCTGTGTGTCCATCATTCGACCAGTTGTGGCTTATTCCATGCAGTCTAGGTTTAACTCTATTGGTGTGAGTCGTTCTGTAATGTCGGATGTATCCAACAATGGTGGAAAGTATGGCCGAAGGCAGTCCACATTGAACACTAGGTACGGACCAAGGAATGGTGGAATAGTAAGATCGAAGACATTGTCCCCTACTGCCTTGGTGATGGTGTATGGCCCATATCAGAACGAACGAATCTTGCGGCAGGGCCCAACAAGCCGCTCCTTCTGCAAATGTAGCCAAACTTTTTCGCCCACCTAGAAGTTGTGTGGCACTTGATGCTAATCATGCTTGTACTTAGCATTGGATTTGTCCAATATGTCATGGACCTATTGGTGGATGTGCTCAATGAAGTTGTTTTTCTTATCGGCTTTTGACTAGACATGGGCTAAATATGCCTGAGTCGCTGCAAATGGTATGGCCACATTAATGGGACATAGTGACTGGAATCCCAAGCCTACCTAAAAAGAGTTGTGGTCAATCGAGCTGCGGAGAGCTCGATAAAAACTGTGTTGGACATAGGGGTGGCTCTCATCCTATGTGCGTGGATTCTTTGAGTTGTGCATGCATAGAATGTGTACGATCATCCTGTTGACGACCTCTAACTGACCATCAATTTGGGGATGGAAAGCTGTGGTCTTAGTGAGCTTGGTGTCTAGCATTGACCAGAGACTGGACCAAAATGTACTGAGGAACCTGCTATGTCTATATGAGATGATAGACTGTGATATCCCAAAGTGTACCCACACTCATTCAAAGAAGAGGTTAGCAATGGCTTCTCCTATGATATTGTTCTTGCAGGCCACCATAATGACCATCTTCGAGAATTTGTTGACGACCACAAAAACAAAGTCATTTCCATGCTTAGTAGAAGGAAGGCCCGACATGTAATCCATGGAGATGGATTCCCAAGGTCGACTAGGGGTAGGCAGGGGAGTAAAGAAGCCTTGCTTCTTGATGGTAGGTTTAGAAATGATGTTGGCAATGCAGGATCTGATGTACTTCCCGACATACTATCAAAGATTCGGCCAATAGAAATACTTCTGCAGTACTACCACAGTTTTCTCAACCCCAAAATTTCCAGCGACCCGACTGTAGTGCGCTTCCCAAATCATCTTGGCACACTCGCTTGAAGGAACACAATGGTGTCCTAGGTGGCATAACAATGCATCCTGGAGGTGAAAATATGGAACTTGCTGACCCTCCAAGAGTGTCTGGTATGTGTGGCTAAATTCTGGCTCACTTTTGTAGAGAACTAGCCAATCAGAAGTCTCGTGCCCAGAAGAGTTGAGCACGGTGGTTAATGTGAAAATGCTATTACTGCAACAACTCATTTATTTTCAAATAAGTTATTTACAAAATCCCTTCAGTAAATATTAAAATAAATCCTGCTGCCGATATTAGACCATAATACAGAAACAAATACATGCACAAGAATCAAACACATCAACACAATTATTTTTGGACAATTGTCCTCGAAAAAACCCAATGTGGGAAAACCAGTGCAACAGAGGAGGATTTTATTAATAAGCTTTTCTTAAGTACAACTAAGGTGCCAAACTATCTCACCCAATAGAGATAAATCCTTTGGCTCTTCCCAGACCCTCTGCGCAACTCCTAGACCCTCTGCGTCAACACTCTACCTCACTATGTCAGCACTTGGCCTCTCTGCGTCACCCACGTAGGCCCTCCAGTCACTGCTCAATCCAGTTGACTCTGCGTCTTTCCGAGTGGCTGTGTATTTGCCTCTCTAATCTCTACACTAGTCCTACGGCACTGTCCCTACCGCTTTGTTACGTAATCACTACCTCTTGCTGCAATCCAGTCTTCTAGTTCAAATTTCTCAGCAAGCCCCGCTCCATAAATCGAACTGACTGGTCTCCTTCAGTGTTTCTCCAACTGACCCTCAAGCCTTTTCTTATACTTTTCCTGTTGATGAATCAACGAATGAGATTAAATCTCTAATCAACAACTAAGATTAAAATAGACTTGATCTTTGTCTCTTAGAAGCTTCTCATCCTTATCTTTATTAATATCCATTAATATTTTTATTTTCCTAAGTTTAGACTTAGGAACTCATTAAAAATATTAATTAATTTAATAACTCTTCATCTCGATGGAATTTTCCAAAATGATTTCTGGGTCTTGGATATCTCATGTGCTTTAGCCTCTCCACTAATTTTCATCGCTATATCATATCCGATGCTAACCCCAAATAAAAAATTAATTCCATGACTGGTGGTCGGCTGAGGCAACCTGCAATATTATTGGTGCTTCCATTCTTGTACTTGATATTCAAATGGAACTTATGTAGGTATGTGGACCACTTCTAATGGCGATCATTCTGCAACTTCTCTTGCATTTGTATGAACTACAGGGGCCAATGGTCTGTGTGGATGATCGTTTCCTTCCCCAAAATGTAATGCTTCCATTGTCGGCATACCTGCACAATGGAATACATCTCTTTGTCATAAGTGTAAAACTTACAGACTGCGTCTCATTGTGATATGCCACTGGATGCCCCTGTTGAGTAAGGACTACACCAATAGTGTAATCAAAGGCATCTTTCTCGATCTCAAATGGTTGTCGCAAGTATGGTAATGTGAACATTGGTGCATGGCAGAGGCAATATTTCAATTCTGCGAATGCCTTTTATTGAGATACAAACCAAAAGAATTTTTCTTTCGCTCCTCCCTTGGTGACTTGACTCAAGGGCCAAGTGATATGAGATAAATCCAACATGAACATGTGGTAGAAATTGGCAAGACCCAGAAAATTGCAGAGCTCTGTCAAAGTGGTTGGGGCTGGCCAATCCCGAATGAATTGGATCTTAGCTGGATACAGATGCACCCCCCATTCATCAATAATGTATGCCGGATACTGAACCTGGGTCATGCCAAAAGTGAATTTCTCCAAATTGGCACACAACTTGTGTTTCCGCAGTGTTTGGAGAACCTGTCGGATGTGGTGGAGGTGCTCTTCCCAGATTTGGCTAAAGATTGGGATGTCATCCCAGTATACCCTACAAATGAGTTGGTGAATGGCCATAAGATGTCATTCATTAGCCTCATGAAGTTTGTAGGAGCATTCGTCAACCCGAAAGACATAACTAACCATTCAAAAAGGCCCTCCTTGCCTTTGAAGGAAGTCTTCCACACTTCAGAGGGTTTGATTGGTACCTGGTGATATCTAAACTTCAAATTGATCTTGCTAAAATATCCCCCCCCCCCCTTGAGTTGGTCCAGAAGGTCATCAATTCATGGGATCAGGTACCTATTCTAAAAAGTGATCTTATTCAGTGCCTGATAGTCAATACAGAGTCTCCATGTCCCATCCTTCTTTTGTACCAACACAATTGGGCTCCTACAAGGTGATGAACTCGACCGGGTGTGACCTTTCTGCAGCAACTCTTGAATCTGCCAAATGAATTCTCCATTCTCCATAATAGAGCACTGATAGATTGGTCCATTGGGCAATGACGCACTTGGGGTTAGGTCGATGGAGTGCTTGACTTAACATTACAGAAGCACCCCTACAGGGGAGGTGAAGATGTCCTCGTACTCCTCCACGACCTTCTCCATCTATTTTTGTCGTGCATAGGGGCCCTGTCTAGAGGTCGTGGCCACCTTCTTCTTCTTTCCCTGAGGGCGTATCATCTGGAAAACAAATTTCTTGGTTTTGGAAATGAGCTTACTGCATTGTTTTGCAGTAATCAAAGAGATGGAAGTAGGCAGTGCTACCTCTGGTATCATGTACAACTTATTTCCCAAGGTGACAATAACAGTGCAAGGTCTTGAATCATACACAACATGTCGCTTCCACAAGAATGGTTGGCCTAATAATACATCACAAACATCAAGGGGAGAAACATCACATAATACGTCATCTGTGAAGGGCTTGATGTTGTATGGAAGGCGATATTGCTGGCTGACACGAAGATCCCTGTTTGGTCAATTTAATGTTCTTAAATTTCAAGCATAAATTATCAACCGAAGTTGGTAAACTTATGAAGTGCAGGTTAGAAGCCTATTCTTTTGTTTCGTAAGATGATGGTTATGTTTGTTTTGTGATTTTCGTTGTTACCTAGATTTTCATTAGAGTCAGATTTCAACAAATTAATACTTGAAAGTTACGCTACTATTAGAACAAATGAAAGTTAAACTATTGTTAGATTAATTTATCAAATCATGTCTAATTGAGTATCATTCTAAAATGTCTTATGTTATTTTATCCTAAAATCATGAATCCATATAAACACTTTGCTGCAATGAAAAAAGAGTATTGAAATTCAAAAGCTTATCTACGAAATATATACAATTTTGATTTTTAAGAGCATGAAAGAAATTTCTAATTATAAACTGCAGAATGATATAAATTCTAATTCTAAAAAGCATGAAGAGGATAACTGTAGTGAAGCGAAAAAGCGTTGAAGAACTAAACTATTTGAAAGACTGTAAACATAAATGAAACTCAAAATGGTAAACGCGATCACTGAGTTATATGAAATAATGAAAACATTGAAGTAATTAAACTAGAATGCAGTGACAATAGAAAGCAATTGAATGTAAACAATCATAAAGCGACAAAATGAAAATAAACCAAAAACCTTGACTATCTGCAGGGGCCCTCCGCATCTAGTAGGTATGATTCACAATCACATATGCATATAATAATAAAGGTAACTTCAAATTAACACAAGAACGAAGGTATGGTTCACAATTTCTTCAACAATTAACTTAATACTTCCTCTCTTCGATATCCTTTATAGAGGATACATATTTATATAAAATGTGTGTTCAATTAGTTGAGACTTTTATGCCTATAGCTCTGATGTTCAATCCTAATTCAAATATGAAACTAGACAGGAAAGGCATGATTTCATCGATTTTCTATTTTGAAAGAAAATCGAGAAAACCTATTGTGCCTGGACTCTTGCTGCTAAGTGTTGACCTGTATCCTTGACCGCGCCATTGTGTGATTCTTTTGGTGAAACGACTTGAGAAAATAGGAGGAGATCTATGAGGGATCAGTCCTCAACTACCCATATGCTTAGTTGCTTCATTAGCACCAGAACCTTGCGAACCATGGAGGTAGTTGCAAATTTATAAAATGGTTGCAAAATCATGTAATTTTGTAGATAATGCAATCTAATATAAAAATAAGGAACATTAATGCATCTGAAAAATAAGACATGTAAGAGTTGTTACCTTATCAAAATCTATGATTTACTGCCTTTATTGAGTTGACAATAATGATGAAAAAGAGGAAAATGGTGGAAAAAGGGTATCAAAACAAAACAGTTATGGAACTCTATATTCCCCCACACTGAGGATTTTGTATGTCCTCATACAAACTGCAAAATTGATATCTTGAACTACTGCATTTTCTTGGACACTTCTGCAAGTACATTCAACTTCATATTTTTCACTTTCTTTCCAGTAATTTCCATCCTTGGTTTCCTCATGAGGATCTTGTATTTAAAGTTTATAACTTGTTTATGTAAAGCCTTGTTTTCGTATTTAGTTTCTTGTTCTTATTAAACCACAGACTTAGGTGTAAGAGGAGGTTATCACTCTTAGCTATTTGAATTTTTTTATGTGCTTTCAAGGCTTGATTTTCATTTTTGATATACCTGTTTAATGTCTCCGGTTCGAAGACTTCTTGTTTCAATATTTTCACTACTGGAGGTTCTTGTGGCTCATTAAATTGACTTTCTTCTTCCTCTTGAACAGGGATTGATGTTCTTGTTGCATCCTTTTCTCCAAGGAATCAATATAATCATAGATCTCTTGATACACTGAATCAATCTCTGGTGTTCTTCGTCTTAGACTCCGAGGAGGCAATGTGAAAATTAGTGATGAAACCCTCGGTGGTGAAACCCTTGATGACAAAACCCTTTGAGATGAAACTCTTGGAGGAGTGCCTGAATCTTCTTCTTCAACTTTTGAGTTTTATTCTATTTCTATACTAACATGCTTCATGCTCTTTTAGGGTAGTCCTTTTGCTAAGTTAAGTCTGGTACTCCTTCTTAAAGCTATGACATGGGTCTTTTGAGTTTTCTTCCTTTATGCTTTAGGTTTCTCTGCTTGTGATGAAATCTCTATTTCTTTTCTGGCTTTCTTTCTTCTAACATTTCTTTTATTTATTTTCTCTAAAAATTCTGCAAGCGCGATGTCATCCTCTGACAATTTCTATGGCTGCTATGGTTCTTGTTCCTGTGTATTATAAATTTTTCTTTTCCTTCCCCTCTTAGGCCTGCTACTATTTGGCTTCCCATGAGTTTCTTCTTGAAAGTGATTTCTTACTAAAAAGCTCTCCCAATTATCACCTATGTTTCTGAGATGAAATCAAAAAGTATTTTGACTAGACCATGGTGATAGATTATATTATCTATAAATTGAATTCTCCTCTGAACATTTCTTGACATTTTTGTAAAACTATTCAGCAAGAAATATGGAAGGTTTATCTCATTTTCTTCAAGAAAATTAATTAGAAGCCGAATATGGTAGAAAAACATACATCCAAACCTTCCTTCGCAGGTAACAAATTTTTGGATTATTAGAAGTAGGTTCCTCCACTTACTTTTCAATGTTATGCTTGGAATGCCCTTCTTGAAAATGGTGGTGTCCATGCTCGGTTTCTTCAGGAAAACCTTCTAGTCCTCTATTTCAATACGTTTGTTCTTGAACCATTTCTCTCCAATCCACAACAGCCCAGTGGCTTCGGCTATAAATGAATCCATTATTGTGAAATTGATATCCCTTGTCTCCACTTCGACTCCATCGAAGGCCCTGGAAAATGATTTGGTCACTTCTCTATGGAAGCCATCGAATTTCTCTACAAATTTGAGCCATTGTGCTTTCAGCAGTAATTATTTTGTTTGTGCATACCCCTCCAAAAATTTCTTGCATGTTGGTTCTGTTCTGACTATCACACCCATGGCTGAGAAGCTTTGCTTCACAACTGTTTTGTTTGACAGGGTAGGATGGCTTGGTATGGTTTTTAGAGCAGAGAGGCCAAGAGTGTGAGTGATGGAACAATGAGAGGGTAGGCAGTGAGGGTATAATGGAATGAGGTAGAATCTAACCATTAAGATCATTCATGCTTATGTTTTGGGTGGCTGATTCAATCAATCGGGATATGAGCGATGATGACTGTAAGTGAATGGCAGATTATGCAAGATTTGACATGAAATGACCAACTCTTTTTGAATAATGATTTTGATTTTTCGGTAGTACTATGTCTTACAATACATATATGTAATGTCTTGACCCCTATTTTTAAATTAAAGAAATGCATACCTTTGATTTATTTGCTTGCTAACCTTTGGTTGCATTTTATGCTACCTTCAAGTACTTTGCAGTGGAGGTGGTCAATCATTCCTTTAATTGCATGATCAGAGGTGTCTGTCACATTGGCTGTAGAAAGTCATCAGAGCTGCAAAAAATCAATGATTTTGTAGCTATTTATTCTTTTTGAAAATAAAGGGTTAAAAGAAATTGGGATTATAGAAAATGGAATACAAAGAAAATTTAAGATGCTAAGGATGCTTGGTTTTCATATTAAATTTTCTGCATAAACATGCCAACAATTGTTGGTTTTCATGTTTATACATATTTATTATTATTATTATTTTCTATATATGAAAAAAAAATTTAAGGTGGAGAAGAAGAAGAGTTCTTCTTAACCAACTTCAAATCAGAGTTGTCGTGGAAAATATTTACAAATTCCTCCTTTGTCATTTGCTTGTGATAGATCCTGAGTCGATGTACATTCACTAGGAGAGGAAATTCTTCTTCATCAATAGTCCTAATTCTGACTACTCCTTTATCGAAAACATTTTCAATCTCATAAGGACCAAGCCAATGAGTTTGAAATTTTCCTTGGAAATTTTTGAACTTTGAATAAGAAAGTAATGGCCAGTCTCCTGGCAAAATTTTTCTTTGTTTGATGTATTTATCATGCTATCTGGATCATTATTGCTGGACTAAACTATTCTTCTGGATGGCATCTTGCCTTATTTCATCAAGCTCATTGAGTTGTCCCATTCTTTGCTTTTGTGCTTCTGATAAGTCAAGTTCCAACTTGACTGTTGTCTTGTAAGTCTGAATCTGGAACTCAATTGCAAATAGGACCTGTTAGCCTTGCTAGCACTAGGCCTAAAATTGGATCCATATATGCTCTTAAAAATTTCCAAATTTTCTTAAAATCATCTCAAGGGATGATTTAAATGCTCTTGAAATCTTCAACATCTGCTCAAAATCACCCCAAGGTCAAAAACAACGCAAGAGGAGAGCCCTTGGAAGGGTGGAAATACACTAGCGGGAGGCAAAAAATGCTTGAAAATCATGAAAAACCAAAAGCGCAGGCTTAAAACAGTCAAAGCACAGTAGCCATCAGATCTAGCCGATCAACGGTCTAGATCTGATCGACGGGTCGCATCGGCACAGGCAATCGGCGAAAATCGGCACGAGCACAAGGGAAATTGCAATTGCGATCGACGATCGTTATCGGAGATAACATGGAGAGCTTACAAATGGCCTGAGGATTGAGCGACTCACAATTTCGATTTATCGCATCAACGCTATACCAGGGTCGGGGCCTATGCACATACGTATTTGCGATGCGATAACTAGACCCGAAAGGGTTTCAGGGAGAAAAGTGGATATATTTGAAGTTTGCGGAAGGCCCATTTTTAATGTATTTCATATATTTTCGTTGTATAACGAAAATACGAAGGGAGCATTGGCCAGTGCGATTGCGATGAGCCCCGGACTCGAAAGGGTCCAGTAAGTGGAATATATGATATTTGAAATCCGCTAGGGCCATTTTTCATAAATTTTCAATGTTTCGACATATTTCCGATATGAAGGAAAAAATGACAAAATAGGTAGGATTTCGGGTGGGCCATGGTTAGTAAGTGGTTTAGGCCGAGCTCCGACTGATGCCATACAACTGCTGCCACGTGTCCAAGACGAGGAGAGAGAAAACCACCCTCATTGGGCGGTTAACTCCAGTACAAAAGAGGCGCCTGAAATGGATCATCACCGTTGGATCTAGGACTTCCAGATCAATAGTGGAGATGTGTTATCGGACCCGGGAGGGGAATAAACCATATCTAATGATGTTTTATGTCTGAAAAGGATAGAGATAGGCGGGATTTTCACAAGGTTGCTGTGTTTTTCTGCGTTTAACAGAAAAACAATCATTCTAAATATTTATAGGGAAAACAGAGGCCCGATAGTCCTTACATCACAACATAGCTCGCCCTAAATAGAAACAATCATAGAGCACACGTAGCTAGCCTGAAACAAAATCGATCAGGGAGCATAGACAATGCAACACCCCCAAATCGACAAACCAGTAATGGAGCATTAACAGACAACATAGCTCATCCATAACAACACAAGCATAATGGGGCATCTCTAGCATGAGAGAGCTCCTAGACAGCGCATCAAGCTACCCAAAATATCTAAATACGGTTACTCTGTTGTCAGAAGAAGAAAACTCTGATCCCATGCTTGCCTAGAGGGCATCAAATCAGTTAACAATGCATATCAGGCAGATTAAGACTCCGAGCCTCTTAGAGCTCAGGAGCATTGTAAACAGGCTATAAATAGCTGAAAGTAAGATGTAATAGAGGTTCAACTTTTGGAGATTATTCCTCCTCTGTTCATTCAAGCTTCTCATCTTCATTCTAGCAATATAAGCTTCTTTTGCCATTATATGTTCAATGTCCATTCTCTTTGCTGTTCTATGCTTGCACTTGAACAATTTGTTCATGTTTTCTTTGTGTCTAAGGCCAGATAACTGTCATCTTATCTCTGCTTTGATATATTATATTTGCAAGCTTCTTTGCTACCTGTAGCTAGCCATCCATATGTGGTCATATATGCATCTGCCAGTATAGTCAGTATTCTCTTTTGTTGCATATAGCTAGCCATTCATTTATGTTTATGTATGCAATCTGCTGGTACAATCAGTATTCTCCATCTATCCATTGATTGTATAAATTATTGAGCATTAGTGGTATAAAGCCTTGTCTTTGTGAGAGTCTTCATGCATGCCTTGAGTGAGAATAGATTTGAAATGGTTATTTAACTTGATCCAAACCATCATTTATTCCAATAGTTCAAAGAAAAATATTGAAGATTATATGTTACAAGGCATCTCCGAGCTACAACCTAGGAGAGTTTCCTGTAGCAATAACATAATTGGCGCTGTTGCCGAGGAAAGGAAATTGAAGCTCAACTTCCCTAGGAAATAACATAGATCCAGCTTTGATGATAGACAAAGTCTGGGCACATTTTTGGTTGTAGTCATCTATCTAGGGACTCTACTGGAGGCCAAACCTCTTGGCGACTCCACTTCATAGTTCTAGCTTAGTTTGTGAGGCATACTCAGAGAAATCCTCAAAAGCTACACGCTGACCCAGTACCTGACCCTAAAAAAATCATCAAAGAGAGAAAGGTATTGCAGAAAGGGTCATCAGGATCAGGTAAACCTAAACAATCTTCTATATCTCTTCAAGAAAGGCTTGTAATAGAACAAATACATGTTGAGATTATAGCATCTAACACTAGCAGTGAAGAAAAAATCTAAGAGATTCATAAAGCTCCTTATTCTTTAGGTTCTCCTTTTGTTGTAAGCCCAAAGGAAACCTCACCTCATATCCATCATACTCCTTTAGTCCTGTCAGTCACTCCTCAGCCCTCTATCATTTAGACTTCCAGTACTCTTTTAGCCACCATAGTTGTGGCAAACCCACAAGCACCTACCAAAATGGAAAGGATCATAACTGCTAAGTATGGACCTCTAGTACTACCCACTCCTTTGAATGTTATGCCTACTGGAGAGTATCAAAAGTATATGCCTAAGTTCACTGGGACTGAAGGTGTTTCAGCTGAAGAACATATTGAATCATTCTATAGCTATGCTGATAACCTGGACATTAGTGAAGATGATGTCTGGATGAGAGTCTTTGTCCAAAGCCTAGATGGAGAGACTAGAAAATGGTTTAGAGAACTGACCCCAACATCTATAGCAGATATTTAGGCCTTATATGATGCATTCCTAAATCTTTGGGGGGATAAGAAGGATCTCCTTTACTACCACATTGAGTTTGGGAACTTACAGAGGGAAAATGGTGAGTTGTTGTCTGATTTTAATAAGAGATTTAACAGCATGTACAACAAGATACTAGCTAAAGTGAAACCCATCACTACCTCTGCTAGACTCATCTATGCCAATGCCTTTGATACTGACTTCTGTTTACTGTTGAGGGAGAGGCGATGTGCTTATTTGACTGATATGCAAGATGTATCCCTAGAAGTAGAATCAAACATCATGGCTGCAGAAAAGCTCAAAGGTAATCCTGATAGAAGAAGACAGAGGGGTGAGTCTTCATCATCTTCAGATCCCAAGATTGATAAAATGGCCAAGATGATAGATTCATTAGCCTCTGAAGTTTCCAAATTAAAGGTTGAGCAACACTCTGGGACAGGAAGGGTTCCTAATACCTTTGTTCCTAGATATCCAAATCCATATAGAAGAGCTAATGAGCAGTTGCAGATTCTACAAAGAAACGAAGATGCCAATGAAGACCAAAGGGTGAAGACCCCTTTTCAAAATGCAGTCATAGAAGAAGAGTAGTTTGAGGAAGATGATGAGATCCATTGTATGGAAGAAAAAGTCAGCACCACTTTTTTAACCAAAGCTGCCTACGAGAAGTCATTATTCAATGATTAGATCAGCCAAGAATTGGATGGTGAAGCTGTTCTACAAATTGAAGATCAACACCAATATAATTTGAGGTCGATGATGAATAATGTCAAGGAAATTCCTGTTCATAAAGTTGTTGTCCCTGCAGAACAACAAGCTAATAAGCAGAAGCAACCAGCAGTTGATCCTATCATCCTCAAAGCCCCAACCATAGAGGTAAGAGGCCTTGACAGGTAGCCTTCTTCTGTCAGTTTTCAATCAAAAATTCAGAAGCTAAGAATACCTATGCCTCTAATTGAACCAATGAAGAATGAGTCCTTCAAGAAATCTATCCTTGAGGCTCTTGAGCCTAATGCCATCCAAGCTTCCACTGAATATGTAAATTTGCAAGATGAACAACCAGATGTTATTCTCAGCCCAATGATTGAAAATTATGAAGACAACTCCCCATCATTCTATGTCTCTCTGACTATTCACGAAAAAATCCTTCACAACTACCTTTTGGACACTAGAGCCAGCCATAATCTAATGCCCACGACTGTAATGGATGAGTTGGGTCTTGACATTACCAAGCCTTATCAGTTGGCCTTTATGCAGCTTAAAAAACCATTTTGCCAGATCACAGAGGAAGGAGGCCCACAGATTTGGGACATTCTCTTTGATGGGGCTTGCTCTAAGGAAGTTGTAGGAACATGTGAAGTCCTTGTGTCCCCCACAGAGGAATACATTGATTCATCTTTTATATTAAATTTTCATGTCACAAACGATACAACAGAGCATAAAGCAGACCTTATCATTCAGCAGGTGTACAAAACATTCCAAACAAAAAATCCAAGGTTGAAAGCATACATAGAGTAGGGGAAATATAGCCCATCTCTGCCTGATAATACCAAATGCTGGAAAGTTTTTTAAGTAGATGATCAAAGCAATAGGCTTTTGAAAGTCTTTGATGAATTTGCTGATATGCACGTTGACCAAGTCAATTTTTCAGTTTGGTGACTGTTTTCTCAAAAGGGATGCATCAAAGGAAGGACATGTTTTTGATGGCCCATTCAATGGGCTTTCCTTCGAACTTTATTTCAGTTAAGGCTTTCAAGCCTTGTATTGTAAATATGTTGTTTTCAAGTTTTTATTTCATACTAAATAGACTCCATGCCCAATGCAACACTAGGAGGAAGATTTGATTTTGTTTTTACAGGAAAGGCATTGATCTGTGATCCTTGAAATCTCATAGAGAGGATTTCATCCCCACAAGGAGTCAGTGTTAGCCTTGCTAGCACTAGGCCCAAAATTGGATCCATATATGCTCTTAAAAATTTCCAAATTTGCTTAAAATCATCCCAAGGGATGATTTAAATGCTCTTGAAATCTTTAGCATCTCCTCAAAATCACCCCAAGGTCAAAAACAACGCAAGAGGAGAGCCCTCAGAAGGGCGGAAATACACTAGCGGGAGACAAAAAAAGCTTGAAAATCGCGAAAAACCAAAAGCATAGGCTTAAAACAGTCAAAGCACAATAGTCGTCAGATCTGCTGATCAATGGTCCAAATCTAATCGGCGGGTCACGTCGGCACAAGAAATCGGTGGAAATCGGCCCGGGCCCAAGGGAAACGGTGATTGCGATTGATGATTGCTATCGGAGATAACATGGAGCGCTTACAAACGGCCCGAGGATGGAGCGACTTGCGATTGCGATTTATCGCATCGCCAATATTGCATCGACGCTATACCAAGGGTTGGGGCCTATGCACATACATATTTGCGATGCGATAACCGGACCTGAAAGGGTTTCGGGAAGCAAAGTGGATATATTTTCAAGTTTGCGGAAGGCCCATTTTTAATGTATTTCATATATTTTCATTGTATAATGAAAATACGAAGGAAGAATTGGCTAGTGTGATTGCGATGAGCCCCGGACCCGAAAGGGTCCAGGAAGTGGAATATATGATATTTGAAATCCGCCAGGGCCGTTTTTCATAATTTTTAATGTTTCAACATATTTCCTATATGAAGGAAAAAATCACAAAACAGGGAGGATTTCAGGCGGGCTGTGGGTGGTAAGTGGTTTAGGCCGAGCTCCACCCGATGCCCTACAACCACTGCCACGTGTCCAAGATGAGGAGAGAGAAAAATGCCCGTCCAGTACAAAAGAGGCGCCTGAAATGGATCATCACCGTTGGATCTAGAACTTCCAGATCAATGGTGGAGATGTGTTATCACTGCAAGGGTGGACCGGAGAGGGGAATAAACCATATCTAATGATGTTTTAAGTTCGAAAAGGACAAAGATATGTGGGATTTTCACAAGGTTGTTGTGTTTTTCTACGTTTAACAGAAAAACAATCATTCTAAATATTTATAGGGAAAACAGAGGCCCGATAGTCCTTCCATCGCAGCATAGCTCGCCCTTAATAGAAACAGTCATGGAGAACACACAACTAGCCTGAAATAGAATTGATCAGGGAGCATAGATAGTGCAACACCCAAAACCAACAAAGCAATCATGGAGCATTAACAGACAGTGCAACTCATCCATAACAACACAAGCATCATGGGGCATCTTTGGCACGAGATAGATCCCAGACAACGCATAAACCTACCCAAAATATTTGAATGTGGTTACTCTACTGTCAGAAGCAAAAAACTCTGATCCCATGCTTGCTTAGAGGGCATAAAATCAGTTAACAATGCATATCAGGCAGATTAAGACTCCAAGCCTCTTAGAGCTTAGGAGCATTGTAAACATGCTATAAATAGTTGAAAGTAAGATGTCATAATGGTTCAACTTTTGGAGATTATTCCTCCTATGTTCATTCAAGCTTCTCATCTTCATTCTAGCAATATAAGCTTCTTTTTCCATTATATGTTCAATGTCCATTCTCTTTGATGTTCTATGCTTGCACTTGAATAGTTTGTTCATCTTTTCTTCGTGTCTAAGGCCGGATAACTGTCATCTTATCTCTGCTTTAATATATTAGATTTGCAAGCTTCTTCGCTGCCTGTAGCTAGCCATCCATATGTGGTCATATATTCATCTGCCAATACAGTCAATATTCTCTTTTGTTGCCCATAGCTAGCCATTCATTTATGTTTATGTATGCAATCTGTTGGTACCATTAGTATTCTCCATCTATCCATTGAATGTATATTTTATTTAGCTTTAGTGGTCTAAAGCCTTGTATTGGTGAGAGTGTTCATGCATGCCTTGAGTGGGAATAGAGCTGAAATGGTTATCTAACTTGATCCAAACCATCATTATTCCAATAGTTCAGAGAACAATATTGAAGATTATATGTTACCAGGCATCTCCAAGCTACAACCTAGGAGAGTTTCCTGGAGCAATAACATGACCTTTTTCCCATAAACAAGTTCATAGGGAGTATTTCATGTTGTGTTTCTCCATGTGGTATGGTAGGCCCATAAAGCTTCTGAAAGATATTATGCCCAGTCCCTTCTGTGCAACTGAATTGTCTTGGTGAGGATTGCTTCAATCACTTTGTTGGTAGACTCTACTTGTCCATTTTCTTGTGGATGGTATGGAGTAGACTTCCTATGCTTGATTTTAAATTCTTCCTCTATCTTTTGCACTACTCTGGATGTAAATTGCTTTCCTTGATTTGTTACAATTTCTATTGGGACACCAAAACGAGTAAAAATATCCTCAAAAACAATGAAACTACAACATTTTTAGTAGCAAAATAAAGTTCTTTAGCTTCTACCCATTTAGTAACATAATCAATTCATATAAGAATATATATTTTTTGTTTTGAAGATGGATTAATTGGTCTAGAAAAATCCAAAGCCCATTTTTCAAAAGGTTTGATGAGTACCTGAGGTTGTAGTGGCATTTTGTCTGAGGGAACATGTTTTCCCATTCTTTGACAACTATCACACCTCTTAACATATTCCTTGGCATCCTTAAAAAGGGAAGGCCAATAACATCCTAAGAGAAGGACTTTATAAACAGTTCTTTCGTCAGCAAAATGACCTCCGCATGGTTGAGCATGGCAAGTATTTTTTAGGTTTTAACCCTGTACAGAAATTACTTGCATACGAGTTCCAAAACATAGAAAATAAACAATGCGTGAGCATAACACATAAAACACATATATACAAATATTTTTCCCAAGATCCCAAAACCAGGACTACCAGCTTGATTTTTCACTATTTTCCTTTCAATGTTACAATACATATTTATAGATGTCAAATCATCCAATACCATGGACCAAAAACTATCGCGTCCAAAACCATGGACCGAAAACCATCACGTCCAAAACCAGATGCGAAAATCATGCACAAAACCATAGGTAGGTCCGCCCAACCTAATATAGGGTCCAAAAAACAAAATTTTCTGGGGTGCTACCCCAGACCCCATAGAGGCAGATTACCTGCACCCATCAAACCCCCTGTGACCCCCCCCGCTATGCAATCGGCACAAGGAAGGGGGGGCTCCGCCCCCCCTCTAACCCCCCGATTAACTACGTGGGCTAGTCGTGGAAAGAATATAACTCAACCCAACATTCTCCCACTTGTTGTTTTCTTTCCATAGGGGGGCCACAAGAGAGCTTAGTCATTTATCCAGCCCTGCAATGCCCATTGTTTCTCTACACCAAGAGAACCTCTCAGAGCTCATAGATTTTGTCAATGCATCTGAAGTATTCTTCAAAGTGTCCACCTTTACTAGCAACACCTTTTTGTCTTCTATCATGTTCCTCACAAAGTGATACTAAACATCAATGTGCTTTGTCTTTGAATGATATGCAGGGTTCTTTGCCAAGAAAATTGTACTTTGGTTGCCACAATCTATCCTTATAGCTCCCTATACTAACCCCATACTTGACATAATATCTGCAACCAAAATTCTTCCTTGCTTGCATGAGTGGTTGCCATGTATTCTGCTTCTATAGTTGATAGTGCCACTACAGATTGTTTCTTACTCATCCAACTAACTGCACGTCCAAATAGGTTAAACACATACCCACTTGTAGATCTTCTTTGATCTAGATCTCCAGCCTTGTTTGCATCAACAAAGTCATGAATATCCAACACTCTGTCCAATCCTGTTCTTCCTTGGTAGCACAAACCATAATCACTAGTGCCACGCAAATACCTGAAAACTCACTTCATTGTTGTCCAGTGCTCCTTCCTTGGTTTTGACATTAACCTACTCAATACCCCCACTGCATGTGCAATGTCTGGTCTAGTACAAACCATTGCATACATTAGGCTACTGACTGCACTTGCATATGGAACACGAGACATGTCCTCTTCCGGTTCTTATGTCCTGGAACATTGTTCAATAGATAACTTCACACCTATGGGAATAGTAACCTTTACCGGTTTACTATCCTGCATATTAAACCTCCGCAGTATTATCTCAACATACTTCCTCTGGTTTAACCAAAGCTTCCTCTTTGCCCGATCTCTTTTAATTTCCATGCCCAAAATATAGTTTGCAACAACAAGATCTTTCATGTCGAATTTGGAGGAAAATTGGGTCTACAAATTATGGATAATTTCTTTGTCATTTCCAACGAGCAACACATCATCCACATACAAGACCAAATAAATAACACGGTCACCAATTAATTTAAAATACACACAGTGATCTAATTTTCCTCTGGTGAAGCTAAGTCCCCGTATAATGTATCAAATTTCTGATACCACATCCTTGGTGACTGTTTAAACCCATACAAAGGCTTCTTTAACTTGCATACCAGTTCTTTCTTACGCTTCACCGCAAAGCCTTCAGGTTGCTTCATGTAGATTTCCTCTTCCATATCCCCATGAAGAAATGTTGTATTCACATTCATTTGTTCTACCTCAAAATCAAAAGCAACAACAACATATAAAAGTAATCTAATAGAAGTTACCTTTGCAACAGGAGAAAAAATATCACCAAAATCAATTCTCGGCACCTGGGAATAACGTTTTTCTACCAACCGAGCTTTGTATTTCTCCACCTTTCCTTCTGCATTTGTCGTCTTCTGAAACACCCATTTTCTGCCAATGGGTTTCCTTCTAGCCAACAACTCCACCAGATCCCAAGCCTCATTTTGGTGCAAAGATGCCATTTCATCAACCATGGACTCTTTCCAGAGTTTGCCATCCTTTGAATCTACTGCTTCCTTCACAGTTCTGGGATCATCGTCAATAATAGATAAAGAAATATTTGAATAGAAAGTAGATGGACTATACCTTTCTGGCTTCCTTCTTTCTCGAACTGATCTTCTCACACCCGGAGTTTGTGGCTCTTCATCTTCTGATTCCTCCTCTGTTGTAGAGTCTAATTCTTCCTCCTTAAACCCAAACTCTATCTTCTCAGATTCCTTTGGTTGGACTTCATGTTTAATGAAATTTTTTACCTCCCTAAACACCACATCTCGGCTGTACATAACCTTCCTTGTTAGTGGGTTCCAAAGCTTGTAACCCTTTAAACCATCCTTATATCCAGTAAAGATGCACTTTTTGGATTTACTATCCAACTTGGTTCGTTTCTCCTTTAGAACATGTACATATGCATCACATCCAAATACCCTCAGATGTGAAAGAGAGGGTTTCTTACCAGTCCATACCGCTTGTGGAGTCTTATCCTCCAACGCTGATGAAGGTGATCTGTTGACCAGGTAACATGCTATCTCCACCACCTCTGCCCATAATTCCTGTCCTAACTCCGCACCACTAAGCATGATTTTTGCCATTTCCATCGACGTCTTGTTCATTCTTTCTGCAGCTCCATTTTTCTCAGGTGTATATGGAGTAGTCTTTCGTCGTTCTATACCACACTTCTTACATTTTTTTTCAAATTCCTTACTGCAAAACTCTCCACCATTATCTGTCCTCAACACCTTTATCTTCTTCTCTGTCTGGTTTTCCACCAGAGCCTTAAATTATTTAAACCTATCAAAGACTTCAGATTTCCTCTTAAGGAAATATATCCATGTATTCCTTGAGAAGTCATCTATAAATGATACATAGTAGACAAACTTACCCAGTGATGGAACCTTCACAGGTCCAAACACATCACTATGCACAAGTTCTATTATCTATTTCGCCCTCTTACCACCAAAGGGGAAACTCACCCAATTCTGCTTTCCATATACATAATTTTCACAAAAATCAAAATCCAGAGAGATATTACTCATACCTTCTACCATACCTTTACCACGAAGTATTCAAAGGCCCTTAACTCCAATGTGTCCAGGCCTTTGATGCCACAACATGGTCTTCTCTCCAGAGACCACTAGATTTTCTGCTCCACTTTCAGGAACCATAGAGCTATTGCACCCATCTGTTGGCATTATGACACAGGTTGGCGCTATGGCACTGGTGTGGCACAGGTGTTGTCCTTGATGGCGACTCACTCTGGTGACAGATCTCAGTTTAGGCTCTCAGACTGAAGGAAAAGGTATATACGCGAGTTCACCTAGACGAAGACATGTATACACGTGGGTTAGATGTTCCAAAGGCGCGTATGCGTATACACGCACTTTCACGCAAGGAAAAGCGCGTACATGTGGGAGAACTTATTTTTGGTCCGTGGTATTTAGTCCTTGGTAATTGAACCTATGGTTTTGGACCATGGTATCTCGTCAGAAGTGTTGATCCCAAGTATTGGGTCCATGGTATTGTTTTGTTATGGTTTTGGACCGTGGTATTGTGAAAGGCCTAAGACTATAAAAGAGGAAGGAGATCATTTGGCAAAGTATGATCTGAATTATTGAATATCTGATAAAGTGCTAGATCTGGAATACTGGTGATTGGGTTATGGTGCAGATCTGGATCTGAATGAAGGAGGAACCTGAGCGCAAGGAGAAGGATAAGTTCTATTGATGGGTCATAATCTTAAGGCTTGAATAATAATATCTTTGTATGATTTTGATCCGTTATATGTGGCGCATGCTTGATCTATAAATCTGGTAATCTGGGTTAACTAATGTCTGAATATTTGAAAGAGTGAATTATCCTTTATAGATCTGTACGCAGGTTCAGTGAATCGAAGGCGCGTATACACGCTAGTTTTGTGAGTAAAAACAGCGTATACGCAGGTTGGTCCAAACACAGAAGTGTATGCACGCAAGTTTCTGGTTATTGAAGTAGCGTACGTCTCTTGAATTGTGTTCTAGATGCTTCTGTTTATTGCTGCAGTGTTCTGGTTTTAGAATTTGGTGTGTCGTTACTGTTACTGTGTTCTTGGTACAACTGTCAGATAAGTGTCTATTTGATTCAGTTTTAATTAGTGAAAAGGAGATTGGTTGATGCATAAATTCTTGATGTTTGATTGATGTTCATGGATATAGTATGAAAATTTATGAAACGTGGTCCCTGGAAGAAAGAGAAGGTTGTAGCCTTTTGTAGGCAAACACCTACGTACTAGTATCTTGGCTAGTGCAAGAGCTAAGGGGGTTGTAGCTCCCTTCCAGGAGAAGCTGGAGAACGAGAGAGGGTTGTAGCTCTCTGCAGGTTGCAGCCTGCGTACTGGTAAACGACTGCACCAGTACAGAATCATTGTAAAAAGAAGTTTCTAATTGAAAAAGATAGAGACATATTGCAGCAAGTGGTTTTCACCCACATTGGGTTTCCACCTTATATCTTGTGTTCTTGTGTGTGACTTTCTGCAATTTTTTGTTCCTGGTTATTGTTTCTATGGTTCTGACACACAAATTTAAAATCAACATCTGAATATTAATTAAATTACAAGTCTGTAAGTTATACTCAGGTTTCCTTTACTGAAGTTGCGTATATACGTTGGTTTGTCTAACTAAAGTAGGGTATACAAATCTGTGAAAGAATTGAAAAAATTGTCTTGATAATACTGATTCACCCCCCCTCTCAGTATTATTTCCAACACCATCAACAACAGTGCTACCTTGCAACTTCTACAGAGTTCCAATCTGAACTCCCCGCATCAATACCAGTGCTCCCTGAACCATCTTGCAGGTATCCTTCTTGAGCACTGTTTTTACACCTGTATCATCTAGCTTGCTTACAGAAATCAGATTTCTGCCAAATGTAGGAATATGCAGAGCACCCAGAAGTGCCCTAATCCTTCACCTTGCAACTTCAACTTTACTTTTCCACGACCAATGATTCTAGCCTTCCTACCATCCCCTAAGAAGACATCACCACCATCGTATTTTTCATACTTGCAGAACCACTCTCTATGGGGAGTGAAGTAAAAAGATGGACCTGAGTCAATCAACCATGCCTCATTATCTACATGTGTACTTGAAGAAGCCAAGTACACATCCCCACCTTCATGTGAGGTGGTTTTTGCCTCTGCAGAATGAGCATCATCAGATCCCTTTCCTTTATCAGGAGCTTTAGATTTACGGTCCCTTTTGTAGTGCCCTTCCTTTCCGCATTTCTAGCACACCTCCTTTACAATTTTTCCTGGAGATTTAGATCTCCCTCTAGATTTAGATCTCCCACTCGATGACTTATTTTTGTTTCTGTTCTGGGACCGTCCTCGTACAAACAAGGCATCACCATTTTGGCTCTCTATATTTTTCCATCTCATGTCCTCCGTCAGCAAGGATGAGACTATTTCATGAAATTGCAAGGCAGTTGTATTGCTACCTATTGCAATAACCAGACAATCCCATGAATCTGGTAGAGAACACAACAAATTGATGCACTTATCTTCATCTGAAATTTTAATATCAACAGATGATAACTGACTTACCACAGTATTAAATATGTTCATATGCTTTGTCATTGAGTCTCCATATTTCATCCTTGGGTTATACAAATTTTTCCGTAGGAACAATTTATTCACCAGATTCTTAGATTGGTACAAAGTCCCTAACTTGTCCCACAAAGCCTTCATTGTAGCTTCCCCTGATACATTCAACAATATTGAATCTGAGACATACAATCATATTGTGCTCTTTGCCTTCTGATCCAACTTCTTCCATTCTTGATCGGACACTCTCGTTGGTTTAGTACAGGGATCTACCGCGATCCACTGATCTTTATCCACCAACAGATCCTCCATCTTGAGTTTCCACAGCTCAAAACTCTGACCATTAAATTTCTCGATCTCTATCTTTCCATTGCTTGCCATCTTCTTTCACCACCAGAATCGATTTTGCAGATCACTCACCGAACAAGGTCTACCACAGGCCCGAGTGAAACCCCTCAGCAACAAAGGCGTCCCCTTGAAGCCAAAAGAAATTTGATACCAAATCTAGGTTTTAACCCTGTACAGAAATTACCTTCATACGAATTCTAAAACACAGAAAATAAATAATGCGAGAGCATAACACATAAAACACATATACACAAAGATTTTCCCCTGGATCCCAAAACTGGGACTACCAGCTTGATTTTTCATCATTTTCCTTTCAATGTTACAATACATATTTATACATACCGAAGCATCCAATACCATGGACCAAAAACCATCGCGTCCAAAACCATGTGTGAAAATCATGCACAAAACCATAGGTAGGTCCGCCAAACCTAACATAGGGTCAAAAAAACAAAATTTTCCGGGGCGCTACCCCTGAACCCATAGAGGGGGGTTACCTGCACCCCTCAAACCCCTTGTGACCCCCCTCGCTACACAATCGACGCAACGAAGGGGGGGCTCCACCCCCCCTCTAACCCCCCGGTTAACTATGTGGGCTAGTCATGGAAAGAATATAACACAACCCAACATATTTCAAGTATTTCATCTTCTCTTACACACCTTCTGATGATGAGATCTGGTTCTTTTTTGTATAATTCTTCATTTATCCATGAATAATATGCACTTGTTTGGATTATTCTTCTCTCTTCTCTATGAAACCAATAGGAGGGTAATTTTCCTGAAACTAGATAATTGGAAATATCTACAAACCAAGGTGATTTAGTAGATACTCCAAAACGATATTCATTAGGAAACTTATCCTCTATGGGTATATCATTGTTATCATTTTGAATTCTAGATAAAAATCAGCAATTGTGTTTTGTTTTCCAGGTCGGTCCAGAATGGTGATATTAAATTCTTGCAACAGTAATAACCATCTTGTTACTCTACCATTAGTAATTGGTTTATTCATTAAATATCTAATGGCAGAATGGTCTGTATGAACGAAATTTTCATAGCCAGTAATGTAATGTCTAAATTTATTAATGGCATGAATGACAGCTAAAAACTCCTTCTCAGTTACAATATAATTTAGCTCTGCAGGAGTTAAATTTTTACTGGTATAATAAATGGCATAAGGAGTGAGGTATTTTTATCCTAACACAACTCCTAAAGTTGTATCTGAAGCATCAACTCATATATGAAAAGGAAATTTCCAATTAGGTCCTTTTAAGATGAGTGCTTCAGATATTTTCTTTTTCAAAATTTCAAAAGCCTTTTGACAATGAAAGTTCCAACTAAATTGATAGTCTTTGGTGAGTAATTTGAAGAGTGGAGATGCAATCTTTGTGAAGTTTTCTATGAATCTTCTATAATATCCAGTAAAACAAAAAAAACTCCTAACATCTCGTTGACAACTTGGGATTGATAATTTGGAAATAACTTCTATGTTAGATGAGTCTACCTTAATTCAATTTCCTAAAATATGGTGACCTAAAACAATTCCTTCATTAAAAATCATAAAACATTTTTCATGACTTAATGAAAGATTTGCTTCTTTTCATCTTATGAGAATTTTTTCTAAATTTTCAAGTGCTTTTTCAAAAGAATTTCCACAGGTTGTAAAATCATCCATATACACTTCCACACAATCATGAATAAGGTTAGAGAAAACTCCTAGTACTGCTCTTTGGAATGTTGTTGGAGCATTGCATAATCCAAAAGGAAGTACTTGATAAGCATAATTCCCCCATGGAGAGGTGAATGTAGTTTTGTCGTGATCTTCAAGTGCTACCTAAATCTGATTATACCCACTAAAACCATCCAAAAAGAGAAACATTTCTTCCCTGCTAATGTATCTAAAACTTGATCTATGAAAGGAAGTGGAAAATGATCTTTCAAAGTTGCTTTATTCAATTCCCTGTAATCAATGCATACACTTCATTTTCCATTTTTTTAGGAGCAATTACTAGGGGTGAACCCATTGACTGTCTGATATTGGATAGATGAAATTTACATTTAACAGTTTATGCAATTCTTCTTTAACAATTTCTTTTAAGTTTGGATTCATTCTTCTTTGTGTTAGGATATTCCGACACATAAGAAATAGTTAAGTACAACTTGGTCTACTATAGAGTTAGGTATAGTGTTAGGTAAAGTGTGTTTTTTTACTATGTACATTTTGTAACTTATAATCCGACGGTCACGATATGTAGTGATCCGGTGGTTCATTCTCTCCTCGGTATTACCGACACTTGATCTGTGGCTTAACACCCGATTTGTCCATGATCTCTATTTAAAGAGCATAGAGGGTCATTTGTAGGTTAACCGTTCATGAGAGAAGCTTATGTAAAGTTTCATTCTTTTATTAATAAATTGCCTGAAGTGGCCGCGTTGGCTCAGGCCGTGGACTGTTTCCCTCTTTGAGGGTTTTAACCACGTCAAAAGTACTGGTGTATTGATCTCTGATCTGTTTGTGAGTGGTGTCCTTTGGTGTTCTGTCTGACGAACTTACCCTGTAAATTCCTACATGGTATCAGAGCTATTTGAGGGCCGCGTCCGTTGGTGATCCAAATCTGAAGCCGGTAGAACTGCATCCGACTACCATTTCCTAGATCTACTATTTCTGATTGCTTTCAGGCCCAGAGGACTACTCTTTTGTGTTGGGAGCATCTGTTCCAGTGAGGAACCCCTTTCGTTTTGACGCGAAAAGGTTTCCGGTAGCCCTAACTGCGTCATTTTTAAGATCTGGAGGTATACAATGTTTATTTGCAGTTTACAGTTATTTTCTCTCTGTTTATTTCAGTTTTCAGTTTATTTAGATTTTTTTTATTACTGGATTTATACCTTTCATTTTTGCATATGCTCTTTGCCCTGCGACTCTGTGCGATCTGGGCAAATTAGAAACAGAAAGGAAGGATTTTTCTCATGCGTATGCTCTTTTCCGCTGCGCCTTAGTGTGATCTCGGAAAATCAGAAACATTGAGGAAAATATTTAGTTTCTGGCTAAAGGTAACTTCGAGCCGCAAGGCTCATTTTTTTTTGTATGTCCGTGTTGGGTTTTGTGTTTTTTGTTTTGTAGGGAAAAAGAGCTTTCTCAAAGCAAGCACGCAACCCAAAGCATCAACCCCTCTCTCTCTCTCTCTCAAAATTTTTGTATAGCTCACTTGGTGCAAAGCTAATTTATGAGAGTAGAGGTCTTGGGTTCAAGTCTCCATTTTGTGGGGGCGGATTTTTCATTTCCGCACATTCCCGCACTTCGTCGGCGACTTCATCAAATTTTCTTCAAAAAGCCATAACTTCTTCATCCGGAAGTCGTTTTCAGAACCATTTTTTTTTTAAACAGCCTAATTTTTCGAGATCTTTCCATTGAAACACTTAGTTTCAGCATCTATAGCTTCAATTTTTTTTAAAATGGAAAGTCCATGCCAAGTTATTCTTGACAGCACCAACTACTTCCAATGGTGGTCCTACATTGTGGATTTACTTAGAAGTAAAGGTCTTTACAGAATAGCCACAGGCCAAGAGCCCAAACCGAAAGATGAAGACAAGGCAGCTGAATGGGAAAATAGGCAAGACCAAGCACGTGGGTTGATAGGGATGTCTATTTCTCCAGATCTTAGATTCCATATTGCAGAACTTGATACTCCTGATGAAGCAATGAAACATATTACTAAAGTCTTTGGAATTAAAAATGAACTTAAAGCCCATCAACTTGAAAATGAATTGCTTACATTGGACCCCAATAATTTTTCTTGCATTGAAGATTTTTTGTTCAAGTTCAAGACCCTTAGACTTCTCTTGGAAGGTGTTAAGGTTAAGAAAGAAGATAGTAGCCTTATCTACTCCATTCTTACTAAGTTGGGACCAGCCTATTCTGTGTTTGTTTCCACCTTCCATTCTACAAGAGAAGCCTTCATTTCTCAAGGACAAACCTACAAGTCCCCTTCCTTTTATTCCTTTTGTAATTATTTAATAAGAGAACAAGAAAAACTCTTACACCTTAGTCTTCTTCATCTTGGAAACTCTTCTAAAAAAGTGTTAGCCACCCAACAGCAACAAAATTCAAAGAATCCTAAGAAGTCGTATCATAAAAGGAATGGTCCTAAACCAAACAAGGGTCCGAAGCAATTTCAGCCTCAAAATGAAAAATCATTTCAACAAAATGATAAGACAAATAAAAATAAAAGGGAAGAAAACTGATAGACATTGCAACTTTTGTAATCGAGATGGCCACTTAGAATCCAAATGCTTTAAGAAGATGGAAGCCTTGGAAGCAGCAATGAAGAAGCATAATATCCATTTGGAGCACTCTTCAACTTCAACTTCATCTTCAGGAATGGCACTTTTTGCATGTGGTTGTCAAGCATCTCGGTCTGGCTATGCACTAAATGTATCTTCTTCTTCTCATTCTCATGAGTGGCTCATTGATTCTGGAGCTTCTTATCACATGGCCAAAAACAAAGCCATGTTTTCTTCTTTAAATGATTGTAACACCAAAAATATATATGTTGGTGATGATAGATCTCTTAGTGTTGTAGGGACTCGAACTGTTCATCTAGACAATGGTCAGTTTAATGATGTATTATGTGTTCCAACCTTATCCTGCAACCTTCTATCTGTATATCAGATAACTCATTCAGGTGAAGGTAAAATCATTGAATTTTCACCTCATGATGTTGTAATTAAGGACCTAAGAGATCCTAGATAGATTTTAGCTACTGGCATTGCTGATGATTCTACAAGGTTGTATAAGTTTCACAACTTTGGGTCATCAAATCTTCCCTCGGTATTTGTTGCTCATAATGATGAAGTGAGCAAACTTTGGCATGAGCGATTTGGTCACTTAAACTATCGCTATCTTCAGAATCTATGTAAAGAAAATATGCTGAAAGGTATTCCAATGGTATCTTGCAGAGATGGTGTTTGTTCCGGATGTGTACTCGGAAATTGGGACAATTTTGAAAAATGTGCCTCTTGGCACGCCTCAGACCCTTTACAGCTCGTGCATAGTGATTTATGTGGTCCACTTCTAGTTGCTTCATTCTCTGGCTACAAGTATTTCTTAACTTTCATTGATGATTTCTCCAGACGCACTTGGGTATACTTCTTAAAACTCAATAGTGAAGTATTTAACATGTTCTTGGCCTTTAAGGCCTTTGTTGAAAAACAATCTGGACATCAAATTCTTAAGCTAAGATATGATAATGGCAGAGAATATGTTAAAAAAACATTCATCAACTTTTGCACTGAGAATGGAATTCAAATGCAACATACTGTTCCATATACTCCACAACAAAATGGTGTAGCTGAAAGGAAGAATCACACCTTAAAGGAAATGGCTAATTGTATGCTTCAATCTAAAGGACTTAGTCTTAATTATTGGGAAGAAGCAATTAACTGTGCAAATTACATAATAAATTGCACTCATACTAAGGTTTTAAAGAATATCACTCCAGAAGAAGCATGGAGCTCAATTAAACCTGATGTAAGTCACTTTCGTGTTTTTGGAAGTGAAGCATGGGCCCATATTCCAGATGAGAAACATAAAGCTTTAGAACCTAAGAGTGAAAAATGTATTTTTGTTGGATATTTTGAAGATGTCAAAGGATATAGACTTATTCCACTTAAATCCAAAAATGTTATCATTAGAAGAGATGTAAAGTTTGCTGAAAATATATCGGCCTACGAGCCTAGTTCGGCGGATGTGCCACCTCTCCCTATCTCTTCTAGTTTTGAAAATATTTCTTCTTCAGATGATGAAACCGAGGATGAAAATCCTCCCCCACCTTCTTAGGATCCTCCTTCAGCTCATCAGCTTCAAAAATGGGTCCATGCTACTCGGGATGCAGCAGGTGATCTTTCCGGTGATCCTATAGATCAGCGAAGTACACGTTCTCAGTTCGAGAGAGCCTCTTGTTTACTGGCTCAAGCTTCAGTGAATTATGATCCTGACACCTTTGCAAAAGCTTCAGGCCATCCAGATTGGGAAGCAGCTATGAATGAAGAATATCATTCATTATTGGCAAATGATACATGGGATCTTGTTCCTCTACCAAAGGGACGAAAACTTGTTAGATGCAAATGGGTTTACAGAACCAAGCATGGACCAGATGGGAAAGTTGATAAACATAAAGCTCGTCTTGTTGCTAAGGGTTTTTCACAAGTTGAAGGCATTGACTACACTGAAACCTTCTCCCCTGTTGCCAAAATGAACTCTATCCACCTTGTTCTTTCCCTTGCTGCCTCTTTCAAATGGGAAGTCCATCAGATGGATGATAAATCTGCCTTCTTTAAGAAATCCCTTTATGGTCTCAAGCAAGCTCCTCGAGCTTGGTATGCCAAAATGGATAACTTTCTTTTAGAAAATGGCTTTTCTAGGTGTCATTCTGACAATACTGTCTACACCAAGAAAGTGGGCAAGTTTCTTATCATTCTTGTTCTTTATGTTGATGATCTTATTCTGACTGGTAGTGATCCCAACCTTATAAACCATGTGAAGACTAGCCTTAAAAGGAAGTTTGAAATGACAGACTTAGGACACTTACATTATTTTCTTGGTCTTCAAGTCTCGCAATCCAAGGAAGGTATTTCCCTTTCCCAATCCAAGTATGCCTGTGATATTCTACGCCATTTTCACATGGAAGACTGTAAGACAACCCCTTCTCCCTTTTAGTCTGGAGTCAAACTTTCAGTCACTTGTACTTCTCCTGAAGTTGATGCTACCTTATACCGTCAACTTGTAGGAAAACTTTTGTATCTAACCCATACACGTCCTGACCTTTCCTTTGATGTTGGACTTGTTGCTCGGTTTATGAAAAACCCACGTGAAAGTCATTGGAAAGTAGCTAAAAGAATACTTCGTTATGTTCGATGTACATTTCAGTTTGGGATTCATTACAGTGCCGAAGCATCTCCTCTATTGGTTGGTTTCATTGATTCCAATTGCGCTGGTGACCCTGATGATCGGAAGTCTACTACAGGTTATGTGTTCACTCTTGGTTCAAGACCTATTACATGGGCTTGCAAGAAACAAGGTGCCATTTCTCTTTCTTTAGCAGAAGCAGAGTATCGTGGTGCCGTAGAAGCTAGTAAGGAAGCCTTGTGGCTTCGTCAGATCCTGTCAGAGTTTGGCTTTCAGCAGCAGCATCCGACTACACTTTGGTGTGATAATCAAAGTGCCATTCAACTATGCAAAGATCCAGTCCAACATCAGCGCAACAAACACATTGAACTGCACATGCACTTCATTAGAAAGCTCATTCATGACCATGTTCTTGAAGTGCAATATTGTTCAACAGATGATCAAGTTGCAGACATCTTTACAAAGGCTCTCACAGAGGCGAAGTTCACTAAACTTCGATTTATGGTTGGAGTTCAGGAAGTTGTCACTAAGGGGGGATAGGCTCTAGTGCCTCCTTCCTTCTCCTATTGTGTCATATTTGTAAATCCTTCAATCCTATCCCAAGTTGTTCTTAAGGGGGGATGTTAGGATATTTCGACACATAGGAAATAGTTAAGTACAACTTGGTCTAGTATAGAGTTAGCTATAGAGTTAGTTAAAGTGTGTTTCTTTACTATGTACATTTTGTAACTTACAATCCGACGGTCACGATATGTAGTGATCCGACAGTTCATTCTCTCCTCGGTATTACCGACACTTCATCCGTGGCTTAACACCCGATTGGTCCATTTAAAGAGCATGGAGGGTCATTTGTAGGTTAACCATTCATGAGAGAAGCTTATGTAAATTTTCATTCTTTTATTAATAAATTGCCTGAAGTGGCCGCGTTGGCTCAGGCCGTGGACTATTTCCCTCTTTGAGGGTTTTAAACACGTCAAAAGTACTGGTGTATTGATCTATGATCTGTTTGTGAGCGGTGTCCTTTGGTGTTCTGTCTGAGGAACTCACCCTGTAAATTCCTACACTTTGTGGTTGTTGAACTAGTCTAACATTTTATTCAATATAGATATGACGCATGCAAGTTTTAGGATAAATTCCTTTCATATCAATGTATTCTTATGGATATGAAAAAGAGTGTTTTTGTAATATTTATACCCGTTTATTTTTCTGTAACTCTTCTAGGTTTTCATTGATGTTCAAGGTTTTTCCTAGAAAATTTTCTATTGAAGAATTTCCAAATTTTTCCATAGAATGTAAAGACACTTGTCTAGATGATAGATATTCAATATTACATTGTTCTTGAAAATTTTGACTATCGTCACAATATAAAGAGGGTTCATGATTTTCTATTGAATATAAAATTTGATTCTCGTCATTTATTTGTGCAATAGTGAAAACTGGTTGTATATCATTATCTTCATCCATCCATTCTTCATTTTCTTCTTCTATCATTGTTTTTGCAGGTGGGTACAATGTAAATTTCTTTGTCAAGCTTCCATCCGAGATACACATGTCTCTTGATCTACAACTGATAAAGGCATCGACTATTGCTAACCATGGCCTTCCTACAATTAATGGATGTCCTCCTAAATTATCCTTGGGAGTTAGAATCATGAAATCAATAGGATATTCCCAAGAATCTAAGGATACATATATATCTTCTAACACAACATCGGGTTTAATTACAGACTTGTCTGCTAATTGTAACATTGTTGGTGTGTATTGAAGATTATTTAACTTCAATTTATCCATAGTTTGTTTTCTCATTATGTTTATGGCTTCTCCTAGATCAATCATAATTTTTGGTATTTCAGTTCCATTGATATGTGCTTTTACAATGGGGCTTCCTAGATGTAAATATTTATGAATTGTTGTCTTCCCCATCATAATATCTGCAATTTTCCTGACTAATTGAATTATTTTTATTTCTTTTATTTTTCTTCCTCATCCTTTAGTACTCAATTCCTTAACTGATTTTGCAAAAATTGGTATTTCTTTTATTGCTTGTAATAAAGGAATTTTTATACAAACATTTTTCAATTCATCTAACATATCATAATCAGGCAATATGATTTGTTTTTCTACTCCTTTATTGATTTTCAACCTTTCAGGAAAAGGTGGTCTTGAGATAGATACTGAAGGTTGTTCTATAATAGGAGTATTATTAAAATGTGTGGGACTTTTTTCTGTTTCAATATTTTCTTTCCGAGGAAGGGAAATTTCTTCTTCAGAGTTATTATTATCTTTTTGAAAATTATTTTCTGTTTCTTGAATAAAAACATATGGTTTCTTCCTTTCTAATACTCTACTAGACCTTAATTGAACATTATTCAGATCTGATGGAGTTATCATATAAGCTTGAGGATTTTGTCCTTCTAAGTTGTAAATAGGTTGTGAAGTTTTATTATTTGGATTTGGAAGTGGTTGAACAGTTAATTGACTTGGTCTTTCTGAAAATGGCAAAGAAAGTTGTTGATTTGAATTTGAGTTTGAGCTTGAGGTAATTGGTTGGTTTGAGGGAAGTATTGTGGTGGAAAATTTGTATAAGGTGGCGATATTGTTGATATTGAGAATATATTCCATAAGGATTTTTCCGTCCTTGATTCCAAGATTGTGGTGGTTGAGCCCAAAGCTGCCATGGCATAGATGGATTCCAATTGTTTTGTGAAGATTATGCAAATTGTTGAGGATTAAAACCTTGAGTTTGATTTGTTTGAGGATTTTTACATGGTCTTTTGGCAATAAAGTAAAGGGGCTATACATGATTTTACATTCCTTCTTCACTAAACACGGCCTTAAGACCTGGTATAGAGGGACATTCTTTTATATCATGATTTTCTGCACATATAACACAGGTTTCTATGCTTTTTAAATCTAAAGGACAGTCTCTTAGAGCATGTTTATTTCTACACCTAGGAAAAAGGATGGATAATGCAACATTTTTAGCTTTCTGCTTGTTTTGTATTTTAAGGGTATCAATTTTCTCATTGAGACTCCCTAAAATATATGTTTTAAAGTTATCAAGCAAACTACCTATTTCTTCCCTACTTACTATCCTGACTGCAGATTTATTTACTCTTGATAAAAGAGGATCACTTGAACTTTTTCTTGTTCTTGCTTTACCTCTTGAAATATGTACACGTAGATCACAGATATCTCCAAAGGGTATCTGAGAAATATATCCTTTTCCCATTAGATTGAGAAGATAAATCCACTCATATTTAATGGATTTGAGTATGAGAGCTTTCAAAGTTTTCTCATCCAGATTATTCATTTTTTCCCTTTTGATATTATAAAAAAACCTCTCCACAATGTCTTCAATATTCTCATCTTCTTTTTGTACCATTTTGAAGACTACATATTTGATATTATGAGGCATACAATAATCCTTATATTTATGTAAGAATGCTTCTTTCATTTGTGCCCATGTCCTTGTAGAATTTGTTTCTAAACTCATAAACCATTTTAATGCTGCATCCTTTAATGTGGCAAGGAACAATTTTAGTTTTTGAGTATCATGTAGATAATCATATAATCTACACAATACTTCAAATTCAAAGAGAAATGTCTTTGGGTATTCAGTTCTTATTCCATGAAAACTGGGGAGAATAGAGGGTGATATGTTCTTCATTGTTAATGTTGTATCCTCATCAAGGATAGGGAATCCAAAAGGTTCTGGATCTTCTCCTCCTCTACCTATACCACCCCCTCTTCCACCTCCTTTGTTTTCTCCTCCTCCTCCTCCTCCAATCCTATGTTGTTCACCTTTGACATTTTTTACTTCTCCTTCTCTTTCCTTAGCCATGATGGATTCCTCAGAAGAGATATCTGGTTCTACAACATGATTATCTAGTTTTTCTTCTATTTCTTCTGGTTCCTCTATCAATGGTTTGAAGTAAGTTTCTTCCTCTTCTTCTTTATAAGGAACTTTCAACTCTTGAGCTAGAAGTTGTTCTCCAGTTGAAGATATAAAAATTATTCCAGTTGTTGGAGATGTAGGATATTCTTCTATCACGACCTCTGTTGATGAATTTGGTGAACCTTTAGATTGGATTTCAGATTTTAAGACTTCAGGAAGTCTATATTGGCCTGCTATGGATGGAATTTGACTTTGTGTGGGTGGTCTGGCACTACGAGGTCGTGGTGGAGTGAGTGATGATGTAGGAATTGAGCTTCTTCCTCGAACTACAAACCTACCTCTATAGTCTCTTTCCCTATACATGTCATGTTTTTATTTGATTTTTTTAAGGCTTCTATTCACACTTCCCCGGGAATGACGCCATAATTTTTGGTCAATTTAATGTTCTTAAATTTCAAGCATAAATTATCGAATGGAGTTGGTAAAATTAAGCAGTGCAGGTGCACTATATATGCTATAAGCCTATTCTTTCATTTAGTAAGATGATGGTTATGTTTGTTTTGAGATTTTTGTTGTTACAAAGATTTTCATTAGAGTTATATTTCTACAAATTAATACTTGAAAGTTAAGCTACTGTTAAAACAAATGAAAGTTAAACTACTGCTAGATTAATTTATCAAATCATGTCTAATTGAGTATCATTCTAAAATGTGTTATGTTATTTTATCCTAAAATAATGAATCTATATAAACACTTTGCTGTTATGAAAACAAAGTATTGAAATTCAAAAGCTTATCTACGAAATATATACAATTCTAATTTTAAAGAGCATGAAAGAAAATTTTAATTATAAATTGCAGAGTGATATAAATTCTAGTTCCAAAAGGCATGAAGAGGCTATCTATAATGCAGTGAAAAAGCGTTGAAGAAATAAACTATTTGAAAGATTGTAAACGTAAATCAAATGTGAAATGGTAAACGAGATGACTGAGTTATATGAACTAATGAAAACAGTGAAGTAATTAAACAAGAATGCATTGATAACATAAAGAAATTGAATGTAAACAATCGTAAAGGAATGAAATGAAAATAAACTAAAAACCTTGACTGTCTGCAGGGGCCCTCTGCATCTAGTATGTATGATTCACAATTACATACGCATCGAATAAGAAAGGTAACTTCAAATTAACACAAGAACGAAGGTCTGGTCCACAATTTATTCAACGATTAACTTAATACTTCCTCTCTCCGATATCGTTTATAGAGGATACATATTTATATAAAATGCATGCTCAATTAGTTGAGACTTATACGCCTACAGGTCTAATGTTCAATCCTAGTTCAAATATGAAACTAGACAGGAAAAGTGTGATTTCATCAATTTGCTATTTGCAAAGAGAATCAAGAAAACATATTGTGCTTGGCCTCTTATTGCTACATGTTGACCTGTATCCTTTACCGTGCCACTGTGTGATTCCTTTGGTGAATTGGCTTGAAAAAATAGGAGGAGATCTATGAGGAGATTAATCCTCAACTACCCATATACTTAGTTACTTCATTAGCACACCAGAACCCCACAAACCATGGAGGTAGCTACATATTTATAAAATGGATGCAGAATCATGTTAATTCTGTAGCTAATGCACTCTTTAATATAACAATAAGGAAAATTAACACATATGAAAAATAAGACATGTAAGAGTTTTTACCTTATCAAAATCTATGATTTACTGCCTTTATTGAGTTGATAGTAATGATGAAAAAGAGGAAAATGGTGGAAAAAGGGTGCCAAAACAAAGCAATTATGGAACTCTACAATCCTCTTCTTGGTGAACCATTGATGGTGTATGGTTATGGGTGTGCTATGGTCGGTAAGTCCAACCACTTCATGACCTCTACTGAAATAAGGTTCTTTTGGATCCCGTTGCCCACAATGAACTATAGTGGGGAACCCTTTACCCACATCTGGGATTGGAAGAGGCGCTCCTCCTCCTCTGGATCCTCGGGTTCCTCCTTCTAGATATTCGTGGTGGAAATGGTGGAGTTGGGCTCCACATCGATAATCTTCTTCCCTTTGTCATTCCCCTTGTCAGGTTTTGACTCAGAGTCGGAACATGCATCTGATTCAAAAACCTTCAACTCATCCACTAGTGACTGCTTGGCCCGACACTCACTTGTATTGTTAGTGGATCTCTTATGGAACCCACACCACTTTCCCATGTCCTTCTTTGGCTTCACGGAGTTGTTCTTTGCTTGCATATTTGGCGGGTTTTCCTAGGCCACCCTCCCTTGGCTTTGTCCTATGTTCTGCGGTTTGGAGGCACCTTTCCCTTGCTTCAGATTTGCAGATCCAATGTCTCACTTTTTCTGTTTAAGCTTCTTCTCAACCTTGACATCGTATCAGCACACCATGTCGAGCGAGGAGATGTCCAATAACTCCATCTCATCCTGGATGTACCTATGTAGATAGTCGCAGTACTTTAGTACCAAATGTTTATCAGAATCCTTGATACCCAACTTTGTGCGAAGGGTATGAAAAACATTGGTAAACTTCGACACGTCTTGGTCCCTTCCCTGCCACAATGTGGTCCGCTTTATGTATTTATATTCATAACTCCCAGCAGGGTAGTACTTCTCCTTAATGACATCCCGAAATGAATTCCAAGTGGGTGCAGCTAAAACCAGTGAGGGTGTACTTTCATCCTTCTACTCACAGTAGGTTTCCCACCAGTCCTTAACATGGGGGGTAGCTTTGAGAAGAGAAAAAGTAATCTTTTCAGATCTACCAAGATTACACTATTTTGTCAGACTTTATTCTCTAACTATAAACATAAAATTTAAAACATGAAATAGCCAAGTTTAAACATTTTGACTATCCTGGATTGTGGCATGAGTAACAAGTTGCACACAATCATTTATTATGCATAAAAGCGAATAGTAGTGGCATTTTGACTTGCTCACTTTCATGGTCTCTTTTTGTCTTTTGGGGTTCATATATTCTCATTTTTTTTTACCTTTTCTTATTCTTTTTGACCTTTTTTTATTCTTTTAGGACATGCCCTCTATACATTTTTTAATTTTTTTAATAATATGGAAAATATTTGCAGAAATCAAAGGTATGTACAATATTACAAGGCTTAACCTTAGTTATTCAAAATTATGACTCCTATTGGTATACGAACCTAACACCTTCCATTTTTTCTTTTAAAACATTATTCAAATATTCCATGTTGGCTTTCAATTTTTCTTCTATACCATCCATATTAGCTTCCATTTAATTTTTGTTTACACTTTGTGAGAGGGAAATTTGTTGCACTTGGTCTCGTAATTTTGATATATCACGTTACATTTCTTCTTCTTCTTCATGTGCCATAGTAGAGCTTTCTAGTTTCTTACTAGGTGTTTCCATTTTCTTACTTCGAGCCATTTTGGAATCAAATAATCATATTTGTGCTTCACTATTCCCCTTGAATTGCTTCAAGTTGATTTTTCAAACAAGACTTATGAAAAATTAAAAAGAAAATACACACCTTTTTCTTGGTTTTTAGGATATAGATATTGCAGCTATTGTATCTCTATAATTGTGAATCTCCATGATTTTAAATTCCTTCCTGTAGTAGCCCTTTGAGTCTTCTTTCCAAACCAACAAGCCATACCAGTATTGGATTATTCAAGAAAGAGTTATGCCTAATCTCCCACGATGACCTAATTATTGATTAGTTCAGTAGATAGATCTTGTACGGAGTGCCACATGTCATTCTTTTGACCTTCTGCCATGAAAATGATAACCAAAAAACTACATTCCATATTATTTCTTTCACTTTTTACGAAATTAAAATCTGATGCTCAAAGAGAAAATTATGGCAATTTTCCCTAGCTCACATGTTTGAGATGGAATTATGGAGCTTGCAAAGACCTTAACTTCCTCGAATTATATCTATGAAAATTTAGTGAGAAAAGATCTAAAATTTGTACACCAAGTTCATTGAGATTTCTGCTCCACGTGATTGCAATTTCAGATTTTGAAGCTTCGTAGAAAAACGTTATAGTGAAAATGACACAATGACCTGTTTGAAGTAGCGAAACCCTAGAATCCAAAGCTCTGAAACCAAATGTTATGAAACCAACTCACAAATAGATAGATTAATGACTTAAAAATTATCCTCTTTGAGGGTGAAACCTCCTTTACATTACATAAATGAACAATTCTTGGATGTTCAAATGAAAAAACCTCCTTTCTATATATAGGAGTCTAAGGGATCACAATATAATCAGAGACTACATCACAATAATAATGTAGGGGTACACCAATAACAACAGTGGGATTTTATGGGGCACAATAATAACAATATGGGGAGTACATGGACACATCAATAACAATAAGGGGGCTACACTAACAATAAAATAAGGGGATACACTAGTATTATAGGGACCTAACATGGTTCCTGGTGTATATCCTCTTCTTTTGATGCTTCTTGTTCCTTTTCTTCCTCCTCTTCACAATCTATGTAAAACAATTTCTTCTTAGCACACTTATGACCATTACTGTATTTTCTATCACAACTGTAACAAATCCCTTTTGCTATTTTTCTTCCAATTTTCGTGCTGTTAGCCTTGTAGGTTGTGGAAGGCTAGTAGCAACAACACTTTCATCTTTATAGTTGTGATTGAACTAGACTTCCTTGTTGCCATAATTTTGCTTTCAAATTTTCTTGCAACCTTGAATGTCTTCTCCAATGAATCAACTTCCCAAAGGAGAACCTCATGTTGGATGTTATCCTTTATAGTCCCTATGAAGACATCAATCCTATGATCCTTTGGAATATAATTTACCTTTATATTCAATCTTTGGAAGTCTTCAATGTGCTCTAGCATTGAACGCTTTTGTTTGAGATTTATTAATTGGCTAAAGAAGGTGTTGCTTTTTGTATCCTTATAATGTACTACCAATTCTTCCATAAAAATTTTCCAAGTGAAAATTGATTTACAAGAGAAAATCCATCGATACCACACAAACCGATGTTATTCTAAATATAAAGATGCAATCCGTACCTTTTATGTGTTTTACTCACCATGTAGATCAAAGCAATGCCCCATCTGTAGTATCCATGTCATCGGATCCTTGCCATCAAAATTCCCCATATCGATATTTGTAATTTGGTTAGTCTTTAACCTAATATGGGAGTCTCTAAAATCATAATTTATATTCCTTTTATCCTCATCAAGATTTTCATGGATTACCTTGTCACCACTAGGAAGCATTTCTTGTAGCAACTTTGTCAAACCTTCTAGGTCCCTTTTCATTTTTATTTTTAAACCATCCTTCAAACCTTCGATCTTGACATTCATCATTTCTTCCATGTCATATTTCAAACCATCCATATTAGCTTCTATTTCTTTTTTTGTTACTCTTTGCAAGAGTGAAATTTGTTGCACTTGGTGTCATAATTTTGATATCTCATGTTGCATTTCTTTCTCTTCTTCATGCGCAATAGAAGATCTTTCTGGCTGCTTACTAGGTGTATCCATTTTTTTGTTTCAAGGATTTTTAAAATTAAACAATGATATATATGCTTCACTATTCCCTTCGAAACACTTCAAACTGATTTTTCAAACAAAAGTTTCTAAAAAATTTTTAAAAAAATACACACCTTTTTCTTACTCTTTAGGAGATTGATATTGAAACTGATGTATCTATGTAATTTCGGATCTCCAAGGTCTAAATTTTTTATCTTGTGTTATCCCTTTTAGTCTTCTATCCAACCCACAAGTCATACCATGATTGGATTCTTTAAGAAATATTTATGCTCAATCTCCCACAATGACCTGATTATAGACTACTCCAGTAGAGAAAACTTGTACAAAGTGCCACATGTCAAAGTTTCGACCTTTGGCCCTGAAACTAATACAAAAAAAACCATAGTTTGTGCACTTTCATTTATTTTTTACTAAATTCAAATCTGATGCTCAGAGAGAAAGTTATGACAATTTTCCCTAGGTCGCTCGTTTGAGATGGATATAGGGAGCCTGCAAAAACCTTAACATCCTCTGATCTTGTCTCCAAAAAAATAGTGAATCAAGATCATAAATTCGTACATGAAGTTAACCATTATTTCTGCTCCATGTGGTTGAAATTTCAGCTTCTGAAACCTCGTATAAAAAAAAGTTATAGTGAAAATTACAGGGTGACATGTTTGAAGTAGCAAAACCCTAGAATCCAAAGATCCGATACCAAATGTTATGGAACCAACTCTCAAAATAGAAGAAATGATAGATCAACAACTTAAAAATTATCCTCTTCGAGGGGGAATCCTCCTTTACATCACATAAATGAAAGAATGATACAAATGTAAAGGCCTCCTTGGTATATATAGTAGTCTAAGGGGTCATAATATAATCATAGCCTAGATAAAAATAATAATGTAAGGGAACAACAATAACAATAATGTTCTTCTATGGGGCACAACAATAAAAATAGAAGGCTAAATTAACAATAACAATAAGGGGCTTGCACTATTATTATTGGGACCTAACACAAATGAATAACATAGTCATTGTCTCGAGCAGGTGGAAGACCCTTATGCATCTCTCTTATACCTTGGAATGATTATTGACATATTTCTTACAGATCCATTGGAGTATATGATATATATGTTTGAACATCTAAAGAACAAACTCTTATAATTACACCTTGATTCCCAATTTTTATCAATTTTATCATGTTATTAGATCTTATCACTTTACTAGGTTTCTCTTAGATACCTCTAAGCTCAATTTCCTTTGCTTCTGAGAAAAATATTTTGAAAATATATTGAAAATTAAGGGCTATTATTCCCAATTATTGTAACCATTGGACTCTTAATAGAACATCCACACCACCATTTGGATTTCATAATGGGATTCTCTAACAAATATTCCCTCATATTCATCTTAATACTATGGCACTTACCTAAAAATTTTATAGTATCTCCATTTGTAATCATTACTTGAAATTCTAGTGTTGGATATACAAAGAAATTAAGAAGATTTTCCAATTTGTAATTAACAAAGTTACAAATACTACCTAAATTAATTAATATTTTTAAATTTTTGTTTTTGATTAATCATTCTATCTGGAGGGTTTGTGTAATATTGAGGCCGACCAATGCATGACAAGATATTATTGGAGTAGTCTCTTCTAGCTCTAGACCTTATGATGGTTCCAATTATTAATCTTCTTCATAATCATAGATAATCTAGCATAATTTCTTCTCACTGCATTTATACCCCTTACTATCCTTTATTTCACAGTAGAATCATAGTCCATTTGTTCTTCTTTCATACATTAGTTGAGGAGTCAAACTTGTCGGTTTAGGAGAAGGAACATGATTTTCTCTATAGTTATTAGTGCCCAATTTTATAGTGGCCATATTTTTATTTTCAACTTTCATTTCCAGATTACAAACATGCTTTAGAGATTAGGTTCAAATCGAAACACCTCATGTTGGATACTTTCCTTTCAAGTTCTCATAAATAGGTCTAACAAATTATCTTATGAATTGTTCTTTACCACAAGACTCAACTTTTGTAATTGTTGAATATGCTCTATAATTGGAATTTTTTTTCGAATATTTACCAATTTAATAAAGAATATATTTCTCTTAATATCCCCATAATGTACTATCAATTTCTCTACAAAAAAGGACCAAGATAGAACAAACTATTTTTTCCTTTCACAAAGACATTGATACTATCCATGTTGGTCTTGTTCTAAAAACATGGATACAATATTTACCCCATTTTAATGTTACCATTAGGTGTAGATCAAAGTATTACTCCCTCTACAATATCCATGTTATAGGATCTTTATCATCAAACTTCCTCATATCAATCTTTGAAATGTAGGAATTCCTTGTTGTTGACTTATGGCCTTGATAATGTGGATATTGGATTGAAAATTCATGATTATGGTTCTTTGATTCAATATTTGTGCTCTCAAATTGTGATAAAATTCTCCCCATATGTGATTGAGTATCAACACCATGCTTCTCCTTATGTTCACGATTTCCTTACATATTTGTATCATTTGTTTCGCTTTTATGGACTTTTGTATTTCTTCCTTATTTTCATTCATTCATCATTTATTTTTCAAGGTTTTCTTGAAAATTTGATAAATACAGCTTTCTCAACATACAACCATCCATTTCATTAATTTTGTTATATGATTGGGATAATCTAAATTCTAGTCTTCACTTTTTTCATAAGTCTTGGATGAGCCTTTAGAATGATTAATTGGTGTAATAGATTTTTAATATTTCTTTAGAGCTATGTGAGAAAGTACTCCTCTTTATCACAATTTATAGTCACTAAAGAAATGGATCTTCTAATCAAAATTTATGTTACTTGTAAGTTGTGTACCTTTAAAACCTTAATTTGGAGACTATTTGAATGACTGAACCTTTCTTGATATAACTATGAGTTTTGGGCCATTCTAAATTTGAACTTTTGGTCAGTAATAATCTTATATGATTTCTCTACAATTCCATAGGGTTGATGAGAATTTGATGTGCCAAGTGAGTGTTATGGTAAATTTCCAAAAACTTCTTGATTTTTGGCCTCTTCCTAAGAGAAAACTTGTATAGCATGCCATGTGTCCAATTCTTCAAATATATTTATGAAAATTTTACCTGAGCTACTTCTATATGTATCCTAAGATATATGAAGATTTCACAGTATGGAATTTCCCATAAAAAATGTTATGGAAAAATTAACAAGGTAATATGTTTGAAATTGATTTCAAGATCTTTCACAAACCCTATTTTTCATAGGTATATCTCAAAAAGTATAGAGAACCAAGATATACAATTTTAACAATATGTTACCAATATCTCACCTCTACATGATCCAAATTTCACCATTTAAAACGCCATAAAAATAATATGTAGAGAAAATTCTAAACTGACATGTTTGAAACTGATCTTAGCAGCATTCGAGACCCTAACTTTGTCAAAGCATTATTTGAAAGAAGAGTGAACCCAAATTTGAAATTTTAACCAGAGTTTCCTTGAAATCTTATTTGAATATGATCCAAATTTCACCATCTGAAACATCCTATATAACAAATAACTAATGCATTTGAAGTTCATCTGAGGAGCATTCAAAAACCCTAACTTCTTTAGAGCAAATATACAAAAGTATAGTGATCCAAGATCTAAAATTTTAACTAGAGGTGATCCGAGATTATGTCTCAATATGTTCCAAAGTACACCATCTGAAATGCCCAAGAAAAAAAATATAGTGATTCAAGAAATTGATTTCATGAGCATTCAAGAACCATAACTTCTTCATAGCATATCTTTGAAAGTATAGTGAATAAATATATGAAATTTTAACTAGATTTTCCCAAATATTTATGCTCGATATAGTCCAAATTTCTCCATCGGAAACCTCCTAGTCAAAATATATAGTGAAAATGCTAAGATGACCTATTTGAAGCAACAAAACTCTAGGTTTGTATGCTCTAATACCAAATATTATGAACCTTACACCTTTAAAAATGATAATAAACCAATAATTACAATCCATTGTAATCACTCAATATCTAGGGATTAATAAGGTTTTTTAAGGTTAACATGGGTCTTCTATAAGATACCCATCCGCATTAAGAAATTTTTTATAGTAAACATCACCTACAAGAATCTCGAGGCTTAATAAGGAGTTTTAAGGTAACTTGGGGCTCATTTGATAACTAGACCCTCATGGATACATTGTGATTACACTTTACACACACATAATAGAAAGAAAAAATGATATTTGCATCACACATATACAATTTGAAGTAGTACAGGTGGAATAAACTATATCAAGCTATCATAAAACTTCCCTTTTTGCATTACACCAATTTCACCAAAATTTTGACAACTCTTAATTTAAGTACCTAATAATAACTCATGACTATATTTATCCTTGGCATTATCTCATAATCATGGATGATAGGATTCTAATTGATCAAACTTCATGTGAGGTAATCTCTCTTGATTGAAAATTGTAGTCATTTCTAGTGTAGGGTGCTATATATGTCTTTTCTTCATGCACAATAGCAAGGAGCATCATTATTAATGATTATAGTTAGGATTAAGGATCATTGTGGTCTAATGTTTGGTTTGAGAATGTGCTTACTTGATAATTGACTACAAACTTGAAGTATATCTAGTAAGTCCTAAATATTGAGAAATAAACTACAAATAGATAATTGACCTAAGGTTGTAGTGAGTATAATTTAGCATCCCCCATATGGGATGTATTTATGCTATGAGAATGATTCATGTAAGAACTAATTGATATTGCTAAAGACTTTTAGGCTAATGAAGCCCATCTTGTCAATGACAATGCACAATTATGATCCATTTCACGTTGGAGAACTAAAAGTGATTATCCTTTTAAAAGTTTGAATTCATTTATGGTAATTTAAAGAGTTGCATGGATGGATGAAACATGTGCATTGCTACAATGTTGAATGAATCAATAAATAATGAGGGAGGGTTCATGGCGTGTGTGGTTGTTTGGACTTATTGTTTAATGCACCCATTTAAGTTTGATGTTCTAGTCTCAAAAATATGTTGGATGATCATTTGTAGTGGATAGTTTTTTGTTTTCCATTTGTGTTGTGACATAAACTATTATTGAGAAATTTGTATTATGTGGGGGTTAAGGTATTAAGAGAGAGAGGATTGGAATAAAATGCTTATGGAGTTTGGTGGTAGGTATGCTTGTACACATGACTTGTATAGATCTCTCTTGCAAGTGGAAAAGGATAGATGTTTCATTCCAATTATGGTTTTTGTAAAAGTCGTGATAACCAATCATGTTAATGTAACTTAGTTGGATGTTTAGAGTTTAGTTGTGATAGAGATTTACATTCATCCAATTAAATGGGTCAATGTTGGACATTCATTGTGTTTACAAGATTGTCACCATGAAGGGTTAGAGGCTCCTTATGCTTGAAATTAATAGGTTACACATTATATGCATTTATTATTTGTACCTAATTTGCAATAATTTCTTCATCAATGATACCTATGTTTTTTGCAATATCGGAGAAAATTTTGTATAACATTATGTTGTAGCGGCTACAACCACCCTCCAAAATTTTTCCTATGCTTTGATTTTGGAGCCTTCCTTCTTATCTATAACAACTCATCTTGCATTGATCCAGGTATTCATGCTTTGAATAAAACTTATCTTTTCATTTTCACTTGTGTTTCCTCACTTAGCTGATTCTTCTAAGTCACAAGTTGATCTCCCAACTTGGTCACACAACATTTCTAGGCTTTCCTCCATAAACTGCAAAATCCTTGAAGGTAGTCAACCTTGATGATGGGAATTGCACAGTTCAGGCTGACAGTCAGCCTTGAGCTTAGAAATTGCACAGTCATGGAAGGAATTCAACCTTGATGATTGGAATTGTGCATATTAGACTGATAGTCAGCCTTGAGCTTAGAAACTGCATAGTCATGGAAGGCAACCCAATATTGAGCCCAGAAATTGTGCAACCCTCACTAAGCTTAAAAACTGCACAGTGCACTCTGAGTCAGAAAGTTTCCCAGTTCCCCAGAACTGTGCAATCTTCCCCAACAGTGTGCATGGAAAGTTTCCCCCATAAAAGAAAGAAAAATAAAGGGTAAAAATCATCCCTAGGAATTAGGGATCTATTATTAGTTTCTTGAAGGTGGCACATTGCTATTTTTAGAAATTTTCACCTAGTGTCACTTTTGCCCCTGATCTCAGGCATGCGTGTCATAAAACCTCATTTGCTCATATCTAGTTAATCGATGCTTCTAGATCTCATTTGAGCATTCGATCTTGGAGCCCTAGCATTCCTGAAGAGATTAAGGAACCTTCGGTGGGATCATTGTTGCTTTTCTGGGTGAGTTTTGTTGTTATCGCCTTTTGCCACCTTTTTTGTTGTTATTTTTTTTTGTTTCACTTGTATGAGTGTTGTTTTTCTTATTTATTTTCATGGTTGCTGGCGTTTCAACTTGTTTTAACTTTTGTAAGTGTTGTTTCAATTTATTGTTTTCCTTTCACAAGTGTCGCATGGGTTTCTTTGTTTTGCATTGATGGTCACCATTGTAGTGACTCTCCTCACTGATTTGATTCTTTTCTGGATCATTCAATTTCTGCACTTGGCATATCATGATTCATTCACAGTTAGTTAGATCTGCACTCAATCTCACACCATCACTTAGATATGCTTGTTTTCACACTTCCCTTTGTCGAAACTTTCCTTACCCAGCTGGGCACTACGCAATATTAAGGCTTAAGCCACAACATTTGCCTTTGGAACTACAAAGTGCGTAATATAGGCTAGCCCCAACTACATACTGCACAGTTCCAGGGTTTTTCCTGTCACCTTGGCCACTGAGACTATGCAATGCGTAGTCTCTCCCAGTCTCTGCCTAGGCTGGGACTACACATTGTGCAGTCCCAAGCATCAAGATTCATCCTTGGTTATTGGGACTGCGCAATTCACATTCCCCACAGGAAACCAATCCCTCATGCTAATGAAAATTGCGCAAACCTTCCCATCAGATGCCTGATTTGCTGCTTGATCATGCTTTGAAGGTAGATTTATTGAAGTTAATGTTTGCTTGCCATGAGTGTCCTTTTTGTCCCACAAGTACCACACTTGCGAAGCACTTTATCCCAGTAGTCATTGTTACCATGAAACCAAAGAGAGTTGCTTCAACGGAGACCACTGAAACTAGTACTAGAGAAGGAGTTGAGCAAACACTAGTATACTTTTTAGTATATGCAGACACTCAACTGTTTATAGAAAAGGATTTGACACTAACATGACAACAAGTTAATGAATATATTTCAGCAAAGAACCTTGAGGCTGATTTAGAGGACAACTCCGGAAGCAACATCAGAAGGAAGCAACAATCCCATACAAGATAAAGGAAAGAGAAAGATTGCAGACAGTATAGAGGGGAAACAAAGCTACAAGATGAAAGCGGATCCAATCTTCATATATGCAGCTTTGGCAGCAAAGAGGAAGTAGAGGATACAAAGAGAAAAGCAGAGCTTGCAAGAAGTAGAAATGAGGCGTAGAACATAGAACAAGAAAAAGGGAAAGAACAAGAATAGAGAAGGAGAGAACAAGAGGAGAAGAAGAAGCAGGAAGAAGAAGAAAGGCAAGGAACAATTTCAGGAGAAACACAATTGATTCAAGTTGAAGAGAAAGGATATAACCAACCAGCAGCAGAGGGGGAGAGCAAATATATGCAGGATCAGGAGCTTGCTCAGTAGATTGAAGACTTGATTGAAGTTGCAAACATGGAGTTGGAACTGGAACTGTGGGATGAAGATGTTGACCTGATGCCTAATGCACCACATGTCACTGTTTAGTCTCTGCCACCTCCAACCGCAGAGTTATCCCTAGGCGAGGAAGGGTACACAATTCCTCTTAATGATGGAATGTTGGCAGGTCCAACACTGTCAACACATTAGTTCACTCCTGCAAAATTCGATGTAATAATTTGAATATATGGAGGGATATGCAGAGTTGTGTGGTAAAAAATAGATGGTGGTTTTGGGTTTCCTTTTGTGCCATCTAATTGAAAATTTGGAAATTTGTTTGAAAAATATTGGATAGTTTTCCCACCACCAAAGTTTCCTTTTAACATAACTAGTAAAACAAAAATACCATGTTTACATTAACTATATGTGTAGCTTTCCTAGATGCATAAAATTGGAACTTATTTAGAGGTATTTCCATGCCTAGAAATAATTGGTGGCTAATCAAGATGACAAATACCAAGGAAAGGAGTTCATACTTGGATAGTGGAATAAAGATTGAAACATATGCCCTGCACATCCTAAGTACATTTACAAAATCCCACCACTAGGATGATGTTCGATAATATTTGCAATGATTTTCCAACAAGTAGGATCCAATTAAAATAATTGAGAATTAGCGGCAAGAGGGAAGATCATTTTAGAAATTCTCATTCACTCTATAGCTCACATATTATGTAGGGGAACTAGTGAATGACGTAGTCATGTTGATGGGAAAATTATATGGAAAAAGTACAATTCTCAATTGTAGGAACACTAAGCACTATTGATACACCAAGTCTTGACCTAGGGGTCCGTGTTCAATTGGGTGGAAATATTTTCAAACAATATAGATATGACTATTAGGAGATGCATTGAGAAGCCACATGATGAATTCCATTAGTTTCACATGTAAGCATTGTTACTCAAAATAAAATTCACGACGAGGAATTTACCAAGGCCGTGTTATATGTTGCACCATTCTCTTCCTCACTTACTAGTTCAATATAAAAAATGTAGAAGTATAAGTATTCAAAGTATCATGAACATCTAGCTGAGATATTTTTGGCACCTATATATGAGATCTTCTTTGTAGACCATGCGTGTTTTCTATATAGAGGCATTGGTTGTGTTGCATTCAATATGAGATTACTATATATATAAACATGGAAATGAAATATATATCTATGGGTGCACCTCAAATCCACATGTATTGCTTATGTATGTTTCCTATAAGTTTTTGTTCATGGAAATAAATTTTTAGAAAACCAAGTTTGGAGCTTATTCCAAACTAAACCAACAAAAAATGGGTTTGTTCCCTGCTATCCTTTCACCATTGCGATATTTATTGTGGTTTATATTATGCACCAGCCTTGGAAGAAGTAGATTAGATGGACTTTTATAGATTATAACTCATTATATTTAATTCCCATGACCCATTGGATAACATTTCTAATTATTTCATGTAGTAAGGTTTGGTTTGGCCATACTATCATTTGGAATGCCCAGAAGAAAAACCTTGGAAGAATGATCTATATTCTCATTATATCTAAGCATAGAAAGAAGGAGCTCAAGATAGGGTGAAGGGCAATCAAAATTTGCTAAGATTAGTTTGAAAAGTGATGGGGATGTAAGATATAGGAAAATATTCCATAATAGTAACATATTTGAAAACACATCGACATGAGAGATTAGAGGTCACAAAGGGAAACATGTTGAAATAAAAGGGTAGCATAGGAGAAACAACAAACTAAATTGTAAAATTCAATTTTTTTTAAAGGAAAATCTATGTATATAATTAATCTGAAGATGATAAATGAACCTATACTAAGAGCGAACAACAAATAGATTCATAAGTGAACATAAGCACCCAGGATAAGGATAAGTAAATGTTGACTTGGGCCTTGTTATTGGAGTATCCAATGGTATAATGGTAACATTCTAGTTGGAATATTTACTCAAAAATCTACCACTAGCAATGATGATGAATGCTAGGTTATTCTTGACTCTATTAAAGAGTGATTAGGTTAAACTTGATTTATTCAATAATTTATTTACCATGGGTATCTTAGGGCCCTGTGGTTTTTGATGTGACAAATCCTATTTAAAATCTTGGAATACTCCATTGTAAAACACTTGAATTAGTCATCTTGGTTGGAGTGGGAAAGATAATAAAAATATCTTTGAGGTTAGTTTTCCTAGTAAAAGGTTCCTAGGGTAAACATTAGTGTTATTTTATGTGTATGCTTCTTATATTTGATGTTTCTTTCACTAGGGATTCTAATATGGTATTGGACCATGATTGTCCTATACTTTGTAGAGAGAGTGGTCTAATTTTGGGAGACACGAAGAAAGTGATTAGTTTGAAATCAAAAGATGGAAAATGATGGATTTGGTCATAAATGGGAAAATTTCTTCTTTGATGCCTAGATCTACAAAGATAAGCATAGATCTGTTGATATTTGTCACTCCTACTAGTTAAAGGAAGAAGCATGAGTTTTTTGATATGTTGGAAGTTTTTGTTGCATGGAAATATACCTCACATTACTTAGGAGGACATTGAATAGGATTGTATGGTGGACACAATTCTTTCACTATGAATAAAGTCACCAAAGGTTGGGGTTTCGAGGCATGTATTAATTGGTGTGGGTTCATTATATATGTTGTGATCTCATAAAGGAGTGAAAGAATATCTACTGGAAGGCACTGGGGATGGATTTCAAGGTTTCATATATCTATGGATTCCTTCCATATATACAACCATCAAACCATGTGGGGAAAGATGTTATACTTTTTTAATTCCTAGGAACATCAAATTCATAACTTGATCTAAGTGACTAGGGCTGATGGTGAAAATGATAAAGTTGCAATCCAAATTATATGTAAATATTGCAAAGGGCATCTTGATAGTTGCTACTGGGAGATACCACAAGTAACAACAACATAATTTAGATGGATGAATGGTGCAAAAGAAGTGATCAATGCAAAAGGATATTTGGCATGTTCAATCCCAAATATATAAATATGAAGGAAGATGCTTTATATAGCATTGAAATATTCCACTACAAGAATATAGATGATATTATCATATGTAAAAGCTAGTGTAGGTGATACACTCACATGACATTCTCTTCAACTAGTTGTTGTAGAGATAATGTGAAAAATCCATAAATCAAACCTATCATAAAGGCAATTTGCAAATGCTTTCCAAGAGTGGTATGGATGTTGGTACCAATGGATTTTCTCATGCATGATCTAACTTGCTTTTGTGATTTTGGAGGCCTATGAGGGCATGCTCATATAATATGTTATGGTTGTGTTATTTAAAAATCATGTTACTAGGAAATGATTCCTTTAGCGAGCTTATTCTAATTGGTTTGAAACTTGGAATCAATGTTTATAACACAAATACTTGTAACATGTCAACCTAATATTTTAAAATTAGATTAATGTGAGTTAAATCATATACTTATGTGTTGAAATATGGACATAAATATTGAAAAACATTGCTATTAGAACATGATAAGCCATGAAACTCTCATGAGAGTGGCCTAGGTGGTTTATATTAATATTAAATCAAGAGAAGCAAAGTTTTATAAACTAATAATATGATGTCTTCTCATTATTATTGAGAATGTCATTGTTGGAGAATCTTTGCATGATAATCTCGAGTTTGACTGGTTGTTAGGAGATTGAGAGTTATTATTTCTCATAAGAAGCAGAGTTTTTATCTCAAGCATATATTACAATATTTGTTAGATATGATGGAATGTACTTGTTTAAGGGTGCAAGGTATCCATTTCCAATAATTTCAACTGTGAGCTAGACACTCCAAATGACCTCTAAAAATGTATAAACTTCTTATTTCTTATACAGAGATAGACTGTAGGGGCATTCACCGGACATGTCACCTCTAAAAAGAGGATGAGTTCCAGAGGCTACCTCGCCCTCTACAGGCTCTGCCTAAAGAAATAACAAAGTAAACACTTAGAAGTCTTTGACATACACATACTTGAAGGTTAAGGTCTTGCAGAATAAGACAAGTAACTTTCTGTAGCTGAATAAGTGATTATGTGTGTATGCAAGTTATATTTATTTGCTGTTTAATACTTTATATCAGTTTTGTTTAGCATATCATCTTCAGCAAATAAAGACATCAAAATGATAAAGCAGTTCACCCCCCCCCCTCCCGGGGCTACATATGCCGGACCAAACCTCTCCACTAGGCTTGTCCTCTTGTATTAAAAAGGCTACAAAGGCTAATACTAGAATATGTGTGTCTCAAAGGATAGATCTGACTGTAAATAAAGAATCAGAAGACAGGAATTAGCTAAACATGCTCTTTCCCAAACACTAAACAGTGAAATTTGTACCTTATACAGTACTTTCCCCAATTGGCCCTAGTGGCCCTTTAAGCTTGCATGGAGAATTTCGAGGTGAAGATGACCTCAATTGGTTCTGAAACCTCTGCCATTAGACTCAGAAGGTCGAAAATAGCAGACATATGCTTTTGAATCACCAAAAATGGATGAATATAGCCCCCAAATAGCTCCAACACTGAAATGGCCCTCGTGGCCCTGAAAGCTTCCCTGAAGCTAAACAGTGAGAAGAATGCCTCAAAAGACAAAATGAGCTGTAGAAATGGATTCAGAATGCTGAAAACCTTCAAGAATGACCTTCGTTCCACTTCCAATGGCTGCACAATTTCCAATGCAGCTCCCAAACTGATTTGGCCTTGGTGGCTCCTGGAACTTCCATGAAGCTAAAACACTTGCAAATGACCTCAAATGGCTGTGAAACCTGTTCCAATGGCTTCATAAGGTCGAAGAGACCCAAAAAAAAAAAAATCGTCCAAAACCGACTTTCCTAGCCAAAGTTATGGCCATTTAAAGTTTCTCCAGTTTTTTCCTAGAAAAACTCCAGCTAACTTTAGTTAACTCCAGATAGCTCCGCCAATTATGGCGGGTCCGCCAAATTTGGCGCTCCTGCAAAAATTCCACCAAATTAACTGCAGTTACATTTAATGTTTGGTGGTTTCCTCAGATTTCGTGCCAGGCGGAATATTCCTTTTTTAATTTTTTTTGAAAAATTAAAATTTCTAATGTTATGGACAAATTCTTCTCTTTGCCATAACTTCCTCATATGGCGACCGTTTTTCGAACCGTTTGCGGAACCGGAATCGGGAAGACGAGAAATTTCTAGTAATTCAACTTTGAAGCAATTCTAAGCACTTAAAATTTTGAGCATTTTACAACACTTAGGACATGAGCACCTGATCGCACCTCCCAAATGAGAAGGCTTTTGGTCCCCAAAAGCTCACTGAATCTCTGAAATGAACTGTACAGCACTTGAGGAACAGAAATATCCTCTTCCATTCAGCCAAAAGAGCATATTGATGCCAAAATGTCCTGCCTTATCAACTGTCATCATGGCGAATGTTGCTGCATAAACCAAGTACTCGTCGAATCTCAACCAAGCTTGTTCGCCAGACAAACTGAAAGTTTGCAAAAACCAGCAATGAAACTTGCTGATATATGAGCTGAAATATTCCCCTGAATATCTGGGCTTGCCAGCTGTCACGATGCCCATCCATGGCACCTCCATTCCAAAAGAAGAGCTGCCTCCCAAATGAGAAGGTTTTTACCAAGATGAAACACTTCATCATTTCTCCTCTTTACAATCTTGGAGATCAAATTAACTTTTTCCAAGTCAATATCACATTACATGCATGGTTAAAAACAAATTAATCAACCCTTCAAGTTAGTCACACATACATGTTTAAAATACAAGGAAATCATCATGATCCATGTGCTCATGCATATCATTCTCATGCATGCAGTTTATCCTTCAACTTTCTCTTAAGTACAATCATAAGTACAAGATCCTCAATCACATGTACATGTACTTTCAAAGCTGAAATGAATATAACTTCCACTGCAATAGAGTGAGTCTCATACTCAGCTTTTCCTTCCTGCAACTTGCATTCCCTTAACAAAGAAATGCATTCAATCAAAGACATGCAACTTTAATTGGATAAGAATTCTAACCATTTCTTACCAATCCATTTCAAAGGCGCTTCCTTTAACTGCACATCGATATCAACATGCGTATCATCCTGACACATATCAATGATGGAAACTTCCTTCCCATTCTTGCCATACTCTTTCTCCCATTTCTTCAATTTTCGTGGAAGCATTGTTGGATTCATAGTCCAACACATTTCAACAAAATGTCCTTGCTTATGGCAATAAGTGCAACACAGGTTCATCTTCTTGACAACATGAATTGCATTGTTCAATGGAACTTTGGCTTCTTTCCTCCTTTCCTTCAAAAGTTTCCTGTATGTTGCCATTATTTTCCAACATCTAGAAACACTATGGTTAAACAAACCACAAAAAGAACATGCAATTATTTTCCAATGCTTATGTGGAAATTTTCCATGCTTTACATGATCAAAGGAAATATGATTGAAATCAGATTTATACCTTTCCCTTTCACCTTCATTACCTTCATGAGGAGGTGAATCAAACGAAGAAGAAGCTCCTTTTGGAACACCATGAATCCTTGCAATGGCTTTAGATCTTTCACCACTTCCTTGTTCAAGTGCATGCTTATGCACACCTTCTTCCTGCAAGGTCTGTTTCAAACTATTGCATTCCTCAAGGATACAACCTTTACAACCTTGAGATAACGAACCTGAAATGAAACTCCTTCTAGGAACTGTTTCAATTGCCTTCATGGCTGCTTTGGAACTTTCTCCACAAGATTGTCCATAGCCAAGACCCAAATTCTTAGGCCTTACCTCAACCATTATTGGCTCAACTATACCCTGTGCATGTTTTCCCAATCCTTTTCCTTCATATCCCATTTTGGACATCAACTTGGACCCTATGCCTCTGGTATGTTTCTCAAAAGAACCAACATAAACATTCTTATCAGAATTTGAAGACAAACTAGAATTGTTTACCTCTTCTTCAAGCTGATACTTGGCTAAGGCTTCTTTGTCAACAAGGAGTTGTGTCTCCAACTCATGCATCCTTTCCAGCTTCATGTTTGCAATATGAAGTTGGCCTTCCATTTCCTGCAATTGGTTAGAAAGCAACTGATTCTCTTCCCTCATGGAATTCAACTGCTCTTGAAGTCTAGAGCTCTTTCTTTCATCCTCATACATTTCTCTCACCATATTCATCATGATGAAAAATTCTTGCTTCAAGCCTTCATCAAAGAATCTTGTGAAGGAGGACGATTTTGAGAACTCACTTATGGAAGTTGTCATTGTAAAAATGAACAAAATAGCTTCAACAACTCAAACAACAAGTACTTTGTGGAATAATAAAGCAGTCAATCTCCAACACTGCTTAAGACACCTTTCAAGATACACAATTAAGCTAGTGATGTCAGTCAAGCAACCTAGTGCTCTGATACCATCTGATCTGAAAATGGAATGTACTTGTTTAAGGGTGCAAGGTATCCATTTCCAATAATTTCAACTGTGAGCTAGACACTCCAAATGACCTCTAAAAATGTATAAACTTCTTATTTCTTATACAGAGATAGACTGTAGGGGCATTCACCGGACATGTCACCCCTAAAAAGAGGATGAGTTCCAGAGGCTACCTCGCCCTCTACAGGCTCTGCCTAAAGAAATAACAAAGTAAACACTTAGAAGTCTTTGACATACACATACTTGAAGGTTAAGGTCTTGCAGAATAAGACAAGTAACTTTCTGTAGCTGAATAAGTGATTATGTGTGTATGAAAGTTATATTTATCTGTTGTTTAATACTTTATATCAGTTTTTTTTAGCATATCATCTTCAGCAAATAAAGGCATCAAAATGATAAAGCAGTTCACCCCCCCCCCTCTGGGCTACATCTGCTGGACCAAACCTCTCCACTAGGCTTGTCCTCTTGTATTAAAAAAGCTAAAAAGGCTAATACAAGAATATGGGTGTCTCAAAGGATAGATCTAACTGTAAATACAGAATCATAAGATAGGAATTAGCTAAACATGCTCTTTCCCAAACACTAAACAGTGAAATTTGTACCTTATACAGTACTTTCCCCAATTGGCCCTAGTGGCCCTTTAAGCTTGCATGGAGAATTTCGAGGTGAAGATGACCTCAATTGGTTCTGAAACCTCTGCCATTAGACTCAGAAGGTTGAAAATAGCAGACATAGGCTTTTGAATCACCAAAAATGGATGAATATAGCCCCCAAACAGCTCCAACACTGAAATGGCCCTAGTGGCCCTAAAAGCTTCCCTGAAGCTAAACAGTGAGAAGAATGCCTCAAAAGACAAAACGAGCTGTAGAAATGGATTCAGAATGCTGAAAAACTTTAGGAATGACCTTCGTTCCACTTCCAAAGGCTGCACAATTCCCAATGCAGCTCCCAAACTCATTTGGCCCTAGTGGCTCCTGGAACTTCCACGAAGCTAAAACACTTGAAAATGATGTCAGATGGATTTGAAACCTATGCCAATGGCTTCAAAAGGTTGAAGAGACCCAAAATCAAAAAAAAATTCGTCCAAAACCGACTTTCCTAGCCAAAGTTATGGCCATTTAAAGTTTCTCCAGTTTTTCCCTAGAAAAACTCCAGCTAACTTTATTTAACTCCATATAGCTCCGCCAAATTTGGCGCTCCTGCCAAAATTCCGCCAAATTAACTGCAGTTACATTTAATGTTTGGTGGTTGCCTCGGATTTCGTGCCAGGCGGAATATTCCTTTTTTATTTTTTTTTTGAAAAATTAAAATTTCTAATGTTATGGACAAATTCTTCTTTTTGCCATAACTTCCTCATACGGCGACCATTTTTCGAACCGTTTGCGTCGCCGGAATCGGGAAGATGAGCACTTTCCAGTAATTCAACTTTGAACCAATTCTAAGCACTTTAAATTTTGAGCATTTTACGACACTTAGGACATGAGCACCTGATCACACCTCCCAAATGAGAAGGCATTTGGTCCCCAAAAGCTCACTGAATCTCTGAATTGAACTGTACAGCACTTGAGGAACATAAATATCCTCTTCCATTCAGCCAAAAGAGCATACTGATGCCAAAATGTCCTGCCTTATCAACTGTCGTCATGGCGAATGTTGTTGCATAAACCAAGTACTCGTCGAATCTCGACCAAGCTTGTTCACCAGACAAACTGAAAGTTTGCAGAAACCAGCAATGAAACTTGCTGATATATGAGCTGAAATATTCCCCTGAATATCTGGGCTTGCCAGCTGTCACGATGCCCATCCATGGCACCTCCACTCCAAAAGAAGAGCTGCCTCCCAAATGAGAAGGTTTTTACCAAGATGAAACACTTCATCATTTCTCCTCTTTACAATCTTGGAGATCAAATTAACTTTTTCCAAGTAAATATCACATTACATGCATGGTTAAAAACAAAGTAATCAACCCTTCAAGTTAGTCACACATACATGTTTAAAATACAAGGAAATCATCATGATCCATGTGCTCATGCATATCATTCTCATGCATGAAGTTTATCCTTCAACTTTCTCTTAAGTACAATCATAAGTACAAGATCTTCAATCACATGTACATGTACTTTCAAAGCTGAAATGAATATAACTTCCACTACAATAGAGTGAGTCTCATACTCAACTTTTCCTTACTGCAACTTGCATTCCCTTAACAAAGAAATGCATTCAATCAAAGACATGCAACTTTAATTGGATAAGAATTCTAACCATTTCTTACCAATCCATTCCAAAGGCGCTTCCTTTAACTACACATCAATATCAACATGCGTATCATCCTGACACATATAAATGATGGAAACTTCCTTCCCATTCTTGCCATACTCTTTCTCCCATTTCTTCAATTTTCGTGGAAGCATTGTTGGATTCAGAGTCCAACACCTTTCAACAGAATGTTCTTGCTTATGGCAATAAGTGCAACATAGATTCATCTTCTTGACAGCATGATTTGCATTGTTCAATGGAACTTTGGCTTCTTGCCTCCTTTCCTTCAAAAGTTTCTTGTATGTTGCCATTCTTTTCCAACATCTAGAAACACTATGGTTAAACAAACCACAAAAAGAACATACAATTCTTTTCCAATGCTTATGTGAAAATTTTCGATGCTTTACATGATCAAAGGAAATATGATTGAAATCAGATTTATACCTTTCCCTTTCACCTTCATTACCTTCATGAGGAGGTGAATCAAACGAAGAAGAAGCTCCTTTTGGAACACCATGAATCCTTGCAATGGCTTTAGAGCTTTCACTACCTCCTTGTTCAAGTGCATGCTTATGCACACCTTCTTCCTGCAAGGTCTGTTTCAAACTATTGCATTCCTCAAGGATACAACCTTTACAACCTTGAGATAAAGAACCTGAAATGAAACTCCTTCTAGGAACTGTTTCAATTGCCTTCATGACTGCTTTGGAACTTTCTCCACAAGATTGTCCATAGCCAAGACCCAAATTCTTAGGCCTTACCTCAACCATTATTGGCTCAACTATACCCTGTGCATGTTTGCCCAATCCTTTTCCTTCATATCCCATTTTGGACATCAACTTGGACCCTATGCCTCTGGTATGTTTCTCAAAAGAACCAACATAAACATTCTTATCAGAATTTGAAGACAAACTAGAATTGTTTACCTCTTCTTCAAGTTGATACTTGGCTAAGGCTTCTTTGTCAACAAGGAGTTGTGTCTCCAACGCATGCATCCTTTCCAGCTTCATGTTTGCAATATGAAGTTGGCCTTCCATTTCCTACAATTGGTTAGAAAGCAACTGATTCTCTTCCCTCATGGAATTCAACTGCTCTTGAAGTCTAGAGCTCTTTCTTTCATCCTCATACATTTCTCTCACCATATTCATCATGATGAAAAATTCTTGCTTCAAGCCTTCATCAAAGAATCTTGTGAAGGAGGACGATTTTGAGAACTCACTTATGGAAGTTGTCATTGTAAAATGAACAAAAGAGCTTCAGCAACTCAAACAACAAGTACTTTGCGGAATAATAAAGCAGTCAATCTCCAACACTGCTTAAGACACCTTTCAAGCTACACAATCAAGCTAGTGATGTCAGTCAAGCAACCTAGTGCTCTGATACCATCTGATCTGAAAATGGAATGTACTTGTTTAAGGGTGCAAGGTATCCATTTCCAATAATTTCAACTGTGAGCTAGACACTCCAAATGACCTCTAAAAATGTATAAACTTCTTATTTCTTATACAAAGATAGACTGTAGGGGCATTCACCGGACATGTCACCTATAAAAAGAGGATGAGTTCCAGAGGCTACCTCGCCCTCTATAGGCTCTGCCTAAAGAAATAACAAAGTAAACACTTAGAAGTCTTTGACATACACATACTTGAAGGTTAAGGTCTTGCGGAATAAGACAAGTAACTTTTTGTAGCTGAATAAGTGATTATGTGTGTATGCAAGTTATATTTATTTGTTGTTTAATACTTTATATCAGTTTTGTTTAGCATATCATCTTCAGCAAATAAAGACATCAAAATGATAAAGCAGTTCACCCCCCCCCCCCCCCCCCCTCTGGGCTACATCTGTTGGACCAAACCTCTCCACTAGGCTTGTCCTCTTGTATTAAAAAAGCTACAAAGGCTAATACAAGAATATGGGTGTCTCAAAGGATAGATCTGACTGTAAATACAGAATCAGAAGATAGGAATTAGCTAAACATGCTCTTTCCCAAACACTAAACAGTGAAATTTGTACCTTATACAATACTTTCCCCAATTGGCCCTGGTGGCCCTTTAAGCTTGCATGGAGAATTTCGAGGTGAAGATGACCTCAATTGGTTCTGAAACTTCTGCCATTAGACTTATAAATTCGAAAATAGCAGACATAGGCTTTTGAATCACCAAAAATGGATGAATATAGCCCCCAAACAGCTCCAACACTGAAATGGCCCTAGTGGCCCTGAAAGCTTCCCTGAATCTAAACAGTGAGAAGAATTCCTAAAAAGACAAAACGAGCTGTAGAAATGGATTCAGAATGCTGAAAACCTTCAGGAATGACCTTCGTTCCACTTCCAATGGCTGCACAATTCCCAATGCAGCTCCCAAACTGATTTGGCCCTGGTGGCTCCTGGAACTTCCACGAAGCTAAAACACCTTCAAATGACGTCATATGGCTATGAAACCTATTCCAATGGCTTCAGAAGGTTGAAGAGACCCAAAATCAAAAAAAAAATTCGTCCAAAACCGACTTTCCTAGCCATAGTTATGGCCATTTAAAGTTTCTCCAGTTTTTCCCTAGAAAAACTCCAGCTAACTTTAGTTAACTCCAGATAGCTCCGCCAATAATGGCGGGTCCGCCAAATTTGGCGCTCCTGCCAAAATTCAGCCAAATTAACTGCAGTTACATCTAATGTTTGGTGGTTGCCTCAGATTTCGTGCCAGGCGGAATATTCCTTTTTTAATTTTTTTTTAAAAATTAAAATTTCTAATGTTATGGACAAATTCTTCTTTTTGCCATAACTTCCTCATACGGCGACCGTTTTTCGAACCGTTTGCGGCATCGGAATTGGGAAGACGAGAACTTTCCATTCATTCAACTTTGAACCAGTTCTAAGCACTTTAAATTTTGAGCATTTTATGACACTTAGGACATGAGCACCTGATCATATGTTACTTGAAGTTGAAAATACATTTCTTGGGTTTCATGGAGGTTGATTGGTTTCTTTCCCTGTTGCTATGTGACTGGATACAATGGACTGCATCCTAAGGTATTTTCCTAGAACATAATTGTATGGAATTAAAAAGACAATGTTAAGTAGGTTGCTTGAATATGCTCAAGAGATGATATATATGGTGTTTGAAGAGTCTGCAACATTGATTAGAATTGGTATTTTTATTGAGGTTTAAAGCATGGATGTGGTAGAATTATGTGATCATGGCCACTATATATTTTGATTAGAGTGGAATTTTCCATCTTGATCACTTTTTTTGATGTAGTTGTTAAACTCATGTTGGGATGGAACTAGGCATAAAACAAGTGTGAATTGTTCTAATTAGGGTAGGAACCTTTCACACAATAAACCTAGGGAATGGTTGAGAAAGATAAGGTGGGAGAGAAAGGTAATTACAAAGATGAGTATCGAGGAACTATTTTTCTTCACTACATATGGTTGCATTGGTTTGTTTCTTATGCTAATGGGGATATCTGCTCAACAAATACCATATAAAATAATGTCACAACTAAACTAGGATTCAATTAAAACTGAAATCATTAAACCCCTAATTGTTGAATTTTAGAACTATTGAATGTCAATCATTGAGTTTATTGCTATGGATAAGGATGTTAAATTGCCATGTATTAGAGGAGTTCATTTTGGAGGATTGAAGTCTTAAACAATTTCATATTTAAATCTAAAAGCTAAGATCTATTAGTCAAATGATGATTCTGATTGGATCATCATATAATTTGTCATCTATCTTGATATTTTCTAGGTGGACAAATGACATGAATTAGCTTGTAGGGTAATTTTAGTGTTAGGTCCTAGTTTGGAGAATTAAGGTTGGATAACATCTAAAATATATCGGGGCCATTTTGATGGATCAAATGACATGTTTTTTGGTCCAATCTATTTATAGGAATAGTACATAATATTACACATAAAGACCCTTCCAAGGGTGAAAAAATAGCCTTAATCATATTATATACAAAATTTATGCCTCCCGCAAGTTGACTTACCTAATTAACCACCATGTATGCGCATATACAACATTAGCCCCCCACTACTCACACATGTGGGTCTATCCACACGAAGAATTTCAAGAATATTCTAGAAGGTCCAAAACCTTGTCACATTGAGAGTTGAGGAAGTTAAGCCCCTAATCGTAGATGGTTATTGATCTATGCCAAATAATGGGTCGTTAGGAGGAAACAAGGTTCCATTGTTTTGTATTATACTTGTTCCATAATTCAAAAAAACACATAAGAGTGGCATTTTTAGAGAAAAACGGAGGAGGAGGATTCTATAGTAGCCATTCAAGTCATGATGTCAAGGTAAGTCCATGGGAGTGCCCATTCCTTGTATGTACATTTTTATCATTAAAGCAAAGAGAGAAGAGGACAACTCTCACCTTCTATTAGGTTTTTCTCCCATATTGGTTTTTCTAGGATTAATATTGTGTTCATTTGTGTGGATGTTGTTTTTATATGCCTTCTCTTTCCATTTCTTATTTAAATTATTTCATAAATTTGAGCAAAACTAGTAATTATTTAATATGGAATTTGACAAAATAAATCCACATGATTTAAGATTTCAGAATATTTTAAGATCTATTGTGACAAATTATTCTAGTGGAATGTCTTGATAGATTACAGATCAAATGCACATTGTTATGAGATTCAAATCAATGATAAAACTAAGGTATTTATTGAAAAATTCGGTAAAAATCACATAAGAAATTATGAGTCAACACATTTCGAACCATCGAGTGTGGTTCATTGTCAAGACTAAGATGAGGAGTTTGATCATGGCCAGAAAATAAAAAATAAGAATAATGAAGAAAAAGTTGATTTCAATGGCTAGAATATAAGGATAAATTACTATTTAATGAATTAAAAAATGAATTCAAATAATAAAAAAACAAAAACAATTCATTAACAATTAAAAAAAACATATAGTAAAAAATAAAGAATATTAAAAAATATATCAAAATTAATAATAAATTAAATTAAGCTATACCAAAATAAAAAATAAAAATAAAAAACTCAAAATAAAGAATAACAAAATATAAATAATTAAAATAAATGTTATATAACGATGTTAAAAACAAAAAAAACAAAAAACAAAACAAAACGAAACAAAAAAACAAAACAAAACAAAAAATAATAAATTAATTTATTACATCAACGGAAAAAATATTTAATAGAAGTCAAACAAGAAATATATTAAAAATAAAAATAAAGAAAAATATAAAATACATAGAATATAAAAATATAAAATATTGAAAAAGAATTGACATAAAAAAAAATATATTAAATTCAATAACCATAAAAAATAAATTAAAGATTACCCTTTTATTAAAAGTAAAACAAAAACTATGATAAAAAACAAAATATTTATTAAAGAAAAATATTACAACAAGATCAAAAATAAATAAAATCAATATTTTAACAAATCAACCTTAATAAATTAGTATATAGAATAACAAAAAATTAAATATCACAATAAAATAGACCAAATTTAAAATAACGAAGAGAATCAATTAATCAAGAATATAAATAATAATAATAATGATGATGATGATGAGTATGAGAATCTATAATTTTAAGGAAATTAGAAAAGTAAAAGAAAGCTTATTATGAAAAAAATTGAAAAAAGAGGGAGATAAATTTAAAGAAAAATAAGAATTAGGAAAATTAACTTTTTCGAGGTAGTTAATAATTATTAAATTGTTTAAAGAAATTAGAAACAATAAAACATGAAAAAAGGAACAACAGGAGGATACAAATAAGGAATGGAACAAGGGGAGGATAGGGGAGTGAAGAGGAAAAACTTTAAGAAGACGAAGTCGAGATCCAACAACTACTAATTTTCCAGCCATTGTCTCATTGGGATTATTAGGCCTTTTTTCAATTTCTATGGCCTCCCAAAACTTTCGGTGATGGAAATAATCAATCCTTGCAATGACCTAGGCTTCTTCGATACATATGTGGTGTCTTGTCTTTTCTACATGTTTTGACAAAGTTGAGGGGCGAGTCTTACCATGTTTGATGTTGGTTGTGCACTCATGAATCCTTTGATTTTCTGAGTGACCAATTTCACCAATGTAGGGTGTCCCACAAGAAAATGGGATTAAATAAACACATTTCATATTCTTAGGCTCCATCGGGTCTTTGAGTGATATTAGGGAGCTTTGAATGGTGTTTAGGGGCCTAAAGGTTGAAGGAATCTTGTGCTTTCTCATGATCTTAGCAATCTCGTTAGTGATCGTATGGATATAGAGAATATGTACCCTAGAAGTTCGGCCTTTGGGTCCTTTCTTTATCCTAGGATCTTTTGCTGCTTTAAGGAAAGCCTTGATACGCTAGTACCTACTATAGCCATTGTTCTCAAAATCCTTAAGGAGATGGGTTTTGTCATCATCGAGGTACTCTTCATTAGAAACTCTTAAATCACGAGTAGCTAATATGTTGAGAAATCCCAGCTTTTGAGCAAGATAATGATGAGAGTTAGCATGAAGATATTACTTCGTGTGAGTTTTTTTACGAAATACATGGTGGGAGAAAAAACTATCGTCCTTTTTAGATACAAGAACATCAAGGAAAGGTATGCTCCCATTGATTTCATGTTCCATAGTAAACTTGATTGAGCGAGATTGATTGCTAAGATGTTGATAAAATAGATCCAACTTTTCCCGTCCATGAGGCTAGATGATGCAAGTGTCATCCAAAAACCTCTTCGAAAGCTTTGGTTTGAATTGAGCCAAGGGTAATGCTTTGGATTCAAAGTCCTCCATGAACATGTTCGTCACTAGGGTAGTGAATATGCTATGAAGTTAATCATGTAAAGAAAAACAATGCTTAGAAGGATGTTGTAAAGTCATGTTGAAATGACTAAGTTGCTTATCTATATTCTCATTGATTGGTTTCATTGCAATGTTATTAGCCTTGTGATGTGTTATATGTATATATTGTAGAGAAATTTCCTATTAATGTATTTAACATTATAAGACATATATTTACATTATGTTCAATGAGTTGAAATGTATAATAACCACAATGATATACAAAAGAAAAATTGTTGAAATTGTGTTTTTAAATGCGTTAATAAATTTAGTACACTCAAAAATTAAAATCACTATATATTCAATTATTTTTGAAATGATTAAAAATTAATCTTTGAGGTTAAGATAATCTCTTCCTTAAATTGCTATACATTAGAGAAATTCGTTTGAAAGCTTAAATAATTTCATATTTAAAGCTAACAACTAAATTAGTTAAATGTACACCGTCATGAAAAACATGAAGGAAATGGGTGTTCAATAAAGGTAACATGTAAGGAAAAGCATTGCTTGGAATTATTGTTGTAAAGACAATGGAATCATTGAGTTGCTTGTGTAGATTCTTATTGATCCTTCTCATGGTAATGTTGCTAACCTTGTGATGAGTTATATGTGTACATGGTAAGGAACTTTGCTACTAATGTGTTGAACATCACAACATCTATGCTTGTTGGACATAAGTGGATATTAGGTGCAGTGTTGGTTCTTTTATTGGTGAGCTAAGGTACATATCATTGATGGAAATAAATGGAAGTTTAGATAATAATAATAAAATGCATGGGATTTCATTATATGAAACTTTGATTCACTCATCCTTTAAGTGAGATTGGAACTAGAGTTTAAGGTAATAGAATCAAGGGATATTGTAATAGGATTTCATTATATCAAACTTTGTTTAGTTATCCATTTCGAACTACGAGTTTAGATGATAGAATTAACGGTGATTGTAATAGTCCTCAAGCTCTGAATAGAAACTGGGGTTTGTCTCCAATCAAAATCTAAATGCTAATTATAAGATAGAAGTCGTAAATAAGATATGATAAATCAACATGTGGCTGTAGTTTAGTGGTGAGAATTCCACGTTGTGGCCGTGGAGACCTGGGCTCGAATCCCAGCAGCCACACTTTGGTTGATTTTGGTAGCGATACAAAACCGGAAATGCGACCTATGTGCAGATTGAAGTGAAGCTACCTTGAAAAGGAGTTTGATTTTGGTACGGATACAAAACCGGAAATGCGAAGAACAAATTGGCCTAACCCTTTTCCCTTCGTCATTTTCCGATATCCTCCTACGATTCCGGTAACTCCATCCCTCCAAACGGCGTCAACCCAACGGCCATGTTCACCTCGATTCCAGTGATAAGGTTGCGAAGAACAAATTGGCCTAACCCTTTTCCCTTCGTCAATTTCCGATATCCTCCTACGGTTCCGGTAACTCAATCCCTCCAAACGGCGTCAACCCAACGGCCATGTTCACCTCGATTCCAGTGATAAGGTTGACGTGAGCGTTTTTACATGGAGTCTCAATCGGAGACGCAAACTAGTTTTTCAAAGCTCTTTCGTCACCATAATTTATTTTTCAATCGAGATGATAATATTCATTACTTTCGATTATTTAAAGTAAATTGAAATAATTAAATATTTTAAATATATGATAGATTTAAGATTTTTATGATTCATTATAAATATAAGTTTTTCTGATTAATCGGATGGTCTCATAAACTAAAATCACCTAAAAGTTTGATGGTGCAGAATAAGGCTGGGATGGCATATTTAGGAGTACACCGGAAGGGTTTAGGACAAAAACCCTAGATTTACTGCAGCACTCTCCACAGGCATCTGGACCTAGATGACCGTCGACCGACAGACCTCCGTTTCTGTTGCAACCGCATCTGTCTCCATCTGCCGACAGTAACAACTAACAGCATGGGCGATGTTATGGAAGTCGAGGAGCTCGATTATACCGAGGATCCTTTCCCCGACCACGTCATTTTTGGAAACCCTAACCTCATTTCGCTAACATCTGGCTCAGCTCCCCCGTCCGGTCCTGCTCCGTCAAGCTCTTCGCCAGTGGTTTCCTATCTGGGACACAGTACTGCTCCTCTGTTTTTCGGGTCACTTTCCATTGAATCCCCCGCTCTGGACTGCCCTCCTTTATCACCAGGCACCCTCCATTTTCTCACTGCAAATACTCCACCTTCGCCCTCTTTTGACCTGAATCCGCCGGCAGTCCATCTCCAACTATCCTCTTCGACTTTTTTCACTGCACCGCCTGAGGACCTCCATGCTTCTGGAGCTCCAAACCCTCCCATCTCTACAAACTCTCCGTCGGGCTGCTTCAAAACCTCGGTGGTAAAGGTCAAGTCAGCGGCACATACCTCTCAGGAGGGTTCACTTGATCCGTTGTTGGACCATCCATTTGCCCCTCGAACTGGAAAACGGAAGACAAAGTGTGTGAAGGCGACCATAAAGGACATCACTATTCGTTTTGGTGAGAGCTCTACAATTGGGGAAGCTGCATACATGGAAAACACTGTGTTGGTCGGACATGTTCGAGGCCGAGCATATTCAGCAATCAGACTCACCCTATGGGTCTGTGAGATTTGGGGAGGTTTGCTCAAGGAACTACCTGAGGTGCAGGTATTGCCCAGGGGTTGGTTCACACTCCATTTTGCAAAAGAAAACTACACAGACCTGGTCCTTGCAAGGTACTGGCACATTGAGATGGCTCTTGTACTCCTTAAGAGATGGAACCCCCTCTTTGACCCAGAGAGGGAGCAAATAGGGGTGGGGCCACTCTGGGTCTGCTTACCAGGGCTTCCACTACAGTACTGGTGCGAGGAGGTTTTCGTCAGAATTGGAAATTCCCTAGGTACCTACTTGGACCATGACAGAACATTTGTGCAATCGAAGAACAAAACCCTAGCTCGCATTTTGGTACACTTGGATACTCGCGAAGGTTTGGAAGAAAAAATCACTCTTCAATGGGGGAAATACACCAGGGTACAGATCCTGGACTACGAAGGAGTTCCCTTCCGATGTAGGAGATGTCACAGAGTGGGGCATATCTTCAAAGACTACCCACTCATCAAAAAACTAGAGGATCCTCCGAGGGCACCTACTACATCTACAGGGAATGATGGGCCGGTTCTGAATCGCTCTCCTAGTTCGGGTCCTGCTCCTCCGGTCAGCAACATCTCCCCAAAGACGGTGGAAGCAGTGCACAGAACGCCATCGCCCCCCCTCACAAGAGCTCGTGCTGCAGCTGAGGCCGCAAAATTATCGGGTATTTCTCTGACCTCTTGCCCTACCTCATTTGCTTATTGCTCATCTATTGTTACATCCACCATTTACACTTCTGTGGCTCACTACACTATGGCTTCAACATTACCTTCCATCGCCACCACTGCTCCATCTTTGCCCTCTCTATCAACCAACTCCACCTCCCCATCATCAAACAGGAAATCTGCATCTCACAATTACAACCTTCACTCCCGTACACTCTCTGGTGGTACCCCGTCTCATATCGCCGGTTTGGGACTCACCCAACCTAGTTCTGTCATCCTTTCATCTCGCGGGAGGAAATCAAATCTTTCCAAAGCCATAAAACGGGCAGGGGCAGAGGTCGCCTCTGGTAGGCAATCCACTCTTGATGGGGTTCTTAGAGCACTGAACACCCCGGGTAGGGTTCCCCCATGAAGTGTCTCTCTTTCAATTGCAGAGGCATGGCTAGTGCCTCCAAGAAACTAGCCTTGCGTAGACTATTTGAAGTAGAGCCTTCTAACATTATCATGCTACAAGAAACCCTAGGTGAGGCCGAACTCATCTCCAACTCTTTAAGTACTCTATCTCCTGGATGGAATTTTTTGGCCATGGATGTTGTGGGTCGATCAGGGGGTCTAGCCATTGGATACAATCCTCGCAACATCAGGGTTTTAGCATCCTGGGGTGGCCATGGTTTCATTGGCTTAGATCTTTTCTCAGCGGAGCTCGGTATTAACCTGAGGGTTATTAACATATATGGTCCCTGTCATCAACGGGAAAACTTCTGGCAACACCTATTAAACCTATCAATTTTTTCCCCTGATCACATCATTCTAGGGGGAGATCCCAATTTCTCTTTGGGTTTTGGAGAGTCTTGGGGATCTCAAGCACACGTAGACTTTATCACTGGATATATGACTAACCTCCTGGAACAACGCAACTTGGTGGATATTCCCATGAATAAGCCTCTCCCTACTTGGCAAAACAGAAGGGTGGGGGATGTTGCACTTGCAAGAAGATTAGATCGTTTTCTGATAAAGGTCCCCCTAATGAATCAACTTCATCACTAGAAACAATGGGTGGGCACAGGGGGCATCTCAAATCACTCCCCCATTTCTCTGGAGGTATTTGGCCCCCATCCTAAACCAAAAGCTCCATATAAATTTAACCATGTTTGGCTTCAGGATCCTGAATACATAAACATGGTCTAGAAATATTGGACTGACAACCTGATTGATAGATAGGATTCCTTGACAAAGGGTTTTTGTCCAAACTTGTCCCAGCTCAAGCATCTATCTATCAACTCGGCTAAAGAGAAACATCAGAGGGAGGAGCTTCGATTATCACAAATTGAATCTGAGTTGAGTATATTGCTCGATGATCGAAACATGGGATTTGCTTCAGCCAATGAAAAATCCCACTTGATTGAGCTAGAAAACCAAAAGGCAAGGATTTTGAGGGAGAGAGAGGAATCTTGCCGCCTCAGACGTAGAGCTATATGGTTAAAATCAAGAGATGAAAACACTAGATTCTTTTAGAACTTTGCAAAAGGTAGAAAAGTTTCAAACACAATTTGGAATTTACCTCTACCTGATGGGGGAGTCGCTGACACCTTCAACAAACTCTCCCATCTTGGCACCACTCATTTCAGGAATCTCTTTAAAAGCCCTCCTAGGTCAAATCTGGCTGATATCATCAATGTGGCAGGACATTTTCCCCAGTTTGTAAATGAAGATGAGGCCGAGGAGTTAATCGCCCCTGTTACTGCAGGCGAACCGGAGGGAACATTGAAATGGTTCAAAAAGGACAATAGTCTTGGTCCAGACAGGTGGACAAAAGAATTCTATCTTTCATTCGGTGAACTTCTGGTGAATGATCTGTTAAAAGTTGTGGAAGAATGTAGAGTATCCGGATCTTTATACAATGCTATCAATTTGACCTTTATTGCCCTTATCCTGAAATCCGACACTCCTTCCTCTTTTAATGACTTTAGGCCTATCTCATTATGCAACTATCTGTATAAAATCATATCTAAGGTCATTGCAAATCGTCTTCGGCCCATTCTGTCTCGACATATCGCTCCCCAGCAATTTGCCTTTCTTGAGCACTGCCAGATCCATGAAGCCATTGGCTCGGCCCATGAGGCCATCCACTTGATTTGGACTAAACACCTAAAGGGCATCATCTTAAAGATCGACCTGGCAAAAGCCTTTGACCATGTCAGTTGGCTCTACATCAAGATGCTCCTTATTCATCTGGGCTTCCCCCATGATTTCATTGCTTGGATTATGGCATGCATTACCTCCCCTACCTTCAGTGTCCTCATTAATGGATCTTCCTCCCACTTCTTTCATGCTGAGAGGGGACTCAGACAAGGCTTCCCCCTCTCCCCTCTACTCTTTCTGATTGTTATGGATGGGCTTAGCCGTTTACTAGCTTCTGCCAAAAGAGATGGCAGCCTTCGTGGCCTCAAGATAACTGACTCCTGCTTCCTCACACATCTCCTTTTTGTTGATGATGTTCTCATTTTCTTGGATGGGAGCACTCGAGACTCTCTCACTTTCTCCAAAATTCTCTCCCTCTTCTCATCGGCTACAGGTATGCAGGCTAATCACAGAAAATCTACCATTACCTTAGCTCTCACCTCCATCCAGGAGTCTCAAGTTGCACAACTGCACTTCCCTTATTGCATCATACCCCTAGATAGGGGTTTCAAATATCTAGGATTTTGGATTAAGCCTCTCAGCCAGAAAATTGCAGATTGGGTCTGGCTTGTCACCAAGCTGGAAAAAAGGCTTTCTAACTGGAGTCATAGATACTTATCTAGGGCTAGCAGACTAGTGCTCATCAAATTTGTACTTGAGGCCACCCCTGTTTTCTGGATGGCACTAGCTTGGATCCCCAGGAACATTCTAGCCCGAATGCAACAACTCTGTAGTAGATATCTCTGGAATGGCCACCAAGACAAGAAGATCTTTGCTTAGGTTAGCTGGAATAAGATTGCCTTGCCTAAAAAATGGGGAGGCTAGGGACTAAAAGACCTACCCATATTTGCTCAAGCCCTGGCTATAAAAATGGTCTGGACTCTACTGACTGGGCAAAACCTATGGACTACAATCACATATCACCAGTACATTTGGCCACTACAAATTATGGATTGGGTCTATTTCTCGAGCTGGCCTAAAGCAGGTATTTCATCAGTATGGAAGGCTCTCCTACACTCCCTTCCTAGCATCAGGGACAACCTCGTTTGGAGAATAAATGATGGAACAAAGGCTCGCATAGGATTGGATCCCTGGACTGGAGGTGGAGGTAGATTCCAACTATCAAGAGAACTCATCCAACACCTTCATTCACATGAGATCAAGGTTATAGCTCATATAGTGGATCCTCTAAACACCAACATATTCTCTCAAGGATGGAAATCTTCCCTACAGCTTGATATTCCCCCACAGTGGCAGCAGGAATGGCAGGAATACACAAATGCACTATGTGAATCACACATCAGGATCAAAGAAGGACCAGATGAACTCATTTGGAGTCTTGCTGAGAATGGTATATACTCTCCAAAGAACGGATATATCAACCCGATCTCACACAAACAACCAGAGCAGACAATGAATTGGTGGAAGAGTAGCTGGAAACTAGTATTTCCCCCAAGAACAAGACTATTTTTTTGGTGCATTCTTAGAGATAAAGTTCCCACGGGCGAGTCTCTTATCCACCGATATTTCCATGGCCTTGATTGGCGTGTCTTGTGTAAGAATTCTTCTGAATCGACTCTGCGTTTATTTCTTCAATGCACCTCCGTAATCAATTTATGACAGAATATCTCCACTACTATTCATATTTCCGAGCATTGGGAGGGTGACAACATAGGTCGAGCATGGGACAGCTGGTGCAATCTCCATCATGGCACTAAATTACAATGCCTTCCCTTAATCATCTGCTGGCATATATGGCTGGCTCGGAACCGAATTATATTTGATGACAGACCTGTTTGCTGGCCTCATATTACAGCCCGAATCATATCTGCCTATCAAGAGTTGCCTGAGCCTCACAAACCTCGGCCTCGTAGAACACATGATCCTACTCCTATTGACAAAAACACTCCTTGGGATTTTTTTGATGGTGCTGCATAGCACCAAGGATGTGGCGGTGGTTTCATTCTTTACATTAATGAACAACATTACTACAAAGTAAAGATGGGGTTGGGCGAGGGCACAAATAATTTTGCAGAGCTCATTACACTCCGTCATCTACTGCATTTTTCACTGGGTCATAATTGCATGGATTTGAACATATATGGTGACTCAAAAATCATAGTAAATTGGTTCAATAATATTACTGTTTGTCACTCACACACACTCAGTAATATTCTAGATGAAGTGAATCTATTCAAGGCTCAGTTTAACACTATTTCATGCAATCACATTTACAGGGAACATAACAGCAGTGCTGACGGGCTTTCCAAGGAGGCCACGGTACTTCCCCGAGGAGAGTGGATGATACAGGAACAACGAGGCTCCAACGAATATCATTACTATCATCGGCCCTACATTGATCAAAACTATCACAGGGCAGCGAGCCCTTAGACTATAGTATATTTTTGGCAATTTTGATGTATATACTTGGCTCATACATTGTATATATTATTTCACACAGGCTATATCTTTAGTACATATAAGCAAATGATTTTCAGCAAAGACATCACCCTGCGTGGTGTATGTGGAATCTACTGTAGATGACAGACATATTTATAGCTCTTTATTTTACTTTATATTATAGCAGACAGTGACTGAACACCCTGTGTGGTGATGATTGCACAAAAAACTCAAAGTTTTGACAAACTGAAACATTTTTGAAACTGCCCATAGTGGCAAGAATGGTATAGCATATGCTGAAAGCATCTACAATATGTAATTTTTCAATCCTAATGAAAGATTACGATTTTTCTAGTGGAAAAAAGTTTTTCCGATTAATCACATCGTTAAGATTTGATCGATTTTTGAGCCAACTAATGTGGTTCATCTTCAGGACAAGGTGAGGAATCAATCAATCTAAAGGAATAAATAACATGAATGCATCATTGTCCAAGGTTTGCCGTTGAGAATTAGATATTGGTAAATTAGTTAATAAAGAAAATAAATATTATTTAATAATTAGTGGTACTGAGATATCTAATATATATAATATTTTATTACATATCTCCATACTACTAACTATTAAATGAAATTTTACTTTCTTGATTAACTAATTTACCAACGGCTAATTCTCAACGGCAAACCTGCTATTTATTCCTTTAGATTAATTGATTTCTCACTTTGTCCTAAGGATAAACCACATTAGTTGATTCGAAATGTCGACCAACTTTTAGCAATATGATTAATTTGAAAAACTTATATCTATTTTAAATATACTTTATAATAAATCAATTACATAATATTTTTATTAAATATTTTATAATTAAAATATGCGTTGACAAAATTATCTCTATGTGATTTTCGCCGAAGATTCTTCTCAAAATTAAAATATGCATTATATAAATTTTATCTTATTTAAAAATATATATAATATTTTATTGAGTATTCTTTCTCTACAATTACGTTATTTTATTTTTAGTTCAAACAAACTTATGTAAACTTTTTATTTTTATATGTATGCAATTTTATATATTTTAGTTTTATATGTAAAAATAATTTTAAAAAATAATAAAATTACACTAATTATAATATATTTGATCATGAATGACATAATTACATAATTACATAATTACATAGAAGGTGTGGAGGGTGTTCCGTTTATAAGGTTGGGTTGGGTGAAAACGGCTAGTGTTTGCTTTAGCCAATCTCAAAGTTTTATTTTCGTCGTCTTTTATCTAATCATTTATAACCACATGGTATTTTTACCATTCTTAGGTTGATAGGCATTTCTTTTGAATCAATGCACCTCTGGTTTTAGTCTACACTTCTCATGTCTATTTGACATTTGTACACAATTTTTTAGGCCACCCAGACACATCTGTCTGCACCATTTTATGCTGGAGTCTTTTACGTCGGAGTTCCAGGAGAGTCCATTTGAATTCTTCATGGAGTTTATGGCAGTGAACATGAGTTTTATGGTGCACGACGATGAAGACATGGATGACCTTTATTGACCTTGAGCTTATCTTGATTTTCGATTCCCCAAATATTCGGCAATTTGACCACACCCATGTTCATTCGATTGCCGAATATTCGGGGAATCGACTATCGAGATAAAGATGCCCCTCTGTTAATACATCGATAATGCCGCCGACAGAGTCGCGGGATATGGAATGTTGACCAACATCATAAACGATGAGCTGGAATGTGGAATGCAGCACAAGCACAGTAAGCAACCAATAGCGGGGCAGAATCGGGTTCTACTATAGATACTGCAGCTTTTTGGGCATGGACACAAGATACAACCTCGACTGCAAAAACCAAAGGCATTTCTGAACTCAATCTCTACAATACCAAGCAATCACATTGACTATTGCTACTTCGTGTTCAATCTTATTGCCATCTAAATAATAAATAATTGCCCCTAGGTTTGAAAATAAAGTCCCTGGGAGTTGTTGTGATGGGAGGAGTTGGCTTTGTTGGAAATCACCTGGTTGACAGGCTCATGGCAAGAGGTGACAATGTTATTATTGTCGACAATTTCTTTACAGGAAGGAAGGAGAATGTTTTGCATCATTTTGGCAATCTGAGGTTTGAACTGATAAGGCATGATGTTCTGGAACCCTTATTGTTGGAGGTTGATCAAATCTACCATTTGGCTTGCCCTGCTTCCCCTGTGCATTACAAACACAATCATGTGAAGACTATCATATCCTTTACTCATCGAAATATGAAATGAATCTACGCTTTTTAAGAAAATTTATGTAGATCTTACTATTTTTCACAATGGAGGTTTCTATTCAGTATTTGTTTTTGATAAAATTGTTATGTTTTGCTCTGAATCCTTAACTCGAGCTTTACAAAACTAATGTTGTGGGAACCTTGAACATGCTCGGACTTTCCAAGCATGTTGGGGCATGCTTTTTGCTTACAAGTACCAGTGAGTTTTATGGAGATCCTCTTGAACATCCTCAAACTGAAGCATATTGGAGCAATGTTAATCCCATCGATTAGTTTCTTATCGGACTTACCTTGGATGAAGGCAGTCACCATGTTTTATTTTCAATTATTGTTCGATGTTTTCCTTGTATTGAAAACTAAAAGAATTATCGTTTTCATGGTGATATTCAAGAGTCCGCAGTTGCTATGATGAGGGTAAGAGAACAACCGAAACTCTAACAATGGATTATCACAGGGGAGCAAATGTTGAGGTGTGTTGTGAATCTGAGTTTGACTTAATATCTGTATTAAATCTAAATATATTAAACCTTATTTCACATCACACTTGCCAAGATACTTATTTGATATCGTGCTTTCAAGTTCATATTTCTCAAATTTTCAATACATACAGTCCGCGAATGTGCCTTGATGATGGTCAGGTTGTAAGTAATTTTGTTGCTCAGGTAAGTTATTGATTTTCTTCCCAGACTCTCAAGACTATGCTCTCATAACTTAGTAGTTGTATGATGCATTGAATGTTGGTGTTACATAAGTTGTGTAGTTGTAGACCATAGGATGATTCTCCTTGAAGCAAAATCTAGAGCTACAGTATCTGTCTACTGGTACTTTGATCTTTCTTTTTAGCTTGGTTGCTATTCACAAGTGTCGTTCTATTTGGTGTGTTTTTCGAAGGGCCTAGAGATTTTTTATTGCAAGCCATAGTCCAATAAAGGTTAGCAATCCTTTAGTAGCTTGATAGGTACCGCAAAATACCGAATAGAAACCTAATTATTCTAATAGAAATCTTTGAGAATTATATTTACCCGAAAAGTATATGAAGTAATAAGTCATTCACAGGGTAATTAAAAAACATCTTATATGGTTCAGTAAGAAGAAGCATGTATTTAAGGAACTTTGGCAGGTATTATGGAACTTTGGGAAGTATTTGGATTTCTTATGTTTGTAATATTGTATTATTGCACTTAATGGTGCTTTTGCTTAAGACAATTTTTTTTCCACTGCTTTGATGATTTCCCCAAATGATTATAATCATTTATCTTTTTGAATTATGCTTTTCTATTCACTTAGGGCCTTTGTATAACCTTTTGATTTTGTGCCTTAATTATTTTCTAGTTCCTTTGTGCTTAATCTTTTCTTTCTATAGTGAGTTAATTTGGGATTTATTCCTTTTTCTTGTCTAAGCTAATTTTGATAAATTCCTTATTATTATGTATAGGCTTTGCGCAAGGAGCCTTTGACAGTCTATGGAGATGGGAAACATGTTGAGAAATGGCAACAAGAAATTCCAGTTTAATTTTTCCTTGAATTAAACTGTGAATTAAATTCGAATTCTATTCTCATAGCAACTTAAAATAGTTAAATTAAGTTTATTAAGCTTACTTAACTTAGAAAATTCGAGTTGGAAGTCATGTATATGTTCTCCCTACTTTATAGGACTCTAGTGTGAGTTAATTGTGAGTTCTAAAATAGAATACTCAGTTTCATGAGTCAGTTCAGTTAAATTAGTTCTCAAACTGATTGAGAGAACTAATAGTGAGTTAACAGTTAGTGTTGATTGTAATGAACTCCACCAGTGCTACTTTAGTTAACTGAATATTTACTCATCAAAAACTCATGCATGTCGATTCTGATAAAGACCAAGTTGAGACTAGAGTGCAGGGACAATGTACTATTTGTTTTAATTTTTTCTGAGTTGCACTGATAGTGCATGCATTCAGGAAATGGTCCTTGAGGGATTTCACTATTTTTAGAGCCTTTATTTCCCTTTAAATACAAGTTATCCTTTATAGGAATTACACATTGGAATATAGACTTGGAGAGCTTGTGAAGAGGCTAAGCTTTGGCCTTATGCTTGGTTATGAGTTGGAGATTGAATTTGCTGAGTGTTGGGATTGTTTTATAGAGAACAAACATTGTAATTTCATCTTGATTTTCTAGATTAATACAAAACAGATAGTGGGGTTTTGAATTGTGGCTTTCCTCGAATATTTATTGTGTTATGTGCCTTTGATTCTCTTCCTCCACTGATTATTGTTTGCTCGATGTTTATGGGCTTTCGCTGTAAAAGGTAGAAGTAGATTCTTGTCTCTTGCTCTAGCAAATTGCATTAGCTTGTGAATCTAAAGGATTTTCTACATGGTATAAGAGAAAGATTTTTTTTTGGGCTAAGAGTTTGTAGAGTCGATCTGAGAATTTATGTGAAAGTTTCTCAGAAACAAATTGCATATCTGGATTCCTTGGGAAAATATACCCAAATTCAAAAAAAAATTGGCCGAACTAGAGTTCATGAGGGAGATATCGCTAATTTAAATTTAGCTCTCTAGAGGAGATTTCGAAGTTTTGAGTTTCTGGGTTACAGGGGAAAGTCGAATTTGCAATACATACTTTAGGATCGACAGATGACGTTCCATGGGTTGATGCTTGAGTATGCCTTGGAAGGCAGATCAAATTTCATAGCTTGGAGGGTCAGGATGGAGGTTGTGCCAGAGGACAATGGCTTGAAGTAATTTCTTGAATAAGAAATTCCTAAGCCAACAACTATGGATGCACAAAACATGGTCGAGTGGAAGAAGTGTGTGGTGAAGGCAAGGTGGATAATCCTTAAGGGAGTTTGAGATCATATTGTCTTGAGTCTCCATGGAAAGGAAATCACACATGTTATGTGGAAAACATTGATGGACTTGTAACGGAATAACAATGATCAAAGGAAGTTGGCACTGAAGGATAAACTCATAAAATCAAGATGGAGAAAGGAAAGACGATTCCAAAGTACTTGACCAAGTTCACTCAATGTCAGGATGAACTTGGAAGTGTTGGAATCACAATTGTCGAGGAGGATACGGTGAGCCTTGCTCTTCTTGGACTCCCAAAGAGTTGGCATAGTTATCAGGACTTTGTCAATGGTTTGGAGAAGCTGCCATATTGGGAACGACTATGGTCGGATTTGATGAAAGATGAGATCAGGAGGAACACCAGGGATGGCTCTTCATCAAAGATTGATGATGAAGAGAATTATGTCTTAGAAATTAAGGTGAGGAAGGGGAAAGGTAAAATTTCTCATTCCAAATCAGATTCTTATCATGGAGGTAAGAAGAAGGACATGACAAAAGTTAAATGCTTTCATTGTCACAAGATGGGTCACTTTTGTACAAATTGTCCATTGAAGAAGTCCAAGGAGAAGTCCTCAGGAGGAGCGACGGGTGATGCTTTGGCCTCCCAATTCGAATTGGACTTTTCCATCATTGCATGCATTGTGTCTTCAATGATGGGAAGTGGCTGGCACTTAGACAGTGGAGCTTCTTTCCACATGACGACGATAAAGAGTTATTCAGTGAACTGGAGGAGAAAGATCTCAAGATGCATATCGATATGGGTGATGATGGTAAGTATAGCGTTATTGGTGTGGGTACTATTACTTTTTAGAGGGAGCATGCGGCTCCACTCACCTTGAAGAATGTTATGCATCTACCCTAACTGACAAAGAACTTGGTATCCATTGCCATGCTTGAGGATAGAGGCTATGGTGTGATCTTTTCAAAAGGAAAGACATTCCTTCGACACATAGCCATGGGTCAAGTAAAGAAGATAGGGATTCAAGTTCAAAATCTCTATAAGACAGAGGTAGAGGATTGTGCTTCTTTGAGTTCAAAAGCAGAAAATATGTTGAGTCGAGACGTCAGCGAGTTGTGGCACAGGCGATTAGGCCAATTGCATCATGGGTCTTTGAAGATATTGCAGCAAATCTTTACCGATCTTCCCAAAGGTATGCTTGATCAAGTTGATACATGCAAGGGTTGTACTTTGGAAAAATACGCCAAGTCTTCCTTTGGAGACAGAGATGGTCGAGCAGAGTATATTCTAGAGAGAGTCCATTCAGATGTGTGTGAACCATTCTCGACAACATCCACAACCAAAAACAGGTATTATGTTATATTTGTTGATGACTATCCTCATAAATGTTAGGTATTTTTTATGCAGAAGAAGGATCAAACTTTCAGAAAGTTTTGTGAGTTCAAATAATTGGTAGAGAAAGATTCTGGAAAGAAGGTTAAATCTCTACGAAGTGATAACGGTGGTGAGTATGTCTCCAATGAGTTTAAGAACCTATGTGCAGGGGAAGGGATTAAACGAGAGTTGACGACACCTCATAACCCTCACCATAATGGGGTTGTTGAGAGGAAGAACAGGAGCATAGTAGGGGCAACAAGGGTGATGTTGCATGATTTGGGCCTATCAGTACACTTATGGGCTGAGGCATGCAACACAATAGTTTATGTTCAGAACCGTAGCCCACATAGGATGCTTGAAATGAAGACACCATAGGAGGCTTATTCTGGTAAGAGGCCAGATGTTGGTCACTTTAGCATTTTTGGGTCATCAGTTTATTGCCATGTGACCAAACACGAAAGAAGCTTGAGCCAACAATAAAGTTGGGGATATTTGTGGGGTACACTAATACACACCACAACTATTGGGTGTACATGTTGACCAGTCAAATGACAGTGGTTCGAAGGGATATCAGGTTCGATGAGGACAAGGCCATGCGAGTATCCCTTGAGAGGGAGCTTGATATACATGTGGATGAGGAGCTTTTAGCCCCTAAGGTTGATGGGCCTCATTTGATGTGGAGCAACCACATGCAGAGGTTTAGAGAGTGGAGACATCCACTCAGGCAGATTCTTCCAGAGATGGAAGAAAGCGAAATCGAGAGGCTGATAGATTTTTGGATGATGCACGGGAGAATGTGGGACCACCCTCTTCTCAGCACAGACAGAGGAGGTCACTAGAGAGGTACACTAGATACATGGCACTTATGGGTGCATGTGTTGTGACAGAGCCATCTTCCTTTCAAGAAGCTACACAACAACAGGTTTGGGTTGATGCGATGGTGGAGGAGTATGACTCCATAGCTCGAAACAGTGTTTTGGATGTGGTCCCAAGATCAGAGGACAAGTCATTTGTGAGCTCCCATTGGCTTTACAAGGTAAAACAAGCTGCAGAGGGTAGTGTGGAGAAGCATAAGGCTAGATTTGTGGCCCGTGGATTTTCATAGGTAGAGGGGATTGACTATGATGAGACCTTTGCTCCTATTGCAAGGTACTCATCAATCAAATCTATTTTAGAACTATCAACACAGATGGGTTGGAAGATCCATTAGATGGATGTGAAGACTGTCTTCCTCAATGGCATGATTTAGGAAGAGGTGTACACAGAGAAGCCCGAAGGTTTTGAAACCTTGGACCATGAGTCGCATGTGTATTGACTAAAGAGAGTGTTGTATGGTCTGAAGCAAGCACCATGTGCTTGGTACACCAGGATAGATAGATACTTCACTGGGTTGGGCTTCATGAAGAGTGAAGTGAATGCGAACTTGTATCACATAGTGGTGGAAGGTAAGTTGTTGATCATTACACTTTTTGTAGATGATCTTATACTGAGAGGTGATCAGAAGCTCATCAAATCTTACAAGGAGGACCTTGCGAGAGTTTGAGATGAAGGACATGGGGCTCATGCATTACTTTCTTGGCATGGAGGTATGGTAGGGAGATGGGGAGTTGTTTGTATCTCAGGGAAAGTATGCCAACGAGATACTCAAGAGATTCCACATGGAGAGCAGTAAACCCATGGAGACTCCTCTAGCTAGTAACTAGAGGAAGGAGGATGCTACTTAAGGGGAAGTAGTGGAAGCTACTCTTTATAGGAAAATTGTGGGTTCACTCATGTACTTGGTGAACACACGAATGGATATGTGTTATGCAGTTAAATAGCTTAGTCAAGCAATGGTTAGGCCTACCAAGCTGTATTGGAAGGCGACAAAGCATGTATTGAGATACCTCAGAGGCACTACTTAGTTTGGGTTATGGTACAGACGAACAGAGGGAGTGAAGCTTCAAGGATTCACTGATGCAGATTGGGCAGGGAGTCAATCCGACAGGAAGAGAACATCAGAAGGGATCTTTAGTGTTGGGTTAGCGGTAGTTTCTTAGTACAACAGGAAACAGAGATTGGTTGCACTCAGTTCGACAGAGGCAAAGTACATGGCTGCAAGTCAGGAAGCATGTGAGGCTATCTTGACGAGGAAGATCTTGGTTGGTTTGTTTGGTCAACAGATGGATCTGACGGTGATTTATTGTGATAATAAGAGTTGTATCAAACTCTCTAAAAATCTAGTCTTTCATGATTGGTCCAAGCATATTGATATTCGATATCATCATCTCAGATATTGTGTATTGAGGCAGATCATGTTATTAGATTACATTCCCAAGGAGGAGCAAGATGTTGACATCTTGACAAAGGCATTGTTAAGATGTAAATTTGAGTTTCACGAAGACAGGATCGGGGTATTTGATAATCCCTTTCTTGTTGAGAGGGAGTGTTGAAAAATGGCAACAAGAAATTCCAATTTAATTTGTCCTTGAATTAAAATATGAATTAAATTCGAATTCTATTCTCATAGCAACTTAAAATAGTTAAATTAAGTTTATTAAACTTACTTAACTTAGGAAATTCGAGTTGGAAGTCTTTTAGAAGTCATGTATATGTTTTCCCTATTTTGTAGGACTCCAGTGTGAGTTAATTGTGAGTTGAAAATAGAAGACTTAGTTTCGTGAGTCAGTTCAGTTAAATTAGTTCTCAAACTGATTGAGAGAACTCATAGTGAGTTAACATTCAGTGGTGACACTAATGAACTCCACCAGTGCTACTCTAGTTAATTGAATATTTACACATCAGAAACTCATGCATGTCGATTCTAAGAAATACCCAGTTGATACTAGAGTGCAGAGACAATGCATTATTTGTTTTATATTTTTCTGAGTTGCACTGATAGTGCATGCATTCAGGAACTGATCCTTGAGGGATTGAGCTATTTTTAGAGGCTTTACTTCCCTTTAAATACAAGCTATCCTTCATAGGAATTACACATTGGAAAGATACTCAGAGATCTTGTGAAGAGGCTAAGATTTGGCCTTGAGCTTGCTTATGAGTTGGAGATTGAATTTGTTGAGTGTTGGGATTGTTCTAGAGAGAACAAGCATTGTAATTTCATCTTTATTTTCTGGATTAATACAAAATAGATAGTGGGGTTTTGAGTTGTGGCTTTCCCTGGATATTTATTGTGTTATGTGCCTTTGATTCTCTTCCTCTATTGATTATTATTTGCTCGATGTTTATGGGCTTCCGCTGTAAAGAGTAGAAGTAGATTCTTGTCTCTTGCTTTAGCAAATTGCATTAGATTGTGAATCTACAATATTTTCTACAAAACAGACATGGAGTTTCTAGTTTTTTTTTATCTGGTAAGTTGACAATTGCAGCATAAATATTGGTCCATTGTTTATCACTCCAGGTTGTTGGAAGTAATATGGTACTGTTTTCTTTCACTTCTCAAATAAAAATTAACAACAAACACTTCCTTGAAAATCCTGAAGGTTGAAGGCCTTATGTGACTTATGGAGGCATGTTGGTCCTTTCAATCTTGGGAATCCTGGGGAATTTACAATGTTAGAACTAGCACAGGTAACTGTAAATCCTTTCATACTTATTCAGGATACTAGAAAAGAGTTGTAGATTTGTCTATGGCATGCCTGGTTATTATTCATGGAGCATGATATACTTGAGCATGCAATGGATTTAGTCTTGTGGTTCAGAAGGTTTTTAGTTTTCTTGGAACTTTCCAGCTGCAAGCCGATATAGGAAATTCAGTTGTAGACAATCTGCCCTTCATAATTAGTGTGTTGGCCAAGGGAAAATCTACAATTCTCATTTATGGAAGCTTGAATCTTATTTTTTCTTGGTGTGAATAACAATTGTTTCTTTATTTTATTGCAGGTTGTGAAGGAGACAATACAACCTAATGCAAAGATTGAGTTCAGACAAAACACAGAAGATGATCCACACAAGAGGAAACCTGATATTACTAAAGAAAAATATCTACCTTGCTGGGAACCCAAATTGTCCCTAAGAAAGGGTCTTCCCTTGATGGTCGAGGATTTCTGTTGTCATTTTTTTAGAGATGAGAAGGATGGGAGTGTAAAGAACAAACATACCTCTCTGAATGACAATTGAAATATCAAAATTCTCTGCACCTAGACAATGGGTGTCTAATTGCATAACATGGCATTGTTAACATGCAAGGGAATATCTTGTGCACATGTCACAGTTGATGAGAAGCCCGACTAGAGTTCTTTTAGATTAGGTTTATTCATTCATTTTTGGCATATCTCCTATCTCAGTTTCTATAGAATATGTTTGCATGATTTATATTCTGAAGTTATGTAATAACATTAGGCTCTTGATAATTTAACCAGTTATTTGAAAGAATCCCAAAGTAACTCATGTTATTAATATTAGTTTTGTACATGTGCATTACAACTCTATTCAAAATATTTTTTATATATACACCTCTATTTAAAAAAATTACAACCATAAGAGAATCCCAAAGCAACTTGTGTTATTAACCAGTCCCATGTTAACTCATTATTGTTCTGTTTCGTTACCATTTCCAAGAATGCCATGTTCCCTTTGATTTGAAATTGACCTTTCCACGAGCTCAACCTTTCAGAGAGTTTTCTCTCCAAATTTACAATATCTTCTTCAACCATCCAACACGTGAAAATTTAATACAAGTGGTTTGACCGTTGTGATTTTGGTAAAATAAAATTTATTTTGTTTTATAAATTTGTCAAATTTTAACTTACATTTATTGTTCCATTATCATGTAGCATCCATTGTCATTTGAAGTTTCTTGATAATATTACAAATAAAAATAATAATAATAATAATAAAAGAAAAAAATCCAATATTATGTATGAATTTCTAAAAAATAAAAAAGATCTAAACGCCAGAGTATTATTTTGTTGTTTAAAAAAAATCGACAATGTAAATGGGCCTGACCCATTTACTAAAGTTCATGCAGGTTCAAGAGGTGCGATCAAGTGATAACTCGATAAGCACATTGAGGTGTGCTGTGGGGAAGCAACGAGCACAAAAATTAATTTAGGCTTAACCCCCGCAGTTGACCATGACGTTGGCATGGTTGACCGCGATCTACGACCTGAGATTACTGCGGGGGTTCAACTTCGATAAAGCTCCCATACATTCCTTACCCCCGCACTGGGCCACCCAAATCGTTCCGCTCCACGTTGCTCACTCCACGTCTTCCGCCACCTTCCTTCGTTAATCGCCCACATCACTCACCGTACCCCATCACCTCATCCACCACTCCATTAATACACAACATTTATTGCATATTTTTTCCCCCGTTTGGTTATTATATATAATCAAAGTGTAAAAGAGAACATTGTATTAATCATTCGCTTGTAAAATGGAGCAGCTTCCTTTCTAATTCAATATTCTGAGTCAGCAATTGTCTTCAACAACTGTATTCCGATTCAGCAACTGTCACCCACCAGATGCCATGGCCAAGAAAGTGGTTGAGTGGGCCTATGACCCTCACCAGGTTATTTCCAAGAGGAGGATGGAGAATGGATATTCATCATTTGTACATGAGAGTAGACCAGAAACAAAGAAGATGGCAAATGAAGGTTTACAGGTCACCCAAGGGGCGGAGATTGAAAATCGTGGCATTTCAGAAAAGGGTGCCAAGAGGGCTAGAGAAAATGTTATTGACTTGGATGAAGAAGGAGCAGAAGCAGCCAAAAGAGCTAAACTTTCGGATGTAGTGACTGCATCCCAACCTGGCCTAATAATTCAATTAGGAGAAACAAAGGGTGCATCGGCCTCTCCATCTTCCAGAGAGCCTGCTCATGATTAGGTTCCTTTAATTCAAAATATGTTTTCTCAAATTGCTGAAAGAAATAAAAAGGTGCAAGTAAATATGGAGGCTCAAGCTGAGTCTCAAATTTTTCCTAAAAAATCAATATTGTTATTTGCTATGGACTTGGAGAGAAGTCAATTTAAAATTGCTTTCTCTCATCCTACTGAGATGTAACTGCCAATAGTTTCAAAATTGTTAATTTGACTATTGATACTCACAAGCTTCCCATGCTTGAAAAGATCAACTTGCATATGCAAACTGGGCAATTAATTGTTAATGACTTACACAAAACTAATGCAGCTTCTGTTAAAGTAGAGAAAATGTTGAACAAGGTAATTCAGCAGCTAAAATTGGAAAAAGCCAATTCTAGGGCCCTGAATGCCCAGGTAGAAGAATTGAAGAACATTATTGTCAAGATAGGTATCAACCCTGATGATCAACCTGCAATACAAGAACTGTTGAAATCTGCTAAGGCAGAGATTGGAGTTTTGAAGAAAAAGTTACATCTGCCTACAGGAGAACATCCCATTGCTGTAGGGATAGCTGAAGTAGAGAATGAAAAAGAGAAGCTATTACAGGACGTATTGCAGAAAACTGAAGAAGTTTCTTTACTTAAAGAATCTTTGGATAAACTACAACAATAAGTGAGTTCTCATGTTTGTACAATAGTCATGCCAGAAAATGTAGAAGATCCAGCAACATGGGTATTGCAATTGGCAACAGAATTGAAAATGGCTGAACATGATACCAAGAAAGTACAAAGGGAGTTGGAAATGACTCGCAAATTGTTAAATTTGAGTGAAGAAGAAGCAAGGACAGAAAAGGAGAATGTAAATAAGTACCAGGAAGATCTATTAAGGACTGAAGAAGAGGTGAAAAGATTGAAAGAAAAAATGAAGGGTAATATGTCCTTAATTCAAGCCAGGGAGATTTTATGGGATGAAATCATTGAGATTATCAGGAAAATCTAGGAGTTCCTTGTCATTATGTTTGATGAAAAAGCACTGGTCAGAGATATGGAAGGTGAAGTTATGAAGGACAAGAAGAAAGATTTGGACAGATCAAAATTTGCTAAAAGAATGATAGATTTTATCAATTCCAAGTCTGCTTCAGAGCTTAAAGAGCATGACCTTCCAGACAGGACACTATGTGCAATTGATTTCAACAAAATGATTGTTAGAAATATCTACAGGAATACTGTTGAAAAGAAGTTAAAAGAGATGAAGGAAGTTGTCTCTAAGTTTAGCATACTATTTGATAAAAGAGTGAGGGTTGGGCTTCCCTCTTGTTGGGATTTACAGGGAAATCTGCTGCCATGGAAAACATATGAAACTTTGTTGGTTGAAACAAAGAGCAAGATTGATAACACTCATGAAAAGACAATAGTATTGAAGGGAGCCACTATTGTAAACTATCTCCATAAAGATTTTAAACTTCTATGGATGGTGCAAACTTTGTTTACAGATAAGCCTACTTATAGTAGGATTACAACATTCAGGATAACACTTGATAAACTAGAAGAAGCACCTAAATCAAATGTGCCACTGTGGAGAAAGTGCAAGGAATGGATGATAGAACAGGCAAAGGGTACACCAACAAATCAACCCACCAAAGACTCAGATTCAAACAGTGATCAACAATCACCAATCATAGTTTAATTTCTGTTATATTTTCTGGGAAAGAGGTTTCTTTTACCCTCTAATGTAACATTTTAAAATGATTTTTACTTTAAGATAGTTAGATAAGCAGTTTGACAGTTTTGACAGTTACCAACTGTCCCATGAATGTATAAAAAGATGAAAAGTTATGAAAAAAGGGTTGGATTTTGGTAGAGGGAAAGGCTATACTATTTTGTACTCGATAAACTGATGATTAATAAAAGAATCAGGAGTTTCCATACATGTTGGGTATGATTTTTTTATTTCTCCACTATGTGTCATTGTGTTTATTCATCTCTTTAAATATGGTAGATAAGCTGCATGTCTTTATTTACTTATGTAAATGAAGTTAAATTCCTTAAAGGGTGCTCCCATATTTAAAACCTCTTTCTATATGTTTCCTCTAAATTACAGAGAATAGTTCTTGTTAAACACATCATATTGTCTTTAATTTCTTTACATATTCTTCACATCACATTCATATTCAACATCACATGGCATTTTGAGACTTTTTCAGTCATTTAAATATTGGGTATTTAGAGTCAAGTCTTTCAGATTCTTCAAATAGAGATTCAATAGAGATATAAGTGACAAACATAATAAATCATTAATGTCTTAGGCACAATTTATCCATAGCCAGGAAATTGGTTTCCTAAGGGACAACATTAATTGGTGTCGTTGCCGGGGAGAGAAGACAAGAATACTTTTCCCTGGGTTTTCAATATTTTCCTCTGGTTGTTTAGTGAGGAGGAAATTTTTGGCTGTAGTGAAAACAAGATTAATAATTTTGGCTCCAAAAAGGCCTCATACAAGGTCAGACACCTCACAGCAGAAACTCCTAGCCCTTTTAGACCCTGAGAGGCTAGTTTCCAAGAGGGTTGGAAGGCCAAAATCTCTACTTACACCAAGTCCTACACTGTCTGCACCTGGCAGTAGTTCGACTCATTTTTCATTCAAACATTCATCTTCTATTGACCAAGAGTCATCTTTTACATCTAATTCATTTCAAGAACCCAACTGTCAAGAACAGGCTCTAGAGTCAGTTTCTTTTTTAATACCTGCTATAGTTATTCAACCTGAACCCATAACTACATTACCACCTTCTCATACTCCATTTACTCCTCAGTCAGGTTCTACATCTGTTGTCAATCAGGGTTCAGTAAGTTTAGGAGCAAATATGGAAGCACTTGCATTTTTTATGAATAGGTATGCACCTATTCAATTGCCACCACAATTGAATCAAATTCCACAAGAATATTTGAAGATTCTTCCTCGTTTCATAGGAGAGGATGAACAAACAGTAGAGAATCATATAACAGTCTTTTGTAATTTTGCAGAGAACCTAAATGTTGAACATTTAGATGTTGTTCTAAGACTTTTTGTGCAATCCTTGGATGGCGAAGCAAGAAAATGGTTCAAAGGACTTCCTAATAACTCTATCCCTACATGGGAAGAGATGGAGCGCTTGTTCATTCAGAGATGGGGGGAGAAAAGAGACCATGGATATTCACTCATAGAATTCAATGCAATTAAGAAGAAGCCTGATGAAAGTGTTGTAGAATTCATCAGAAGGTTTAATAAATTGTACAATAGTCTTCTAGTGGAGATTAAGCCCCCTCCTGCTGGTGCAAAAATAACTTTTGCAGGGGCTTTTGAGTCAGATTTTGGATTTACATTGAGGGAGAGAAGATCCCCAACCCTTGATCAGATCCAAACTAATGCCTTAGAGATAGAAGCAAATCTGGTGGTTGCAGGTAAAACACCTGAGACACAACCTATCCAAGATAAGGGAAAATCTAAAGTAGAATCCTCTCAAAGTCAAACATTAGAGGATATGAGTAATGTGATTAAAACTTTGTCAAATAAATTGATTAAATTAGAACTGGAAAGTAAGAATTCTCAAAGGCAAGCACAACATAATAGGAATTTTAATCCTTAGTATAGAAGACAACCTCTGCAAATTCTGCAGAAGGAGAGAAAAGATCAAGATTAGATTCAAGCACCACTGTATATAGAGGCAGATCCTGATGAAGTACCACAACATTCCAAGGACCATGATGATCAGATTTCCACGTTGTATGCAGTAGATGAAGATGAACTAGGTGTCAAGGGAGAAGAATATGAATATGCTGAAACAAATGTAATTTATGATGAAAATGAAATTGATGAGTATTGGAAACAGTTTACTGACTTTATGCAGGCAGAATTACATAAGAAATATGACTTGAGATCAAGGAAAAGATCTAGAAGTCAAGAGGAAGAAGGTGAGCAACAAGTCCCAGCTCCATTACCAAAGGCGACTCCACAAGAACCCCAGCCTGCAAAACAAGTAAATAAAGGAAAGCAACAACATAATACAAATAGCAAGACTCAAATACTTCAAGGTGAGTCTTCTCAAGATGAAAGTGAAAAAATCCCTTTAGAAAAACTTGTTTCCATTCCACAAGAGATTTTAGCCATAAAGAGAGGTGAAGATGAAAATGAAAAGAATACTAAACAAAGTCATGTGTTTAGTCTTACCAAAGAATTGGAAAAAATCAGAATTCAAGTTCCCCTCACAGAGTTGGTCAAAACACCAGTCTATCAAAGAGAGATTGTTGAGTTTGTTAATCTAAAAGAGAATGTGAATGTAAATGACACTGTGAATTTGCAGGATGATAAACCAGTAGTGGTTTTTGGTCCACACGTGGAGGAGGTAGATCCTTCAAAACCCCCTTTCTATTTTCCTTATTGATCCATGATTTCCTCTTGCATAATTGTATGTTTGATTCAGGAGCTTCACATAACCTCATGCCATTGTCAATAATGAAATAACTAAACCTACAAGTTACTAAACCCTATAGAGACTTGTACTCTTTTGATTCAAATAAAGTTAAGTGTCTAGGGGTCATTAAAGATATGGTGGTGTCACTAGCCCAGATCCCAACTAGGAGCTTGGTAATGGATGTAGTGGTAGCAGATATCCCTACTAGGTTTGGAATGTTACTATCTAGATCATGGGGGGCCAAATTGGGTGGTTTTTTGAAGCTATATTTTACATATGCTATTATACCAACTTTTGGTGGGGAAGAAAGGAGGTTGTATAGAGAAACTAGATTTGTAAAAACAATTACAAAAAATGGAGCAAGCAATTCACCTATATATAGCCAGGAGAAAGATGACTTTGCTTGCTTCATGCTGCATGATAATGTAGAATTGGCTGAAGATAACCAGAAGCAACTTACTTCAGCCAATGTAAATACAGAGCTGCAAACAGAAGGGATGTGGAAATGCTTCTTTGATGGAGCCTATTCTAAGGAAGGAACAAGTGTTGGTTTCCTTCTAATTGCACCTGGAGGTAACATGTTCCCTTTTTCTTTTAAATTGGAGTTCGAAGCAACAAACAATGTGGTAGAATATGAATCCTTGATCATTGCTCTGCAAACAACTAAACAAATGGGAGTCAAATCAATTTCTATTTTTGGAGATTCAGAGTTGATTATAAAACAGATAAAAAACCACTGCCAGACAAAACACCCTAGGCTTAGGGCATACAGGAATGAAGTGTGGGATTTGGTTGAGAACTTCTTTGAAGCTTTCAACATTCAGTTCCTTCCAAGGGATGGAAACCAATTAGCAAACTCATTGGCTATGGCTGCTAGTACTTTTAGGCCTCCTATTAATCCAAGGCTAAGATATGAGGTTGAAATGAGACATAGGCCTTTTGTCCCTGATAATATAAAGCATTGGCAGATATTTGAAGATGATCAATAGATTAAAGAATTTTTGGCTATGATTGGAGAGTTTCAGGATACCGAGATTGATCAAGATGAAGATGAAGCAACAAACGATGCAGAAGTAAGTGGTTCGAAAAATTTTGTTGTTAATCAAAAAGTTTTTCAATTGAAAAATAATATTCTGCCAAGGGGACTTATTCCTCTTGAAATATTTTTTAACTCTAATGATGTAGTTATCAGTTCAGAAAAAATTCCATAAGATGCACATATTCAAGATTGTAATATTTGAACTCAGGAAGCGCTCAGGTTAATCAAATTGTTTGATGGAGTTCCACTTAATTATAAGGAAAGATATCTTAAACTTTTTAAGGAATACATTGATGTTTTTGCTTGGTCCTATGAGGATCTCAAAACATATGATACAAGTATTATTCAACACAAGATTCCCTTGAAAGAGGGGATAAAACCATTTAAGAAAAAACTTAGACAGATAAATCCACTGCTTTTACCAACAATTGAGAAAGAGGTCAAAATGTTGCTTGATGCTAAAATAATAATTCCACTCAGGTACTCTGACTGTGTGGCCAATTTAGTGCCTGTAAGGAAGAAAAATGGAGAGATAAGGCTATGTGTGGACTTTATAAATCTCAATAGGGCTTCCTTAAAAGATAAATACCAGTACCAAAAATGGATCATGTAGTACAAAAGGTAACAGGATCATTCATGATGTCAATGCTGGATGGGTTCTCTAGGTATAATCAGGTGGCTGTGGATAAAGAAGATCAGAAAAAAACTGCATTCACAACTCCTTGGGGAACTTTTATGTATGCTTGAATGCCTTTTGGCTGATGGATGTAGGTGCTACATTTCAGAGGGCTATGGACATTGCTTTTGTGGGTGACAAGTTTGTAGTGATATATTTGGATGATATTACTATTTTCTCTAAGTCTGATGAGGAGCATCTGAACCATCTTAAAAATACTTTTGAGAAATGTAGAAAGTTTGGGCTTTCCTTGAATCCTAAGAAGTCTATTTTTTCTCTTAAAGAGGGAAAATTGCTGGGGCATATTGTTTCTAGGGATGGAGTGAAGATAGATCCAACAAGAGTGCAAGCTGTGCAGAAAATACCCTTGCCCAGGAGTAAGAAAGACATTCAAATATTTTTGGGAAAAATAAACTTTTTAAGGAGGTTCGTGTCCAACTATGCAGAAATTGTAAAGGAAATTACAAATATGCTGAAGAAGGAGAATGAAGTACATTGGACCAAGGGATCCAAAGAGTCATTCTCCAGGATTAAAGAAGCATTACAAGTAGCTCTAGTCCTAATCAACCCTGATTATCAAAGGCCTTTCCAAGTTTTTTCATTCGCATCACCTAATTCAATAGCTGTTGTCTTGTTGCAGAAAAATGATGAAGAGAAGGAGCAGCCAGTTGCTTTCTTTAGCAAGATTCTCAGGGATGTTGAACTAAAGTATAATATTCTTGAAAAACAGGTATATGCTTTGGTAAAAGCCCTAAAGGCCTTCAGAACTTATGTGTTGCAGTCACAAATCATTGCTTATGTGCCAAATGCTGCAGTAAAAGATGTATTAGTACAGAGTGATGTAGAAGGCAAAAGAGGAAAATGGATAGCCAAGATCCAAGAGTATGACTTGGACATAAAACCCACAAAGTTGGTGAAAGGGAAAGGATTGGCAAAGATGTTGACAGAGTCGAACTTTCAGGCATTGGGAATCAACTTGTTGACACCTGTGAATGAAGGAACAATTGAAGAAAGTGAAGAAAAGCTAGATCCAGGTATGAAGATCAGGTATAAATTTTTATGTTCAGAATGGTATAAGCATATAGTACATTATTTGTGTTTCCTCTCTTGTCCTCAATCCTTGGATAGAACAAAGTATAGATCATTAAAGATCAAACCATAACCATATGTGATTGTTGAGGGCAGATTGTATTCGAAGGATCCAGTAGGAATTTTGTTGTTATGTTTAACAGAATATGAATGCACAAAAACCATAAAAGATTATCATGAGAAGTTATGTGGAGGACGTTATAGTTGGAAAGCTACTGCTCATAAAATCCTCCAAGCAAGGTTTTATTGGCCCACTCTATTTGGTGATACAGTTAAGTTCATCAGAGGCTGTCAGAAGTGTTAGCTTTTTGCTGCGAAAAAGAGGCTAGCTCCCTTGCCTTTGATCCCAGTCTTCATAGAAGAACCATTCAGACAATGGGGATTAGATTTTGTTGGAGAGATTAACCCACCTTCAAGTGGACAACACAAGTGGATCCTTACAGCTACTGATTATTTCACCAAGTGGGTAGAAGCTATACCTACTAAAAGGGAAAATAACTAAGTAGTGATGAAGTTATTAGAGGAGAATATTTTAAGTAGATTTGGATGCCCTGTCAAAATTATAACAGACAATGCTCAAGTCTTCAGTTCAAGTAAGTTTAGTGCTTTTGTTCAAAATTATAACATTATTATATCCCATTCAACAGCCTATCATCCACAGGGAAATGGATTGGCTGAATCCATGAACAAAACATTGATGAATATCATTAAGAAAATTATTGCAGAAAACCAAAAGGACTGGGATTCCAAGTTAAAATTTTCTATATGGGCTGCTAGAGTAACTACAAGAAGGTCTACAGGCAAATCACCTTTTCAGTTAGTGTATGGAACTCAAGCCTTGTTCCCAAGTCAGCTTGTGAAACCTATGATTGCAATGATTCAGGAAGCAAAGAAGAGCCCAATGCCCTGATAAGAAGAATGAATAAGGTAGTAGAGTTAAGTGAAAACAGGGATAAGGTAAGAGACAACTTGATTATGTATCAATCAAAGATGAAGAGTATTTTTGACAGAAAAGCAAAAGAGATTGATTTTAAAGTTGGAGACCTGGTATTGAGGTGGGATACTAGAAGAGAAGATAAGGGTAAACATGGTAAGTTTGATCCTCTCTGGTATGGCCCATTCAGAATTGTAGGAGCCAGGGCAAATAATACATTCTTCCTGGAGAATCTTGATGGTGAATCTTTACAACTGCCTATTAATGGGTAGTACCTCAAACATTATTTTCAGTTTTGAAGCACAAGCATCCTATCATTGTAGATACCGGAGTGAAATCATTGTACAATTTCCACACAGTTAAATTTGGCAAAGCAATATATGACTCCATGCCCGAGGTGAAGGCACTAATATGCGGTTCTTAGTACTTCTAAGGTAGAAGCACTATCCCCAAGTGGAGCCAGATGTTGTAGCATCCATTGTCATTTGAAGTTTCTTAATAATATTACAAAAATAAAAAAATAATAATAAAAGAAAAAAAAATCCAATATTATGTATGAATTTATAAAAAATCAAAAAGATCTAAATGCTAGAGTATTATTTTGTTGTTTAAAAAAAATCGACAATGTAAATGGGCCTGACCCATTTACTAAAGTTCATGCAGGTTCAAGAGGTGTGATCAAGTGATAACTCGATAAGCACGTTGAGGTGTGTTGCGGGGAAGCAACGAGCACGAAAATTAATTTAGGCTTAACCCCTACAGTTGACTGTGACGTTGGCATGGTTGACCATGATCTACAACCTGAGATTACTGCGGGGGTTCAACTCTGATAAAGCTCTCGTACATTCCTTACCCCCGCGGTGGGCCACCCAAATCATTCCGCTCCACATCGCTCACTCCACGTCTTCCGCCACCTTCATTCGTTAATCGCCCACATCACTCACCATACCCCGTCACCTCATCCACCACTCCATTAATACACATCATTTATTTCATAGCATTTATTGCAGATTTTTTCCCCCGTTTGGTTATTGTATATAATCAAAGTGTAAAAGAGAACATTGTATTAATCATTCACTTGTAAAATGGAGCAACTTCCTTTCTAATTCAATATTCTGAGTCAACAATTGTATTCCGAGTCAGCAACTGTCACCCACCAGACGCCATGGCCAAGAAAGTGGTTGAGTGGGTCTATGACCCTCACCGGGTTATTTGCAAGAGGAGGATGGAGAATGGGTATTTAATATTTCTACATGAGAGTAGACTAGAAACAGAGAAGATGGAAAATGAAGGTTTACAGGTCACCCAGGGGGTGGAGATTGAAACTCCTAGCATTTTAGAAAAGGGTGCCAAGAGGGCTAGAGAAAATGTTATTGACTTGGATGAAGAAGAAGCAGAAGCAGCCAAAAGAGCTAAACTTTCGGATGTAGTGACTACAGCTCAACCTGGCCTAATAATTCAATTAGGAGAAACAGAGGGTGCACCGACCTCTCCATCTTCCAGAGAGCCTGCTCATGATCAGGTTCCTTTAATTCAAAATATGTTTGCTCAAATTGCTGAAAGAAATAAAAAGGTGCAAGTAAATATGGAGGCTCAAGCTGAGTCTCAAATTGTTCCTGAACAAACAAGATTGTTATCTGCTATGGACTTGGAGAGAAGTCAATTTAAAATTGCTTTCTCTCATCCTACTGAGATGTCTGTTGGATCTGCCAACAGTTTCAAAACTGTTAATTTGACTGTTGATACTCACAAGCTTCCCATGCTTGACAAGATCAACTTGCATATGCAAACTGGGCAATTGATTGTTAATGACTTACACAAAACTAATGCAGTTGTTGTTAAAGCAGAGAAAATGTTGAACAAGGTAATTCAACAGCTGAAATTGGAAAAAGCCAATTCTAGGGCCCTAAATGCCTAGGTAGAAGAATTGAAGAACATTATTGTCAAGATAGGTATCAACCCTGATGATCAACCTGCAATACAAGAACTGTTGAAATCTGCTAAGGCAGAGATTGGAGTTTTGAAGAAAAAGTTACATCTGCCTATAGGAGAACATCCCATTGCTGCAGGGATAGCTGAAGTAGAGAATGAAAAAGAGAAGCTATTACAAGACGTATTGCAGAAAACTAAAGAAGTTTCTTTACTTAAAGAATCTTTGGATAAACTGCAACAACAAGTGAGTTCTCATGTTTGTACAATAGTCATGCCAGCAAATGTAGAAGATCTAGCAGCATAGGTATTGCAATTGGCAACATAATTGAAAATGGTTGAACATGATACCAAGAAAGTACAAAGGGAGTTGGAAATGGCTTGCAAATTGTTAAATTTGAGTGAAGAAGAAGCAAGGACAGAAAAGGAGAATGAAAAGAAATACCGGGAAGATCTATTAAGGACTAAAGAAGAGGCGAAAAAGGCTGAAAGAAAAACTGAAGGGTAATATGTCCTTAATTCAAGCCAGGGAGATTTTATGGGATGAAATCATTGAGATTATCAAGAACATCTGGGAGTTCCGTGTCATTATGTCTAATGAAAAGGCACTAGTCAGAGATATGGAAGGTGACGTTATGAAGGACAAGCAAAAAGATCTGGACAGATCAAAGTTTGCCAAAAGAATGATAAATTTCATCAATTCCAAGTCTTATTTAGAGCTTAAAGAGCATGACCTTCCATACAAGACACTATGTGCAATTGGTTTCAACAAAATTATTGTTAGAAATATCTACAAGAATACTGTTGAAAATAAGTTAAAAGAGATGAAGGAAGTTGTCTCTAGGTTTAGCATACTATTTGATAAAAGAGTGAGGGTTGGGCTTCCCTCTTGCTGGGATTTACAGGGAAATATGATGCCATGGAAAACACATGAAACTTTGTTGGTTGAAAGAAAGAGCAAGATTGATAACACTCATGAAAAGACAACAGTATTGAAGGGAGCCACTATTGTAAACTATCTCCATAAATATTTTAAACTTTTGTGGATGGTACAAACTTTGTTTACAGATAAGCCTACTTATAGTAGGATTAAAGGATTCAGGATAACACTTGATAAACTAGAAGAAGCACCTAAATCAAATGTGCCACTGTGGAGAAAGTGCAAGGAATGGATGATAGAACAGGCAAGGGTACACCAATAGATCAGCCCACTAAAGACTTAGATTCAAACAATGATCAACAATCACCAATCATAGTTTAATTTTTGTTATCTTATTTTCTAGGAAAGAGGTGTCTTTTACCCTCTAATGTAACATTTTAAAATGACTTTTACTTTTAGATAGTTAAATAAGCGGTTTGACAGTTCTGACAGTTACCAATTGTCCCATGAATGTATAAAAAGATGAAAAGTTATGAAAAAAGGGTTGGATTTTGGTAGAGGGAAAGGCTATACTATTTTGTACTCGATAAATTGATGATTAATAAAAGAATCAGGAGTTTCCATACATGTTTGGTATGATTTTGTTGTTTCTCCACTATATGTAATTTTGTTTATTCATCTCTTTAAATATGGTAATGAAGCCGCAGGTCTTTATTTACTTATGTAAATGAAGTTAAATTCCTTAAAGGGTGTCCCCATATTTAAAACCCATTTCTATATGTTTCCTCTAAATTATAGAGAATAGTTCCTGTTAAACACAACATATTGTCTTTAATTTCTTTACATATTCTTGACATCACATTCATATTCAGCATCACATGCCATTTTGAGACTTTTTCAACCATTTAAATATTGGGTATTTAAATTCAAGTCTTTCATATTCTTCAAATAGAGATTCAACAAAGATATAAGTGACAAACATAATAAATCATTTATGTCTCAGGCACAATTTCTCCACAGCCAGGAAATTGGTTTCCTAAGGGACAACAATATGAACACACCAAATTCACAAGCAAGAGAGTTGAATATAGCAATTTTGTAAAGCCAATTCACTTTATAATTTGAATATTTAAGGTTTTTTTTTTGTCGAGTTGTCAGTGATCCTCTAGACTTGACCTGTGGCTTGAGGAGTTGTGACCGAGGGGCATCTAAGCCTTCAAAGTCACCCACACCCGACCTGGGCCACACTAGCCCTTAGCTGACTGGATTTTTTAGCTTGTCTCCTCCCCCGAGAACAAGGCACAACCACCCCCTGTGGGATTTGATCCTAGGTTGCCTTGCAAATGATGCCCATCCACTACCGGTTGTGCTAGTGAGACTTGAATATTATAAATATTTTTTATAAATTCGTTATTTGTTATTTGGTGGTGTATGATGGATTTGTTTTTGTGTAGGATGTACTTTGCAATTGATGTGTAGTGCCATATTTAATCTTATCCTGCAAATTTTACTAAGTGTTTAAATTTCCTTAAAATATGGACTTATAATTATCAAGAAATATTGGTACATACCCACATTGGTGAAACTGTAAATTTGGCACTGATATAAATTTTGTTATTTACGTCCCCAAATTTTTAAAATTTGAAAATACATAATCCTCTCCAATTCATTACCAAAGTATATATATATATTCATACTCATTTCCAAATGTCCTCTTGGAGTTGCTTGGGAGAAGACATGGTTCTCTCCAATTAATTACAAATTTATATATTCATCTCTCATCTCCAAAATGTCCTCTGACATTTACTTGGGAGAATACATGGTCCTCTCCAAAATTGCCCAATTTTATATCCATATCACATTCCCAAATGTCCTCTCAGATGTACTTGGGAGAAGACATGATCATCTCCAATTAATTACCAATATATATATTCATCTCTCATCCCCAAAATGTCCTCCCACATTTACTTGGGAGAAGACATGGTCCTCTCTAATTAACTACCAATTTATATATTCATTTATCATCCCAAAAATGTCCTCTCACATTTACTTGGGAGAAGACATGGTCCTCTCCAATTAATTACCAATTATATATATTCATCTCTCATCCCCAAAATATTTATTTGGGAGAAGACATGGTCCTCTCCAATTAATTACCCAATTTTATATTCATATCACATTCCCAAATGTCCTCTCATGTTTACTTGGGAGAAGAGAAGCGAAATGTAAGTATGAGGAATAAGTTATGACATTAATGAGAGGTGGTTGATGTGGAGAAGAGGGGGGCATAAAAGGGGAAGGATGAGGGGAGAAAGGGAGGCTTGGTCTTGCTTTTGGTTTTGGTTGGTTGTTGTTTTGGAGGAATTGTTTGAGAGAGAGGAAGGGAGTATTGTTTATCTTGGACACACACTACATCTGGTTGGACTTGGGCTCGGAGGGCTAGGGAACCTGTGGAGGTTTCCTGGGCTAGGAATTACTTCCTAGTTGGCTGAGAGGTAAATCCAGTTGGTAGTCAAGAGGAGCGTTCTAGCAGGAGCAAAAACTCAAGGGAATCTCCACTGGGCCATCGGTACAGGTATTCCTCTATGCATAGATTAATCATGTAAGTGATTGAAATGAAATGTTCAGTATTTAAATTGTAGGAATTAGATTTTAAATGGTAAATTATCATCGTTTAAATGTCTTGTCAAAAAATAAATTATTGCCAATTTATTACATTCAAAATTAGAGAATATAGATCTAGTAGAGGACCCTAGGAGGGGATTACACGTGGTACCAGAGCTTAGGTTCAAAATCTGGACCCAAAACCCACTAAACCAAATTTCCGCTATAAGAGCTTGTAACCCTCATAATTACGTGTAATCCTAATATATAAATATATGACCCTATATATATATATATATATATATATATATATATATATATATATATATATATATATATATATATATATATAACAATTTGTTTTTAGATTGAAAATGATACGCCTCTTTATTGCCTTGGAAAGCAATAAAACTTGAGTAAAGACATGTTAGAGTTACGTTTTTATAGGCATATTAACTGTCATATGTTTAAAAAAAAAGATGTCTGTATATGTTCCTGAGTAAACCATGGGAAATTTTTTACCCCAATACCTTTGTGACTTTCTTGACAAAGGATGTCCTTTCAACGTTTGATGCCAGACTTCTCTAGGTTGCATCTGAGATGAGAACCTCAGAGTCCTCCATTGCCCTGTCCAACGATGCCTTTGAGTCCATCTGCTCCTAACCCTCCTTGTTGAAGGAACTCCTCCGCCTTCATTTTTCGCCATTAATTCTTCCAATATTAAATATATCTCCTCTGTTTGTGGATGGGACCTGTCTTTGGCATTAAATGTATGAACTGTGTTATTAATCTCAATCCAACTGCACCCTGGCTCCTTTTTTAATCCCTTCTCTCTCATCATTTTTCTCATCTTTGCACAATCATCCCACCTACCTGCTACATCATATATATTTGACATCAGAACATATGCTACATCTTCTTGTGGCTATAACTAAAGGAGATATTTTGCCGCATGTATCTCAAGCTCAATATTTCCATAGGTTGCACAAGCACCAAGTAAGGTTTGCCACATTGTACCATCAGGCTTAAACAACATTTTGTTAATGAAATCCATTGCTTCTTCCAAGTGGCTAGCACGTCCAATAATATCAACAGTACAGACATAGTGTTCCATTCTTGGTGGGATGCCATGAATGCATCCCATCGAATTAAAGTAGCAGACCCCTTCATCGACTAAAACTGCATGACTGCATGCAGAAAGAACACTAACAAAAGTGATGTGGTCTGGTTTCATGCGTGCCTCTTGCATTTTCTCAGAGAGTTGGAGGGCCTTCTTGCAATGCCCATGTTATGCATATCCAGCAATCATTGCATTCTAGGATACTGCACACTGTTTAGAGGTTTCATCAAATACTTTTCATGCATACTCTATTACCCCACACTTACCATACATGTAAACAATGGCACTCCCTACAAAGGCATCCATCACAAAACCGGTTTGAGCAATCTGGCCATGAACCTGCTTGCCCTGTTCTAAAGCTGCTAGGCTTGCACATGCCCTCAGGACACTGGAAAAGGTAAAACTTGTCTTGCCTTGTGAAATTATGTTGCATTTGACAGTAAAATTTCAAAGCCTTTTCACCATGCCCATGCTGGGCATAGCCTGCAATCAATGCATTCCATGAAACCACATCTCATTTAGTCGTGTTGTTAAACATTTTACTAGCATCCTCCACACAGCCAGAAGTGGGATACATGGTGATCAGAGCATTCCTTACAGGTGTCTCTAACTCAAGTCCAATTTTCATAGCATGGGCATGTACACCCTTCCCTTGCTCCATGACTCCCGGGTTGCCACAAGCACTAAGGATGCTATTTAATGTAAATTTGTCTATCATCATGCCCTTTGAGTGAAGAATCTCAGGGCTTAATCATTATATTCATTGTAGGCATAACCAGTGATCATGGAATTCCATGAAACCAAATCTGGTGCATTCATCGTCTCAAATACCATTTCTGCATCCCTGATATGCTCACATTTGGCATATACTGTGACAAGCACATTTCCAACAACAACCTCTAGTCCATATTCAATAACCTAGCATGGACTTGCCTAACCTACTCAGGAGCCTCTGAACTAGCGAATGAAGTAACAACACTGGAAAAGGTCGATTGATCAGGAGTTGCGCGCCCCCCCCCCCCTTCGGTTGAACTGTTCAAGGGCTTCTTCAACATAACCGTTTTGAGAATATCCCGCTATGAGAGCATTCCACGAAATCGTATTCAACTCAGGTAGTTCATCAAAAGCTCTCTGTGAATCATCTGTTTTGTCGCATTTTCAAATTTCCATACATGTCAAGGAGCGCACTTCCCGCGTGAACAACACCTTCATATCCTGTCTTTATGATGTGGGTATGAATTTGTTCACCTTGTTGCAGAGCTGCTAAACTTGCAGACACTTGCATGGTGCTAACAAAGGTGAATTCATTCGGTTTCATGTCTGCCTTCTGCATTTGCTCAAAAAAACTTCAGGGCATCATCAGCCCAACCACACTGGGAATATCCCGAAATTATTGTATTCCATGAAATAACATCTCATTTAGGTATTTTGTCAAATAATTGGTGTGCATCCATCAAACTCCCACATTTGGCATACATGTTGACGAGGTTATTTCTCGCTAACATGTCTAGATAAGAACTAATTTTCAGGATGTGGGCGTGAACTTTCTTGCCTGTCTTCAAAGCTCTGGAATTGGCACATCTCTGCAACAGGTTATTATAGATAGTCAAGTATGTCCACATGCCTTCTGCATTTTCAAACTGGTGCATGGAATCTAGCACCTCTGCCAATCTTCCAGCTTTGGAAAATTTAACCACATGATTAGAAGTTACATAAGAAGCTACACCGATTCTATGTTCTTCTACTGATTACCATTCAATGTCCATGGCAGCAAATGTTTTACTAATCGTATGCCCTTTGAACAACGTTGTTGGATTCCATAGTCGAAAAAAATGATCAAATGCAACATATGGGTTGTTGTGATGGAAGGAATGAAGTCTCTTGAAATTTACATTGGTTAAAATAGATATGCCGAATTTCATCATTCATTCATGCTAAAAGATTTCGTATAAAGACATTATCAACCCACAACTACTTAATCCAACCCTAAAATCCAGAGCATGGAGACATCATCAAACAAGTAAAAGAATGGATGCACAATTCAAACTTGAAATCCAGAGCATAAAGCCATCCTCGATTAAGTAAACGAATGGACACTCAATCCAAACCTACCATTGAGAGCATGGTTTCTTAAAAAGTAAAATATGGAGGAACCATTGAAAAAAAAATCTGCTGGTATCCAATATAAGAAGCATTCAAGAAGTACACTGAGGCTGTGAACAATGTTGTCCCTGCTTATGATGGTCAAAAGGAACCATGATTTATCCTCTAAATTCCTCTCTTTTTTTCCCAGTAGGTTTTGTACCGCTAGGAGTGATTTCCTACTGGAATACTTGGTTATCCATTGGTTTAGAAATATGATCACATATGTTTAAATGCCTTTATCTTGCAGTCTTTGGTGCCACAAGTATATCAATGACCATAATGCCCGATCAACAAATGGCATGTTCATATTTAAGAATAGAAGAGGTGTTCCTTGATAACATATATTGATAACAACTATATATATAGATATATATATTTTTTGAGTAGTTAACAAACAAACAAAATCCCTATCTTCTAAAACTTTAACACCCAACTCCATTGCATTGCACAAAACATATTTCTCTTTTCTTTTTAGTAGATTTTAATACATTAAAGTTGTCAAATATGAACAACAAGTGATTGGTATGATAGAATCACTTACAATATACAATATCATTATCTTAAAACATGTAGCACTAGCCATTCTATATACATTAATTAGATAGTACATATCTAACAATAATGTCAATGTTGAGCTGATTGGGATAGCTAAGCATCCACTTGAAAACTAATCTAACGTTGTTGATGGAATTTAAAAAGGGCACCTAGTTATAATAATGTAAGTTAATGTTTATGTGAATGCTCAAAATGAATAAGATGGATTTAGTATGATTGTTTCGGGATATCTAAGGATATTTGAGGGTGACTAGTAGTGTGTGGTAGCACTTGCTTAGATAGAAATGGGGGAGGATTTAGTGGACCCACGGTTATCATCTCTATATTAGAAATAGTCGTTTACAAGTATAACAAAAGGAAAACTTGCATCTATCATTATGCAAAACATGTGTGAGCCGAGTAAGAATTGAGGGGGTCCTAAGTTGTGCTAATAAGTCTTATGTATCATACAGATATTTGAACAATTCAAAATGGTGAGGATGCGAAGAAATCAAGGTCATGGAGAGTCATTACAAGGACCTCCCACAAATAACTCATTACCTTCACCAGAGTTGACTCTCATCTTGCATTCCCTAGAAGTAATTAATGAGACCTTAAAAGGGCACCAAACAAATGAAGTGGAAGTGGAGCACCCTCCCTCAGGGTTAGGAAATCTCGAGGGATCAATAGAATCTGATAGAGGACCTCCAATCGAGGACATTACTAGGGAGCTCCAGAAGATTAAGCTCCAACAGCTTCAGGAGGTCGTGCCAGTGAACATGCAAAACCCTGTTTAGAAGGATTGAGAAGGTGCTTCACACTAAGGGATTACAATTCCAATTCAAAAGCTAAAATAACAATATTCCAACTCAGAGATAGTGCTCTGAATTGGTGGGGTAACTTGGAGGGTCAACTACACCTCACTCCAAACACAATTACTTAGGAATTATTTGAGGAGAGATTCAGGAAAAAGTACTTGCCAGCATATCATGAAGAACAATAAGTAGGAGCCTTCCATGCCTTGCTACAGGGAAATCATACTATAGAAGAATATGAAATTCGATTCATGGAATTGGTCAAGTATGTCTCCTACATGGATACTTACCAGCGCTAAGCGGATCATTTTATTTATGGATTGAACCCTAAGATTAGGGCAATGGTGTGGATGTGGAAACCATCCTCAGTTGCAGAAGCTATAGAACAAGCTCGTTATGTCGAAGAACACTTAGACTTAAAAGGTGGAGGCAAAGCCATTTTTCCACACCAACCAGGGTTTATGGGGAAGGCCCATCGTACCTTCCCCAGGGGAGGAAATTTGAGGCCATCACCATATGGAAACAGGGTTGTACCTAGAGCACTGATAGTGGGGATTTCAATGGTTACTAGTGTAGCTTCACCCACAACTTCAAGGGCGTGTACAAATAAAAGTCATATGTGAGGAGCAACAAGTGGGGGAAGGGGTCCTAGGGGAAGGAACTTTTTTTAAAGAACTCCACAACTTTCGGTTCAAGGTCTACCTTGCATCACTTTTTGGGGATGCAGAGGACCTCATTACCAGTGAGACTGCCCTGAGTTACAAGCTAGTAACAACCATAGAGAAGGAAAAGCACCAGTGGGGCAGGGGGGCCAAGTAGCCACCATCGAATCTATGCAGTAGTTGATAACCAGCAAGTTGAGCACCAGTCTGCCATGGTAGAAACCTCAAGTATGATAAACAAAGTAAAAGTTAAAATTTTGTTTGATTTTGGTGCTACATATAGTTTCATTTCACTAGTTGCATTAGACAAATGTGGGTTGGCAGCCTATGAGCATGATGACTTTAAACAAATTGAGATGGTTTCTGGGAAAAAACAAGTAGTAGCACCTAGTGTTGACCAGTGTCAGGTAAACCTTGGGGTGTGTATCACTAAGTTGAAGGCATACGTCACAACATTGGGGACGTATGATGTAATTATTGGAATGGACTGGCTAGAATCTCATCGAGCTTTGGTAGTCTGCTTCAAGAAGAAGGTGATTTGTTTAGATGATGAAGGTAGGCCAATTGAGATTTTTGGAATCAAGAGGGGAGTGTCACTACAATTCATATCCATTATGAAGGTAAAACGTTGTCTCCGACAAGGTTGCAAGCTATATGTGGTCGAGGCTATAAGTGACCAGAAAGGACCCTCCCTAGATCAACATCCAATTTTGTCAGAATTCAAGGATGTTTTTACTAAGGAATTGCCTGGATTACCTCTTGTGAGGGAGATTGATTTCACAATCGACCTAAAACTTGGTGTCGAACCAATATCTAAGAAACCCTATAGGATGACAACTCCAGAACTTTGTGAGTTACAGATGAAGTTAAAAGAGCTCTTAGACTTGGGATTTATCAGACCTAGTATTTCACCTTGGGTTTCACCAGTGATTTTTGTCAAGAAGGATGGTTCCTTGCAGCTATGCATAGATTATAGGGACCTAAATAGAGCCACAATAAAGAATAGGTACCTGATACCTCGAATAGATGACCTATTTGATCAAATAAAGGGAGCAACGGTTTTCTCAAAGATCGATCTATGATCTGGATACCATGAATTGAGGATTAAGGAAGAGGACATCTCAAAAACTGCATTTCGAACTTGGTTTGGGCACTATGAGTTCGTAGTTGTTCCATTTGGTTTAACCAATGCACCAACAGTATTCATGAGCCTCATGAATGGTGTGTTTAGGAAGTATTTGGACCAATTTGTGCAAGTCTTTCTTGACGACATTCTTGTGTATTCCAAGAATGAAAAGGAGCATGAAAATCACCTAAGGGTTGTCTTAACTTGCTTAAGGGAAAATCAATGGTATGGAAAATTGTCAAAATGTTCCTTATTTCAGAAGAAAGTTCATTACCTTGGGCACATCATTTTAGGAGAAGGGATTTCAGTTGACCCAGAAAAGGTGAAGGCCGTAATGGATTGGCCAGTACCAAAAAATTCCCATGAGGTACATAGTTTTATGGGGCTAGCAGGGTATTATTGCAGGTTTGTGGAAGGGTTTTCAAGGATTGCAAAACCCATCACCACATTACAGCGAAAGGGGGTCAAGTATGAATGGACATATGAATGTGACACTGCATTCATAGAACTAAAGAGGTTACTAACTAGTGCATCAATCCTTTGAGTACCAGACATGGAAAAAGACTTCACTATCTGCACCGATGCTTTGGCACAAGGATTGGGTGCAATATTGATGCAAGAAGGCGAAGTAATAGCTTACGCATCTAGAAAATTGAAGAAACATGAAGAGTTGTATGTTGCCCATGACTTAGAATTAGTAGCAGTGATGTTAGCCTTGAAATTGTGGAGACACTACCTCATTGGGAGAAGATTTGAGTTAAGAAGATATCATCAAAGCTTGAAGCATCTCTTCACTCAAAGGGATTTGAATGCCGAAAAAAGGCAGCGGAGTGAATTCATGAGGAGTATGATTTTGAGATATCATACATAAGGGGAAAGTAGAATGTGGTGGCAGATGCACTAAGTAGGAGACCACGAACCTTCTCCCTAGTAGCCTTAAAGGTAAATTTAAGGGAACATGTGTTGGAGAAACTCTTTGAAGATAGTTGGAATCTAAAGGTCATCTCAGCAATCCAGAGTGGGAAGTAGATAGAACCAAAGTTTGAGGGATGTGTCCTTGAACCAGATGGGCTATTGAGATTTCAAGGGAGAATGTACATACCTAAGGAAGGGGGTATAAGAAAAACCATCCTCAAAAAGTCACATAGAGCACTCTATTGTGCACATCCTAGAGTAAAGAAGATGTATGCACACACAAAGAGCCTCTTCTTTTGGGCAGGCATGAAGCACGACATAGTCTAGTTTTTCGCCAAATGTCCTGAATGTCAATGAGTGAAGGTTGATCATCGCCATCCAATAGGACTCCTACAACCACATGACATCCCTATATCTAAATGGGAGGTAATTTCCATGGATTTTGTTGTGGGTTTGCCACTCACTTCACAGAGGCACAATGCTATATTGGTTATTATTGATAAATTGACCAAAAGTGATGATTTCATCCAGTAAGAGACACTTACGATGTTACAGATGTGGCATGAGTGTTTATAAGTGAAGTTATTCGACTACACGAGTTACCCACAAATATCATTTCTAATAGAGACTCTCGATTTACATCGAGGTTTTGGACAAGTTTGTAGTCAGCACTAGGGACTCAGTTGAACCTGAGCATTTCATATCATCCAGAAACAAATGGGCAGACTGAAAGAGTAAATCAAGTTCTGAAGAACATGCTTAGGATGTACGTCATGGATAATCAAAATTAGTGGGAAAGGTACTTACCATTGGTAGAGTTTTCATATAATAATAGTTACCATAGTTCAATTGGGATGCCTCCTTATCAAGCTCTATATGGAAGGCCATGTAGGACGTTGTTGAGTTGGGAAAAGTTGGAGGACCGAGTAATAGTTGGCCCATAATTAGTTCAAGAAATGGAGGAACAAGTAAAGTAGATTCAACAAAGGTTAAAGGAAGCACAAGATAGACGAAAGAGTTACACTGATTCACATACGATTGATCGAGTTATGAAGTAGGGGACCAAGTTTTTATTCGTATCCGACCCAACAAAAGCACCATTCGGTTTGGGAAGGAGACGGTATTATCACCTCGGTTCGTAGGACCTTTTAGGATCAAGGAGAAGATTGGATCAATTGCCTATCATCTTGTACTGCCATCCCATTTGCATAAAACTTATGATGTTTTTCATGTATCTATTTTACGACATTATGTTTCTGACGAATCTCACAAACTGGATTGGAGGGAATTGCAGGTCTCGGACATGGGAATCGTAGTGGTTGAACCATTACGCATATTGGACCATAGGGTTCGACAGCTTAGATGTCACACGGTGGACCAAATTAAGGTCCAGTGAGACAAGTATAGCCTAGGATTTACTACCTGGGAGGATGCAAAGACTATACGTCGGGACTACCCCTCACTTTTTGAGCATCTGTGATGCCCATTTTTCTTTTTTGACTTAGACAGTTACCTATGTTAAGGTTCTATTTTACAGTTCCATGTTATTTATTTATGAACATTATGTAATATTTATAAATTTTGTTGGGCACGTGAAACTACTTATATAAATCAATTGATGGATTTGGTATTGATGATGAAAATGGTTTATATATGGCCTAAATGTATGACTCATTTAGCGATGAATTATCTAGTGCGTGACTTATTAGAATTATTTTGTTTCATATACGGCTCAAGTGGATATGATTGTTTAAATGAATGACTTAGTGAATTTATGATTTATTTCTAGTATGAACTACAAGATTGACACGTGGATACTAGACTTAATAACATGATGATTAAAGATCACTTATATATCTTGTTGTTATATAAATGTATGCATGAGAGCTAACCTGCCAGTTGGAAAGAACTATATGATCACTGATATCTACTCTTCCATTGAGGGGAGGTCGAGACATCTCATGGGGAAAGGTATAATGTACATTGTTCTATTACATTTGGTATCTACTTGATATGCACTCCTATGACATGAGTAAAATGTAAATGACAGGTGGCAAGACGACCTGACTGGATTATTCGATGACAAGTCCAACTAGCGTTGTAGTGTGGTCCATATTAGGGTGTTGACCCTAGTTGTGAAGATGGGTGGAGGTATTTCCCATTGTGTAACCTCCAAACCTAGAATCGTGGGAGGGCAGTGCTAGACACACTCCCCTAGACATGTGATGACGATTGCTAGTTTCCTGCTAGGGAAGTTAGGTTGATATAGTCGACGCTTCCGCCATGTTGGTTTTCTCAGTGGTTAGATTGGTGTAGCCGATGCCACCGTATATAGTAGTAGAGGATGGATAGGGTGGGAATGAAAGTAGGTCAGGATGGATAGGAGTATATAGATCAGTTTGAGACTCTTGATGGGAAGTAATGTCATTGTCTGACTTATCAAATTTTACTACTATAACTCTCTCCATTTGTTATGCCTTTGGTAAACTGCTTCGAACTCTTGTATCTTTTACACTCTAACTTTGGGACAAATTTTTCTGAAGGAGGAGTGTATGTAATGCCCTATTTAATCTTATCCTGTAAATTTTACTAAGTGTTTAAATTTCCTTAAAATATGGACTTATAATTATCAATAAATATTGGTACATACCTACATAGGTGATACTATAAATTTGGTACTGATATAAATTTTGTTATTTACCTCTCCAAATTTTTAAATATTGAGAAGACATAGTCCTCTCCAATTCATTACCAAATTATATATATATATATATATATATATATATATATATTCATACCTCATTCCCAAATGTCCTCTCGGATTTACTTGGGAGAAGACATGGTCCTCTCCAATTAATTACCAATTTATATATTCATCTCTCATCCCCAAAATGTCCTTTCCCATTTACTTGGAAGAAGACATGGTCATCTCCAATTAATTACCCAATTTTATATTCATATCACATTCCCAAATGTCCTCTCATATTTACTTGGGAGAAGACATGGTCCTCTCCAATTAATTACCAATTTATATATTCATCTCTCACCCCCAAAATGTCCTCTCACATTTACTTGGGAGAAGACATGGTCCTCTCCAATTAATTACCAATTTATATATTCATCTATCATCCCCAAAATGTCCTCTCACATTTATTTGGGAGAAGACATGGTCCTCTCTAATTAATTATCAATTATATATATTCATCTCTCATCCCCAAAATATTTATTTGGGAGAAGACATGGTTCTCTCTAATTAATTACCCAATTTTATATTCATATCACATTCTCAAATGTCCCCTCATGTTTACTTGGGAGAAGAGAAGTCAAATGTAAGGATGAGGGAGAAATTATGACATTAATGAGAGGTGGTTGAGATGGAGAAGAGAGGGGGGCATAAAAGGGGAAGGATGAGGGGAAGAAGGGGAGGCTTGGTCTTGCTTTTGGTTTTGGTTGGTTGTGGTTTTGGAGGAATTGTTTGACAGAGAGGAGGGAAGTATTGTTTATCTTGGACACACATTACATCTGGTTGGACTTGGGCTCAGAGGGCTAGGGAACTTGTGGAGGTTTCCTGGGCTATCGATTACTTCCTAGTTGGCTGGGAGGTAAATTCAGTCGGTAGTCAAGAGGAGCATTCCAATAGGAGCATCAGCTTAAGGGCATCTCCATCGGGCCATCGGTACAGGTATTCCTCTATGCATAGATTACTCATGTAAGTGATTGAAATGAAATGTTCACTATTTAAATTGTAGGAACTAGATTTTAAATCGTAAATTATCATCATTTAAATGTCTTGTCAGAAAATAAGTTATTACCCTTTTATTGCATTTAAAATTAGAGAATATAGATCTAGTAGAGGACCCTAGGAGGGGATCTTACATGATGCATATAATTATTTGCATAAGTTTCTTTATTTTTTATTTGTTTTTTAAATATTATAAGTTTCACATTTGTTGAAGACTACATTTAATTTATAACTCTTTTCTTCCCAAAATTGAGGAGGTAGTTTCTAACTCACTTGAATTTAAAAGTATCCTTGTTATTCTCTCAGGTTTGAGCTATGACATTGATCTGAGTTTCTAGAGGTCGAATCTGGTGTCCGTGTTGCCCTTCAAGAACAAGATAGTCTAAGAACTTCACTGGTATGCTTTCGAACTCCAAGATCCATAAAACTAAAATATAATCTTTTACAATATCTATAGGAATGGGATTAAAGAATTATACCATTCGTAAATACAATTAGATATTATGGAACACTGATCAAATTTTGGAGTGTGGAGATTCAAAGAAATTAAAGGATAAATTGGATATTCAAATTCTTACAACTAAACTTAAAATTCACAAGACTTTGGCTATGCTTGTATAAGAGGGTTCTTTCCATCCAATCTCTAGACCAATAACTAATTGTAGAGAAGATAATGTGAGGTGATCCAAGGTAATTCAATAACTTTTTGTTTGATCTCCCTTATATTCAATTTGTCATTGATACAAAATAAGAAACCCATATAATGAGAACTATTTCAAGAGGTTATGCAAGAACTTGTATTGTTGAATAGAGAACATATGCATTAAGGCATCAAGATTGAGTGAAATAAATAATTGAAATATATAAAATGTTTTTAACATCAATATATATTAATTAAATCTTGTTCCAAAAACACACTTATAGATCCAAGAAAAAACGTCTAGATCACCAAGGCCCCTAAATGACCGACCACTTAGTGATAAAGGAAGTATGAGTGCAATCCAAGAGGTTTTCCTAGAAGTAACCAACCTTGAAAGAGTGTGTAATAGCCCATTGATTGAACACCCTTGAGTTGAAGATGAACATGACTAAGCGATCAACCACCATATTTCAGTTGTAAATACTAATATACTCTTTAATGAATAATTGAAAAAATGGTGACAAAAATAAAAATGTATGGTGAGGTGGTATTTTCTCTTACTTTTAACCACAATAGGGAATACTTTTGGTCACATGCACGAGGGGTGTTCATGAGTGGCAATTATAGGGTTATAGGGAGTTATACTCGCAAATGAAAGACATTGTTTTGGTTTCTTAGAGAGGTAATAGGGCAATGGTTTCGTTGAAGTATATGTCACTTTGTAGAATGTAAATAAGTCATATTCATTATGTAGAATCGAAATAAGTAATGTAAACTGAGTTTATGGCATAGTAAATTGCAACATTAACATGTAAAAATTCAACGTTGGTTATCAGCAATTTTTTTTTTAACCATAACCAAGAATTTTATATTAAGTAAAATCTATGTTTGGGGACACACAAAAAATTCCAAAATTGCATAGAAATTTCTTTGTTAGATGAAATCATTTAGTAAAAAAAAAAGATAGTCCTTTGGGTAGTATAAAAACAAAATTACTACATAAACATATATCTTGGTGGTGAATATTTGGGAAAATATGCCCAAAATATAATAGAGTTTTACTTCCATGTAGGCTAACCAAATCAGGGGATGTTGTTTATACCCTGAAGGAGATTAGGCTCTAAAGGAGGAGCTTCTTTATTTGAGTTAGGGAGAGAAAGGGAAAGAAAGCAACTAGAATTTGTGGAAGGAGAATGAACTCTAGTTCCCTGCAAACTAATTAACTTCATTTCCTCAATTTAACACCCAAGAGAGCTAATTTTATCTTCCATCCTTTGGAGTTGTTGCCTCTGATCGATCAAAATATCCATTATAGAGGACCATTATGCTGTGTGTTGAGAATATTTCGATTGAAGTTGGTCCATGTTGTCTTAAAGGTCAAAGATACCAGAGCAAAGAAAAATTATATTGGATTTTTCTTCTATCAACTTGTCCATGCATTTCCATCTTCAAATAAGGCTCCACAAGAGTCTCAACAAAAAAAATAAGCCTTGCAAACTAATGTGCCAGGGCCTGTATCCACATTATTTCTGTCTAAAGGGATGAGTTGAGAAAATATACTAACCAATCCAAAATTGTATATCCCACCTCCCCATAATTCCTAGAAATGCTTACACGAAGCCTAGTTGAAAGGGTGGCATCGTTTTATCCTTTTTGTTGTATTGATGCCATAGAATGCCTCCTTAAATTTACCATATTCACAGTGTACAACACCATATCCATAGAGTGAGGGAGGGAAAAATAAGGTTGTTTCATGATTGTATTAATGAGTGTGAGTTTCGTTCCATTTGTCCACTTGATCCCTAGTGTTGCTAAGTGACGAGCACTAGTGTTCTTGAGTGTTATGATGATCAAGGGATTGGGGAGTGAGATCCCTCCCATTTATTTTTAATGTTCCTTCAATGTTGCATATGGCTAAATTGGCTAGTGCATCTGCCTCATAATTATTATACCTTAAAACATGGAGAGCTTAAAAGTAGGCAATGGAAACAAGAGCTATTTAGATCCTTTTAAAATTCAAATTAAGTTTAAAGTTTCAAAAAAAGTGTGCCTAAATATAGATGCTTAATGATGAGAAGTAAGTCTCCCACAATAATTAGTTTGTTGATACTCCATATAATTAATTGTTTGATTTATCCTAGGATCACATAAGCGCCCACTCCATGAAAAGACCAATTATTTATGCCTTTCACTTACACCACCCTACACCTACCACTCCTAAAAGTAGCTATCAACACACTTACAAAATGATGAAAATATAAATTCTTATAAGTTTTAATTTACTTTAATGATGTTGAGTAGAATTGCAAAACCAAGTTTTACGGAAAATTATATTCAAGTTTAATCTATATATATAAGTTGATATTTATTTAACACTTAATTTGTGCATTAATTTGAATCAAGCTTTCAAATTTCGTGACGAGATATGTTGAAAGTTGATGTATATGCATTTAAGTTATATTTTGGAAATTAATGTAGGGATGAAACTTGAATACATTAGTAGAGATTCATCTTAAATATGGATGTAATATGAGTTGAGAGGATCTATTTTTTCTATGTGCAAATGTTTTATAAAAAGACATTATTTAAATGTTTTGTATAGTTATTTACTTTTTTTTATCGACATTAATAAAATTTCAACTTTAATGATAAACTAACAAATTTACACATACACATTACACTTAGTGTAGAATGAGCTTTTGGACTCAATTATTTATTACCACTGAAAAAAATTATGGAAATTTTTACTTGGAAAGCGAGTGAAGACCAAATACAAACGAAAACCTTTTTCCAAGCGCAGGTATCAAGATAATAAATCTCTCGGTCCCAAATCACTCAGAGAAATGTTTATAATATATGTGTTTAACAGCTAGCGCATCTGGTGTAGTGGTATCATAGTACCCTCCCACGGTACTGACCAGGGTTCGATTCCCTGGATGCGCAAGTATGTTTTGTTCGTATTTGCTATTTAGTTTTCTGACAACAGAGAACATCGATTTTACTTGCCAGTTCACAGAAACAAAGGAACTGTCAACGAGTTTGGTACTGCACACCCGTTGGGATTCGAAATCCACAATCGCCCCAGTAGAAGTCAGATTTTATTTTGCATCGCGTATATGTTACACACATTGAAGAATGAACCTGATCATTTTTTGCAGCCTAGTTTGGGGGGAGGACGTTCCCATATGATTTTTTATTAAATTTGGAGGAAATTTGTACTAATAGAAACTCTTATCTATTTAATTGGATTGATGTTGAGATTTAGTTTTTAATTTTATCTTTAAAATTAACCATATTAATTGGTTCCAAATGCGTTTACTATATTTATTTTCTATCTTTTCTTATATGATTATCAAATAATTTTTTTTTTTATAATTTCAATCTATTGTCACCATAAAAAAAATTATTTAAACACTCCCACCTCACATTAATATTTTTATTTTTGAAAAAAAAATCAAATTCCACAAAAACAAAATTCCACTTAAAAAACCATCGCCTCACTAGAAAACTCATTTCTTGCATAGCCCCATAAAAATGGGGACATGGTTTTTAATTAACCTCTAGTAACCTGTCATCGAATCTTTGAAAGAAAACATGCCATATTGTTTATAAGATTTAGAGTTTTGCTATAAAGGTTTTCTATAAAACTTGTCACACTACAAGAATATAGAGTTTTTGTCTTTGTGAATTTTTTTGTTTTTTTAATAACTTTTATATTTTAAAAATATTGAACATATCTATATAGTTTCATATATATATATAGAGTAGATCTTTGTATTAATATTTCAAAAAATTACATTAGGTCTAAAATACTTTCTCTCTTTAATTTATCATTTAGAAAACTAAAAAAATATGTATATTTTAAAATAGTGAAATTAAATAGAAAAAATCATGACTGGTTTAATGAATTAAAGATATTATTGATACTTTATAGAAGATCTAACATAATTATTCTCAATTTATACATCTATGACAGTAAATGAATTTTTTTTTTTACTAAGTCACTACCATTTTCCTTCTTGGCAGCATTTTCCTTATGTGTTTTTTTTCTTGTTTTATATATATATATATATATATATATATATATATAGATATATCACATTTTTCTTGGAGAGATTTTTTTTTTGCTTGAAGGTTATTATGTAATGACAACACACTTCTTAAATGTGTTTCATCATGGTAATGTATTAATGTTAGTAAAATGGGGCATATCATTGTTCATGGCATGCTTGAGCAAGTTGAGCTTGTTGAATAATAGGGACAAAATAGCGAGGATGGTTGTTTTAAAGTTAACTGGTGGGGGTTAGTTGAAGGATGATATTCCAAAGATTGTTGACATTCTTAAATCGCTGACTCCTACTAATATCATAGGAGATAAGAGTTTTGTTGGAGCTACCTAATATTTAAAAGTTTCATAGCATCATTTTTTAATGTGGCGATGACCACTTGATTGACCTATGGTTAGAGTTTCTAGTAGAGGAACTACCTAACATTTGAAAGTTTCATAGCATCATTTTTCAATGTGGTGGTGACCACTTCATTGTATAACAACCTATTTCAATAGAAATTCTTTGAAGAACTAAGCAAAAGATTAAGTGATACCCAACCCCAATGCTACTTAACTCATAAAAGTCTTTTTGAGTAGAAATTAATGTTAGATGTTATGTTATAGAATCAATATTAATGCAAGGGGTGATACTAGTATTCTATCATTTGAAGTTATTCCATTGAGTAGTACTAAAATACTCTACATATAATAAGAAGCTATATGGCTTTGTTCAAGTAATAAAGAAATGAAAGAACTATCTATTGGGTAAAGATGCCATCCTTCTCACCAAACACCAATCTATATAATACATGCAAGTTTAGACTCAAGATCCAATAAGTAAGATCAATGGATGGGATTTCTGCAATAAGTTTTTCGAGTGATAAAATACAATAATGGTATAACCAATAAGTGATCCAAATGTTGGAAAAGTAACTAGGTTCACTCTTCATAATTGTCATTGCATATTTTATGTAAAAAGAAAAAGAAGAAAGAAAACTTATTATTTTCAAGCATGGGTTTCATGCTTCATTTCATTGGTCAACTAGGTTAAGCATGTTCTTCACGCTTCTAGGATTTTTCATGTCATAAGAATAATTGTCATGAGTCAAGAGAGTCAATATTAATTGTATAAGACCCATTTGGGAAAATTGTAACATATAAAAGAATTTATTTTTTAGTCTAGAAAATCAAGGAGACCTCCAAGACGAAGTCTACCAAAGTAAAGATCAAGTCAGCCTAAAAGAAGGGTTATTCGACCTATTGTGAAGGATATATAAGGGAAGAAAGGTTCGATTCATTTGGAGAAAAAAAAATTTGATCTACACCAAGAACAGATGTATAAACAAGAGCGAGGGCAAGGAAATAAGAAGATAATCTAAGTGAAGAAGTAGAAGTCTAAAATATGATCTATTAATCTAGCTCACACGTGTGAGAATTATGAGAATATGTGTGAATTGTAGGACCGAAGAGAATAGACTAAAGTTGCATACCTAGAAAAAGTGGTCGAGACTTTGACTTGTACTATTTGGAATGACTTTAACTCTAGTTGACTTTGGTGGACTTGGACCCTTTTGAAGGAGATCTTTTGTGAGGACTGACTTGCTGCTTGGAGGAGGTTTGACTTCAGTCTTTGGGTCTTTAAGGTCTCATTTTGATATCATTCTATAAGAAGAGGATTGTGCAGGTTTTCCCCGTGTTATGGGGTTTTTCCTTAGCATGGATCCTATATCTTGTATGCTAAATTGTGGCAAGAAAAGGCTTCATTAATTGACTTGTGACTTATTCAAATGGAGAAATTCGAATTTCCACATTAGAAACATGACTTGAGTTTCAGTTAGCAGTAGTGACATAGCGAATTCATTCAGTTAATTGAGTAAATTTTATTTTGTGAGCAAGAAGTAGAGTTGTGCATGTGTTGATTGCTAAGATCTAGCAACCTAGTGGAATTATAGTTAGTGAAACTTAGTTAACTGTGCTCTAGTTATGAATAAAGTTAGTAGGAGTTCAGTTGAGTAGTTGTAATTGTTGTTAACTCATTGATCTCTTAGTTAACTAGTCAATTTACTAAATGAATCCCTAGTCATGCATGTAATTTGAATTGCCTAGTTGAGTGGAGGAAAACGAGATTAATTTAATCATTGTTTTATGAGTATTTGCATGTAGTAGGTGAGCTAATTTCCTCAGGAATTACACAAGAAAATAGGAGCCTCCTATTCTTTAGCAGAAGGAATTACATAAGGAAATAAGAGGAATCTTGAGGCATATTTTAGCTAAGTGTTTGTCAGAGTAAGCATAGCAAGAGATCGATATTGTAGTGCGGGTTGAGCTTCAAGGATTGGACTTTTTACTGTAATTGATCATTGTCTCATTTGATATAATACAAAACAAAGGGGGTGGGTTTTCCCAGTTGGGTTCCCTAGTAAAAATATTATGTTCATTGTGATTGAATGATTGCATGTGTTTCTATTGTATGTTTTCCATTCCGTAGATTGAGTAGAAAAAAATTGTGTCCATCGATCTCAATTTGATTTCATTAGCAACAAAAAATTTGAGCTATTTCTAAATGGTATCAGAGCTACTGAAAACTACATACAAACCAGGTTCTTGATCATCTCTCAAAGAAATTTCGAATAATATATTTGTGGTGTAGGAATTTTCTTCGGTGTATGAACAATTTCCTTCTATGGATTGAGGCTCGAGTATGCATTGGAGGGAACTTCAAATTTCATAGCTTGGAAAGAAAAACTAGAACTTGTACTGGATGACAATGGAGTATTGGAGTACACATAAACTGATATTCCAAAACCAATAACATAAGAGGAAAAACAATTGTCTTAGTGGAAGAAAGATACTACAAAATCCAAGAAGATTATCTTGGAGGGTCTTAGAGACAATGTGGTTTCGAGTTTGCATGGCAAGAAGACTATTTATGCAATGTGGAAAACTCTCACATAGTTATTTGAAAGCAACAATGGTGCCAGGAAACTGGTATTGAAACATAAGCTCAGGAACATTCGAATGCAGAAAAATGAAACCATTGTTCAATACCTATCCAGATTCACTCAAGTTAGAAATGAACTTGGAGGAGTAGGAGAGATTGTGCCACCCTCTGATCTTGTGATCTTAGCATTCCTTGGTCTTCTAAAATCTTGGAACAACTATCGGGATTCAGTTAATGGAAGAGACAAGCTCCCAAATTAGGAGAGACTTTGGTCTGACTTGGTGCAAGAGGACATTAGAAGAAACACTAGAGATGGAGTCTCATCTAGATATGATGAGGAAGAAGAATGTGATCTAGTTGGGATAGGAAAGAATTCCAAAGGAAATAAGGCTCAAGGTGAGGAGGAATCCATCCAAAACCATGGCAAGAAGAAATACCTCAGTAAAATTAAATGCTTTCACTACCATGAGTATGGACACTATGCAACCAAGCAAGAAATCTAGTATAGAGCCTATAGTAGGACCAGGAGGAGATTCTCTCACATCACAATTTGAGTTGGATTTCACCTTCATTGCTTGCATGTCAAGCACCTTAAGAGGGAGTGAGTGGTACCTAGACTCTAGTGCTTCATTTCATATGACAATAAATAAGGAGTTCTCTAACAACCTAGAGGAGAAGGACCTACAATTACCAATAGAGCTTGGAGATGATGGGAGATATAGTACCAAAGGGATTGGCATTGTCACCTTTAAGAGGGATCCAGGCTCCCATCTTCACCTAAATAATGTAATGTATGTGCCTGGTGTTATCACTTAGGGAAAACCCTGGCTATGGGAAAAACCCTAAGGTAACCTCAGAAACTCTTTTAGGTTGAAAGTTGACCCCTCAACCCAGAGAGGGATCTCTCCGTAAAACTCAACTACTATATGGTCACTGTAGTAGAAGGTTTTCTGCAATTGTGTTCGGTGGCTAGATTTAGATCATTGGATGAAATTGGTTGGACAATTTACAAAACATACCATTGAGCATGGAGTCTAGTTTTAAACAAGTGAGGTTACATATCTAATGAGCAAGCCATAAAAAGCATGATAGCAGCAAATCCTTGGATTGTTTGAGAAATTGGAAGAAGAAAAGTGAAGTGAGACAAAGTTTATAGTTGACTGAAATAACAAATACTAATGGTTGATAATACAAGAAAGAAGCATAAATGAAATCCAATCTTAGAAACTAACATTCTCTGACATGGAAGAAATCTTGTACTTCATAAAGGAAGACTGACAGGGAACTACAACACATGAGTTTCATACAAATTTCTCGTTAAAAAATACAAATACATTCAAGACTGCTCAAATATATCATAATCCAAAATATTCTTTTTGATAAAATTCCAACCCTTCTTCATTCTTCATAAACTGTTTTATAGAGCTTACATAAATTGTTTGCAAAATAATAGTCTCCATATTAATTACAAAAATATAAGATATCTAAAATATCTTTCAAGTTCATGCATGTAAAATATAAAACTTTAATATATTCTATTTTTCCTAAAATAGCTACAGGAAAATATGTTGATATGTAGGTAAAGTAAAATATCTCTCAAACTATCTTCCTTGGAAAAAGAAACAGGTCCCTATCTGGTGGTTCAACATCCTAGCTAGAAAAACAGGTCCCTCTGCAAATCAGCCTCAAAACTCCTCCAAAACCGATTTTCTATTCATCCCTATTTCCTTCAGATTTCATGGAAAAAATGTTGATATTTTTGTTGTCGGCTTCAATGGTTTTATGTTTGTGGTTTTCTCTGACATGTTGACTATTAGCATTTTCATTTCGGCCTGATTTCAAAATCGCTGACAAACAAAGGGTCAACACTTTCACTTGTCTGAATACCACTGACAACGAAGATGTCAACACTCCCTCTTTGCTTCAAATTTCTAATAGGCTAACTGTCAGCATTTCCATGTATCGTTTCTATCAACTGGCATACATAATTTTCACCCCAAAATAGCTAATAGTGGCTCTGTCAACCTTATTAAAAATGTTGACGATGGGAATTTCATCTCTCCCAACTGTTATGTTGCATACAAAAGATATAGGGTCGACTTCCAAGGATAAAGTGAAAACTTTGTTTCATGAGATAGGTAGGAAAAAAATCTAATTTCAATACCCAAGCATCTTAGCTGAGGGTACTAGTAGCCTTGAGAAATACATCTACCTTCTCCAATCTCCTTTTTTTCTTTGCCTTGTCTCCATGGGTCCCTTTTTCACAGCTTCTCTACTTTGGCTCTTCTTAGGGCCTATAGCCTTCTTCCTGTTAAAAATGAGGTCCTTAAGCGACATGTTGTCAATGTCATTTACCTCCTTGGACATCTCCCGATTATTTCTAAGTTTGATCTTGTATCTTAACTTGTTAGTTGGTTTGGTATGTCTTTTTCCACTCTTGAAGGTAGTGTCTCCTCCTGTATGCTTTTCACCTATGGTTCTTTGCCCTTAGGGTCCTCTGTTTTAGCTGTGTCTATAGGGGAAGTTTTGGAATGTGGAGTTGCAACATGGAAAGATCCAACTTCAACAGGTGAGTTCAAAGGGAGTACCGGGTCTGGTTTATGAAGTTGGGCACTTTTCCTTTGATAAACTTTAGGGATCTTCAGACCAGATGATGTAGATGGAACCACTAGGTTTTCTTGGTTGGCTTTGATGGTGCTAGACCCGCCAACATGTCAAGGGGATATCCCCGGTAAGAAGTCCCAATTATACCTTAGATCGTTTGGTGTAGGAGTCCCAGCAGTGGGTCATAAAGTAATGCCTTGACCACGATGTCGCATAGAGACAAGTAAGATAACTTTGTTGGTAGCAAGGGTGTGACCACTGCGGTGAGTCAAGGAAGGTACATGAGAGGTTACTGACACACATGGGTTGAGATGAGTCCGCCCCTTGGAAACTTGTAAGTGTACTTAGCTAGGAAGGGAACATACGAGCGAAGATGCATCACAAGCCGGAAAGCAGGTTAGTCCAGCGATCCAAAGTTATGGTTAAAAAAACAACACATATGTAACAAGATTCATATAATTTCATATAAAAGTGTCATACACAACTACGTAAGTTAAACAAAATAAATTTCTATAGCAACTAGAACAGTCCAACTACAATAACAACATATGCATGAAAATGTGCTGGCTCTTATTATATAAAGAAGTGTAAGTTCCAATCATACAATACATCCATGTAAACCTTTTAGCCCCAATAGTGGAACGTTACAGCCACATCCGCCTGCTCCTCCAAATATTGGAAGCGTGGCTGACAAAAAGCCTATGCAATGAGTTATGAGGGACTATTTATAGCAAAGGGTGAGGAGGCCCTTAACATTCCCCTTTGTGACTGTTCAACTACCCTCATGACTCTTCACCTACTCTATGACTGTTACATCCACTATTGACACTTGATTTACACTTGATATGACTCAACATTACAATGCACATATACCCATGTGAACACAATGGCTTGAGCAAGCCAAACTAGACATCACTCTGACTTAGACAACTATAGAAGTCCAATTGCTCAACATCCTCATGCTGATCAACAGTAACATATTGATGCCAATCTCTGTAGTCCCTGATAGTGTCCATGTGTTCCACAGTGACATCCATATGAAACCTGACCTTTGCCTCCATAGCAGCCGGGTACATTGCTCGGGCTCCTCTGTCTAACTTGTCTTAAAGCATGCGCATCATTGTCTTCAATGTGGCCGGACCAACAACATACTTGTGCATGATGTTTGCATTGATAGGCAAGTTTGGGTTGGTGGCGATGCGCATCAACTCATCGAAGTACCAGTCAAGCTCTAGTCAAACCTGCTTCTTTGTCTTCACCTAGGTGAGAGTCTCAATTGATGGGATCACATGTGTGTGTACCATAACATCCATACTCTTGAATACTTGTGCATGAGAGGCCTGTATGCTAGTGATGAACTGCGGGAGCTCTTCATAATTCTGGATTTGACTCTAGATATGTGCCTTCAACTCAACCGCATTGACCCTCATCATCTTAGGCAAGTGAAGTGGGGCTCCCTTGTACTTCATCATCCATGTTTGCATGTCATAAACAACAACATGCACGTTCGTCAAGATGCGTGCTCTTCTAGCACATTGTTGCTGCCATTCGTTGAGATGGACGACTGCATTGTGCAAGGTACCAAAATGGAGTACAATGCTCGCATAACTATGTTAAGGGACAATAATTCATCTAGTATTGCCTTCTTCAATTCAACTCAGGCAGACATTGTCACCGAGTCTCCTCCTTGCTTGGCCGTTTGTAGTTCCTTTTCCATTCGCTCATTCTCAGCTATTAGGAAGTGAACACTTGAGCTAGTGGCTTTAACATACACTCTGGTTGTATAAACCAAGGCAGCTGTATGCTTACATACAGCAGTCACGATTACTCATTCTTCAACTTGTGTAGGAGATGTTTGATCCTCCGGAGTTGACACTCTGCGAGACTGCACTACTCTATGTTGGGATTCATCAAACGAGATGTTGTGCATCTATTCTTCCGACTGATCACCAAGGATCTTCATGCCTCCTTAGTCATCTAAGACTTTCTCCTCTTCTGGATGGATTGAAGCGGGTGAGTCGACTCTCTGTGGTGAGGCATGAGGTCAGTGTCCTGTTCCAACTCTTATTGCTCCATGTCTGCATCCAACTATTGAAGTGCCTGTTCTATCTCATGAGAAAAGTCTTGTCCTTGCGATGGTTCACCCTATTCGTTTGATGCCAACTATTCAAATTAATTAACTACTTGTATGAGCGCTGATTCATCTGCTTGCACATGTTGCGCCCCTTGCTATATATGTTGTTGTTGTGATTCCCTCTCCTATTTTCGCAGCTCTTGTTTCTTTCGGAGTTGCTCCCTTAGCTCATGCTACTCCTTCTCTGCTTCTTCCATTCTCTTCTTGTCCTTCTGCCTTCACACTATTCGCTTGTCGCATTGCTACCTCTTTACCTCTATAGCCATAACTGCATTCTCTACAAGTGGATTCTCTCTAAACTTGGAGATTTGCTCCTCCTCCATGCAATTGACAATCTTCCTCTTCCCTTTGTCACGCACTGGTATGCTTGGCTTTGCTGCCAATGCTGCTACTATTGGTGCTCTCCGTGATGCTGCTTCACACTACTTTGCTAATGATCCAGGTGGATGTTGGTGGCCACCCACCTATCCCCTGGATCCCCACAATTGTCCCTTTCAGTTTTGCAGTTTCCTTAATTATAGTGCAGTTTACTATTTTTAGCAGTTTTTCGGGTCCTAAACTTCTGGAGCTATTTTGAGGCCCTAAACGATGTTTTTTGGGAAATCTACCGCCAGTGATTTTTCTATCAAAAAATCATCTTTTCCGTCATAGTCCTCAAAGAGATCTTTCCAACAGGCTATCATGCACGTCAAACGAAGATAATACAACCAATTCGCGACCCCGGGAAGTTGATGTACCAACTTACCCAAAAACGGGGCCCACAATTTGGCGTTTCATCTTCTAGGGTTAGGTTTTGGAATGTGAAGGGTTTTCCATTGTTTCTCAACAATAAATAGGCCTTTGAGCCTCATTGTAACACAGTTGAGAACAGTTCAGAGGCATGTAGCCACACACCTCTTCTCAGAGATAAGCTACCATCGCCCTAGCTGGTTTATTTCCATTTCTAGTTGTAAGCATATTTCAGTATTTTACAGTAATGAAATGAAGTATTATTTCTATTGCATATCTGTCTTTATGATTATGCCTGTATTTTATTGTGTTCCTGTTTAAATCTGGATTAGTGGTATCAGAGCGATCTGCTTTTTCTCTGTTTTTCTTTGCATGTCCTCAATGAGGTCGAGATATAAGGAGTTAGGGCTTTGAACTGGTCGAACCTTTGCAAGACCAGCCTTGCAAATCTCGACGACCTCCCATGGCGAATGAGAAGAAAAATGAGGGGGTAGGAGATCCTATCAAAATCTTGCTCGAAGAAGCCCTCGAGCGACAAAGGAACGCGATGATGGACAACTTTGCCCAAATCCTTCAGCGGCTACCCAGAGGTGACGCATCGGCTTCCAACAGCTACTCTGGAAATGCCACACCCTTTAAGGTACAAGTTAATTTTGAAATCCCCATCTTCAAGGGTCAAATAGATGCAGATGTTGTAGATAAATGGTTAAATCTGCTAGATGGGTATTTTTCTGTTCATGAATGTTCAAGCCGGGAAAATATTGTTTTCGCTCTTCTCAAAGCAGCCCCCCACGTCAAGAACTGGTGGGAAACCTACTGCGAGCAGAAGGATTAAAGTACATGCTCATTGTTTTCAGCCGCACCCACTTGGAATGACTTTTGGGATGCCATCAAGGAGCAGTGCTACCCCATCAAAAGCTATGAGGAAAAATACATCAAATGGACCACACTGCGACAGGGACGAGACCAAGATGTGCTGGAGTTCACAAACATTTTTCATACCCTTCGAACACAATTGGGTATCAAAGATTCTGAGCTGCATCTGGTACTCAAATACCGTGGCTGCCTACACAGATACATCCAGGAAGAGATGGAGTTCTTGAACATCTCCTCACTCGGCATAGCATACCGATATGTTGTCAAAATCAAGCAAAATTTCAAACAGGAAGTGAGACTTTGGATCTACAAATCCGAAGCCCAAAGGACAAAGCCAAGGCAGGGTGACCCAAGACAACCCCTCGAAGGCACAAGAAAAGAACACCACCATGAAGCCGAAGAAGGACACAGGAAATTGGTGTGAGTTCCACAAGAGTCCCACTCATAACACAGGTGAGTGTCGGACCAAGCAGTCGTTGGTGGCCGAGTTGAAGGCTTCCTAATCAGATGCATGTTTCGACCTTGAGCCAGAACCTGACAAGGGGAATGGCTAAGGGAAGCAGATCATTGATGCGGAGCCCAGCGCCACTGTTTCCACCACCAATATCCAGAGGAGGGGGAACGTCTTTTCCACTCACAGATGTGGGTGAGGGGTTCGCTGCTGCAATTCATTTTCGACAGTGGCAGCCAAAAAAACCTCATTTCAGCAGAGGTCGTGAAGCAGTTGGGCCTACCAACTACACCACACCCACAACCGTACAGTATCGGGTGGCTTCACGAAGGACGAGATCTCAAAGTTCGCCAACAATGTCACCTTCCCTACAGCATCAATCCCTTCACACATGAGGTATTGTGTGATGTTACACCTATGGATGTTTGTGATGTACTACTAGGCCAGCCATACTTGTGGAGGCGACATGTTGTGTATGGGTCAAGGCCTCGCACTATCATTATTTCTTTGGATAATTCATTATACAGGATACCGAAGGTAGCCCCACCTACTGCCACCTCTTTGATCACTGCCAAGAAAGGCAACAAGCTAATCTCCCAGACTATGAAATTCATTTTCTGTCTGATTCACTCCCAAAGTAAGGGGAAGATCGTTGCTACATCCATGACCCCTGCGAAGGGTTCATCCATGTAGCAGCAGCAAAGGGATACGGTCATGAAAAAACATAGGAACAACTTCTCCTCACCCACAGGGGTACCACACAAGTCTCAGGTGGGCAACAAAGTTTGGCTGCATCAACAAAAAGAACGCCTTACTAGAATCCATCAGAAGCTCAGACCACTCCGACATGGTCCTTACACCAGTACCAAGGCTATGGGAACAATGCTTTGAAGCACAACATTCCTCCATCCCTTCGCTTGCACCAAGTGATCAATGTGGACCATCGTCGACCATGCTTCCCACCATTTCTGGACACATCAAATATTGCAGAACAGCTCACCAGAGACCCAGCTCAGCAGAAGCTTCCTCATCTCAGGGAGGAACTCAACGCAATGGGGACCATTGCTTCCTAGGGGGGAGGAATTATCTAGGTGGATGTTGGTGGCCACCCACCTATCCCATCTGGACCCCCACAACTGTTCCTTTCAGTTTTTTAGTTTCCTTAATTATAGCGCAGTTTACTATTTTTAGCAGTTTTTCGGGTCCTAAACTTCCGGAGCCGTTTTGAGGCCCTAAACGACATTTTTTGGGAAATATACCGCCAACTATTTTTCTGCCAAAAATTCATCTTTTTTGTCATAGTCCTCAGAGAGATATTTCCAACGGGCTATCATGCACGTCAAATGGATATAATACGACCAATTCGCGACCCCGGGAAGTTGATGTACCAACTTACCCAAAAATACGGCCGACAATTTGGCGTTTCATCTTCTAGGGTTAGGTTTTGGAATGTGAAGGGTTTTCCATTGTTTCTCAACAATAAATAGGCCTTCAAGCCTCATTGTAACACAATTAAGAGCTGTTTAGAGGCATGTAGCCACACATCTCTTCTCAGAGATAAGCTACCATCGCCCTAGCTGGTTTATTTCCATTTCTGGTTGTAAGCATATTTTAGTATTTTACAGTAATTGAATGAAGTATTATTTCCACTGCATATCTGTCTTTATGATTATGTCTGTATTTTATTGCGTTCCTATTTAAATCCGGATCAACTAACCACTCCATAGCGAATCCGACCGGTTCATTGAGTCTGGAGAAACTATAGAAATATCTCCATGGGTCCTCCTCGATCCAATGAAAATCCCCATAGATCTAGTTGAACTGAACTCTCGTGTGGTGATCCTTCACAATGCAATGTGGATCATACAGATTGTAGCTTTGGAGTTCGAATGGGTACTTCTTCATCACATCTTCTTCGACATCCGCTTGCTTGATACTCTGAATCTCATATAACCCAATCTGCAATGGAAGAGTGGTCCAGGGTGCTTTCTTCTTCCGATGTAGTCTAGCTATCAATCCTGTCGAGATGTGATATGCTACTTCCTTCATGACAAGTACATCGAAGGAAAAATTTGGTAGAATATGTGGAGGCTTCTCCACACTGAACATTCAAATGAAAGTGCCGGATTGTGAGTCATACCAATCTGTAATACCTATCAATGCCTCCATTTCTTCCTTTGACATGCAGGGTGGATCTTGTTCAAATATCATCTTGTACACAGGGGTGACAAAATGATCATATAGATGTGTGATTACTCCTTTGAAGCTGCAATTGGACAACAACTTGAAATATGTGTTCACAACAGTCTCCATTGGTGACCATGCCCACTCCAAGCCCGAGAACTCCTATCAGGCAGAGACTTCATCTAGGATGTAGATGGACATGTAAATCTCTGCATGCATACCTCTGGGTGATTGTTGAGCCTCCATTACTTGCTCCTTCAGTTGCTGAGCCAATATGCCAGACCAATTACATGGTTTTCCTTCTCTAGCTAATTGGTCCAGTGCAACCACCCAGATTTGAGGGAAGGTTTCTGTGCTTGCTTGGCCATACATTCGACAAGAAAATATGATCAAGTATTAGTACACCTTCCTTAGTATCTTTGTCTTGTAGACTTGGTTGGGTGTCAACCTAAATCGAGCTAGCTCCTTTACCCAACTCTTCATAATGTCTCTTGGAGTTAGCACTATTGTTGGGTAAGATGAATGGAGTCTCCATGATAGTCATGGGCCTTGACATCTGATACATCTCATTGTAATATCATTCCCAGAAGGTCACAATATTTGTCCCATTGAGACTTCTCAAGGTCATCGTCTCGAGATCAGTGTGAGAGATGATCCTGTGTATCAGGTCCGCGTATGGGAACGCGAGATATCTGCATGTAATTCGGTATAAGCTGGACTTGTGAATGTTCATGTACACTTGATGGTATTCAAGGTGTTCCCAAAAAGTTCCTGCAAATGTTTCATTGACCTCTTGCCACTTCAGTTTGATGTCCTTTTCTAGATACAACTTTGTATCTTTGTAGATCAGCAGACTAGAGGACACTTGCTCAATTGCTGCTCCAGCTGCATTTCCATTAGTGTCCTGAGATCTTGTTCTCTTGGAAGCCATTGAGACAGATGAACACCTGAAAGATCTGGAGACAAGAAACATGCATGGAAAGAAATCTGTCAGTGAAAACAAAGCAACTTCGGGGAATGACACAACACATACCTGGGAAACTGATGGGCAAGATTGCATAATTTCTTCTAGGAGGTTGGGTGACTAGCTTCCAGAATTACACCAAAGGTATTCTGGGCAATCTAGGAGGTAGGAATGGTTGCTGGATCTGTGAAATGCGCAATCCAGACTGGCTACTGGCTGATGGGATTGCGCAATGCGCAATTCTAGTTGGGAGTGACTACATGCTCAGGGACTACATTGCACAATTTTCTGGGCTAGTAGTCACTGCCCCTCATAAATGCACAAAATAATCCTAGAAGGAAGTGCTAGGAAAAAATGCGCATTTTTGGAGAGTAAGGCAGAGCCTTCCTTCCCCAGATTGTGTAATGTAGTCTCAGTGAAGGCAGAGTCCGGGCCAAGGTTAGCCCGACTCGCTGACAGGCAAATGAAAGAAAATTAGACAGTCAATGCTTGGAGACACTAAGTGAAAGTAGAAGTTATTGAAAATGCATGCAAACATGAATGAAAGATTTAGTAAATAGATCAACATGCATGTGGGTGAGGCGAGTCACCGAATCAACGACTGTTCATGAAAAAAAGTTTCATGCATGCGACAACATTGAGCTAGCAATGAAAAGTGAAACAGTGCTAGGAAAAGATAGTACAAATGTAAACGACAACAAGCGTTCAAAGAAATCAAGAAAATAGCACTCGCACAAGCGAATACACAAAAAGTGACAAAAATGTTGAAAAGGACAAGTTGAGGCCACTTACCCGTGAATAGCTGAGCCAGATGTGTCGAAGAGTCCTGGATGTGCTATGGGATGTCAGAGATACAAGTTATATATGAAATAATGAGCTCTGATGTGCCGAATAAATAAGTTTGGGCTCATGACGTGCATGCGCAAATCTAGGAAAAAGCGACACTTGGAGGGAAGTTTCTAAAATAGCTTTGCATGTAACCTCCATCTGCTAAAAATAGCTCCCTAAATCATGGGATACCTTTTGCATGTTTACTTTTTCTATTATGAGAAGAGAAAGTCATGCATGCATGCAAGTCAAGTTTGGTCCTGGGTGGAATTGGTCAACTGGACTGCTCATGCATGCAACTGCTCAACCGCTTGAGAAAAATGTGCATTTTTGAATAGGAGATGGGTTGACTGTGCAGGTGGTTTGTGCAATTTCTTGGTAGAGCAACTAACTACTACCCAAATTTGTGCAAATTCTGGGCTAAGCAACCCTGCTGGGGAAATTTGCGCAATTTCTGCTGGGAGTGTTGGCTAGCAGAATTGCGCAATTCCTGGAGCCCAGCAGGCTGCCAGATAGAATTATGCAATTTCTAGAGGGAAGGTTGGTTTCCCTCCAGAAATGCGCAAATTTCATGGGGAAGTTGCTCAGCTTGCAGTTGGACCAAGTCCAGGTGGATAGCCTATGAGGGGAATGCATCAAGCTATGCTCGACAGGCTACCTTTGTGCATGAAAAACACTGAAGCTTGTGTACTTGATGAAGTAAGACAAGGTTTTGTGAAAGGTTGGTATGGAGGCTCCAAAGCAGGCTAAGGACAAATTTTAGAGGGTGGCTGTAGTTGCTACAACACTTGGCGACACACTAGTAGAACTTCAACGCTCTGAATGGACCTTGTTCGTGAAAATAAAGTCTAACACCTCAGTAATTATTGTTCAATTCTCAGCTCATATTGGTTTCACACTAGCGTGATTATAAGATGTAGCATCTGCCAAGATCTTGGTCGATTGACACATAATGAAAGCCAATTCAAGAAATTTGTTTCGATTGGGGTTGAGGGCTATATAGGTGCACAAGTAGTATAGTCGTCAAAGTCTTAGTTTCATCTCTGGTGTTGCTCCACTGCCAAGAGGCCTAAACAGTACCCCGGTTGAGTCACATAGGAACACAAGCATGGCTCTGTTGCCAACGATCTTGGTTAGTACCCCGGCGGAGTTACTTGCAACACCTCCCTGCACAAGAAGCATTCTCTTATTTCGCCTTATTCATTTTTCTTTTTTTGACTTTCCATTTTGTCATTTTTCATTTTCTTTCAACTGTGCATAGAACTCATTTATTTTAGAGGCGAAAAAGGGATCTCGAATTATTGAGAGAAGAAGAGGTTGTTCCAGCAGAGAAGTAGTTTATTGTATCTCTAATGTGCCTGCTAAGGTTTCCTCCCTCACCTTACTCTAATTGACTGCGTTGACAAGGGTTAACCCAAAAACAACCGACTAGAGAAGGTGACACTAGTTAGTGCGCAAGCTTTGTGTTTTCACCAAGGTTCACTTTGATCAATACATATTTTCCTTCAATGTATCATGGACTAAAAGTAAAAAACTCTTCATACAGAGGAAAGATGACAAATAATCAAGTAGCAATAGTTGTACAAGCCCTCTTGTACTTCACCCAACTCGTTTCAAGAGTCATACATAGTTTCATACAAAACTAACCTACTAACAAAACAAGAAAACTAACAAACAATAAAGCAAAGCAAGAGAATAAGCGAAAATCAAAGCAAAGCAATTAAACAAGCAAGTGAGCAAGTAAACAAACAAACAAAGCGAGTAAGCAAACAAGCATGCAAGAAAAATAATTGAAAGAAAACACTACTCCTACTCCTACACTAACAGTGCATGGGCTTGATCACGTGAAGTGATATTTCCAATGCAGCCACCAACACATTGGTTGACCCATGGTGGTGAATGCTTGGTCTGTGAGAAACACATTTGTGTGAACCGGAAAGCAAGAAATATATAAAAATGAAGACAACCACACTTCCTGTTTGACAGTGCCCACATGACATAGGTAAGTGCAAGTGCATGATGAGCAGTCTATGGACTTATCATAGTGTTGTGTGACACTATGTGCAACTTTGAAGCATAAGCACACTCTTGACTGTGACATGCAAGCAAATGAAAGAAACAAAGATAATTTGCATCGCGCACGAGTGCTTGCAATGTAAGATTCCTCCAATCCATGAGCAATGGGATTGTGCAGTTCGAGTGGAGGAAGTGTGATCTATGTGTGAGATGGATATTCAATGCATAAAAATGAGTGATGAGGGGCCTTGGTTGCTTGAACAGTTTCATGATCGGAACTGAGACTAACCCCAAGAGAACGAGGACCTGACATAACCATCAACTCAAGCTGAAGTGCCTCGACAGTCTTGGGTGTTTCAACTTCATCATCAGGTAGATAATCATAGGCCGGTGGCTTTGAAATATCAACTGTGATAGCTTCATGATCGTGATCAAATATAGGAGTAAATGGATCATGACCGCCACAATTAGGAAACAAATTAATTCATTGGCATCCTCACGATCAGATGAATCAACAGAGGGGTAGATGAAAAGTGAACAAACTCATCCTTTGTGTTTTCAGAAAAGATAGATGAAATATCAAGTGGAGTTTCAATGAATAAATTATCCTCTCCATTTTCGAATGATGGACCATCATCCGGGGAATCCTACGAGTGATCAACAATGGGTTCATTTGTGGATGAAGACACACATGCAAAGTCATGGTGGAAAGTTCACCAAAGATGTTAGGAAATAATGGAGGGGGCTCAGATTGAATGGAGTCCTCCTTCGCCGAGTGTTGATGCTCAAGCTCCCACTCATACTCTTCATGAATGACAATGCATGTTGGTTGTGTAACACTAACTCCGTCAATGGGTTGTTCCTTGTTCACAACTAGTGAAGAGTCTGGAATGGAAGAACACAATATATCATCATCTGGAGGAACACTTGAGTGCAAAGATGGAGGTCGTAGAACAAAATGCATATGATAACGTGAAGGACTCACAACCAAATCTGCGCGAAAATTGAGTGAAGTGATGTTGGGAGAATGTGAAAGATGAATAGGTGTGTGAGCACAACCTTTAACACCACTAGGCAGTGGTGGAGCTATTGAATGAGAGGAAGACAGACATTTAGTTGACACAGTGACCACATACACATGATATTTCACAACTCCATCAATGAAGAATGTTGAGCGAGGCTTAATCTCAAGCTTCTTCTTGGGACAGGCAGATTTATTGAGGCAATACTCAAACCGGTCCCAAAGATAGGCAAATTTCATTTGGCTCCTCGGAGCTTGAAACTACAAGTCACAGAAGCGCTGCCAAAAATCAATAACTGATTCTTACGGAGCCTTTATTTCTGTAATAGTTTTCAGTCAAGATGGTCTAGATCAAAATGATAGAAAGTGTCTTCAATAAGATCACAAAACTGCTCAAGTGAGTGCATGTTGTCAGTCGGTAGGCTGAGCAACCAACGACGAGGAGATTCATGAAGTATGTGTGCAAGAAGCAAGCTGGCCTATTTTTCAGAACACCCATCTTCCTCATGAAACATGGAAATAAAGGCATGTAAGTACTTGGGCTAGACCACTTTTCCTTCAACATCATATGTGAAAGTAGACAAGAGATCGAAAAACTCCCCTGTGATGGAGACATCTTCACGATTTGAAAAACATCGTGGAGGGAGAAGAGTGAAAGAATCCATGAAAGGTATGCAAGGGTTCAAATATGGATGATAGGACACAACTTGTCATATGGCCCTCCTTCTAGTGTCAGAAATGTTGACGATGTTGGACCCACCAACATGCCAAGGGGATCTCCCTGGTAAGAAATCCCAATTATACCTCAGACCATTTGGTGTAGGAGTCCCAGCAGTGGGTCATAAAGCAATGCCTTCACCGCGATGTCGCATAGAGGCAAGTAAGATAACTTTGTTGGTAGCAAGGGTGTGACTACTGTGGTGAGTCAAGGAAGGTTCATGAGAGGTTCCTAACACAGGTGGGTTGAGATGAGTGTGCCCCTTGGCAACCTTTAAGTGTACTCAATTGGGAAGGGAACACATGAGTGAAGATGCATCACAAGCTGGAAAGAAGGTCAGTCTGGTGATCCAAAGTGATGGTTAAAACAACAACACATCTGTAGCAAGATTCATATAATTTCATACAAAAGTGTTCATACACAAATACGTAAGTTAAACAACATACATTGCTACAACAACCGAACAATCCAAATACAATAACAACATATGCATGAAAATGTTTTAGCTCTTATTATATAAAGAAGTGTAATTTCCAATCATATAATACATCCATGTAAACCTGCTAGACCCAATAGTGGAACATTACAGCCACATCCGCCTGCTCCTCCAAAGAGATGAACTAGCTCCGTGCAGTGCAGTAGCTAAGGCGCATTACAATATTGTCCAAGATTTCTCCAAGATAGTCTTACTAGAAGCTTGGCTGACCAAAAGCCTATATAATGAGTTATGAGGAACTATTTATAGAAAAGGGTGGGGTGTCCCTTGACATTCCCCTTTATGACTGTTCAACTACCCTCATGACTCTTCACCTACTCTATGACTATTACATCCACTATTGACACTTGACTTACACTTGACATGACTCAACATTACAATGCACATGTACCCATGTGAACACAATGGCTTGAGCAAGCCAAACTAGACATTAGTTTGACTTAGACAACTATAGAAGTCCAACTGCTTAACATCCTCATGTTTATATTGATGCCACGCTCTGTAGTCCTTGATAGTGTCCATGTGTCCCGCGGTGACATCTGTTTGAAACCTGACCTTTATCTCCATAGCATCCGGGTACACTACTCAGGCTCCTCTGTCCAACTCGTCTGAAAGCATGCACATCATTTTCTTCAATGTGGCCGGACCAACAACATATTTGTGCATGATGTCTACAATGATAGGCAAGTCTGGGTTGGTGGTGATATGCATCAACTCATCGAAGTACGAGTCAAGATCTAGTCGGACCTGCTTCTTTGTCTTCACCTGGGTGAGAGTCCCGATTGATGGGATCGCATGTGTGTACACCATAACATCCATACTCTTGAATACTCGTGCATGGGAGGCATGTATGCTAGTGATGAACTGCAGGAGCTCTTCATAATTTTGGATCTGACTCCGGATATGTGCCTTCAGCTCAATCACATTGACCCTCATCATCTTAGGCAAGTGAAGTGGGGCTCCCTTGTACTTCATCATCCATGTTTGCATGTCATCAACAAAAACATGCACGTTCATCAAGATGCGTGCTCTTCTAGCACATCATTGTTGCCATCCGTTGAGATTGATAATTTCCTTGTGCACAGTACCAGACTTAGAGTACAATGCTTGCATAACTTTGTCAAGGGACAATACTTCATCTAGTATTTCCTTATTCAGTTCAACTCGAGTGGACATTTCCACCAAGTCTCATCCTTGCTTGGTCATTTTTATTTCCTTTGCCATTCGCTCATTCTCAGCTATTAGGAAGTGAACACTTGAGCTAGTGTCTTTGACATACACTCTGGTTGCATCGACCAAGGCAGCTAGATGTTTGCGTACATCAGTGATTGTCACTATTTCTTTAACTTTCGCAGGAGATGTTTGATCCTTCGGAGTTGACACTCTGCGAGACTACACAACTCTATGTTGGGATTCATCAAATGAGATGTTGTGCATCTCTTCTTTTGGCTAATCACCAAGGATCTCAGTGCCTCCTTAGTCATCGAAGACTTTCTCCTCTTCTGCATGCATTGAAGTGGTTGATTTGACCTCTTAGTGGTGAGGCATGAGGTCGGTTTTCCTATTCCAACTCCTGTTGCTCCATGTCTGCATCCAACTGTTGAACTTCCTATTCTATCTCATGAGCAAATTATTGCCCTTGTGATGGGCCACCCTGTTCGCCTGATTCCAGCTATTCAGATGAATCAACTACTTGTATGAGCGCTGCTTCATCTGTTTGCACATGTTGCGTTGTATCTGCTACTACTGCGCTTCCCTCTCCTGTTTGTGCAACTCTTGTTCCTTTCGGAGTTGCTCCCTCAGCTCATGCAACTTCTTCTCTACTTCTTCCATTCTCTTCTTTTCCTTCTTCCTTCATGTGTTTCGCTTGTCACGCTATTTCCTCTTTGCCTCTATAGCCATAGCTGCTTTCTCTACAAGTGGATCTACTCGAAACTTGCAACTTTTCTCCTCCTCCATGCGATTGACAATCTTCCTCTTCCCTTTGTCGCACACTGGTATGCTTGGCTCTGCTACCACTGTTGCTACTATTGCTACTACTGGTGCTCTCCAAGATGTTGCTTCACGCTACTTTGCTAACCACTCAACAACGAATCCGACCGGTTCATTGGGTCTAGAGAAACTATAGCAATATCTCCATGGGTCCTCCTCGGCCCAATGAAAAGCCTTGTAGATCCAATTGAACTGAACCGTTGTGTGGTGATCCTTCACAATGCAATGTGGGTCATACGGGTGGTAGCTTCGGAGGTCGAACAGGTACTTCTTCATCAATTCTGCTTCGACATCTACTTGCTTGATACTTTGGATCTCATATAACCCAATCCGCAATGGAAGAGTGGGCCAAGGTGCCTTCTTCTTCTGATGCAGTCTAGCTATCAATCCTGCTGAGATGTGATATGCTACTTCCTGCATGACAAGTACATCCAAGGAAAACTTTGGCAGAACATGCGAAGGGTTCTCCGCACTGAACATTCAGATGAAAGTGCCAGACGGTGAGGCATACCAATCTGCAATACCTATCAATGCCTCCATTGCTTCCTTTGACATGCAGGGTGGATCCTGTTCAAATATCATCTTATACATAGGGATGACAAAATGATCGGACAACCGTGATTACTCCTTTGAAGCTGCATTCAGACAACAACTTGAAATATGTTTTCACAGCAGTCTCTATCGGTGACCATGCTCACTCCAAGCTCCGAAACTCCTGTTGGGCACAGACTACATCTAGGACGTAGGTGGACATGTAAATATCTACATGCATACCTTTGGGCGACTGTCGAGCCTTATTTACTTGATCCTTCAGTTGATGAGCTAATATGTCGAACCAGTTACATGGTTTTCCTTTTCTAGCCAATTGGTCCAGTGCAACCACCCAACTTTGAGGGAAGGTTTCTATGCTTGCTTGGCCATACAATCGACAAGAAAATATGATCAAGTATTGGTACGCTTTCCTCAATATCTTTGTCTTGTAGACTTGGTTGGGTGTCAACCTGAATTGAGTTGGCTCCTTTACCCAATTCTTCAGAATGTCTCTGGAGTTAGCACTATTGTTGGGTAAGCTAAATGGAGTCTCCATGACAGTCACGGGCTCTGACATATGATACATCTCATCATAATATCATTCCTAGAAGGTCACAAGCTTCATCCCACTGACACTGCTCAAGGTCATCGTCTCGGGATCAGTGTGAGAGACGATCCAGTGTATCATGTCCGCACATGGGAACACAGGATATCTGCATGCAATCCGGTATAATCCATACTTGTGAATGTTCATGTACACCTGACGGTCTTCGAGGTGTTCCCCAAAAGTGCCTACAAATTTTTCATTGACCTCTTGCCACTTCAGTTTGATGTCCTTGTCTAGATACAACTTTGTATCTTCGTAGATCGATAGAGTAGAGGACACTTGCTCAACTGCTTCTCCAGCTGCATTTCCGTCAGTGTCCTGAGATCCTATTCTCTTAGAAGCCACTGAGACATATGAACACCTGAAATATATGGAGACAAGAAACATGCATGGCAAGAAATCTGTCAGTGAAAACAAAGCAACTTCGGGGAATGACACATCACATACCTAGGAAATTGATGGGAAAGATTGCACAATTTCTTCTGGGAGGCTGGGTGATTGTCTATTGGAACTGTGCAAAAGGCAGTCTAGGTTGTCTGGGAGGTAGGACTGGCTGCTAGATCTGTGCAATGTGCAATCCAATCTGGCTGTTGGCTGCTAGGATTGCACAATGTGCAATTCCAGCTAGGAGTGACTATAGGCTCAGGGGCTACATTATGCAATTTTATGGGCCAACAGTCATTTCCCCTCAGAAATGCGCAAAACAGTTCTGGAGGGAAGTGTTGGGAAAAATGTGCATTTCTGGATAGGAAGGTAGAGCCTTCCTTCCCCAGATTCCACAATGTAGTCTCAGTGAAGGGAGAGTCCGGGCCAAGGTTGGCCCAACTCGCCGACGGGCAACTAAAAGAAAATCAGACAGTGAATGCATGGTGACACTAAGTCAAAGTAGAAGTGATTGACAATGCATGCAAACATTAATTAAAGATTCAGTAAACATATCAACATGCATGTGGGTGAGGTGTGTCGCGAAATCGACGACCGTTCGTGAAAAACAATTTCATGCATGCGACAACAGTGAGATAGAAACGAAAACTGAAACAGTGGTACGAAAAGCTAGTATACATGCAAATGACATCAAGCATTCAAAGAAATCAAGCAAACAACACTCGCACAAGCAATTACACAAAAAGTGACAAAAATGCTGAAAAAGACAAGTTGAGGCCACTTACTCGTGAATAGCTGAGTCGGATGTGTCGAAGATTCCTGGTTGTGTTGTCAGATGTTAGAGCTCCAATATTGATGTGAAAGAATGAGCTCTAATGCGTTGAATAAATAAGTTTGGGCTCATGACACGCATGCCACAATTCTAGGAAAAAGGGAAACTTGGAGGGAGGTTTCTAAAACAACTTTGCATGTAACCTTTGGCTGCTAAAAATATCTCCATGAATCATGGGATGCCTTTTTCATGTTTCTTTTTGCTATTCCGGGAAGAGCAAGTCATGCATGAATGCAATTCAAGTTTCCTTGGTCTCGGGTGGAACTGATCAACCAGACTGCTCATGCATACAGCTACTCAACTGCTTGAGAAAAATGCACATTTCTGGCTGGGAGCTGAGCTAACTTCCCAGGTGGTTTGTGCAATTTTTTGGGTGGGTAGCTGACTGCTATTGAGATTTACACAAATTCTGGGCTGAGCAGCCTTGCTGGTGAAATTTGCGCAATTTTTGTTGTGAGTGTTGGCTAGTAGAATTACGTGATTCTGGAGCCCAGCAGGTTGCCAGACAGAGTTGTGCAATTTCTGTAGGCAAGGTTGGTTTCATTCCAAAAATGCACAATTTTCATGGGGAAGCTAGTCAACCTGCAGCTAGACCAAGTCTGGGTGGCTAGCCTATGAGGGGAATGCATCAAGCTATGCTCGACAAGCTGCCTTTGTGCATGAAAAACAATGAATCTTGTGTACTTGAAGAAGCAAGACAAGGTGCTGTGAAAGGTTGGTAGGGAGTGTCCAAAGCGGGCTAAGGAAAAATTTTGGAGGGTGGTTGTAGCTGATACAACAGCTGGGAGGGGGCTTAATAGGAGCTTGATTTTTAGCTTTTCTTCCCTTTTTGGCAGTTTGTGGTCTGCCTCTTCTTCTCTTAATGGGTTGAGGTTGAAAACCTCCCCAGAAAAGGAAATGATTCCAAGTTCTTTATTCCTTAACTAGCTGGTTTTCTATTATCAATTTTATCAGAGCTTTGTGGTATCTAAAGTGAGAAGAGGGATTAGTGTGGGCCCTGAACCTAGCCGCCATATGTTTAAGGCTCCCTAATAGATAAAAACATGGATTGATTCTAATATGACCAACAAGATGTGCGAGAAAGTAAAAATGGTAGAGGTTTACCCAATTAAACCATCCTTCACACGTAAAATATTGCTGACAGAGGCGTATAGGGATGTTCCATTGGTCCTGCAACCACTCCTTTCGAACTCCAGACCTCCAATTTAACCCTTTGAATTCTTCTTTGAAGAATAAACGGACATTAATCCCTGCCAAAATATGACTATGAAAATACTTATCACTGTTCGCTGGTAAGGTTGTGGCCTCAACAATGGTTTGCTCTGTAACTGAAAATGACAGGGCTCCCACCTCGACACGGTTCCCATCAAACCCCTACGCAAAATACTGAGCCACAAGATCATGGTAGTTGGTACAATAGTGGAATAATTTTCTCTAGCCTGCTTGTTGAAACAACTGAAGAATTTCAGGGTAAATGTCTAGCAAATCCGATGCTTTGGGATCAGACCAGTCCATCTTACCTCCTCTCCCCATTTTGCTGTGTGGTCTTCCTGGGATTCGATCACAAATCCCTATGAAAAAAATAGTTTCCAATGCTAAGTGTAAAGAATCTCAAACTAACACCAAAAAACTGCTTACGGGACAAGGTGAAGTAATTTTGGCATGTGGTTGAGATAACACAGGTGGCGCATGAATAATCACATCATTTCAAGTTATGATTATGAATAAATTCGTATCATATGGTAAAGTGATGTTAAATGATGTTCATTCATTGCAACTGAGGAAAAATGATTTAACCTATACTTTTACTGATCTAAAAATCACCCTTTGAGTGATCTCAGTTAAAGAATTATTGAATGAAGGTATTACAGACTCATGTGCTAGTGTGTGTCTACGCTATTTTAGGCAACATATCGATCAAATTGCAAAATACACAGACACTGGAAAATGGAAAACAACAGAGCAATATAGTAAGCAAATACAAGAACACAACAATTAATAAGGAGTTCACCCTATCCTCCAAGGCTACGTCTTCGGGCCAGCTTTCAATGGTGGCCTTCTTTTATTGTGTCTTAAAGTAGAGAAATACAATGAAGGAGCTCAATATGAGTCTCATGAAATAGAATTCGCTTGGCAGGGTGGTTCTTGGATTCCCAAAGCCACTAGAGTGCACATAATCTTTTCCTTACCATCTCTTGACCTTTCTGGTCTTTAATGGAAGGAGCCCAATGTGGTGCTCAGTCTTGACAGATCCTCTCAGGGATGGCTTGAACCTCTCAAGCTCTTTGGTGCTCGACGCTGCTTGTGGTCAGCTCAACCCTTTGTCTTTCTGCTTTTTTCTTCATTGTCTTTTCTTTTCTCTATAGTTGTCTTCTTCTCTCTGATTCTTCCTCTTGGCGTCCTCTCTCGGTGTGTTTTCTGTTCTCTGTTCATGGCTTTAAAGCCAGTCAATCTCATGATTGTTCAATTCCTCTTCTTCCTCCATCAAGTCACTTGTTGCTGCTCGCTTAGAGTTCCATGTCTTGGTGTCATCATCAACAACTCACAGGGAGTGGCCACTTGTCCTCTTGCGAACTGTTCCAACTTTTCCTCGTTGGTTCGATTCTTCAGTTATGTCGAGAAATGACTCATCCGCCACCTCAGCGATCAAATTGGACCTCAAATCTTTATGGATCTCAGCTTATTCCCCTGTCAAATCCATTCCTTTCATCAGGCACATTCTTAACCGTTAGATCTGGAGCCTCTAGATCCAACGCCATTCACTCATTTTGCGCGGTTGACTTGCTCGACCATTAGCGTGCGATGAGCGGTGATTTTCTCTCTCCTCCTCTTGCCACATGTCGGGTGCTGAATGGAATTTCTAGGTTTTTTCCAAATCCGCTTACCTCCCAAGGGTGCCCCCGATAAATACCGCCGGTTTCTGGAGCGCGGGTCCCACCTTTAGCCTTTTGCACTTTTTCCCATGGTTTCCCTAGCTTGCATGCGACCGAGCGCTTTGGGGCCCTTCCATTTCAAGGGGTTTTGCCTAGCGATGCGCAATTACATCAAAAACTACCTCCTTTTCTTGATCTGGGCTTCCCAAGTGCTAGTTTCACCTCCTGCGCAGTCTCCATGGGCTTCGGTCAACGTGCTTTGATCGAGGTCCTTGTCGTTCCACGCTGGCTACCAACTGCCACTGTTCAGAGGTTTTTATGATCTCTTTGTGCTCTTGAATTTGAGGTTTGTCCCGATCTGATACAATCATGGTACTTTGATTATTCTTCCTAGATTCAATTTGGATCACGACCTTCCCATTGAAAAAGCTTTTGGAACACCAAAAGTTGGTTTTCAAGCATCGACTAAGTGAGGGTACTGTTGTCTCACTTGTCCAATCTCAATCCATTTTTCACTGCTCAGCTTTGAACCCTTGAGCCCCACTCTGAGGTACTCAACATCTCCTCTGTGCGTCGTCCTCACCTTCCTGTCCAGAACTGTGTCTTCTTGCAACTCATTAAGATATTCAGGTAGTAGGTCATCAATAGAAGGCAATTGACTCTACTCTTCAGGATCCTCAATTAGAGAGGATTCAAACAATCTCAAGCAATCTTCATTTACAACTGAGTAGATGTGCATGTAAGCTGGTAGATCAAGGCGAAAAGCATTTTCAAAAATCTTCTCAAGTATTTTGAAAGGTCCATACCTAATGGGCTTTAGCTTTTTACCTTCACCTTGCATCTTGTCCTTGCTGATATACAGCCAGACTTGGTCACCAACTTGGAAACTATGCTCCATCTGATGCTTGTCATGCCTAACCTTGTATTTGGCTTGGCTCTTTTCCAACTGTTGCTGTACTACCTGGTGGATCTCCTAGATTTGTTCAATGAACCTAGTTGCCTTGTCCACATCACTTTGTCCGTCAACTATGGTATCTTTACCAAAGACAAAATCCAAAGGAGACCTTGGGGTGAAAGAAAAACAGGTCTCAAAAGGAGATCTTTGTGTAGCAGAATGTTTTTCTCTGTTGTAAGCATGCTGCACATAACACAAATGTTCATCCCAAAGCTTAGGATGTTTGCTGCAATATCCTCTGAGTAACTGGATCACTGTCCTGTTAACTACTTCTGTATGGCCATTAGATTGTGGATGAAAAGCTATGCTTTTCTTCAGTTTGGTGTCCATTAGTTCCCACAGACTTGACCAAAAATTCCCCACAAATCGGGTGTCTCGATCAAATACAATGGAAGTGGGTAATCCAAAATGAACCCATACATGTTCAAATAACAGTTTTTCAGTTTGTTCAGCTGTAATCTGTTTATTACAAGGTATCAAAATACACATTTTGTTGAACCTATCCACAACAACATATAGATAATCATGACCTTTCCTAGATTTAGGCAGTGCTCCAACAAAATCCATGGAAACACTTTCCCAAGGGTGAGAAGGTATTGGTAATGGAGTGTACAAGCCTAGTTTTCTGTTGCTGGGCTTGCTTTTAGCACACATAGTACACCCTCTTACATATATATAAACTGTCTCATTCGTTTATGGCCAATAACAAAATCTTTGCAGCTGTGCAACAGTTTTACTTACCCCAAAGTGACCTGATATCAGAGAAGTGTGTGCTTCACTAGTTATCTTTACTCTCTCAGTTTTTGGAATGCAGAGTTTCCCACAATGGTATAAGAGCCGGTCCTTTACATGATAATCCAATTCTTCTACTCTTTTGCCTTGACTTAAAATTGCATATACATCCTTGAAATCTATATCTTGAGCATATTGTTCAATGTAACTCTCATGTAACATATAATTATGCTTAAGTATAGTAGATGCATTTATAATGGGTCTAGATAACATGTCTACAACTTTATTGTGTATGCCTTAAATGAAATTTTTGTAGAAAACCCATCCATCTATAGTGTCTTGATTGCTACAACTTAGTTTGGGAGTGTAGATATTGAAGTGGTTGATGATCATTATGTATTACTGTCTCTTTGCCCATTAAGTAATGTTTCCACTTTTTCACACTCTGAACTAATGCATACAATTCTTTATCATATGTAGGATAGTTAACTACTGCAGGATTAAAGGTCTCAGAATGATAACATATGGGTTTATCGTGCTGTGTCAACACTGCTCCCATGGCATAGTCACTAGCATCTGTTTGGATCTCAAACGGTCTTTGCAGATCAGGCGATGCTAGTACAGGTGCTGTACTAATCTTTTCTTTCAAGATGTCGAAGGCTTTCTGATGTTTGCCTCCCCACTGAAACACCTTGTTCAATCATGTTAAAGCATATAAGGGAATTGCAATTGAGGAAAAGTTAGAAATGAACTTCCTCCAATACTGTGCTGCCCCTAAGAAGCTTCTCACTTCTGTAGCAGACTTGGGTGTAGGCCAGTTTACAATGACTGCCACTTTAGAGGGATCTATCTTCAATTCACCACCCCCTACTATATGACCCAAATAATTTAGAGATGTTTTGCCAAATTCACATTTTGAGAGTTTAACATGAAGTTTTTCTCTTTTCAAAATATCTAGTGTCTGCTTAACATGCTTTAAGTGTTCTTCCCACATTTTACTAAAAATCAGAATGTCATCCAGATACACAATAACAAAATCATCAAGAAAAGGTCTGAGTACATCATTCGTTAATCTCATGAAAGTAGCAGGAGCATTAGTTAATCCAAAAGGCATAACTAGCCACTCATACAATCCCTGCTTTGTTTTGAAAGCAATATTCCATGCATCTTGTTCTGCCACTCTGACTTGATGGCATCCACTGTGCAAGTCTAGCTTGGTAAAATAAAAAACTTCTTTCAATTGATCTAAAAGATCATCTATGCGAGGAAGGGGATAACGATTTTTTATTGTTATCTTATTCAATGCTCAGTAGTCAATGCACATTCTCCATGATCCATCTTTCTTTCTCACCAAAACGATTGGTGACCCACATGGTGATGTGCTAGGTCTGATGAACCCTTTCTCGAGCAACTCCTGCACCTGCTTCTTGATTTCAGCATTCTCTAAAGCAGACAACCTATACATTCCAATGTTAGGCAATGGAGCATCTTGCTGCAAAATAATATCATGTACTATTTCCTTTTTGGGTGGCAGACCTTTATTTTCTTGAAACAAGATATCATACTCTGAAACAACCTTTTCTAAATCAGCTTGTTGTTTAGCATTACAGCCCTCAAATACATTGGTTTTTTCAGGTTTCTTTTTGTTAGGATATTCTGACACATAGGAAATAGTTAAGTTCAACTTGGTCTAGTATAGAGTTAGGTATAGAGTTAGGTAAAATGTGTTTCTTTACCGTTGTACATTTTGTAACTTACAATCCGACGGTCACGATATGTAGTGATTCGACGGTTCACTCTCTCCTCGGTATTACCGACACTTGATCCGTGGCTTGACACCCGATTGGTCCATGAGTTCTATTTAAAGCGCATGGAGGGTCATTGTTCGGGTAATCCGTGCATGAGAGAAGCTTATGTAAATTTTCATTCTTTGATTAATAAATTGCCTGAAGTGGCCACGTTGGCTCAGGTCGTGGACTATTTCCCTCTTTGAGGGTTTTAACCACGTCAAAAATACTTGTGTATTGATTTGAGATCTGGTTGTGAGCGGTGTCCTTTTGGTGTTCTTTCTGAGAAACTTACCCTGTAAATTCCTACATGGTATCAGAGCTATTTGAGGGCCGCGTCCGTTGGTGATCCAAATCTGAAGCTGGTAGAACTGCATCCGACTGCCTTTTCCTAGATCTGCTGTTTCTGACTGCTTTCGGGCCGAGAGGACTGCTCTGTTGTGTTCGGAGCATCTGTTCCAGTGAGGAACCCCTTTCGTTTCACGCGAAAAGGTTTCCGGTAGCCCTAGCTGCGTCATTTTTAAGATCTGGAGGTATACAGTCTTTATTTGCAGTTTACTGTTATTTTCTCTCTGGTTATTTCGGTTTTTGTTTATTTAACCTTTTTTATTACCGGATCTATACCTTTCATTTCTGCGTATGCTCTTTGCCCTGCGACTCTGTGCGATCTGGGCAAATCAGAAACATAAAGGAAGTTTTTTTTCTCATGCGTATGCTCTTTTCCCTGCACCTTAGTGTGATTTGGAAAATCAGAAACATTGAGAAAAATATTTAGTTTCTGGCTAAAGCTAACTTCGAGCCGTAAGGTTCGTTTTTCTATGCATATTCGTGTTGTTTTTGTTTTGTAGGAAAAAAGAGCTTTCTCAAGGCAAGCACGCAATCCAAGGCCCCCCCCCCTCTCTCTCTCTCTCTCTCTCTCAAATTTTTTGTATAGCTCAATTGGTTCAAAGCTATTTTAAGAGAGTAGAGGTCTTGGGTTCAAATCTCCATTTTGTGGGGGCGTTTTTTTCATTCCCGCACATTCACGCACTTTGCCGGCAACTTCAATAATTTTTTTTCAAAAAGCCATAACTTCTTCATCCGGAAGCCTTTTTCAGAGCCGTTTTTTTTAAAACAGCCTAATTGTTCGAGATCTATCCATTGGAACACTTACTTTCAGCATCTTTAGCTTCAATTTTTTTAAAAATGGAAAGTCCATGCCAAGTCATTCTTGACAACACTAACTACTTCCAATGGATATCCTACATGGAAGATTTACTTAGAAGTAAAGGTCTCTACAGAATAGCCACAGGCCAAGAGAAGAAACCAGAAGATGAAGACAAGGCTGCAAAATGGGAAAATAGACAAGATCAAGCACGTGGTTTGATAGGGATGTCTATTTCTCCTGATCTTAGATTCCATATTGCAGAACTTGATACTCCTCATGAAGAATTGGAACAAATCACTAAAGTTTTTGGGATTAAAAATGAAATTAGAGCCCATCAACTTGAAAATGAGTTGCTTACATTGGATCCTAATAATTTTTCTTGCATTGAAGATTTCTTGTCCAAATTCAAGACCCTTAGATATCTCTTGGAAGGTGTTAAGGTTAAGAAAGAAGATAGTAACCTTATTTATTCCATCCTTACTAAGTTGGGACCAGCCTACTCTGTATTTGTTTCCATCTTCCATTCTACAAGGGAAGCTTTCATTTGTCAAGGAAAAGACTACAAGGCCCCTTCCTTTGACTCTTTTTGTGATTCTTTAATAAGAGAACAAGAAAAACTCTTACACCTTGGTCTTCTTAATCTTGGAAACTCTTCCAAGAAAGCGTTAGCCGCCCAACAGCAACCAAATTCAAAGAATCCTAAGAAGTCATATCCTTAAAAGAATGGTCCTAAACCAAACAAGGGTCCTAAGCAAACTCACCCTCAAAATGAAAGATAATTTCAGCAAACTGATAAGACCAATAAAAACAAATGGAAGAAGACTGATAGACATTGTAACTTTTGTAATCGAGATGGCCACTTAGAATCTAAATGCTTTAAGAAGATGGAAGCCTTGGAAGCCGCAATGAAGAAACATAACATCCATGTGGAGCCTTCTTCAACTTCAACTTCAACCTCATCTTCAGGAATGGCACTTTCTGCATGTCGTTGTCAATCATCTCAGTCTGTTTATGCATTAAATGTATCTTCTTCTTCTCATTCTCATGAGTGGCTCATTGATTTTGGAGCCTCTTATCACATGGCCAAAAACAAAGCCATGTTTTCTTCTTTAAATGATTGTAACACCAAAAATATATATGTTGGTGATGATAGATCTCTTAATGTTGTAGGGACTGGAACTATTCATCTAGACAATGGTCAGTTTAATGATGTATTATGTGTTCCAACCTTATCCTGCAACCTTCTATCTGTATATCAGATAACTCATTCAGGTGAAGGTAAAATTGTTGAATTTTCACCTCATGATGTTGTAATCAAGGATCTAAGAGATCCTAAACAGATTCTAGCTACTGGTATTGCTGATGATTCCACAAGGTTGTATAAGTTTCACAACTTTGGGTCATCAAATCTTCCCTCAGTATTTGTTTCTCATAACGATGAAGTGAGAAAACTTTGGCATGAGCGATTTGGTCACTTAAACTATCGCTCCCTTCAGCATCTATGTAAAGAAAATATGGTGACAGGTCTCCCTATGATATCTTGCAGAGATGGTGTTTGTTCCGGATGTGTACTCGGAAAACATCATCGGGACAGTTTTGAAAAACGTGCCTCTTGGCACGCCTTAGGCCCTTTACAGCTTGTGCTCAGTGATTTATGTGGTCCACTTCCTGTTGATTCATTCTCTGGCTGCAAGTATTTCTTAACTTTCATTGATGATTTCTCCAGACGCACTTGGGTATACTTCTTAAAACTCAAGAGCGAAGTATTTAACACATTTTTGGCCTTCAAAGCCTTTGTTGATAAACAATCTGGACATCAAATTCTTAAGCTAAGAACTGATAATGGTGGAGAATATGTTAAAAACACATTCATCAACTTTTGCACCGAAAATGGAATTCAAATGCAACATACTGTTCCATACACTCCACAACAAAATGGTGTAGCTGAAAGGAAAAATCGCACCTTAAAGGAAATGGCTAATTGTATGCTGCAATCTAAAGGACTCAGTCTTAGTTTTTGGGCCGAAGCAATTAATTGTGCAAATTATATAATCAATCACACTCCTACTAAAATTCTGAAGAATATCACTCCAGAAGAAGCTTGGAGTTCCATTAAACCAGATGTAAGTCACTTTCGTGTTTTTGGAAGTGAAGCATGGGCCCATATTCCAGATGAAAAGCATAAAGCTTTAGAACCTAAGAGTGAGAAATGTACTTTTGTTGGATATTCTGAAGATGTAAAAGGTTATAGACTTATTCCATTTAAGTCCAAAAATGTTATCATTAGAAGAGATGTAAAATTTGATGAAAATAAATCGGCCTGCGAGCCTAGTCCGGCGGATGTGCCACCTCTTCCTATCTCTTCTACTTTTGAAAACATTTCTTCTTCAAATGATGAAAGTGAGGATGAAAATCCTCCCCCACCTTCTCAGGATCCTCAACTTCCAAGATGGGTCCGTGCTACTCGGGATGCAGCAGGTGATCTTGCCAGTGATCCTACAGATCAACGACGTACACGTTCTCAGTTTGAAAGAGCCTCTTCTTTACTAGCTCAAGCTCCAGTAAATCATGATCCTGACACTTTTGCAGAAGCTTCAAGCCATCCACATTGGGAAGCAGCTATGAATGAAGAATATCATTCATTGTTGGCAAATGATACATGGGATCTTGTTCCTCTACCAAAGGGACGCAAACTTGTTAGATGTAAATGGGTTTATAGAACCAAGTATGGACCAAATGGGAAAGTTGATAAACATAAAACTCATCTTGTTGCTAAGGGATTTTCTCAGGTTGAAGGCATTGACTACACTGAAACCTTCTCCCCTGTTGCCAAAATGAACTCTATCTGCCTTGTTCTTTCCCTTGCTGCCTCTTTAAAATGGGAAGTCCATCAGATGGATGTTAAATCTGCCTTCTTGCATGGGGACTTGCATGAAGAAATCTATATGGAACAACCCATTGGCTTCATCCAAACAGACTCCAGCCTTGTATTTCGACTTAAGAAATCTCTTTATGGTCTCAAGCAAGCTCCTCGGGCTTGGTATGCCAAAATGGATAGCTTTCTTTTAGAATCTGGCTTTTCTAGGTGTTATTCTAGCAATACTGTCTACACCAAGAAAGTGGCCAACTCTCCTATCATCCTTGTTCTTTATGTTGATGATCTTATTCTTATTGGTAGTGATCCCAACCTTATAAACCAAGTGAAGTCCAGCCTTAAAAAGAAATTTGAAATGACAGACTTAGGACACTTACACTATTTTCTCGGTCTTCAAGTCTTGCAATCCAAGGAGGGTATTTCCCTTTCCCAGTCCAAGTATGCTTGTGATATTCTTCGTCATTTTCACATGGAAGACTGTAAGCCAGCCCCTTCTCCCTTTCAGTCTTGCGTCAAACTTTCAGTCTCTTGTACTTCTCCTGAAGTTGATGCTACCTTATACCGTCAACTTGTAGGAAAACTCTTGTATTTAACCCATACTCGTCCTGACCTTTCCTTTGTTGTTGGCCTTGTTGCTCGTTTTATGCAAAACCCCCGTGAAAGTCATTGGAAAGCAGCTAAAAGAATACTTCGTTATGTTCGAGGTACAGTACAGTTTGGGATTCATTACAGTGCCAAAGCATCTCCTCTATTAGTCGGTTTCACTGATTCTAATTGGGCTGGTGACCCTGATGATCGGAAGTCTACTACCGGTTATGTCTTCACTCTTGGTTCAGGACCTATTACATGGGCTTGTAAGAAACAGGCTGCCATTTCTCTTTCGTCAGCAGAAGCAGAGTATCGTGGTGCCGTGGAAGCTAGTAAGGAAGCCTTGTGGCTTCGTCAGATCCTATCAGAGTTTGGCTTTGAGCAGCAGCATCCAACCACACTTTGGTGTGATAATCAAAGTGCCATTCAACTATGCAAAGATCCAGTCCAGCATCAGTGCAGCAAACACATTGAACTACACATGCACTTCATCAGAAAGCTCATTCATGACCATGTTCTTGAAGTGCAATATTGTTCAACAGATGATCAGGTTGCAGACATCTTCACAAAGGCTCTCACAGAGGCGAAGTTCACTAAACTTCGATATATGCTTGGAGTTCAGGAAGTTGTCACTAAGGGGGGATAGGCTCTAGTGCCTCCTTCCTTCTCCTATTGTGTCATATTTGTAAATCCTTCAATCCTATCCCAACTTGTTCTTAAGGGGGGGTGTTAGGATATTCCGACACATAGGAAATAGTTAAGTTCAACTTGGTCTAGTATAGAGTTAGGTATAGAGTTAGGTAAAGTGTGTTTCTTTACCGTTGTACATTTTGTAATTTACAATCCGACGGTCACGATATGTAGTGATCCGACGGTTCACTCTCTCCTCGGTATTACCGACACTTGATCCGTGGCTTGACACCCGATTGGTCCATGAGTTCTATTTAAAGCGCATGAGGGTCATTGTTCGGGTAATCCGTGCATGAGAGAAGCTTATGTAAATTTTCATTCTTTGATTAATAAATTGCCTGAAGTGGCCACGTTGGCTCAGGCCGTGGACTGTTTCCCTCTTTGAGGGTTTTAACCACGTCAAAAATACTGGTGTATTGATTTGAGATCTGGTTGTGAGCGGTGTCCTTTTGGTGTTCTTTCTGAGGAACTTACCCTGTAAATTCCTACACTTTTCCTTTACAACCATCAGTAAGAATTGTTTACATGAATTTATCATTCTTTTCATCTACCCTAAGTTTATGAAAGTATAATTATTCTTGAGTTTATGAGCTCTTACAAAGTATTCGATTCCATCTTTAACAAGTAGATACTTGTTCTCAACTCTATAGAAAATAGCTTTCCTATCATACAAGTAAGGACTTCCTAAAAAAATTCCACATATATCCAAAGGAATTATGTCTAACTCAACCTCATCTACAAATGCTGACCCAAAAGAAAACTTGAGTTTGCACTATCTAGTCACTTGTAATTGTGCTTTATCATTCAACCATCCTAATGGGTATGGTTTCTTATGAGGTGTAGTTGACAATCTCAATTTCTTTACAATTGCTTCAGAAATTAAATTTACTTGTGAGCTAATATCAAACAAAGTATCAATCTTTTTATGTTTGGAAATAAGTCTAATATGGAAAATCTCACATATTTTTCTCTCATTTTCTTCATCAGTAATAGATTGTGCAGAATTACTAGTAGATGCTTTAGAATTCTTACCTTTTATACCTATGGCTGCAATGGTTGTTTCATCTCCCGAGTCTGACCCCAAATCTTTCTGAAAAGCTGTAGCAATCTTCTTCTTCTTGGCCTTGAATTTATTAGGTCTTAGCTCTGGATGCAGAATACAACAATGCTCATCATCATGCCCATCCTTTTTACAGTGAGTGCATGAAGCCTTGCTTTTTTGTGCAGTGTTAGCCTTCCTTGCTTTCCACTTCTGCTTTCTTTTCTCCTTGCTCTTGCTTGCAGTGGGTTGGGATGGTCCCCCAACTTCTGGATTTCCATTCTTTCCTCTAGCTTCTAGATGAGTAGCTTGTACATATACCTCATCTATACTAGTGGGATTGAACATGAGGATGGTATGCCTCATGTAGCTGTGTAGAACACCAATGTACTTCAACAGAGTCTCTGGTGAGTCTAATGAGATTCCTAGAATCAATGCTCTCTTTCTAAATTATTGAGTGTACCCTTGCACACTTTTCCCTTTCAACTGCCGAAGAGTTTACCAACTCATCATGGCTTGTTGCATGTAGGCCAATGGATAGAAATGCTTTTTGATTGCAGAAACAATATCACTCCAGATAGAGATAGTCTTACCATGTCTTTTCAGGTCAGCTTGGGTTTTGCCTTCCCACCAAACCAAGGCAGTGCCTCCTAGGTGTAGGCTTGCCAACTGAATCTTGCTTGTCTGAGTCGATGTTCTATACTCTACAATAAACATCAATTTGTCTAATCCAATTTTCCAACTTTTCTGCATTTAGCTCTCCATAATATATAGGAAAATCAAATTTAACATCTAGCTTGATCAAATATGCTTTCTTGTTATGTATAGGGCTATTAGGAGGTGTGAGAAAGCTTCCCTCTTTCCCTTTTCCTTTTGAGTGGTCATGGAAATGTGATTCATGTTCTCCTTTGTCTTGTTTAGAGCTTGATGAATCTTCATCCTTGTGTTTTCTAAGGTATTTATACATTTATTCTACCATGGATTTTATGGCTAGGAAACTTTCTATGAATTGAGGGTCTAGACCCATAGGACCTTCCTCTGACATTGTCTTCTAAAGATAGACTCTCCCAATTTCAGGATTAGTTTCGACCAACTCTCCTTCTCCTAATTTGAGCTTTGATCTAGTGAGCATTCACAACTAAACCAACACAAGCTTGTCTAACCTTAACAACCTAAAGCTCTGATACCACTTGATCTGAAAATCACCCTTTGAGTGATCTCAGTTAAATAATTATTGAATGAAGGTAGTACAGACTCATGTGCTAGTGTGTGTCTATGCTATTTTAGGCAACGGATCGATCAGATTGAAAAATACACAGACACTGGAAAATGGAAAACAATAGAGAAATATAGTAAGAAAATACAAGAACACAAAAATTAATAAGGAGTTCACCTTATCCTCCAGGGCTACGTCTCAGGTCTAGCTTTCAATGGTGGCCTTCTTTTATTGTGTCTTAAAGCAGAGAAATACAATGAAGGAGCTCAATATGAGTCTCGTGAAACATAATTCGCTTGGTAGGGTGGTTCTTGGATTCCCCAAGCCACTAGAGTGCACAAACTCTTTTCCTTACTAGCTCTTGACCTTTCTGGTCTTTAATGGAAGGAGCCTAATATGGTGCTCAGTCCTGACAGATCCTCTCAGGGATGGCTTGAACCTCTTAAGCTCTCTGGTGCTCGACGCTGTCTGTGGTCAGCTCGACCCTCTGTCTTTTTGCTTTTTGCTTCACTGTCTTTTATTTTCTTTGTCGTTGTCTTCTTCTCTCTGATTCTTCCTCTCGACGTCCTCTCTCAGTGTTTTTTCTGTTCTCTGTTCATGGCTTTAAAGCCAGTCGATCTCATGACTGTTCGATTTCTCTTCTTCCTCTATCGGGTCACCTGTTGCTGCTCGCTTAGAGTTCCCTGTCTTGATGTCATCATCAACAACTCACAGGGAGTGGCCACTTGTCCTCTTGCGAATTGTGCTAGTTTTTCCTCGTCGATTCGGTTCTTCGATTACGTCGGGAAATGACTCATCCGCCACCTCAGCGGTCAAATTGGACCTCAAATCTTTATGGATCTCAGCTTATTCCCCTATCAAATCTGGTCCTTTCATCGGGCGCATTCTCAACCGTTAGATCTGTAGCCCCCAGATCCGACGCCATTTGCTCATTTCGTGCGGTTGACTTGCTCGACCGTTAGCGTGCGATGAGCGGTGGTTTTCTCTCTCCTCCACTTGCCACGTGTTGAGCGCTGAATGGAATTGCTAGGTTTTAGCAAAATCCACTTACCGCCCAAGTTTGCCCTCAATAAATACCACCGATTTTTGGAGTGCGAGTCTCGCCTTTAGCCTTTTGTGATTTTTCCCATAGTTTCCTCGATTTCCATGCGACCAAGCGCTTCAGGGCCTTTCCATTTCGAGGGGTTTTGCCGAGTGATGCACGATTAGTACTAAGCGCTAATTGCGCATTAGAAACTGCCTCCTTTTCTCGATCTGAGCTTCCCAGGTACTAGTTTCGCCTCCTGCGCAGTCTCCATGGGCCTTGGTAAGCGCGGTTTGACCAAGGTCCTTGTCGTTCCACGCTGGCTGCCAACTGCCATTGTTCAGAGTTTTTTATGATCACTCTGTGTTCTTGAATTCGAGGTTTGTCCCAATCTGATACATTCATGGTACTTTAATTATTCTTCATAGATCCAATTCAGATCATTTACCCTCTCAAACCAGATGGAGACATGTTTAAGTGAAAACGTTGATGCTGACGTGGTCAACACAATCATCATTTTTTGAATTTGAAAACTAGTTTTGGTGTTGAGAATGGCTTGTCAACCAAGATGAAAAATGTTTTTTTACTCGTTGTCAGTGAATTCCTTCGCAAGGCCATATCAGATTTCCAAAAATGTTGATAGCCCTGCTATCAAAAAGTTTCCATTTTTGTTACAATTTAAATGCTAACACTGCAACGGTCAATAATTTCAAAAAAAAAATTAAAAAACAAAGTTTATTGTGATAACACATGGTCTAAACAAAAATTTAGTTTTTGTAGTTGTACGTGAAGACTGTGGATATGATGTGGTGTTTAGTAAGGGGAAATATTATCTTAAACATGTTGCTACTGGACAAGTAAAACAAATTGGTGTTCGGTTAAAAATCTCTACAAGCTAGAGGTGGATTTTTCCATGGATGCAGCTATACCTCCAGGAGTGAGGTGGGTCGATGTAGTGCCTTAGTTCCAGAGTTGCAAATATTTGGATAGGGTCCATAGGAGAGAAATAGCAGTTGAAATATACTCTTATCATGGATCATTACCCTTATTACAGGGGCCCACAATATTCAGTTGTAGAAGGATCAGTGTCAATTGATGCAGTCAGATCTTGAGTGACAGTTGTACAGGCTAGTAGCATTCAGAGACTCCGTACATAGTTGTAGTTCAGAGACAGTTGATTCAATATTTTGGATGCTTCTCAATTGCATCTGTTGTAGTAGCAACAAAAACAGTTAAAGGGAGTGTTATTTGTGTTACAATACATTCCTCCACAAGAGAAGTATTGGGGTTGTGCATAACCCTTTTCTTGCTAAGAGGGAGTGCTAAATTATAGCAAGAAAATACTTTTTTTGACTTATGTCTTAATCAAATGGAGAAATTCAAATTTCCACATTAACAAGATGACTTGAGTTGCAGTTAGTAGGAGTGACATGACCAAGTCACTTAGGCAAGTCAGTCAATTGGAGTTTTTGGGCAAGAAGTAGAGTTGTGCATGTGTTGATTGCTAGGATCTAACAATCTAGTGGAGTTATAGTTAGTTAAAATCAGTTATATGAGCTCTAGTCATGAATATAGTTAGTAAGATTTCATTTGAGTAGTTGTAATTGTTGTTAACTCATTGATCTCTTAGTTAACTAGTCAATTTACTAAAAATATCCCTAGTCACGCATGCAATTTGAATTGCCTAGTTGAGTGGAGGAAAAAGGCATCAATGTAATCATTATTGTATATTATTGAGTGTACAAATTTTGCATGTAGCAGGAGATCTACTTTCCTAAGGAATTGCACAATAAAATAGGAGTCCCCTATTCTTTAGGAGCAAGAATTACACAAGGAAATAAGAGGAAGTTGGAGGCCCATTTTGGCTAAGTGTTAGTTAAAGCAGGAGATTAGTATTGCAAGCTTCAAGGACTGAAGCTATCATTGTAATTGATCATTTTCTCATATGATATAATGCAAAACAAAGGAGGGGTTTTCCTAGTTGGGTTCCCTAGTAAAAATATTGTCTTCATTTCCATTGAATGGTTGCATGTGTTTCTATTGTATGTTTTCCATTCCACATATTGAGTAGAAGAAATTTGTGTCTATTGATCTCAGTCCGATTTCATTAGCAGTTGCAAATTTTGAGCTATTTCTACATTTTGTTCTTTGTGTTTTGTGATCTTCATGTTTTGATAATTGCTTGATGAAGAAGAAAAATAAAAATTAATAAAATGCCAACAACTATCACAAGTAATAATCATGAAAGGAAAATAATTTCTAATCTACAAACTCCTTGATTTTCCAACACCAAAGCGGATTTGAACAATTCAATGGTTGTACGACTCAATATTTGCAAGCATAATTCAATAATTAATGAAGGTTAGTAACTATTAAAGATTCTAGCAAGACACTACAAACGGATGAAATTTTTGCAATAATTTTGTCTAGTGATAAAATACATAATGACGCAACTAGCAAGTGATCCAAAATGGATTTGAATATGTGAATTGTTGAATGGTTGTAAGACTTAGTACTTGAAAGCATAATTCAATGATTAATAAAGGTTAGAAATTGTTAAAGACAATGCAAATTTAAAAGGAAAAAATGTTGAATAAATAAATAAAATGAGAAACGAGAAATAAAAATGATAATACGAGAGAAAAGACTGACTCAATGGGAAATGATGAAAGTTGATCCATGCTGGTATTCTCATTACCCTAGCTCTCCCTATTTATTATTTTACTCTCTAAAGGGTATTTTTGGGACTAGGAGGAGAGAATGCAAGAAGAAGAAATAATGTAAAACTACGACTTGCATTTCAAACCAAATATTGTTGAACTAGATCAAGAAATCATTCAAATCCAGTTTTTCCATTTAGGTTTCCAAAGTACATATTGTGTTCACGTGTAACCTTTTTTTTCATTATGTGTTTTAATGTTATGGAGAGGGTTGTGGGTAAGATTTTTTATGTCATTTATGGTGCATTATTGTTTGTGGTTGCACTTGTGGTTATTAAATTCACTTAAAAACCAATTACATTAGTAAAGTATCGATGCCAACATCTTTATAATGATCATTGGCCAATCCCACTTGAAGTATGAGATCAATGATTATCAATATTGAGTTGTTACACTTATGTAGGAGGCTACTAAATTAGTTTGTTGAATGACTTGAGACGTTAGGTGTTTTTCTCTTTCCCCTAAAGTCATATGCATCTCTTTCTTAGAATTGATTGTATGTTGAGGTTTTTTCCATTGTTCCCTTAAGCTATAATTTTTGGATTGGGAATTCCTCTCTCACAATTTGTATGGCTTCCTCCCAGGTCATATTTCATTTGCCTAGGTGTTTTCTCTCTTATCAATATGTTCTATAACCATTTATTTTCTAAGTAGAATGTCATACATGGTTGTATGACTACAAACTTAACTTCAGTAAGACACCATGTCAGCCATATGACCATAAGAAACCGTGTCGGCATCCTCTCTCTCCTTACCAAAATTTTGAATGGTGGTTGGTTGTAATTCTAAATTGGTTTGGTGTTTAGTGGAACCAATTTTAACTTGGTTAAATGAGATGATACTGACTTGTTATTCCTTGTATAAGAAGTTGTCTATCTCTTTGGGAAATGTGGAAAATTATAAGCAACATTTCTTATTACAAACGACCTTTCAATAGTTAATTCATGACTATTCCATTGCCTTATCTTTACTTGTTGAAATCTCATACTTTAGATAAATGGAAGCGATATAACTTATATAACCATAAATTGATGAATATAATTAATTTTTTGTTGGTATTTTAGTTAGGGACAATTAAAAGTTAAAGGAACTTTTGGTATTGTCATTTGATTGAACAAATGCACTTGAAGATTAATATGTCAACATTCAATTGATTGGGTTAATCTTCATCATTACTTTGCATGCTAATTTGTTTTGTAAAAGAACTATAGGCATAATATGGAGCATACATTGACTGGTTATGGTTTCATAGGGATAATTTTTCACACTTGAAGAGTAGGTCGTATGGAGATATAGAAAGTGTTGTGGTTGGACATTGGTGATCAAACAAAGACATTAAGCTTGTATATTTAATATAGTTGTTTTCATCCATTGCTTATTGTTGATGATTCTAGGCATGAAAGAATGTAATAGAAGTCATTTATGCTGATTTTTGTTATAATAGCCTTACCTAAACTCCATTTCAATTTCTCATAGGTTCCATACTCGAAATCTCAATAACGGTTTTTATTTATTTATTTTTCCACCAATAACAATATATTTTCTAGCCTTGAGAGTCTTGTAGTTGATGTTTTCTATAAAACAAATCATTTATTACAATGATGGGGTACTAGGTTTATGTAAAACACAAACTAACAAGTTTCTTGTCTTCCACATGGCAATGTTTTCTCCATAATGTCACATCCATGTCATACCTTCAAATGTTGTTCAAATGGATTTTTTTTTAATAGTTTTGTTATCCATCTTTCCTATGTATAGAGGAGGTAGGGGAAGTCAACCACAACAGTAAACATTGTTGTTATGATTTCTTTGATAGAGTTAAAGTGAAATCATTGTTAGGGTGTTGATGTACCATCCACTAGGGAATGTTGTATTGTGGATGCAACATGTAAAAATATATCCTCTTGAACATCCAAATCATTGTACATTTTTCATGCTAGTTTGGCATTGGATTGGAAACAATGTAGACCTCTCCATTTGGAATTGATCATAATAAGTGTATCTTAAATTATTGAAACAAGTTATATGTATCTATTCATTGTTGAAGTCAACAAAGCCAAATGTAAACAACATTTTGTATCATTTTTGGTTGTATAATTGATGAAGGATTGTTTTCACATGTGCTCGACCCCCAATGGATCAATATTTCTATTGGGGCACTATTTCATGATAAGGATAGTTATTTCTACAACTATAGTAAGGGATTGATGAAGAATTTCCTTGTAAGTGATGAATAGTTGGGATAAAACAAGAGGATTTCTAAGCAAGGATATGTTTGATTTGATGACTTGTACATCCAATATAATATTATAAGTGTCATGTATCAAATAAGACAATTAAAAAATTGAATAAAAATGTGATACATGTGAAAATATTCAAGATATTTAAGTGTAATAGGAAAGTAAATATTGAGATTATATGTAGTCTTTAAAATACTCCTAGGCCCATTTAATGCCTCATACGATTAATCATTTTTGTTTCTCTTTTTTTTTTCCCTTGGGAAAAAGTTGTAATTTCTATTAAGATTAAGAAATTACATTTTGTATATGCCGAAGCATTCGAGTATTGGCAGGTCTGCCCATCATATTCAGTCTGCAGTGCTGTATAAACAAAATTCAAGCAGTTGTCTCCTCGCAGAGAGCAGTCTAATAACTGTATACTATCAGTTCAAAAATAGGAGTATTTCGCTCTACGCAGAGAGCCATATATAACAGTTATGTCAAAATAAAGTGCTGTACAAAAACTATATATAGTGTAGATCCATAGTCATATTCAACAAAAAAACAAAATGTAGATCTGTAATTGGGCTTTAGTGCCCATTTTCCATCTGATCATCAAAGGGTCGATGATAATGCTGATAGAATGACCCTTCGATTTCCTCCAATATCAGCCAATTGTCTCCTTGCCTGTGCGCTGCTTCTTTGGAGAGTTGATCAGCAGTGGTGTTTTGTTCCCTGTAGATGTGATGACAAACAAAAGATTCAAAGGAAGCAGTCAGATGCTTTGCCTCATCAAGAATGTGCCTTAATGTAAATGCATGACAATGTGATGATCCAGACAGCCAATTACAAACAATTTTGGAATCTCCAAACAGCTGAAGATGTCTACATTGTTTTTGTATGGCAAAGTGAATGAGGTGTTTGGCAGTGCATAATTCAAAGAAATTATTAGTTCCTTTGCCTAAGGGGATTTGAATTTTGTAGCTGTGAGAGTCTGAGATATGTAATACAACTCCTCCCCCACAACCCACTTCTTGTGCAGATCCGTCAAAGAAAGCCCATGGTTTTGATTTGTCAATATCCAAGGGTTTTAGGATGCATACAAGTCCCGGGTTATTATCCTCAGGAATCAAGTTATAGTCTGCAATGGTGTGCTAGAGGATGGTAGGCCAGTGCGGGGCTCGGAGGTTAAAGATTGCCTGATTCCGGGCAATCCAGATCGCCCAGCATGCAAGTAGAGGGAAGTTGATGGCCTTTCCAGAATGTTCTCGATTCCAATTTTCCCATGCTTCCATAACGCTGCTTCCATGCCAAGTATTCTGCAGCGAAAAATGGGACGTGATTTCTTGCCAAAGTTGTTGTGCAGAGCAGCAATTCAAAAATAGATGTGTGGTGCTTTCTTCCTCCTGCTGACATAGATGGCAGCGAAAGGGACCGTGGAAGGAGCGTTTCATTAGATTGGTACCAGTAGGCACCTTGTCAAATAAAACATTCCACATAAGCAATCGGGTACGCGGAGGAGATTTAAGCTTCCAAGTTAACTTCCATGCAGGATGGATAATGAGAGGCTTATGAGGTTCCATAAGTCTTATATAGCCAAGCTTTGGCGTATATACACCGTGTTTAGCAAATGCCCAAATGATCTCATCAGTACCTTCTGTAAGTCTGATATGTGCTTGCGAGAGTGCATCCGTGTACTCAGCCCATACAATGTGCCAATGTACAGGGATATCAAGAGCTTGTGCACTGAGCCAGGCTTGATGTAAAAAGGAGGAATTAGCTTGATCGCCAATGTGCATGATAGATATGATACCCCTGTTATTTAGAAGCTCAATGAGTTCTTCAGGGAGTCTATGAGTATTCCCGCACCCCACCCAGGGATCTCGACCTATACGGACCACATTACCAGCCTTAATACGCCATGTTATGCCTTCTCTTATAAGGGGCAGAGTGCCAATAACGGCCTTCCATATGATGGATATATTATGAGGTGATCCATGTTGTCTGCAAATCCAATCCAGTACATTTAAAGGTCTGATATATTTTGCATATGCAATTTTTGTCCATAGTCCATCTGAAGTAAGAAGATGCCAACCAAGCTTAGCCGCCAGAGCCTTTGAGAAGAGATCGAGCCTTTTAATGCCCCAGCCCCCCCATCGTTTAGGCATTGCAATAGTGTCCCATTTGACCCATGCAAAGATTCTGCCTGGTTGGTGGCCTTTCCAAAGAAACCGACTGCATAGGTGCTGTAATCGGTTGAGTATGCCTCTGGGGATCCAAGAGAGGGCCATCCAGTATACCGGTGTAGCTTCAATTACTGCTTTAATAAGAATCAGTCGGCCGGCCCGAGAAAGATATCTATGGTACCATACCTGAAGTCTCTTCTCCACCTTGGCAATAAGCCACAACCAATCAGCAATTTTGTATCCATTTGGTTTCAATCTGAAGCCAAGGTATTTGATGCCTTCCGCTAAGGTCAAGCTATGAAATGGAAATCGCTGTTGTGCATAAGTGCTTTCATTGATAGAACAGCCAAATGAAGTAATGGTGGATTTGCTGTTATTGATTTTCATTCCAGTAGCTTGCTGAAAGAGAAGAAATGAGGTGTGAAGCATAGAGGAGTCTCCAATACTGCCATTCAAGAAAATTAGTATGTCATCCACAAATAATAAGTGAGTAAGATACAGATTATCCGCGAGCTTAATACCAGTAAGCTGATGGCGATCACGTGCTGATGAGATAACCCTACTCAAGCCTTCCATAATGAGCAAAAATAGCAGAGGGGAGAGTGGACATCCCTGTCGGAGACCCCTCTCAGATGTGAAAAAAGAGGTAGCTTCACCATTAAGCAGAACACTGTAGGATACATTGGTAATGCAGCTCATTGTCCATTTGATGAAGGCATAAGGGAAGCCCAGATGGGTGAGAAGCAAACGAAGATAAAGCCAGTTAGTTCTATCAAATGCCTTGGACAGATCCACCTTAAGAATCATGCCTTTTTGTTTCTTAATCTGCATGGTGTGCATAAGCTCTTGGGCAGTAGCAATGGCCTCGTGGATCTGTCTGTGGTTCAGGAAAGCAAATTGTTCAGCAGATATGTGATGGGACAAGATGGGCTTGAGGCGATTAGCGATGATCTTTGCGATGATCTTGTAGAGGCAATTGCAGAGTGATATAGGACGGAAATCATCAAAAGATTGAGGGGCGTTCGACTTGGGGATGAGGGCTATGAAGGTGGATTTAATGGCAGATGATATACGTCCCATGCTTCTGCTGTCTTCGACAATTCTCAGGAGATCATTGCCCAGGAGCTCAAAGAAAGCAAGATAGAATTCGATGGTCCATCCATCAGGTCCTGGGCTCTTGTCTTTTTTGAACCATTTCAGAGTTGCCTCCAGTTCTGCCATTGTTACTTCCTTCTGTAATTCCTCCGCGTCCTCTGGTTCTATGTATCTGGGGAAAAGTTCTGCTACTCTCATGATTTCCAAGATGTTGGCTTCCACAGGGGCCTTGTATATGGCTTTGAAGTGTTCTGTAGCCAGCCTGGCCAGATTCTGCTGTGAAGAGACAGTGGCCCCTTGTTCATTCTTTAGTTCCCAGATAGAATTTATTGCTTTACGGCCATTTGCAAACTTATGATAAAATTTTGTGTTTGCATCTCCTTCAGTAATCCAAATAGCTCGACTCCTAAGGTGCCAGCTCTCTTCCCTCTCCTTCAGAATTTGAGTGCGTTTTGCAATAAGGGAGGAATAAGTCTCCTTGCATTCAGAGGATATGAATGTCCCATTAGATGAGTCTTCGAATTCAACAATGACCCTTTCAGCCTCCTTTAAGGTCAAGTCATCCTGAATGCGCTTTCGATGTGCCCAATTCTTGGTAAGCTTCTTGAGTTCTGTGAGCTTCCTTACAAATCCATCTGATAGGTCCTCTCCTTCTCCAATGGCATTGGATTGCCAAAAGTTATGCACCAATTGGATGTAAGAGGGATCTTGTAACTAGGCAGCATTAAATTTGAAGGGACTCTTGATCTTGTGGGACAGGTCATCTACCTCCAAATAGATAGGCCTGTGATCTGATAATCCTCCCGTGCCAACCCATTGCCGAACTCTGGGCAGCTCGCTAACCAGGTGTTCCTTGATAAGGAATCTGTCTAGTCTCCTTGCCAAGCTCTGTTCTCCGCTGCGATTGTTTGTCCATGTATACTGAAGTTTAGCAGATGGAATGTCCACCCAATGATGGTCCTCTAATAGGCCTGATATAGTGTCAGAAAGAGTGTCGACCTGAGCAGAGTGTCCCCATGACTCACTATATCCAAGAGAGAAATTAAAATCTCCTCCAAGTATAATATTATTAGCTTGAAAGACTTCTGATTCAAATAATGCTCTCCAATAATTAGCCCGATCAATACATGGGCCATATACATTAATGATCCGGATGTCACTAACAGTTGAATGTGCATTGATGTCAAGTCCTATGAATCCTCTCCCCCCAAAGGTGTTCTTAATCGCAGCCACTCTGTTGTTTACCCCAATGGCCAAACCCCCAGAACGACCAGAGGCATCTAATGCCTGAAAGGTCCATGAAGGGAACCAGGCTGAGAGGGTATGAATGAGAGTTTCGGCCTGACAGAGGGTATCTTGAAGAAAAATGAAGTCCATCTGTGAAGATAAGAGCAATCTCCTAAGTGCTAGTTTTTTGGCTGTACTAGCAAAGCCCCGGCAATTGATGGAGAGAAATTTCATGAGGGAAAGGGGGATGGGCCATTCCTCGCTCTAAGGACCGGAGAATAGTCTGCTGTCGCCCAAGGGCGATCTCTTCATCCGCTGTGTGTCTCGCTTTGGATATACCAGAGGGTCGACCACGAGAATTTTTGTGAGACATGGACAAACGGGAAATGTCTAGTCCAAAAGCATCAGGTCCCCTGTCCTTCAGACGGGGGCGCAAAGAGTAACGGGGGGGGGATGGAGATGAATTGAGAGATAAGGTGGCTAGTGTCGAAGAGATAATAGAGGGCGGAGCCACCGGGGGGGGATGAGGAAGAGAGCAAAAGAGTGAAGTGTGCGAATGATGCTCAAGTGAAGAGGATGCCAAGTTAACAGAGGGTAATGAAGTGTGATCAGATGCAGGGGCGGTGAGATGAGATGATATGCCTATAGTCATACATGAAGAAGGAGTAGACGGAGAGTGAATAGAGAACTTACCCGTATGCTCCAGGTCCTCCTGTTCGGAAGGCGGTTGCACCGGTGCCGACGAGGAAGGAGTCGGGTCGATAGGCATCCCAGCATTGTCAGTGGCCTCTGTGCTCCGAGGCTCCTCCGCAGGTTGTGGCTGGTCCGGTACACCAGGGGTACTGACAGGATGCGCCTCTGAAGGGGTGTTCTGAGGCTAATGATTAGCATCCTCCGAGTCATTCGGAGTCGATTTCTTGTGGAGTGGGCAGTCTCTGTACAAGTGGCCCACTTTGTGACATCTGCGACACCTGTAGGGAACTCCTTCATAGTCAATAATATGTTTGCGTTCCGTGTCTCTCCACTGGATGGTAATATACTCCAGCAAGCCTCCTCTCGTGTCCAAGTTGATGAGAATTCTGGCATAGGCCATCATACCCGTCTGCAGAAAGGATTTGTCATAGCCCATGTATCCCCCAATGGCATTGCCAATCCTTTTGAAAATGTCTTCTGACCAGTACTGGAGGGGAAGCCCTGGTAGACGAATCCAAACAGGTCCAATACCAATTTTCTCTGTTTCAGGGTCAAATAACGGAGTCCATCTCTTCAGTAAAACAGGGGCGTGCTCAAAATGCCAATACGATGAAAGTACCCAGTTGGTGTGGTCTGCACGCGTGAAGCAAAGTGCGAACCAGCCCCGCACGAAGGTCTGCACAAAGGGGGTTTCTACCAGATGGTGGCCCCAGATTTCCGCTGCCCATTGCTTCAAGCGTGCAGCCGAGTAGTTGCGGCCCCTAATGCGGCCTACCAAAACACGGTCCGCAAAGTCCATAGCCTCGCCCTAGCGAATGTCGTCTTCCAACCTTAGAAAATTGTCCTCTTCCCTGGATTTAAAGCACTTATATTTCCGCTTAGGCCCTCGAGGAGGTACTATGAGAGGATGATCAGGAGGGGGGGGGGGACGGTATGCTGCGAGGTCGGGGGATTGGGAAAGAACGATGGACCCAGATAGCCGGAGGACGAAGGGATTCCAGTGAGCAGAGGTACAACAGTAAAACTACCAGAAGAAGGACCGAAGGATACAGGGATACCAATAGCATGTCCAGAGCTAGAGGGGATAGAATAATGGAGGGCTTGGGAACCCGCAACCGGAGGATGTGAACCAAGGTTAGGGTTAATACAACTCGCAACAAACCCTAGGGTAGCCGGAGAATGAGGGGGCGTGGATAATGCAGGCCAGGTCGGCGGGTCGTCCGGGAGGACCACCGGGTTGTGCGGATGAGGTTCACAGAAAGAAATTGGTGGAAAATGTTCAGGTGGTTCTGAGCTGTACATACCTCCGGAAGAAACAAGAGGAGTGCGCCAGATGGAGACCCCCTCCAATGGGTCCTCCGAATAATCAACGACCTCGTTATCCTCCATAGCCAGCTGCGCCAGGGATCTGAAGACACCTCGGAACGGAAAGTAGACGGACGAAAATGACAGTTACAGATGGTAAACGGACCGTGAAACACTCCGTCACAGTGCCTCCCAATGTCGGTGGTAACCGCCCGTGAAGATTACCTGCAGGTCAACAGGAGTTCCGCGGATGAGGTGAACGGTGAACGGCGAACGGCGAAGGTGGAACAGCTGCAAGTTGGAGGGTTCGATCGCAGTCTGCAGAGGGCAAACCCTAACCATAACCCTCGCTCCGAAGCTCCATTCTCTCCTTTTTGTTTCTCTTATAATACAATGTCAAGTAATAATAAGTCAATTACATTCAGTTAAAGGGTGTAGTCATTATTCAAAATGGTATTCTTGAAAACTAATGATTGTAGATGTAAGAGAAGAGGGCATATTATAGTTAACCAAAAAAGACCTTGTAAATTTCAAATTTGAAAACATTATTACCATCTATACTTATGAATTCAATGTGTCATCAAAGAAGAGATGCAAGAGTTTCCATTGGCTAACCCACTCGTCATGGCTACCTTGTGATTACACATGAAAATGTTAGTTAGCCAATAACAACTCTATTACACACACACACACACACACACACACACACACACACACACACACACACACACACACACACACACACACACACACACATAGACACATACAACATGTGTGCACACACAAACAACGCGTGCACACACACACACAGAAAGATAGATATTATCAAACAAAAATTATAGTTGCATCACACACATAAAATTTAAAGTATCCTTGGTGGAATAAATAGTCTCAAGCTATCATAAAACTTCCATTTTTGCATTACACCAATTTCTCCAAAATTTTGACAACGCTTAGTATAACTAGCTGATAATAAACTCATTACTAGATATTTCTTTGGAAATTTATTATTGTCATGGTTCATAGCAGCCCATCATTGGTCCATTCTGAGGCATATAACTCCAATTTCTCCAATTGATCAAATTTATTGAGAGCTAGTCCCTCTTGAATTCCAACTGTAGTTGATGCTAACATAGCCTACAATATATGACTTCACTACATGCAAAATAACAAGGGTAAACATTATTAATAATGATAGTTAGGATCAATGCTCATTGTGGTCTAGGGTTTGGATTAACCCATAATTGACCAAATCAAGGCTAACTCAATCACTAGTTAGATGTTTAGATTTTTTTGTGTGTTAGGGATTCCCATTCATCCCATTAAATGGAGTATGCATTTCATATACAAGTATATTGTCACCATGAAGGGATAGAAGTTCCTCATGTTTTCATTCAATAGGTTAGGCATTGTATGCATTTATAAATCATCCCTTATTTGCAACTCTTTTTTGATCAATGGTGCCTATGTCATTTGCAATATTGGAGTAAGGTTTGTATAACCTTAGTTGACTCCTACAAAAATCGACTTAGTAATATTAATCAATGGAGGGGTATGGCAAGTTGAATAGTAAAAAATAGACAATGGTTTTGAGTTCCCTTTTTCCCATTTGATTGAAAATTTGGAATTTATTTGAAACATATTGCAAATTCATCCCACCACTACACTTTTCTTGTAGAATAACTAGTGAAGCAAAAATACCCAGTTTGAATTAGATTTATGTGTATCTTTCTTAGTTGCAAAAAAATTAGATCCTACCTTGAGGTATTCCCTTCCTTAAACATAGTTTTGTGGCTAATGAAGATGACAAACACCAAGGAAAGGAACATATATTTGGATAGTGGAATCGAGATTAGAGAATATGCCCTGCACACCCTAAGTATATTTACAAAATCCCATCGCCAAGTTGAAGTTAGATAATTTGTGCAAAGATTTTCCAACAAGTAAGGTCATATGAAAAATAGTTAAGACTTGGTGGAAAGATGGAAAATCATTTCAAAAATTCCCATCCACCTTATATCCCACATCTCATATATGGGAACTAGTGAGTGATGTAGCCATGTTGGTGGGTGACTTATATGGGAAATGAACATTTCTCAATTGTAGTACCACTGAGTACTATTGCTACACCAAGTGTATACCAATAGGAAAGTGATATAGTTATGAGTTTTAAGAGATATATTAAGAAGACAAATGACAAATCCCATTAGTTTCAAATGGTATACACATTCCTACTAGGTATAACATGCAACAAAAGTGTTTTCCCAATTTTGTGTGATATGTGACATCATTCTCTTCCTCCCTTACTAGTTAAATATTAGAAAATGCAGAAATATAAGTACTCAAAGCATTATGATCATCTAGGTGAGGTCTCAATGGAACCTATATATGATATCCTCTTTGATAGACCATGCTTGGGGTTCTATATATAAGCCTTTGTTGTGTTGCCTTTGATAGGAGATGGATACATAGAGTAATATGAAAACTACATATCTATCTATGGGTTCATCACAACTCCACTTGTATTGCTTATGCATGTTTCATATAAATTATTGCTCATGGTAGTATCTTTTTAGAAAACCAAATTTGGATCTTATTCCAAGCTAAAGGAATGCAAAATGGGCATGCTCCAAACTTATCCTTTCATGATTGGGGTTTTTAAAATGGTTCATAATAGCCTTGAAAGAAGTAGACAAGATGGGATTTTACAAATTATAGCTCATTAACCCCAATGTCCATAACCCACTAACATTTCTAATTATTTAAAGTAACAAGGTTTGATTTTGCCATACTATCATTAGGGATGCCTAAAATACCAACCTTATTGGAGAGGTCTAGTTTTTCATTCTACCCAAGAATAGAAACAAGGGGCTTGAGTAGAGTGAAAGCTAATCGAAATTTGCTAAGATCAGTTCAAGAAGAAATGGGATGTCAAATATAGGAAAATAATCCACAATAGTAATATAGTTGAAAATACATCAAAATGAGAGCTTAGAGGTCACAATGGGAAACATATTGAGATAAAAGGGGTGCATGAGTGTAATAGAAATGAAATAAATCATAGAAGTCAATATTTTTTTAAAGAAAAATATTGTTTTGTCTACAGTTAATCCAACGATTATAACATAACCTGTACCAAGTAGTCAGCAACAAATAGTTGTGTAAGAGAACGACCAATAAAAGAAGGACAAACAAATGGTGAATTGGGCCTTGCCTATGGAGTATCCAACAATACAATGGCAACATTCTATGTAGAATATTTACTTAAAAATCTTTCACTAGCATCGATGAAGAATGTTAGGTTAATTTTGAAATGATTAAAGAGTGATTGGATTAACCTTGATTAGATCAATGATGGGTTTAACATAGGTATCTTATGCCCTACATGGTATTTTCCCTTGGTATTTTATGTAATGAAGCCTATTTAAAGGTTTGGTATACTCCATTGTAAAACACTTTAATAAATCATCTTAGTTGGAGTGGCGAAGGTAATAAAGATCTCTTTGAGGTTAGTTTCCCTAGTAAAAGGTTTCTAGGGTAAACATTAGTGTTTGTTAGGTGTATTCTTCTTTTATTTGATGTTTCTCTTACTAGGGACTCTAACATGGCATCAAATCATGATTGTCCTAGACTCTCCAGAGAGAGTGGTTTGATGTTGGGAGACATGGAAAGAGTGATTAGAATTAAATCAAACGATGGGAAATGAAGGATTTGTTCATAGATGGGAAGATTTGTTACTTTGATGCTTAGATATATAAAGAGAAGTGTAGATTTGTTGAGATTTGTCACACCTATTAGTTGAAGGAAGAAACATAAATTTATGGACACTAGATATATTGGAAGTTTTTGTTGCATGGAAAAATACCTTACATTGCTCAGGAGGACATGGAAGGTGATTTTAGAGTGGATACAATTGTTTCGCTATGAATCAAGTCACCAAAGGTTATGTTCTCAAGGCATGCATAAATTGGTGTTTATACATTATATATGTTATGAGTCTCACAGAGGAGTGCAAGAATATCTATCAAAAGTCATTGTGGATGGATTTGGAGGTTTCCCAAATCTAAGAATTCCTTCTAAATATGCAACCATGAAACCATGCGAGGCAATATCATATACTTTTTAATTTCTAGGAACATCATCTTCATATCTTAATCTAAGTGAGTAGGATTCATGATGGAAACCATAGAGTTACAATCCAAAGTCTAAGTAGAGCATGCAAAGGGCATCCTAATAGTGGCTTTTGGGAGGTATGACAAGTGACAATGTCATAATTTTAATGGAAGAGTGGTGCAAAAAACATGATTAATGTTAAATAAGATTTGACAATTTCAATCACAAATATGTAAATATGAATGAAAATTATTAATCTAACATTTGAATTGGCCACTCCAAGAATATAGATAAGATATTCATTGCAGGTAAAAGGCAATGTAGCTAATACACTCATATGACATTTTCTTTAAATAGTTTCTTTAAAGAGAATGTGAAAATTATATCGATCGAACCTAATATAAAATAAAAATGCAGGTGTTTTCCAAGAGTGTTAGGGATGTTGGTACTAGTGGTTATTCTCATTCATGATCTAACTTGATTGTGTGAATTTGGAGGCCTACGAGGGCATGTGCATATAATATGTTAATGATTTCCTTGTTCATATATCATGGTAGCTGGAAATGATTCCTTTCAAAATATTATTCTAATTGGTTTGCAACTTGGCATCGATATTTATAACAAGGATACTTATATCATGCCAAATTAAGATTTTAAATGGATCAATAAGAACAAACTCATGTACTTATTTCTTAAAATATGAACATAAATACTAAAAATAGTTGGTATTAGAGCTCGATAAGCCTTAACTTGTTCTTGAGAGTCGCTTAGATGTTTTATATTGATATTAAGCAAGAGAAGTGGAGTTTTCAAAAGTAATAAGAGGATGCATCCCCATTAATATTGAGAATGTCATTGTTGGAGAATTTCTACATGATAGTATTAGATTTTGTCATTTGTTAGGAGATTGAAAGTTGTTCTTACTCTTAGAAGTATAGAGTTGGTATATTTGTTGAGCTCAAGTATAGAGTTTATGATATTTGTTAGATATGTTACTTAAAGTTGCAGATATATTTCTTAGGTTTCCTGGAGGTTGATTGGTTTCTTTCTTTATTGTTTTTTGACTAGATATGATGGGTTGCTTCCCAAGGTTGTTCTCTAGAACATATTTGTAGGAAATTAAAAATGCAATGTTAAGTGGGATATTTGAATATGTATGAGAGATTATATATGTTGTGTTTAAAGAGTGTATATCATTAATTAGAATTTGTCTTCCTATTGATGTTCAAACCATGGAGGAGGTAGAACTACATGATCATGTCCACCAGATATACTAATTCGAGTGAAACTTGCCATCTTGATCACTTTTTATTATGTGGTTGTTCAAATCAGTGTCAAGAGGGAACTAGGCACACCCTAAGTGTGAGGTTCTTTGATCAAGGTGACAACCTTCCAGATAATAGACCTAGGCAATGGTTGAGAAAGATAAGGTGGGAGCATCGCTATGACAATGTGGCTCATGTGATGGATGGAGAGGAAGGTGATTATAGAGAAGTATTCAAGGACTATTTTTCTTCACTACATTGATTGCATTGATTTGCTTCTTGTGCTAATGGAGATATTTGTTAAACAAATCCCATGTTAGAGAGCATCACAATTGAACTAGTTGTTGAGTTTTGGAACTATTGGAGGTTAATTGTTGAGCTCAAAAGAATCCCAACCCCAATTAATTGCTATGGATAAGGATGTTAAATTGCTCTGTATTAGAGGAGTCCACTTTTGATAATTGAAGGTTCAACCAACTTTAGATTTGAAGCTAAAAAACAAGGTTTATTAGTTAAACATTGAACCATATTAAATCATTGTATAATTTGTCATCTATCTTAATACTTTTGGGTTAGAAATAAAAAAACTCACTTACAAAACTAATTTAAATAATCATTAATTAATTATAAATTCATACAATTTTTAATTTTAAAATATTATAAAATTTAGTATTATGAATTTTTTTGAATGAAATATCTACATTAACTTATAAATCAAATATATATTATTATAAAATTAAAATCAACAATATAATTGAAATAGTAAATATTCAAAATATCCTAGAAAGAAAAGAAATACTTAAAATGGTTGTTGTAAAATCATGGTGAAATGGCTGTTGCCCATGTAGACTCATAGTGATTGGTTCCATGAGAATGTTGTTGACCTTGTAATGTGTTCTATGTATATATCGTAGATAGCTTTCCTACCATGGCATTTCACCACATCGAACCTTGATTTAGTTATCCATTTGGTTAAGGTTGGAACTACAGTTTAGGTGATAGAATTAAAGGCCTCGATTCTCCAATAAAATGTTGAGGCGAGTTTAGGCGATATAATTAAGGGCCTGAATTTTCGAATAAAATTTGAAAGGCAATATATGCGGTTAAACACCTAATAGATACCGTGTATCTATAATAACAGAAGTTTGATATCGCTGTGGCTGTAGTTTAGTGGTGAGAATTCCACGTTGTGGCCGTCGAGACCTGGGCTCGAATCCCAGCAGCCACATTTCAAATTATTGTTTTCCGCCGACTTATATGATTATTTTTTACTTTGACAAGTAGTCGAGATTATATGTTGTTAATTTAATATCATTATAATAATATTCTGTTAACACTATTCGATTTATAACATATTTTGTTTAAATGAATTAATATTGACCATCATATTTAAGGGGATGACTTAAATTTGTTTATCAATTCCACATTTCAAATTACTGTTTTTGCCGGTTTATATGATTTATTTTTACTTTAAGTTGTCGAGATTATATGCTGTTAATTTAATATTATTATAATAATATTCTGTTAACACTATTTGATTTATAACATATTTTATTTAAATGAATTAGTATTGATTATCCTTTTTAAAGGGATGATTTAAATTTGTTTATCAATTGATGTGAAATATAATGAAAGAAATATAGCAGCAGCAAATATGTCAAAGGAACTTAGTTTACACTATCTATATAAGGTTAATTGTTTATTTTTTATACATTAATCACATTACATATAACATTTAGTGAATATTTATTTATACATTATATATATCTAGATGTTGTTATAGTCTTTAATCCTTAAATTTGAATAGCATAATCCATAAATTTGAAAAGCGCAAGAGATATAAAAAAATGCTCCACACTTTATTAGCATAAAAAGCTTTTAAGGTAGGATAACATGCTTAAAATGATATCTTGATTGAAAGAATCCACCCTTGATCACTTGCTTTAAGGTTGGGTGTCAAACTTCTCAATAAGCTAAGCTTCAAATACAATATGCTTCCACACATCCCATAAGGAAGACTCCATCCCTATTTATAGATAACAAGAATATCCTAATCATAACAACTGCCTAGTAGACATTCTTTAATGAGACCTCATTGTTTATTCAATACGAACTACCATAGTAGGTCTTATTTAATAATAATCAACATATTCGATCTAATTCACATTACATTAAATGAACTCGATGACATTACTCTAATGGGATTTTCACCTCTGCCCCTTCCCCTAGCCACCCTTACACCCACCCATAAACTATTACACCCTTAGGGAGGATCCCAACACTTATAAGTGTTTTCCTCAACGTTTCTTCTGAGGAGATACAACCATAAATTGGGGTTCCATGGATGAATGTTGATTGAAACGCTGAAGTAAGCAAGGGAACCATAGACCCATGCACAAGAACTAGCCTGCATGCTAAAGTCACGGGAAATTCACCTTGTTTCAACGAATATCTTACCGCGTTCATTCATAAAGGGGGGTTTTAAAATTGTGAGAAATACTGTCAATTTATTATAGGTACATGATTTTTATAGGTATTGTGGGGTATAGAAGGGGTATTCAATAAAAAAATGTGTATCTATTAAAAAATGGTGGTTATTTTTATTAGAAATATGTATTGGGAGGGGGTCCAACAAAAGGATTTTGGGAAGGTTTTATCAATATCTAACAATATTGGTGGTATACTTTAATATCTCATGAATGCATATTTTATGACAGAAGTTGATTAAGTGGAGAACTCGTGGCTAAAGTAATCCAAGAAACTCCAGCATAACCTTAGGTCCCATGTATGAGTGTCGATTGCAATGTTGAAGTAGTCAATGTCCCATTCACAAACTTACTAACTACAATAATCCAAGGAGCTCACCCATAAACCTAAGTCCCATGTTGAAAGGCTCATGTTGACTCCTCACTGAAGATATCTATGTTCAATACCTTATAGAAAATTGTGCTCCAAATGTCTAACATAATCATGTGAATCCAAATATATAGATCCAACCATATCTAAAAATATCATCTACATAATTCAAAATCTAAGACGTGGATCTAGAAGGCATGTTACTATTAGAGAATAAGCAAGTTGAAAAACAATATTCATAATCCTCCCTTGAGTTCCTACAACAATGTTCTCTACATAAGGTGGACTAGAGTCATTGAATAGAAGGTGGAGGTAGTTGTTTTCCTAGAAATTACAATTGTCCATATACTAATCCTCATTATCACCCTCTAAAGCTTACAAACATATATTTATTATTGATATTCTTCATTGATCAAATAATTTGTTTTGTTAATGATGTAACTCTCCTTAATTCATCGATTGTCTCCTTAATTTTCTTTGTTGTGTCTTTTTGATACATGTTGAATCTATTTATTAGATCTTGCAAGATTCTATCTTTTTCCTACCATGTCATGTTCCTCAACTTTATCATTCTTCAATTATGTTAGGATTTGAGAGCATAAATTTGCAAGGGTTGCAACACATTGGATATTAATTGGAAGCATAAAATCAAACCCTAAAAATCCTCTATCCAATGGCATTGGTCTCTTTGCAATCTAAGAACCCTATTAAAATATATGTGCACGACAGTATGTGTAATCATCCTAACAAACTCCAAAATGATTTATTTAATTCAATGATATATTCACTTTTTGATCTCTGATTTAGAATTTTTTTTTTTGGGTTTTTTAATCTTGTTTTGGAGAATTATTTTAGAGGAAATCAGATATATAATCATTTTCTTCAAATTATACTCAAAATATTATACAAATTGATTGGAGTGTCATGTCTTGATATTTGTATTTGAAAACCTACACGATTGAAGGAAAATATTTCTCTCTTTTACACCCAAGAAAGACCTTTGGTAACAACTATTATGATCCTTAATTTTTAAAATTGAATCACAAAAGAAATACCTAAAATGGCCCACACTTCATTGAGATCAAAACCCTTAAAGTAGGGAAATTCCTTACAATGATCATTTTATGCAAGGAACCCACTCTAGTTTACTTATGGTTCACTTGCATCTTACAGGGAGGGAAATCTCCTGATGAGCTAAGCTCCAAATACAATAAAATCCACAGCTCCCATAATGAGGACTTCATCCTTCTTATAACTAACAAGGGAATCTTAATTATAACAAATTCTTAACTATCTAGTGGGCCTTCTTAAATGGGGCCACATTACATTTATTCAATACGAATTATGGTAGTGGGTCTTATTAATAATGATAGAATTGGTGGACTTAATTCACCTTACATTAAATGACCTCCACTATTTTTACTCCAATAGTCCCTTTAGGTTTGAGTTGCACCCCTATTGAATATCACAACATATATTCAAGTTGCATGATTATTCATTGTTAAGTTGAGCCATCTCAAGGGTTATAAATACATGAGTGACTATTGTCACCTCCCTCTACTATAGCCTCATAGAGTAGTTTGAGATGTTGTTAGTGTGAGAACCGATTATGCAATCAACAATTCCTTTACTTTTAAAGAATTGAAAAAATAATTATTACATTGCTCAATAAGAATGTGAAAGGTTGATTGACATTGTTCCTTTGTGTAAGTGAACAGATCAAAGATGAATCCCATTTACTACTTACTTCTATTAATAAGAATGTGAAAGGTTGATTGACATTGTTCCTTTGTGTAAGTGAACAGATTAAGGATGAATCCCATTTACTACTTACTTCTGTTAGATATCTGTGTGTGACAACATGTTTGAGCATTTGTAAATTGATTTATAAATTACTCAAATAAATTCTTATACCTAGATTGATAATGAATTCTTATACCTAGATTGATAATGAATAAAAACGTTGAACTGTCATGGATACATTATACATTATTCTGAAAGGTCAAAATATCATATGAATTCATTTTTTTATCATCACCAACAACTAGCCACTACCAAATGGAGAGGCCGACAGTTTGGCCAATCGTGGAGCGTAGCTGGGAGTTGGTGCAATTGAATTAAATGGAATTGACGAGGGCCTTACACCCATGCCAATATCAAATGTTTATAATCATGGATCAAAGCATCACCAACGAAGACGGTAACCTAAAACCTTGATTCCGGGTATTAAAATATTGCATGCCCAATGGGTTGGCATTGGCATTTAATGAGACTTCACTTGGAGATTTCAACTGGGTACGTGGTATGCTTGAGCGATCAAATCGCTTTTCCAAGCGCGAACTATCCAAGACGATGAGCAGTTGGATGGTATTTGGCTATCGTGATATGAGTTCTCATCAGGATGTATTAATTAAGCAGGGTCGATCGTTACTCTTCCCACAAGATTTCATAAATTCTATGTCGGAAATGTTGGTATGGTTTCTCAGGAAGGACAAGTCTGAGAATGTCATGGAGATCAGAGGAAATACACGTTTAATGGAGGCAGAGGAGCGTGATGGTGGGAGTCTGAAAGGTGGGGGTCTATATATGATAGTCCCTCCAGGCCTTTGGGTACCCCTTCTCCATTTCCCCTGGTGTTATTCTCGCATCTGTATGTTGTTAAGTTGTATGTCGATGGCATTGGCAGGTGACCAGAATTTGGAGGATGTTATCGCGAGGTGGAAGAAGGTAGCAGGGTTTCTCTTCAGGATGTTAATGGGTTGAATTGATATTTTGTCACATGAGATTGAACTATTGGAGAGTGGCAGAGAGTCGAAGGTGTTGGAATGATAATTCCAACTGCAGGTTGCAGGTTACAGGCGTACGTGGGCAGCAACGGATGCCAACTCAACAAGCGCAGCGATCATGCGTTTTCCGGCCGCCCGAAACTTTTCGCACCAGCCTTCCGGCGAAGGAATATTCAGGCGATCGACTCCGATACGATGTGGTGGCGGCACGTGTCTCTCGCCTGACATCAGCCGATGCAATTTTTCGGAGGCTAAAGTTCGGCAGCAAACTGGCTCCCGATATCTCCGTCCGCCGTCCGATTGCCCTCATCAACCTCCGCCGTCGATTGCTCCAAGATGCATACGAACCTGCATCGAATTAAAAATCATGCGTGAAGTAAAAGTCAAGTTTGATTGACCGCCACTCCAGTCTGCAAAAGGATTTAAATGCATAGTTAAGTGATCCGTAAATGTTTGGTAAAAACATTGAATATTGACTACACGGAGGTATGGGCACATATATTATATGTGTTATGTTTTATTTAAAAAACGTTGACCATATATATTATAAAAACCACGTTTGTAAAAATGTTTTTACATATATAATGAGCCAAAATGAAAAGCGTGTGTGAGTCGTAATGTTTTATGGACATATGTTGACCATTGTAAAAATATAGAGCAGCAACGAAGAACTATGAATTTTTGCACAACAGTGCAAGAAAAAGAAATCAGGTGGAGCGCATGTATTTTCTTTGAGTTGTCCATTGTGAAATGAGCTCACGGCAGCAAGAAAGAACAGGGGAGCAGCAGATAGTTGTGGTTTGTATTGACCATTTGAAGAACGAGGCAGCAGCAAAAAAAAAACCAAGGGAGATGCATAGTAGTGCATAGTTCAGTTTTTTTGTATTGGATTTGCATTGAAATGCAAAAGAAAAGAGCGCACAGGTATTTTTGAAATTGTGAATGTAATGCAAAAAAAAATTTACTGCATATGTAAAGGTTTGTTTTACAGTATGTGTAAAATATTTTTTACAGCAGTATGTGTAAAAATAGTTTTACACCAGTAAAGTAAAAAGGGATTTTACAACAGTAAACCCAACACAGTGAATTCTCAGGTGGAGACATAGTTTTGGTTTTGATGGGTGAAAGTAATTTTTGGTGAATCCCTCTCAGCAAAGAGGATGAATATGTATCAGAGTTGGCTGAATATATTTTTGGTAAATCCCTCTGAGTGAAAGAGGATGAATGTTGTTTCAGGCATTTTATATTTTAATGAATACAATAATTTTATGGGTGTGTAATACTCTGTTCTGAGATTTTTTTTAAAGCTTCCCTGAGCACAAAAGATCCTGGAAAGGTAGAAACAGAGCATTGCCTCTGTGGTGTTTGTTTGTTTGGTTTTTGGTATTTTTCCCATTGCAAAAATACCCAATAGTGGTATCGGAGCTAGTCCAGGCTCTTTGATGGTGATAGAGCTGGTTCAGGCTTTTTAAAAGTGTCAAGGAAGCTGAAGGAAAGACTCTTGTTGCAGCAGCAGTAAAGCTTCTCCAGCAGTGTGAAGTTTCAGCCAAAGGGATTCAGGTATTTCTCAAATTTTTTGAGTTGCTGTTGAAGAAACAGTGAGTCATTTAAAAACACAGTCAGGGATTTTAAAAATAGTTAAGAATGGCAAAGTCAAAGAAGAAAGTGTCCAAATCCCCTAAGTTTGTGTCTCCCGCTTCTATTAAAGTAGAAGACAATCTATTTGAAAGAATTCTATTTGAGGCTTCAAAGTTTAATGGAAATTTTGATATGTGGGAAATAAAAATGAGGGTTGTGTTACAGTCTCAAGCGATTGAAATATGGGAATCAGTGATTGATGATAGCAAGATGGATAAAGAATCCAAGGAGTACAATGCAAAGGCAGCAAAGACTATCTTGGATGGACTGCCTGATTCTGTGAAGAAGAATCTAGGGAAATATTCATCAGCAAATGATATATGGGACAGACTGCATGACCTTCATGCAAAGGGAGCACTGACCATGACCATCAGTGAAGAAGAAAACTCTGAACCCATCATAGAAGCTGAATGTGAGAAGGTTGACCTCATCAAGCTTCAAGTAAAAGAAAGGGATGAAGAGATCGCTAAGCTTAAGAAGGAACTTGATGAAAGCAAGAGGAAACATCATGAAGAAGTCATATCCATGACAAATCAGCTGAATGAAGCAAAGAAGCAGGGAGATATCTTGACAAGTCAACTTGAACAAAGGCACATGAGGGTGAACAAACTTGTAGAAGAAATTGGACAGTACAAGGTAGAGGTCTCCTCCCTTAAGTCTGACTTACAAGAAGCCAGGAAGCAGGCACAAGGCACTGAAAAGAAAATGAAGAGCAGTCAAGCAAAAGATGAAGAAATCTCCAAAATGAAGTCAGATATCATCTCCCTCAAAATAGTAGCAGCTGAAGCTACTCGTAGCAAGGAAGAAACTGAGGGACAACTAGCAAAGAAAAATAATGTATGTGAAAAGTTGGAAGAAGAGATTGTCCTCCTCAGGAAGAAGGTTGAAGGGATGAACAAGATCATGAAGAGCTCTCAAGCTTTGGATGACATGCTCAGCTATCACAGATCTCCATCTGATAAATCAGGACTTGGGTATGTAGGTGAACCCTCAAACAAGGATGAAGATGCTTTAAGCAAAGGAGATGTGAAGAAGCCAGAAAGAAGTTGTGAAGCTCCTAGTTCCAGCAAAGGCAAGGAGAAAAATGAAGGCTGCAATAGAAGAAATCCTATTCCAAGCAGAAAACCAGCTCAAAGAAGCAATGTAGCTGATGTCAAAGAGGCAAGATGCAATGATTATTATCAAAGGATCTTGAGGCAGCAAGGCTTCAGAAGTACATCAAGGAAACCTCCATCTCCCAGGTACCAAAGTTCATTTTATGGTTATTGTTATGCTTGCTCAAACTTTGGTCATATGGCAAAAGACTGTAGAGCATTTCATGGAGATAGATGTTGTGGTCCCCGACAATCTCCAAGAAATAATTTTACAAGAAGAAATCATGAATTCTTATTCATGAATAATGTAGAATGTTTCAAGTGTCATAACATTGGGCATATGGCACGTGACTGTAACTTGAGATGGGCTGCTATGCAAACTAGACCCATGCAAAAGAAGAAAGTTACACAAGTATGGAGAAGGAAGGAAAGGCAATCTGAAAACCCCTTGAACTCCCCAGTGGATCTAAATTTGTTTTGAGAAGAGTCTGCCAAAAGAAGACAAGCACACATTAAAGGGGAGCTTGTAATTTTTTGTTGCTGAACTGTCTTAACAGTCACTCTTTGATGAAGACCTTTTATAAGGGAAAAATATGAAGTTAAATCTGCCATAAAAGCAGAGAAGAAAAAGGGGCAGCACTCAAATGTGAAGTGCAGCAGCGCAATAAGAAAAGTATGCAAAGCATGGAGACCCTCACAACAGTGGGAAGATAGAACATAAAACAACAGTTTTTTGATTTTTTTTTTGTTATGGAGCACATGCATTGAAATGCATAGCAATGGAAGGTAGTTTCCTTCTATGTAATGTGAGAGAACACACTCACAGCAGAGTGAGTACAATACACAACAGTAAAAAAAAATGTAATGTTTTTCTTCATATGCAATGCAGCATGCAAAGAAATGCATAAAGAAAAATAGGGACAACAGATTTTTAATGCACATGGGTGAATGATAATGTGTGGCAGCAGAAAAATGAAAGGAACTGCACAGCAGTGCATTGTGTAAATAAAAAAAATGAATGAAGACTGAGATTGTGTGAAGCAAGGGTGTAAAAAGAAAAGGCAACAACCCGTGTTAATTTTTTTTTGTTGTGTGGAGAATGCAGCACAAAACAACGTGAGGATGATTTCTCTCTATGTGAAAGTAATGGAGAGTAAAGAGTTAGTGTATGGGCACACAACAGTATGATGAAACAAAGGGCAGCCACAGTGCAAATTGCAGAGGCAACGCAGCAGCAAATAAAAACCCAGGAATGACAGAGTCTATGGTTATGGGTATGGACAGCAGTGCATAAGAAAACACAGCAGCGTGATGGCAAGAAGGAGAAGCACAGTAGTGCGAAGAAAATGAAACCAGAACTAAGAGAGAATGAAGAAATGTGTTTTTACACAGAAATGCAAATAAGAAAATGCAGCAACATGAAGTTTTTGTTGAAGAAATGAAAGGTAATGGACAGCAGCAGATGTAAAAGAATTTTTTCTTTACAACAGTAAATGTAAGTATAGTGAATGTGTTGTTCATTGAATTGAAATGCAACATATGCAACAACAGTGAATGTAAGAAATGTTTACACACAGCAGTGTAAATTTGTAAGGTGGGACAGAGTAATTGTTCCAGAAAAGACAGAGTTTGCAAAGAAATGTAAGTGAAGTGCAACAACACAACAACAAGTGTAGACACAGTAGTGTGGGGTAGACGCAGTAAAGAAGATGGCACAACAGTGCAACAGAGAATATGCAGCAGCATAAAAGAACAATGTAATGGGTATGCACAATAGTGCAATGAATGTTTTGTTTTGAAACTGCACTTGAAGCAGTCATTTGGTGAAACCGTCTGATAAAGAGGAAGGTGCTTTTCAGCACAGTGTCATGGTAAATCCCTCTGTCAAGAGGAAGATGCTTTTTAGCATACACATGGTAAATCCCTCTGTCAAGAGGAAGATGCTTTTTAGCATACACATGGTAAATCCCTCTATCAAGAGGATGATGCTTTTCAGCATAATCACAGGTGAATCCCTCTGTCATGAGGAAGGTGCTCTTCAGCACATTGTTATGGTGAATCCCTCTGTCATGAGGAAGGTGCTCTTAAGCACAGTTTCGGGTTAATCCCTTTATTAAGAGGAAGACTATTTTTTTGTGTGTGGAACTGCATCAGAAGCAGTTGGTGAATCCCTCTATGTGAGGAAGATGTCTTTGTAACAACAATGTTGGGGAATCCCTCCATGTGAGGAAGTGTTTGGGTATGACTGAATGCCCAGCAGTTGAAATTAAAGGGGAGTGTTGGAATGATAATTCCAACTGCAGGTTGCAGGTTACAAGCGGACGTGGGCAGCAACAGATGCCAGCTCAACAAGCGCAACGATCATGCGTTTTCCGGCCGCCCGAAACTTTTCGCACCAGCCTTCCGGCGAAGGAATATTCAGGCGATCGACTCCGATACGATGTGGTGGCGGCACGTGTCTCTCGCCTGACAACAGCCGACGCAATTTTTCGGAGGCTAAAGTTCGGCAGTAAACTGGCTCCCGATATCTCCGTCCGCCGTCCGATTGCCCTCATCAACCTCTGCCGTCGATTGCTCCAAAATGCATACGAACCTGCATCGAATTAAAAATCATGCGTGAAATAAAAGTCAAGTTTGATTGACTGCCACTCCAGTGTGCGAAAGGATTTAAATGCATAGTTAAGTGATCCGTAAATGTTTGGTAAAAACATTGAATATTGACTACACGGAGGTATGGGCACATATATTATATGTGTTATGTTTTTTAAAAACGTTGACCATATATATTATAAAAACCACGTTTGTAAAAATGTTTTTACATATATAATGAGCCAAAATGAAAAGCGTGTGTGAGTTGTAATTTTTTATGGACATATGTTGACCATTGTAAAAATATAGAGGAGCAGCGAAGAACTATGAATTTTTGCACAGCAGTGCAAGAAAAAGAAATCAGGTGGAGCGCATGTATTTTCTTTGAGTTGGCCATTGTGAAATGAGCTCACGGCAGCAAGAAAGAACAGGGGAGCAGCAGATAGTTGTTGTTTGTATTGACCATTTGAAGAACGAGGCAGCAGCGAAAAAAAACCAAGGGAGATGCACAGCAGTGCATAGTTCAGTTTTTTTTGTATTGGATTTGCATTGAAATGCAAAAGAAAAGAGCGCACAGGTATTTTTGAAATTGTGAATGTAATGTAAAAAAAAATTACTGCATATGTAAAGGTTTGTTTTACAGCAGTATGTGTAAAATATTTTTTACAGCAGTATGTGTAAAAATAGTTTTACACCAGTAAAGTAAAAAGGGATTTTACAGCACTAAACCCAACACAGTGAATTATCAGGTGGAGACATAGTTTTGGTTTTGATGGGTGAAAGTAATTTTTGGTGAATCCCTCTCAGCAAAGAGGATGAATATGTATCAGAGTTGGCTGAATATATTTTTGGTAAATCCCTCTGAGTGAAAGAGGATGAATGTTGTTTCAGGCATTTTATATTTTAATGAATACAAGAATTTTATGGCTGTGTAATACTTTGTTCTGAGATTTTTTTTAAAGCTTCCCTGTGCACAAAAGATCCTCGAAAGGTAGAAATAGAGCATTGCCTCTGTGGTGTTTGTTTGTTTGGTTTTTGGTATTTTTCCCATTGCAAAAATACCCAACAGAGTGGTATCAGGATTTCTCTTCAGGATGTTAATGGGTTGAATTGATATTCTGTCACATGAGATTGAACTATTGGAGAGTGGCAGAGAGTAGAAGGCAGCCCTGATGGAGGCAAAGTTTGAAAGCTCAGAGGCCAGGGTGGAAAGAAAATTAATCAAGCTGGAAGAAAAATTGATGACTTGCAACGTAGAGTTTGCCAACGATGGTCTAGTTGTTGAGGTTCATGACATTCTATCTGGGAAATCAGGTCTCAGTCCCAATGAGCCACAAGAGACTTCAAGCAAGGATGCAACTGATGAAGGAGCGGGTAGAGGAAAAGCAATCTCCTGGGCAGATAAGGATGAAGTCGATCCATCTAAGCCTACTTAATTTTTTAGTTAATTTATGTATTGAAGGAGCGGGTAGAGGAAAAGCAATCTCTTGGGCAATAAGGATGAAGTCGATCCATCTAAGCCTACTTAATTTTTTAGTTAATTTATGTATTGCAAATATATTTTGTTTGGTCAATTTTGTCGATTTTTTTTTCTCCAAGTAAAAATTGTAATTTTATTAAAAAAACAAAATTACAATTTATTAGATCATACTGAGTTAGTGACTTGTGCCCAAATAAACAAAAGTAAAAAGTAAAAATACAAACAAGGAAAAAAATACTTTTGAGAGCTGAGTATATGCACTAAAGTACCAATTTTTGAAAAATTTTAATTTTATTAAAAAACAAAATTACAATTTATTAGATCATACTGAGTTAGTGACTTGTGCCCAAATAAACAAAAGTAAAAAGTAAAAATACAAACAAGAAAAAAATACTTTTGAGAGCTGAGTGTGATGCACTAGTGACTAAAGTACCATTTTTTCCTTTATTTTTCTCCACTTTATGCAAACCATTAATATTTGGAGCGGAGGTTAGAATACCCATCTAATTATCTTCCACATTCACATAGACTTCTTTATCTAAATCCAAACCTTTCTGGGAATGAATTCTTTTTGTTCTATCTGCCTTTATTTTAGGGGGTCTTCCCATTTTGCTGCATTTGAACTGTAGTTTCTATTGCGTTGTTAATGCTCATACTTTGAACCACATTTCCTGCATATTCAGCTCTCTCTTCCACTAATATTCCTTGTGGCTTCCGCACAACATTACTTGTAGCATTCTTTGTGATGTCTTCCTCCTCTGTGTTATATAATATAACCCAAACAAGCATTTTGGAAACCATGATATTTGCGTCAAAACCAGAAAACCAAAAAATCATAAAAACCCTGCACTTCCCCAGAAAACCAAAAAATCATAAAAACCCTGCACTTCCCCAAAACCATAGACCCTCTTTGAGAAAAAAAACCATATCCTTCAATGTATCACATTTCACAATAAAAAAATCCCCATGAGCATAAATAAATATCAGAGTTTATGGTCAACTGGAGTAAATCCACTGATGTGGATCCTCCGACTTGGGCCAAAATCTGTTAAATCTGCATATAACTCGCCGAGATTAAAAATCATAATATAGAGAATTAATCTCCCGAATCTTTACCGTCACGGCCGAAACCTGATTCATTTGTTCCACGATATAAGGACTAGGAATGAAAGGAGTTTGATCAGGTTTAGTGTGTGTCTCGGCCTTTCTTTTTACTGCATCTTTAAACAAAATTGGCCCCTTTGAACCGATGGAATGCATGAACACTACCTCGCAACCTTAAGGTTCAATGAAATGGATGCATCTCGTCTGATTTCATAGTATTTTATCTTGTTATCATGTTGCAAGGCTCTCCCTGCATAAATCAAGCTTTGTTGTTCACCAGAACTCCTGATCTGTTCGGAATATTCTACTTTAGATCTCGAACTGAATTCCCCCGTTCGAATCTGGATAATGGTTGATTTCCCTTCCAGAGTTCCAACAAAAATCTGGAATGTCTTCTTCGAAACCATATCTAAATGTTGATCTTCCAGATCCAGATCTGGTTGACTGTCTAGGGTTTTTGTACAATCATGAAGTGGAATCTCCTTTATCAGATTCATGTTATGATAGTTACCAATCCCAGATTCGATGCCTTCATCCACGGAACTGGGCATCATGAGGTAGATGAGTTCCATTGATCTGCATAAACAATTGTTTGGAAAGTTTTTCTCTATATTCCCTGTCGTTGTCAGTCATCAATCATTGATAGGGTTGATCTGCCGATGGGCCATGTCTGCCAACAAGCCCCATAAATAAATAGAGACCCAGGATTCCGCATTCTGGATGCAAGATGAAAACAAGGTTCCAACAAAAAAACCTTCCTACAATCTCCATAGGATGGCCAAATCCTTATTGAAAATACAATGTTAACCGCGGATCCACAATTATAGGAGCAAGAAAACATGTATATAGTAGAAGTATACACGCCGATTGAGACCCAGCTCTCTTCATAAGATTTTTTGAGACTTGTTTCAGCAAGAAAACCACAAACGAAAAACGAATCTCGGGTTTTGAGTGAGAGATTCTGGGTAGGGATGAAATTTCCATGAAAAGAATTCACCGAAATCTGATCCAGACTACCTTTGTCCCATTCCAACACCACTTTTTCTAGATATCCACAACCTTCCACCGTCTCTCATCGAAAATTTGTAACCTTAGTTCGCAAGTCACCACAAGAGAGTAGGGCTAGCAAAGGATGCCGAAGCTTGCGCTGCAGCAAACCCTAACATTCCTTGCATCCATCGTCCTCAACAACTTTGTCAAATATATGGAAGGTTTCATTGTAGAATTTCAGTTCAAAGAGCTCGTAGAGGTAGCAAGACCTTGCTATGGATCTATTAGAATATGGAAGTTATAGAGATACAACTTCAAAGAAATCCTCGAACTTTTGACAATAATAAATCGATAGTAGTAAAGTTGCAAGAAAAATGTATAGGGTTAATCAATGCATATGAATCCAGATCTTTAGCGAGGGTTGAAACTATACACTGTTGAAGTATTAATTTCCACTGTAGCGTATTACTCTAGAAAACCGCCAGTCTTTTCCCGCACCGCTTTTCACAAGCAGTGGTATTCTCCGGAGGGCAGCGATAACAATCATCAGCTGACACGTGGTTGGGCAATTTTTCAAAACAAGTTTTTTCCCAGAGCATAAAGATCGGTATGAAGAGGCCATGCGATATTGATTGCAATTGTCTGATTGATAACAAGGCTGACCACCGTCGATTGAAACCAAAGTCGATGTACAGGCCTGCAGCAAATGAATTTGACGTGAAGTAAAAGTTTTTTGTTTGACCGCCAGTTTCAGTGAAGTGATTAATGCATTTACTTCGGTTGGTAAACGTTGGTAAAACCTTTTAATTTTATTTTTTTAATTAACGGGAAGTATGGCACGTAAAACAAATAGTTATGTTTTGTTGTTCATTGTATAAGCAATACAATGTAATGAAAAGAATACGCAGCAGTTTAGAAGTGTGAATGCAAGGGTAATGCGCAGCAACGCGAATGTCTTTCTTTTGTGGTTCATTTGATAAATGAGTGGGAGCACGCAGCAGCATGAGTATAGTTTCTGTTGGTGAATATGAAAACGCAGTACACAACAGTGTGAATATGTTTTAGTTGTTATTCGTTGAGAACTTGCAAGGGAGCAAGCAATGCGAATGTAATTGTTGTTCGCTAAAGAAAAAGAATACGCAGCAGCGTAGAAGAGCAATGTAAGGGAATGCGCAGCAACGCAAGTGAAATGTAAATTTTTTTGTGTTGATTGAACTTGAAATGTGAAACAAAACAGTGTCTGAGTAAGCAGTGAATGTAATGAAGAGATTTTTATACACAGCAGTGTAAACTCTCAAGGAGAGACATAGTATTTTTTTTTGTATTATACAATAGTGCAAAAATGATCTAAAGTTTTTTTTGTTGCTTTTATTTAGAAGAATCCCTCTGCCAGATGAAGAACTTTTGTAACAATTGTTTTTATCAATGAATGCAAGTTTCTCTGTGCTTGTATGAAACTCTGTTCTCCCAAACAATTTTAGTTTCCGCTGTGTTGAAAACAGAGCATTATTCTCTGTTCTGTTCAGTTAATTTTGTTTGGAATTACCAGAAATTCCCAACATGATATCGGAGCTTGTCCAGGCTCTTTGAAGCTGTCAAAGAAGCTGAAGGAAGGATTTCTTGCTGCAACAACTTCTCCAGCAGAGTGAAGACTCAGTAAAAAATCCAAGGTATTTCTCAAGTTAGTTTTTTTTTTTTGTTGAGGACAGTGAGTTATTTTAATACAAAGTCAAGTATTTTGAAGCATAGTTAAAGGTGCAAGAATGGATGGAGCCAACACTAGCATGGGTATCTGTAATACCCAACTCCCTCAATTTAATGTGAAAAACTATGACTATTGGGCAATAGTTATGAGAGATTTGCTTGCTTCACAAGACTTATGGGAATTTGTTGAAGATGGTTTTGAAGAACCAACAGATGAAGATGAGTTTAATAACTTGACTCAGGCAGAGAAAGAACTGTTGAAGAGCAATAAGAAGAAGGATTGTAAAGCCCTCTACTTCTTGTATCGAGCAGTGGATGAGAGTGTGTTTGAAAGGATAGCAGCAGCCGAGAGATCCAAAGAAGCATGGCAAACTCTCAAGATAGCCTATCAAGGCATGGAGAAAGTGAAGACAACAAAACCACAGTTCATTGAGGAGGAAGCTTGGGATGGAAGCATAGAGAAAACAATGAATGTTAAAAACTCTTTGTCACATGATGAAGATGATGAGGAGATGGTTGAAATACATCCCCAAATAGCAGCACCAACACAAGGGCAGCAAGGGACACCCTTGAGGAGAAATGAAAGTGTTTTTCCAAGCACACCACAAGAAGGAAATTCAAGTGCTTCCTCAAGCACTTGGACACCAAATGAAAGAGGTAAGAAGTTCAGAAATTTAAGTGACATTTATGAACAAGAGGCAGCAAATGAAGGTATGAACTCTTTGTTTGCTTTATATTGTCATGTTGATGACCCTGTTCATTTCGAAGAAGCAATTAAGGATAGGAAATGGATAGAACCCATGAATGGGAGAAAGGAATTGAAGTTCCTTGAAGATCTGTTTAAAGAGTATGGAGTTCGATACGTAACTCTTGCCAAGATGGCCGAGATGGGCTTCACTGCCAACACCCTTGTCAATATGACAGAGGAAGAGATTGAAGATTTGATGAAGACCCTGGTAGAACTCTATCATATGGATCTTCTTATAGGGGAGAGATATGGAATTAAATCTGTCATAAGAGCAGAGAAGGAGCAGGTTGCTGATATTCTGACCAAACCATTGGGACATAAAAGTTTTGAATTTTGATGAAATGTCTAGGTATGACTGATAACCCAACAGTTGAAATTAAAGGGGAGTGTTGAAGTATTAATTTCCACTGCAGCGTATTACTTCAGAAAACCGCCAGTCTTTTCCCGCACCGCTTTTCACCGAGCAGTGGTATTCTCCGGAGGGCACGATAACAATCATCAGCTGACACATGGTTGGGCAGTTTTTCAAAACAAGTTTTTTGCCGGAGCATAAAGATCGGTATGAAGAGGCCGTGCGATATTGATTGCAACCGTACAATTGATAACAAGGTTGACCACCATCGATTGAAACCAAAGTCGATGTACAGACCTACAACAAACGAATTTGACGCGAAGTAAATTTTTTTTGTTTGACCGCCAGTTTCAGTGAAGTAATTAATGTATTTACTCAGGTTGGTAAATGTTGGTAAAACCTTTTAATTTTATTATTTTTAATTAACGGGAAATATGGCAAGTAAAACATATAGTTATCTTTTGTTGTTCATTGTATAAGTAATGTAATGTAATGAAAAGAATACGCAACAGCGTAGAAGTGTGAATGCAAGGGTAATGCTCAACAGCGCAAATGTCTTTCTTTGTGGTTGTTCATTTGAGAAATGAGTGGGAGTGGTGGGCCCCAGTATTGTAGCAATAATGCTACAACTCCTGGAACTCCCTTCTTTAATTTTATCAACCCGGTAGTTCGTAAAAAACTTGGAAGCGACGGTGCTGTATGCACAAGTACTAGCTCTTGCCGCAGTTGTCACTTGGTCAGCTGGCACAAGTCCGCTAGGGGCTCAAGCCAACTTCTATGAGCTCTTAGAAGAAGCTTTTTAACTGATGGACGAAAGCTAACTCAAAGGAAGCTAATCTACTTGCGGAAAGAAACTGAAAGCCAAAAAGAAACACAAACCCTAGCAAACCCTAATTCTACCAGCTAGTCCTATGGATGCAAAGGAGAGCATGCAAACTACCGAAAGAGATACCGTTACTTCTAAGAAGGTAAAATGCATGTGTCTAAGTTATCACTATCTGAAGAAAACATCTTTTTGTATTTTTGCTTAAGTTGTTGAAATTATCATGCATGTGCTTCTAACTAGTTTTCCACTGTGCAGGGATGGATCAAGGGATGAAATGCTTTGGTAAAGGTTGGGATGGTACAGAGAGGGTCTAAGGGATCCCTAACATTATTTCTGAGAGTTTCACAAAGTCTGGATGCCATGCAACTGTGTTTATGAACTTCTACAGGAAGTCTGCAGGGGTTTCTACAGGAAGTTCTGTAATTCTTCTATAGGATGTTTCGAAATGGGATTTTGGAGCATAGATGGAGGGAAAAAGATGGAGGAATGAGTATGGAGGTGAAATAGGGGTGTGAAGAGGTTTAGGGCTTGTTGGATGAGGCTAAGGAGCGATTGGATTTTTTCAAGGATGGAGGAAGCGATGATGCACAAGAAGATGAGAATCAGGACAAAGTAAGCGAATGAGGCAAACGTAAGGGAAGGGTTATAAGTGAAGGGTGAAGTAGGTAGGTTGGATGGAGTATGGGAAGGTAAGGAAGGATAACAGGTACTCTGCAAGTGGTTTTTCAAACTGAACAAACAAAGACAAGCAAGAAAACAAAGATCTAGTTATAAAACCTATGACCTAGTTACTTCACTCTAATCTGACCTAACAACAAAAGGAAATGAACAGAAGTTTATTTGCAGTGAAACCATGTGAAACAACTATGAAACTAAGTGATCATAAACCTAAGCATGCATCCAAACTGATATCAAGTTCTACGAATGAGATTCAAACACTAATGATTGCATGGTGAAGCAAAGAAAGTGTTTTTGTTTGGGACAGCATGGTTACTTCAACTCCAGCCCCTGATCCAATAAGGAAGAGGTGAAGCCAAAAGCGTTTGCTGACCCTTTTTTGGAGAATTTTCCTGTTATTATCCTACCAATATATTCTGAACATAAACAACTACTTCAACCATCAAAAGAAATCTAAATAACGAAGCAAGATCTAAATCTAAATAGCAGATTTTATTTTAAGAACGCAACAAACACATAAAGATAAACGAAGGAGGTACTGGGCGCTTGAGATGGGCCCAACCCCAAGAGCTACAGCCTCCTAAGAGAGATTTAGAGCTGGTGCAAAGCTGGATTCATCTTTATTGATCAAGAAATGAAGAGTTACATCAAAACTGCCCACAAGGAGAACTTGAAAATGAGCTGCAACAAAACTAATCTATTGCATAAAAATCGAACTACAAATTAGCTAACTAATGGCTGCAAAATGACTAACCACTAGCTACTATCTACTGGCTAACTAGCTAACCAAATTGACTAACTGAAATGAGGTCTTAAGCCCTCTTATTTATACAATTTGAGGACCCAACAGTCCTCCCAAAATGTAGGGACTCGGCTGCCCAATACTTGTAGTTAACAACAGTCCTACTTGACTTGCTTGGCTGCCCTTGTGCTGATTGATTCGGTGGCCCTTGAACTCCGAGCTGATGGTGTAGAATTCGAGGTAAGGGCCCATAAATGAAGGGGACACCTTCCTACAAATCCTCTAGCTTGTTCTCCCACGAATTTGGCTGCCAAGTGCTCATTAAGTCCTTCAATTTTGTCTCCAAGTTGACCAAAAAGGCTACACAAAGCACCCATTAGACTTGCTGGCATAATGACTAACCAAATTCACTCTATTAACATAAAAATAATCAAAAACATGCAATAAACCAATGAGAATGGTGGATTAAGTCAAATTAGGAGGTTGAATGAGCCCAAATAATTGTCCATTTTTGGGGCTCATCAGGGAGCACACAGCAGCGTGAGTATAGTTTCTGTTGGTGAATATGAAAACGCAGCACACAGCAGTGTGAATATGTTTTAGTTGTTGTTCGTTGAGAACTTGCAAGGGAGCACGCAGTGCGAATGTAATTGTTGTTCGCTGAAGAAAAAGAATACGCAGCAACGTAGAAGAGCAATGTAAGGGAATGCGCAACAGCGCAAGTGAAATGTAATTTTTTTTGTGTTGATTGAACTTGAAATGTGAAATGCAACAGCGTGTGAGTAAGCAGTGAATGTAATGAAGAGATTTTTACACACAGCAGTGTAAACTCTCAAGGAGAGACAGAGTATTTTTTTTTGTATTGCACAGCAGTGCAGAAATGATCTAAAGTTTTTTTTGTTGTTTTTATTTAGAAGAATCCCTCTGGCAGAGGAAGAACTTTTGTAACAGTTGTTTTTATCAATGAATACAAGTTTCTCTGTGCTTGTATGAAACTCTGTTCTCCCAAACAATTTTAGTTTCCGCTGTGTTGAAAAACAGAGCATTCTGTTCTGTTCAGTTTTTGTTTGGAATTACCAGAAATTCCCAACATACACAATAAACAATAATGGAGTGATTATTTCAATAAAAGCAACACATTTGTTTCACCTTAGCTTTTTTCAACCTCAAAACACTAATAAATCTATAGATATGTATCCATATTCTAGCTAAACAGGTAAGACTGAACATACTCAATCTCTTGGGTACTGAGATTTACATGTTAAAATATGTAAAAAATCAGATGTGCATCACCATGAATTTGGAAATTATCATACATGAAATGGAATTATCAACATTGAAATTATTGTAAAGGTGAAAATAAAAATATGAACAATTTAGGTTATTTTCAAAGAAAAACAATTGCCATGGTTACAATTTTATATATAAATATGAATTTTATAATTTTATAGTTTTTTCCTAGAGTCTTCATTATTGGTGTAAATCACAATGGTGCATGTAACCTTTCAGATTTTATGTTTTGATGGGACAAAATTGGAGTATTGTTTTTCAGAGCTAATGCTAGTTTATTGAACCTTTATTCATTCCCATGTTAATTAGTAACATAAAATTAGAGTTTAATTTGTAGAGTGATCAAAACATTTTTCAAATCCCGAATGATATATAACTCAAATTGGAGCTTGAATCTTTGGAAGAAAGTCTAAAAACCATGAAAATATCTCTGCTACATAACTAGTAGGGTGTTATTTAGAACCACTATATCGAATCACTGTTGACCATTGTGCCTCTTGCTCTTTGAACATTGAGGTCTTACTATGATAGAATTCCTAATTGGAGAGGACGTGTTCCTCTTTCCGATCTAACATGGAAGGCTCATAGAGTTTAAGATTCTCTACATTCACCATTGAAAAAATATGCATATATGGGGGTAAACTGAGTCTATAGGCATTATTTCCCACCTTTACTTGTATCTCAAAGGGACCATATCACAAAGCCTTGATTTTCTTACCAAGACCTTATAGCCTCTCCTTGTTCAACTGTAACCATACTTTGTCTCCCTTGAAGGACTTCTTTGTTCTATGTTGATCATGATTGACCTTATATTTTTCTTGTGACTTTTTTAGTGTCTTCTTTACCTATATATGGTTTTATATCATCTTCTCAACAATTTTTTCTTCCCATAAGGCATCCTCTGCAAGATCCTCCCTCTCTTATCTTTGCTTCCCATATGCAATATCAAAGGTGAAGGAGGAAAATATCCAAAACAAGTTACAGATGGGGACTTACCAGTATAAGTGTGGATCGTTATGTTATAAGAGTGTTGTGTAATAGATTTTCATCCCAAGTTTTTGGATGCTTCTGATTGTAACCCCTCAAAAGGTGCACCAAATTCCCATTGAATACTTATGTATGCCCATGTGTTTGTGGAAGGAATGTTGTATACCTCTTCAACTTTGTGTCCATATTCTCCCACAATGTAGTCCAAAATATATGAGAAATATTTTATCCTTATATTAAATAATTCTCCTTAGTATCCCAAAATGCACCCAAACCTTTCCAAAGAACAAGTTCATCACTACTTTCCCATTGATAGTCTTTTTATAATGCATTAGAACACACATCTTGCAGAACCTCTCAACTACCACAAATAGGTAGTCATGTCCCTCCCTGTTTGTTGCTAAAACTCCCAAAAATTCCATGGAAATGATTTTCCAAGGACGAGTGGGTACAAGTAAGGGGTGTTATAGACCCTATTTCCTACTACTAGGTTTACTGGTACCACACAACATGCATCCTCTTATGAACCTATCTACTTGTTCTTTCATCTTAGGCCAATACACATACATCTTGGCCATTATTTTCCCTAAAACAAAGTGCCTTGCAACCTTGGAGGTGTAAGCCTCTCTAATCAGTTGCAGTTACGTCTCGCCTTTGGGAACATATAACTTCCCCATCTCGTAGAGTAATCCATCCCAAAGATGGTATTCAACTATGTTGTCACCATCGTGCACATGACTCTGTTTTTGCAATAGTCAAAACACCTCCTTGAGGTCATCATCCTCTGAATATGCCTCTCTATATGAATCATAGGTGAATGGCTCCATGTGCATCAAAGTTACCAAAGCTATGATTTTTTATGTGGGTGGCCTTGAAAGCATGACGACCAACTTGTTTGTGTTGGCCTTATTATACTAGATCACTAAATGAAAATGTGTACTTTAGGCCTATAGATATTGTAGCGGGTTGTGATTGTCAGGATGATTCTCCTCTTTCCCATTAGATAGTGTTTTCACTTCACATCTTGCACTTGGGTATAGAGTTCCTTGATGTAAGTAGGATAGTTAAAACTATCCCATCCAATACTTCAAAATGGTAACATAGAGGCTTTCTTCCTTGTATCAAGACCACTCCCATAACATACCCACTTGCATATGTCTCCACTTCGAAGGTTTTTTGCAAGTTATGTAATGCTAGAATTTCCACTTTACTAATCTTCTTCTTTAGCTCCTCAAATTCCCTTCGTTGACCCTTTCCCCACTGGAAACTATTTCCACTCACTCTGGTTGTGTGTAATGGTGTTTCTGTTGCTAAAAACAAGGCTATGAATTTCATAAGGTATTATGATGCCCCAAAGAAACTCATTACCTCTAAAACATTAGTAGGCACTAACCACTTCATGATGGCCTCCATATTGGAATGATCTATTTCCATCTCTCCTCCACCTATCACATACCCCATATTTACCAAAGACTGCTCTACAAATTGACACTCCTTGATATTTTCTAGCAGTTGGTGCTTCTTTAAAGTCTCTAGCACCTGTGTCAAATGTGAGATGTGCTCCTCCCATGTAGCATTGTATACCATTATATCATACAAATAGACAAAAACAAATGAATGTATAAAAGGGCACAATATATCATTCATTAACCTAAAAAGTGTAGTTGGTGCATTGGATATAACAAGTGACATGACTAACCACTCATACAAATCTTGCCCAATTTTGAAGGCGGTATTCTAGGTATCTTCTTCTATGACTTGAACTTGGTGGTATCTAAGATTTAAGTCTAGATTGGTGAAGTATTCTCTTATTTCAAATGCTCCAATAGAGGATCTATCCTAGGCAAGGGATACCTGTTTTTGAACATAATTTTTTTAACACCCTGTAATCAATACACATCCACTAAGTCTCATCCTTATTTGGCACAATGATGATGGGTGACCCATATGGTGAGGTACTTGGTCACATGACACCCCATTTTGTGTTGAGGAATGCAACAAAAAAGTCTCAATTTGAATTTTCCTTGGTCAAAGTGAGAAATTTCAAATTTCCACATCAGCGAACAACTTGGATGCAGTTAACTTGTGTGACATGGCTCTTGTCACATAGTTATCTTAGTGAATTCGAGTTAGAGGGCTTGGAATTCAGTTAAGCATGTGATTGCTAATTTGTAGCAATCAAGGTCAGTTATTTCAAGTTGTTTTTAGTTAAACTAGTTCTAACTGTTGGAGGAACTAGTCGAAGGTCAGTTGTGCAGTGGCACAACAATCTAACCTAGTGATCATCCATTTAACTTATCAATCAACATAAAATATCTAGTGCATGCAGAGAATTATAATTCCCTAACTATGGTGGAGATTCCAAGGCATTGTAACATCAATTTTAGACTAGTCTTGAGTGTACAGGTGTTGCATGAAGTTAGATGATCAACCTTAGGAATTGCGCAATCAATTGGAGGAAAACTCCTAAATAATAGGGGTCTAATTCCTTAGTATTTGCACAAGGAAATAGGAGCTTAAGCAGACAAAAAAGTTGACTAGTTATGTGTCTGAGCTTCTTAGTGAGCATAGGGATAGGTTATTCACTTGCAGGTTGAGCTCAGATTGAGTTAGCAATTGTATTACATCTCTATTCATCATATTAATGCAAGCAGGAAAAGGGGTTTTTAGAATATTTCTTTCCCTTGGAAAAATATTGTGTGCATGTGTGTTATTTCTCATTACATGTTTGTGATTGATGTTCTAAATTTTGAATTGAATTCTATAGAGTAGTAGAGTAGGATTAGGTCTTGTGATTTCGATTAAAATTTCATAAGGAGTTAGAAGTATACACCCTAATTTCTACATGGTATCATAACAAGATTCACATTAGAACATGAATTTAGAAGTTGTTTCTCGAGAGGATCGAACTTGCAGTTCGGTGTAGAAGGATCTCTACAGAGTTGGGATGATGACTTCAACGAGCTGAGACTAGAGTACACCTTGGAAGGCAAAGCTAATTTCATTGCATAGAAGGATCACATGGAGGCAACGTTGGATGACAATTTATTGCTAGAATGTGTCAAGATGGTCATTGAAAAACCACAGGCATATGATGCGCATAACCTATCCCAATGGGAGAAATATGTAAACAATGTAAACTTTGAAACATGAACTATAAACTCAAAATGGGAACTCTGGCAAAAAAACTCCGAAAAAAAATAAAAAACAGTGCTAAAAACGAAAAGTGAGTATATTGGAACGATGATTTTTTTTTAGGATCAATTTTGAACATGTTTTAAAAATGACAGTGAAAACGAAATTTTCATGCAAAAAACAGTTTGAAAACGAAAAAGTGATGATACTGGAATGATGATATTTTTTAGGGTCAATCTTCAACATTTTTAAAAAATGCTAGTAAAATCAAATTTTTATGTGCCAAAACAAAGTTGTTTATGGGGAAAAAACACACTAATGTTTTTGGTAGAATAACATTTTTCTTTCTTAAGTATAAATTCAACATGTTCTCAACCATAAAATGCTAGATACAAAAGAAATTGAAATTTTTTCAACCATAAAATTAAAAAACCATGACATTATGAACAAATTACATCACTAAATGAATTCAAAAGTCATTTTTTGTATATTGAATGAAACATACATTATATCTCTAATTTAATGTTGCATTATAGATATTCTAAACAATAAAAATGATCATAATTAAGACATATAATCTAACAACATAAAAATGACTCATAACTTCTCATTTAACACCATATGGAAATCAAAATTTTATTTCAAGATATGATGCATACATCAGTTATATAAAATGTTTTAAACAATTATTCAAAATCACTCATATTTTCTTGCACACCATCAGAATTCACATCTTCAGATGAGTGACTGAATGTTGACGAAGATGTTCCATATTCTTCTCTTTCATCAACTAGTGCCCCATCTGAATCCACATGCATGCCTACCATTTCAGGTTTCAAAATTCTTGTAGATCTACGATTGGTTTCAACAGACTCCCATCTCAACATTGTTCCTTCTGGTAACAACCTTTTCAGAATCTCTATCATCTTGAAGCGAAGAGTTCCTCTCTTTGTTAAATTGAATTCATAAACAAGTATGTCAACATCCTCCAATTTTAATATGTTTGTGTGGCGGTGCTTTATATTTGTACCCTTTTTTTTCTCTTTCTACCATTTTTTTGTTAGCTACCATCTCTGGCTTATACACACCATTGAATGGGTGTGTATTTGTGGCATACCAATGTACTTCAACACCTGTAACATCCTCATTTTCTATAAATACCTTTATAACTTTAGCAACCCAGAATGGATAGCTATTGGGATCTCCATATGCTAACACTGCGATCATGCAACCCTCCTTAATATCCTGTACTGAACCCCTATAAAGGTATTCCATGGCTTCACATTGTGCATGAAATCTTCTGGAATCAATATACATCTCTCTTTCCTCTGCCTGTGAAGAATTAATAACACCTTGAGATTGTTGCTGTTCAATAATGTTTATTTCCTCATGTTCATTTGACACACTTTGTGGCCAAATAAATGGATTTTTCAAAGGTATATTTTCATTTGTTGTTGTTGAAATGATATCACATTGATTATTGAAAAATGACTCCCACCAAACTAAATCAGCAATGTCAAAGTACTCATATGTATATCTAATACATTTTTTAATTTCTTCAAGGCAATCAGAATAATTTATATCTCTATTTTGTCTGCGTGCATTATGAACTTCACCAACTAATTGTAATAACAATATTTTTGATGCAAATATTGGATGATCTAGAATGAACTTCAAAAATTGCAAACCTGATGACGGTGTCCATTCTGCAGTAATTGAATACTTCGTGCCCCATATTAGTGTTTTCCCATCAATTTTTTGATACAAAATTGATGTTAGAAGTTAATGTCATTAAATTGTTCAATGCATTTCCCCTCACCATATGATCCCAGAATAAATCGTCAACAGTTTCTTCCAACACATCAAAAGTAGGCTCTGGCATATATGATTTTTTAATACATTCAATTAATGATGGCAAGCTCCCAACTTCCTTCCTCCTCAATGTGACTGAAAAATGACTAAACATTTGATCAATATGGTCATGAGTGTGCCCAACAAGAAGGAAACCAAGCTTTACCTTCTAAAATATTCTCAATTCAACAAGCATGTTTAGATATCCAAAAACAACCTGATTTTTGTTTTCACGACAAGTGTTATCCAATTGTAGATACAAAAATTTAGGAAGATTACCAAACCAATGAGAAAGCACATCATGAATTATGGTTATGGTCAGATTTGCATCATTATGAATATTTGGAGCTGTGAAGTACACCCTTGGCAACATTTTCCCATTGAAGACCATACAACCGACCAAGTGATACTAAATAAAATTTTCCTCCTATAAATTTTTGGGTGTGCGAACAAAATGTGGTAAAAGTGTTTTCTTCTAGTCCATACCATCAATTATCAAACCCAAATATTTATTTGGATTATCATAACACTTCTTTCGATGCTTGTACAACTTTTTCCTTTCATTTGTTTGTTGTTCGCGATGCTCCTGAAGTTCTTTGACAATTGAATCTACACAACATAAAAGAAAGCCATTAAGAAATATGTTTTCGTAGTTGATGACTATACAGTTTTAAAAGTTAAAGTTATGAATGCTTACCTCTTTCTGACCCTTCACATTTTCCCTTTTTGATTTAAGAGAAGCACATGTACTGCAAATCCCCATCCTTATCTTCTTAGGAATATGGACATTGTTGAATTCTTTCTTCCATACCTTCACAAAATATTGATATGTAATAAAGTGGCCATGTCCCTTGAAAAATTATCTGGAATATGTATTGTCTCTCTATTTGGCATATACTCTCCATGCTTTGAAAAGAAGTCTTTCATCCATGACATTGCAGTATTTGATAAGGGCCCAAACTGTCTTTTATGACGTACTTTTGAATAAAATGTGAGATCCTTTTCCAAATTTTCTTGAATTCTCGAGAGACGAAAATTCCCAATCGAATGAAACATTTTGAAAGCTTTTCTACAGAATCTAAATAAAGTCCTAATATGATAATCATAACTTGCCAATGTAGATTGCATGCACCCAACTGAATATGAATTTTTCATGCTTTTATTCATTGACAATTTATCTCTTCCTGCTCTCTAATGCAAATTTGAAATCCATATGTTTCAAACAATCTTTTTGGTAGAATTCACTTGAAATGAGAGCGCTGATAGAACTTCTTCTCGTCAAATATTCTGCTCTACCCCTTGTATAACTAGAAAATCTTGCATTGGTATGAAAACGTCTGCTCCTACTCCTCGATACAATATTTCTTGGCAACATCTCGATCATTAGATCATCATTTGTATAAGGATTTTCATCATCATTAAGAGGAATGTTATCCACACTATGATCAGTTGTGCTTTTCAAATACTAACTTGGAGGATATTCTTCATCTTCCCCTTCTTCAGTGCTACTGTCATAGTCCTTAGAATTCGGACTAAATGGAAAATTTGACTCGATGTTTATTGGATATGATTCCTCATGTGCATTGTCAGTGCTACTCTCATAGTCCATAGAATTAGGAATACGTCGAAAATGTGACTGTTTACTTACTGAAAATGCTACATCTTGTCCTTTGTCACTGCTACCTTTATACTCATTAGAATTAGGACTAAGTGCATCATCCTATCCTTCATCACTGCTGCTCTCATAGTCCTTAGAATTAGGACTAAGAGGACACTATGACACCCCATTCTTTTGAAATTCATCATCACACTCTTCATCACTGTTTCTTTCATAGTCCTTAGAATTAGGACTAAGTGGAAACCATCACACTCCATTATTTTGAAATTCATCATCCCGCTCTTCATCACTGCTGCTCTCATAGTCCTTAGAATTAGGACTAAGTGGACACCGTGACACTCCATACTTTTGAAACTCACCATCATGCACTTCATCACTGCTGCTCTCATAGTCCTTAGAATTAGGACTAAGTGGACACTTTGACACTCCATTCTTTTGAAATTCGTTATCACGATCTTCATCATTGTTGCTTTCATAGTCCTTAGAATTAGGACTAAGTGAACATGTGACACTCCATTCTTCTGAAATTCAGCATCATGCTCTTCTACACTGCTTCTCTCATAGTCCTTAGAATTAGGACTAAGTGGACACCGGGACACTCCATTCTTTTGAAATTTGTCATCAAGCTCATCATCACTGCTGCTTTCCTAGTCCTTAAAATTAGGACTAAGTGGAATCTATGACTCTTTATTTATTTGAAATTCTCCATCCCCAATTTCATTAGTGCTGCTCTCATAGTCCTTAGGATCAAGACTAAGTGGAAGAATTGACTTTCTATTCATAGTGGAATAATTCCCGCTATATTCATCAATATCAATAGAGTTGTTACGCGATGAAGATGTTGATGCTGCATAAATCAAAACTTTACTATCAGGACAATCCATCCCTTTCAAATAGAATATGTTGAATGATACAAATAGAGAGTCTCCTAAAGATATTATATAACTTAGAGAATGAAATTTTCCCTCCAAAATTTTTCCCTCCAAAAAGTTTGTTAGATTTATTTTCCTTCATTATTTTATTCTACAATTTAATGAAAAATGTAAAATAATTTTTTTTTATGAAATAAATCATTAAAGTTAAAATTATAAACTACAACTTCTACTTCAATTATTTTAATAGTTAAAGTATATAATATTTACTAAACAATTGAATGTTTTTTTTTTAATTTTTATAATACATTCTAAAACAAACTAATCCCACATTCACCCCACTGTAAAACAATTCCATAATATTCACTTTATCATATTTTCCTTCATCGCCATAAAAAATTAACATGTAATTTTTTTTTTAAAACAAATTAATCCCACATTAACCGTAAGGTAAAACATCTCTGTAATTTCACCTATATAATAAATTCCATTTTTACTATTACTCACATCACATCAAGGTTTCTGAGGTTCTTTGAAAGACTTGGAGCGAATGAAAGACTTGGAGCGAATTTGTGGAGCATCTACATTGCTATCAACAACATATTCAATGAAAAATTCTTGCAATTGAAAGGTTAGATAATTTTTTTCCTTAACAATTTTCATCTTAAATAAATTAATGAAGTAAATATATATATATATATATATATATATTAAATTAATATTTTTTGTGAGCCAAATTAACCAATATGTCTGTCATGAGCATGGTGGGCCTGACATTGTGAGCCCACCCCGCGCCACCCTGGCAGCTCGCCTGCCCCCCTGAGGTGGCTATTGGGCGATTACAGGAATCACCCAATATCCACCCTGGGAGGGCGGGCTGACCACCGGGGTGGCGCGGGGTGGGCACCGCAACCCCAACCTGCACCACCCTAACGGCCCGCCTGCCCCCTAAGGGTGGCTGGGTGATTCACCTCTAGGGGGTAGACGGGCAACCGGGGTGGCGCGGGGTGGTGTTGTGGCGCCCAACGGAGAATCGCCCAGCCAGCCCCTCGGGGGGGCCGCTGGGGTGGCGCGGGGTGGGCGCCGCAACACCACCCTGTGTGGGTGCTGCAGCGCCACCCTGTGCCACCCCGATAGCCCGCCCGCCCCCCGGAGGTGGTTGGGTGATTTCGGGAATCGCCCAGCCACCTCCGGGGGGCGGGCGAGCTGCCGAGGTGGCGCGGGGTGGGTGTCGCAGCCCCACCCCACTCCACCACGGCAGCCTAGCGGCACCCACCCCACGCCACCCAGCGGCCTACCCACTTGCCCGCGGGGTTGGGCGATTCCCGGAATTGCCCATCCCCATGGGCCAGTGGGCGGGCCGCCAGGTTGGTGCGAGGTGCGCTGCCACCCCAACAGCCCGCCCGCCTACCTACCCGTGGGGATGGGAGATTCCGGGAATTGCCCAACCCCATGGACGGGCCGCCAGGTGGTGCAGGATGGGGCGCTGCCCCACCACGCGCCACCCCAGCAGCCTGCCTACTCGCTTTTGGGGTTGGGCAATTCCCTATAATCACCCAACCCCGTGGGTGAGCAAGCAGGCCACCGGGGTGGCGCAGGGTGGGGTAGCAGCTGCCCCACCCCGCGCCACCCCGGCGGCCCGCCCGCCCCTCAGGGGTAACTGGGTGATTCTAAGAATCGCCCAACCACCTCCGAGGGGCAGGCGGGCCAACGGGGTGGCGCGGGGTGGTGTTGTGGCACCCACCGAAGACTCGCCCAGCCACCCTCGGGAGGCAGGCAGGCCGCCAGGGTGGTGCGGGGCCAGTGACCCCTGAGGGGCGGGCGAGCCACCGGGGTGGTGCGGGGTGGGCGCCACACCACCACCCCGTGCCACGCTGGCGGCCGGCTTGCCCCCCGGGGGTGGGTGGGTCACTAGGGTGGCGCAGGGTGGGCGCCGCAGCCCCACCCCACGCCACCCTGGTAGCCTGCCCGCTCCCCTGCGCCGCTGCCCACCCTGTGCCACCCCAACAACCCGCCTGCCTGCCGGTGGGGATAGGTGATTCCGAGAATCGCCCAACCTTGCGGGCAGGCAGGCGAGCCACTTGGGTGGTGTGGGGTGGTGCCGTTGCTACCCACCCCACGCCACCCTACCGGCCCACTTGCTCGCCTATGGGGACGGGCGATTCCAAGCTACCCGCCTGTGGGGTTGGGCGATTCTGGGTTGGGAGATTTCCCAGAATCGCCCAACCCCATGGGTGAGCGGGCGGGCATCTGGGGTGGCGCGGGGTGGGCAGCAGTTGCCCCACCTCGCACCACCCCAATAGCCCGCCTGCCCCATGGGGGTGGCTGGGCGATTCTCAGAATCACCGAGCCACCCCTGGGGGGAAGCGAGACGTCGGGGTGGCGTTGGGTGGTGCTGCGGCATCCACCCAAGAATCGCCTAGCCACCCTCGGGGGGCGGGCGGGCCACCAGGGTGGCGCGGCGTGGGCCCACACCGTGCCACCCCGGCGGCCCGCCCGCCCCCCGGGGTCACTGTTGGGTGATTCCGGGAATCGCCCAACAACCACCTTGCGGCTCGCCCGCCCCCATGGGTGGCTAGGCGATTCCCGGAATCGCCCAACACCGCGCCACCCCAGGGGCGGGCGGGAATCGCCTAGCCACCCCCGAGGGGCGGGCGGGCCGCTGGGGTGGGTGTCACAACACCACCCCGCGCCACCCCGGCAGGTCGCCTGCCCCCCGGCGGTGGCTGCGCGATTCCCGAAATCTCGCAACCACCCCCAGGGGGCGGCCGGGCCGCCGAGGTGATGTAGGGTGGGCGCCACAGCCAAACCCCGCACCAGCCCGGCGGCTCGCCCGCTCGCCCATCCACGGGGTTGGGCGGGCCGTTGGGGTGGCGCAAGGTGGGCAGCTGCCTGCCCACCCCGCGCCACCCCAGCGGCCCGCCTGCCCGCTCGCGGGGTTGGGTGATTTCGAGCGGGCGGGCAGTCTGCCGAGTTTGCTCGGGGTGGGTAGCAATAGCCCACCTGCGCCACCTAGGCGGCTTGCCCGCCCGCCCACGAGGTTGGGCGATTCCCGGAATCACCCAACTCCACGGGCGGGCGAGCGTGCCCCCGGGGTGGCGCAGGGTGGGTAGCGGCGGCCCCACCCTGCGCCTCATGCCACCTTGGCAGCTCACCCGCCTGCCCGTGGCGTTAGGCGATTCTCGGAATCGTAAAACCCTGCTGGCAAGCGGGCGGTCTGCCGAGGTGGTGCGGGAATCGTCTAATGCCCGCAGGGTGGTAGGCGAGCTGCCGGGGTGGCGCGGTGTGGTGCTGCTACAGTCCTACCCTGCACCACCATGGTGGCCCAACCGTCTACCCCCAAGGGTTGAGCGATTCTCGGAATCGCCTGCCATCCCACGGATGGGCAGGCCGGTGGGGTGGTGGTGGAGGGCTTCTACCATTTCTCCTGATATTGATCTCCTTCTCCGTCTTCAATTTACCCCTCAACGAGGATGCTGAGGGGTAGATTGAAGACGGAGAAGGAGATCAATATCAAGAGTAATGGTAGAAGTTGTTGCCGCAACCCCCGTACCACCTTGGTGGCCTCCCCGCAGGCGGGCAGACCACCGGGCTGGCGCGGAGGGAGGCTGTGGCAACAAGTTCTACCATTTCTCGCCCCATTGATCTCCTTCTTCGTCTTCAATCTACTCCTCAACCTCCTCCTTGAGGGGTAGATTGAAGACGGAGAAGGAGATCAATGTGGGGAGAAATGGTAGAAGTTGTTGCCACAGCCTCCCCCGCACCACTCCGACGGCCCGCCTACCTGCGGGGTGGTGGGTGATTTTCTTAGTGCTAATATTTTATTAATTTCAATTATCTGACTATACAAATTAAAAATTTATGATATATTTTCGTTGTTAATTTAAGTTAATATGTTTTCATTATTTACTAATTTATGTGTTTCTATTTTTCAGGAAAATGGCATCAAAGAAGATTTATGTGAATCTTTCTGGACCAAAAACTCTTAAAGGTGCATCTTCAAAAAACATTGGTGAGCGAACTCCACTTGAGCTCATGGCTACAAATCTTTAAAGTGCCTCAAATGATAAGAAGATGATTTCATACTGGAAGAATTCAAAATAAGTGAAATGTCCATCAAGAATCCGGTATGTGAAAGAAATAAAAAGCCAAAATGTGAATATATATCTATATATTGATATACTGAATGATAATGGAATTTATGAGGTGATGGGAAAAGTCATAGATATGTGTTTGGTACCAGACACTAAAGTGGTTTACATACTTACAAAAGCTTCGAAGTCACATAAAAGGATTAAATACCGGCTATCATATTCATTGTATGACACGAGAGAGGTATCTACAAAGTTGTGTAAACAAATCGTAAATGAGATTAAACAAAACATCATAAGTATTGTTATTTATATTTGTATTTTGCGTTCTTGTAACTGTCTCGCTATATTTTTTTTAACTTTGTTTTTATTGACATGATATTTTGTTTGGCAGAATTTTGTTGAAAGTTGTTCAATTAGGTTGGGAGGCATTCATTTCATAGAGCATGATATTATGAAAGTTGTCAACAGTTTCTACTCAGTGTTAGAAGAAGATATGAAAAACAAGCAAAATGTAGTAATTGATGATGCTACGAAACTACATCCAAGGGATCATAAAAAAGGGCTCCAGTGGATAAATCTATCAAGGGTAGACAAATTACTTTTAAAGACGATGAAGTTGAAACTGATAGTGAAACATATGTTGTCATTACTGAACATGACATTGGAATCGAGAAGAGTCATAAAAGACTAAAAGTAACAATTCCCAAGAATAAATCTGTTACAGTTAATGATGAGAACATTACGAAGATGAAAAGTAAAGTTAAAGATTTTGAAGTATTCATTACCAGCAGTCAAGAACCTAGTGAAACTTCAAAAGAAAGCAGAGAAATCATTACACCAGGAGCTGATTTAGAGGATGGAATTATCAAAACAAATCAAAATGCCATTCAACATAATTTGACAAAGAGAAACTTAATTGATGGTGGTCGTACATTTCATCTTAATATTAGACAAACCGATAAGGCAAGCGAAAGACAATGTCAATATCAATTCAGAAAGCCACATCATCTTCATGTTCACAACTTGAAGACATTGATGGGGTACAATCCATATGCTCATGTGTTAGTTATGTGCTTCTTGTTGATCCAGTTCAAGTTCCCAACAAAGAAGCATTTAAGTCAAAATGTTTTGAATACAATTATTATGTGCTTGCGAGGAACCATTCTGTAGAAGCTCAAAGACAATTGGTGGAGGAATATCCTAATAACCCACTTTTTGAAACAATGAAATGTATCATTTATGCTGGTTTATCAGATACAAAAGCAAAGTTAGTGGCATGAGATCATAATTCAGATAGTGAATATAGGATGTCTATGACTTTCATCCAAAGGGTTAGATTTATTCATAGTGAATTTCAAGAAAAATGTGGTGGGGATAGGATAAATGTTACTGTAGATTTTTGAAAGAAATGTTGTATAGAAATAGGCTATTAAATTGAAGAGAAAACCAATTCAAAAGGTGGAAAAGACAACAAAATTAGTGATTTATTAAGAGGTGTTGATAACATTTTCTAATTGGCATTTAAAACTGGAGATGTATGAGAGTTGATTGATGAGATTTTTAGCAAGTGGGAAAACATTGGCACTAAAAACCAAAAGGTCAAAAAGTCTAAGCCATTGATATGTAGCAGCAGTAAATCAGGTCCTGAAATGAAGCAGCTTCTAGACAATATGACTATCACACCTTAGAGAGCAATGCAAGGAGTGAAAGATGAAAAAATTGTCAAAACAATATTATCTCGTGTGAGGTCAGGGGAATTATCATTGGAGGAAATGTATGAGAAATTTCAAAGGTAAGTTTGCTGAATTATTTTTATTTATTTTTAGATTATAATTTTCTTTTAAATAAAACATGTTGTTCTTGGTAGCATTTGTTATACATATCATTATATTAACGTTTTGTTACTTTATCTATGCAGTCACAAAGTTTACATGAAAATTCGAGAACAAATGGTTAAATTGTTGAATGAAGATAGTTTGGATGATGTTATATGCAACTATATAGATTCAAGTTCTACATCAACATTAAAAACTTTTTATCTTGCATTTAAAAAAGTATCTTGATTTATACATTCATTTTTGTTCATCTGTGTATTATTTTTAATTTATAACTTACACATATATTTGTTTATTTTATAAAAGTTGAAGAAGGATGATAATGGACCACTAGATAGTTTCAAAACCTTTATTGAAAAAATAAAGATCGAAAGACTGAGGAAGCAACGTATTAAAAATGTTGAACTTGATCCAACTCTTACTCATTTCATTTGGAATGGGCTAGACACTATTCAATATCAAGTAATACAAGGCGACTGTGAAGACATCGCTAAACTCATACCTAAAACGGATTATGACCTACTTATTGCAAATATTCCCCATGGTTTCAATATTCCAAACATTGACTATGATAATGATCCTTATACTTATCAAGCTCTTAGTAAAGTGGTTGCAGGATTTGTAGAAGTCACGTCATCACCATTATGGAGATTTCTGACATTTCATTCAGACACAAAATTGACAATGGTATTGTCAAGTTTCAATGGGAAAACAAATTCAAGGATGCAACTTACATGGTAAGACGTTTAAAATGTATATTTGATTAATGTTGAAAAATTGATTTATGTACAAGTTAATTGAACTTTTAGTATTTCATGTTACAGGAAAAAGTCAAATCTTTTTAACTGTGAAGATCAACTATTTATAAATGATTGTGAGTTCATTCATATTGATAGTTGGGAAAAAGATGATAGCCATATGTCTATGATTTTTAATCGGGTAGACGGAAAGAGTCATAGCCAAACACTGACTTACAATACCATTGTGAGAAAACTAACATATGAAGACAAAGAAGCAAAAGGAGAGATAGTTAACATTTATCAAAAACCACAATTATTAATTAACTATCTTATAGACATATGTTCAAATGAAGGATATTGGGTTCTGGATTTATTTTCTGACTCAGATAAGTTTTATTATATGGAATTGAATTTCAATATTTTATTTTTTAATTAATATCTCATTGTACGAATTTACTTCATATTTTCTTTTGTGCTTGATAATTAGGTACAACACTAGCATGTTGCCTTCAAAAAGGAAGAAATTGCATTGCAATTGAAAAAAATCCAATACAATGCAATTTCATTCAGCAAAGAACTAATGCTCTTCATTTTCTTCTAGATGCAATGCAAGAGATTGGGTTGAAGAAAGGGGACTTCAGTGAATCACGTGTGGAAAAAAATGCAAAAGGAACCCCAACCACCATTACATGGAATGTTTGGAAAGACATACATTGGGAGATTCGCAGACATCAAAGATCCATTAGAAGATGAAAATGAGCAAAAGGAAGCAGAAAATATTGTAGAAGAAGACAATGATAAAACTCTAGAGGACGAAGAGTTTGGATTACCTGACATTGTTGATTAAATTTAAATTATGCTTGGAAATCAAGCTCATTTTTTGTAACTATTAACTAATTATTCTTGTAATGTTTTGACTTTGACATTTTATGAGAAGAATAAGCACTCAATTAAGGTTGTTATGCGTTAAATATTAGTATTATGTGATTTTCGCAATAATTTTTATGTTAATCATTATTTTTTGAAAAAAATTGTGATTATTATTTTTTTTTGACATGAAATTCATTAAAAAAACTATTATTTAACCATTTTTAGTTAAAATTTTCCTATAAACATTGTGATTTTGACATGTCATCTCTAGCAAAAAATTACGAAAAATTATTAAAACGTGTAGTTTTTTAGTTATATTTATGTTTAAAATGGTTATTTTTATGTCAATTGTTAAAAAATATTGTTTTTTAAAAACAATTATTTCATGTGGATTGAAAAATTAATTAACGCTATATAAGTATGTAGAATATCGAAAATTCAAAATATCAACATTTTTCTTTAAATATGCAAAACAATAAAAACCTCACTACAAAAAAATTAAAATAAAAACACGAAAATATGAAGAAAATGACCACCTCAAAAATTATTAAATTTACAAAATAATTATTTACATTTCATGCATTAGAAAAAAAAAGGGTCTGGTGTAGAATTACCACTTTTTTAAATCAGCATAAAAAACACTACCATTCTAAAACGCAATGTACATTAAAAAAAAATTATAGCGCCAAAAACTATGCTCTAAAAAAAACATGTGTGTTTTGCATCACCCGTTTTCCAAATCGGGTCAGTTTTTTCCTATCTCTACAAAACGGGTAACAGTATGAGTTCCTGTTTCAAAGTTTACATTATTTGTAGCTAAAGCGATGATAAAAATATTGGAGGGAGTACGATACCACATTGTCTCAAATCTCCATGGGAAATAAACTCCTTTCGCAATGTGGAAAGCACAAATAGAATTTTTTGGGAATAACAACGACCATGGGAAATTGGCGCTCAAGGATAAACTTTGAAATTTCAAGATGCAAAAGAATGACACTATCCAGCAGTATCTGAACATATTTACACAAGTTCGTGATGAATTTGGCAGGGTTAGTGTTAATGTTGCAGAATATGACTTGGTAAGCCTAAATCTTCTAGGCCTTTCCAAAAGTTGGCATAACTACCAAGACTCGATGAATGAGAGGGAGAAATTACTGAATTGGGAACACTTATGGTCTGATTTGGTACAAGAGGAGATAAGGCAGAACACCAGAGATGGGAATTCATCCAAGGGTGAGGATGAAGAAAAATTTGCATTAGTTGGAAAGGGAAAGAAGGGAAAAGGGAAGAAATCTCAAACCAAACCAGAATCCTACCAAGGGGGAAAGAAGAAAGATTTGTCCAAAATTAAATGCTTCAATTGCCATGAATTCGGGTATTATTCCATGAAGTTTCCACATAAAATGTTGAGCAAGAAGAAATGAGGACCGACAGGTAAAGCTTTGGCTTCATAGTTCGAGCTTGACTTCACCCTTATCGCATGCATGGTTAGCACAGTGATGGGGAGTGTGTGTTACTTGGACTCAAGTGCATCATTCCACATGATAGGGTGTAGAGAGTTTTTTTGTGACCTAGAGGAGAAAAATCTCTAGATGCATATTGAGCTAAGGGACGACGGAAGGTACAACACGATCAAGATTGGTATAGTCACCTTTAAGAGGGACTCAAAATCCTCTCTCAGACTCAAGGATGTCATGTTTGTTCCAGGCCTAAAGAAAAATCTCATCTCTGTAGTAGTTTTGGAAGATTGTGATTATGATGTGATCGTTAGTAAAGTAAAAGGATTCCTAAGATACGTAGCTTTAGGACAAGTGAAGAAGATTTGGGTTCAGGTAAAGAACCTGTACAAGTTGGATGTGGAGAAATAAGGCAGAAAAAGTGCATAACCACGACGTTGGTGAAGTTTGGCACATGAAATTGGTACATTTGCATCATGGCACCCTAAACATTATGTAGCAAATAACCATTGGCCTCCCTAAAGGAGCACTTGAGTAGTAGAAAATTTTCAAAGTTTGTACCTTGGGGAAGTATGTGAAATCCACATTCCATGAGCGAGACAACAAAGCACATGTAGTCTTAGAAAGAGTCCACCCTGATTTTTATGGACCCTTCTTTATAGCCCCCACTTATAGACACAAATATTTTATCATTTTTATTTATTATTTCTCAAGGAAGTGTTTTATCTTCTTAATTCAGAAGAAGGATGAGACATTCTCAAAGTTTGTGGAATTTAAGGCACTAGTTGAGTAAGAGACCAGAAAGAAGTTGAAAGCTCTCAGGAGAAACAATGGAGGTGAGTATGTTTCGAATGAATTCAATAATTTATGTACAAAAGAAGGAATTCGAAGAGATTTGACAACACCCAACAACCCACAACATAATGGGGTAGCTGAGAGAAAGAACCAGAGCAATGTTGGAGCTATGAGAGTTATGCTACATAACAAATACCTATCACTACATTTATTGGCAAAGGCATGTAACACAATAGTCTACTTGTAGAACCAGATTCCTCATCATATTCTTGTCATAATTACACCGGAGGAGGATTTATCAAGGAGAAAGTCAGAGGTGTCACACTTTAGGATGTTTGGAGCCTCTGTTTACTACCATGTCTCTAAAGATTCAAGGAATAAGCTTGAGCTGACATCAGATTTGAGATTTTTTTGTGGGTTACATAAAAACTCTAGACAATTACCGTGTGTATTTACCTTCCCTTAGAATGATAGTTGTGTGAAGGGATGTAGATTTTGATGAGGATAAAGCAATGTGATTCTCTCTTGAGAGGGAGTTTCAGATCCCACCAGAAGAGGATCTTTTATCTCCAGAGGATGAGCCTCAAGAAGTTTCAGAGTAGCCACAAATAAAGGAGAAGAGAGTGGAGAGATCCACTCAAGCAGAACCATCCATACAAGGGAGAAAAAGAACCAGGGAAGCGAATAGTTTAGTGCAGGATGCAAGGGAGAATGTGGGTTCTCCTTCAAATTTTCACAGGCAAAGGAGGTCACCTGAGAGGTACACTATCTACATGCCTCTAATGATCGAGCTTGTAGGGACTGAGTCATCCTCTTTCAAGGAAGAAGTAGAGAAACTCGTTTGGGTTGATGAAATGGTGGAAGAATATGAATCTGTTGTAAAGAACAGTGTTTAGGAACTGGTCCCGAGACTGAAAAATAAATTATTTGTTGGTTTGGGATGGATCTTAAAGGTTAAGCATGTAGTATACATAAGCATAGAGAACTATAAGGCCATATTTGTGGCCAAAGGATTCTCTCAACTTGAGGGAATTGACTATGAGGAGACATTTTCTCCTGTAGCAAGGTATTCATCCATTAGATCAATTCTTGCACTGGATGTGCAGATCGGGTGGAATATCCACTAGATGGATGTAAAATTAACATTTCTCAATGGTGTTATTGAGGAGGAGGTGTACATTGAGAAACCATAAGGTTTTGAGACATTTAATCAAGAGTCTCATGTGTGCAGACTCAAGTGAGCATTGTACGATCTCAAACAAGCACCCCATGCTTGGTACACCAGGATTGATAGTTACCTCACTAGTTTGGGCTTCACCAAAAGTGAAATGGATGTGAACCTCTATCATATCTTGGTAGAAGATAAATGGTTTATTATTGTCTTATATGTTGATGATTTTATTTTAACTGGTGATGAGCAGCTAGTCAAATCTTTCAAGGAGGACCTTGCAAGGGAATTTGAGATGAAGGATATGGGTCTCATGCACTACTTCCTTGGGCTTGAAGTATGGAAAAGTGATGGGGAATTGTTTGTGTCTCAAGGAAATTATGTCAACAAGATACTACATAGATTCCACATGGAGAGTTGTAAGCCCATGGAGACACTTCTAGCGACCAACTGGAGGAAGGAGACTACCATTTCAGGTGAAGAGGTGGATGCTTTCATTTACCGACAATTAGTGGGTTCACTGATATACCTTATGAACACACAACCAAATATGTGCTACGCAGTCAACCATCTAATCCAAGCTATTGTTAGGTAAACCAAATTACATTGGAGTGAATCTAAGCATGTTTTACACTACCTCAAAGGCACTACCCAATATGGATTATGGTACAAACAACATAGGGAGTAAAGTTGTATGACTTCACAAATGCATTTTGGGTAGCGATTCCATCCCACTAAAAGAGTACATCAGGTGGAATTTTCATTGTTGGATCTACAACAGTTTCCTTGTACAACAGGAAGTAGATATATGTGGAACTTAGCTTGACAGAAGCAGAATGCATGGCTTGAAGTCAAGCAACATGTGAGGCGATCTAGATGAGAAAGATACTTGTGGGACTATTTGGTCAGATGATGGATCCAACTATGATCTATTGTAATAATTAGAGTTGCATTAAGCTATATGAGAATCTGGTATTTCACGATAGATACAAACATATATATATTTGGCATCATCATTTATGGGACTATGTGCAAAGGAGTATAATGTTGCTACAATTCATTCTTACAGAGGAACAAGATGTTGACATATTTACAAAGGCTTTGTCAAGAGGGAAGTTCAAGTTCCATAAGTGTAGGATAGGGGTGGTTGATAATCCCTTTCTTGTTGAGAGGGAGTGTTGATAAGTGCAGCAAGAAAGTATCGATTTGACTTTGCCTTGGTCAAATTGGGAAAATTTGAATTTCCACATCAAAAGAAAACTTGGATGTAGTTAACTTGTGTGACATGGTTCTTGTCACTCAGTTAGCTCAACAAATTCGAGTTAGAGGACTTGGAGTTCAGTTAATCATGTGTGATTTCTAATTTGTAGCAATCAAGGTCAATTATTTCAAGTTGTTTTCACTTAAAGTAGTTCTAATTGTTGGAGAAACTAGTGGAAGGTCAATTGTACAGTGGGACAACAGTCTAACTCAGTGATCATCCAATTAACTGATCAATCAACCTAAAATAGCTAGTGCATGTAGATAATTCGAGTTCCCCTACTTTGGTCGAGATTACAAGGCAATGTAACATCAATTGTAGACTAGTCTTGAGTGTACAGGGGTTGCATGCAGTAAAATGATCAACCTTAGGAATTGTGGAATCAATTGTAGGAAAAATACTAAATAATAGGGGCCTAATTTCTCAAGATTTGCGCAAGGAAATAAGGGCTCAAGCATAGGTAGAAATTGACTAAGTCTGGGTCAAAGCTTCTTGTTGAGCAGAGATATAGGTTATTCACTTCCAGGTTGAGCTCAAATTGAGCTAGAAATTGTAATACATCTTTATTCATCAAATTAATGCAAATAGATGAAGGGGTTTCTAGTAGATTTCTTTCCCCTAGAAAAATACTAATTGCATGTGTGTTACTTCTCATTAAATGTTTGTGATTTATGTTCTAAATTGTGAAATGAATTTCACTGAGTAGTAGAGTATGATTATGTCTTGTGATTTCGATTAAAATTTCATAAGCATATACAATTTTACACCCTAATTTCTACATTCTATTCGTTGTTGAAATTTCTTCCTTTATTTTTTAATGGACTACTTGTACACACAATATTTATCAATGGGAATTTTGGCAATAGTTGGATCTCGTGATCCACTTCCCTCTTGGGCGGTATCCCTTTAGGCTCCTAGAACACATCCTTGTATTCATGAAGAAACTCCTATAATTATTGTTTATGGTTCTTAGTACACCCCTACGTGGATACCTTTACTCTTATTGAATCTTCTGCAGATTGATTTTCTCTTTAAAGTAGTAAAACATACTTCTTGCTAGAATCAATCAGTTTCTTAGCTTGATTGGAACTTACCAACCAAATTTTGGACTTACTCTTATACACATTAATGGTGAAGTATTTGTGATCCTTGATGAATCAATATTGATTCACCCTCTACATGAATATTGCATCTCACATGTACATGGGACTTCCAAAAACCACTCCACATACATCAAGGGGAACTACATCTAGTTATATTTCATCAATAAAATTGTTGTTGATAGAAAATGTAATTTTTCACTGTTTGGTTATGTTTATTTACACAGCTCTATTTACCCATCTCAATGGATATGGGCTTGGATGATCACAAAATTCCAATCCTAATTTGTTGACCAAATTTATTGTAGTGATATTCACCTATGATCCTAAGTTGAAGAGAGCATCAATCTTGGTCTTCTTGAATTGTATCTTTATATGGAAGAATGTGGAATTTTCACTCTTCATATTGCTAAAAGCTACTCATATTCACCTCCTTATGTACTAATGTACAAAAAATATTCTTGTCCATGTTTGAGCTACTTTCAACCTAGATTCTTGAATTAGTGGCCATGAGATTCTTCTTCTTATAATATTTCTTTTTGTTCTTCAGGTTAAACTCCTGATGCAACTTCCAACACTTCTCTTCTATATGAACATTAATGTTACAATGGTTTTAGTGGTTGCTAGGTTTTTTACACTAGTGTGCTATGATTGTCATCCCCCCACCCCCCCCCTTCCACTTATTCTTCCCCTTTGTAGAAGCATCTTGGTTCTCCTTCTGCTTCGACCCACTTGATTTCCTTTTCTTATGGTCTACGTTCTCTAAGTATTGTGCCTATACACAAGCCTTGTCGAACGATCTAGGATTGAACATAATCACTCTCTTCTGAAGATAGCTATGTAGACTCCCCACATACTTGAGGAGTATGTTTAGGTTCCTTGGGGAGATATCTAACACTATTTCCATCTTTCTAAAAATTTTGGTGCACTACTATACAATTTGCTTCTAATTTTTCTTGAAGTAATGCTATTATATCCACTAGTCCTCTACATACATGATAGGGTAAAATTGTGACTTTATGAGGGTTTTAAAATCCTCCCACTTCATCACTAGAGGATCTCCCACCAACCGTAAGGTATTTGTGTAGCTTTCCCACTAGGTAAGGGCATGGCCCTCTAATTTCAGTCGAACGAATGAAATCTTTTGTTCTTCCTCTATATGGTGGACACTAAAATAAATTTATAATTGCTAAAACCAATGATTTATATATAGAGAATAAAAATTTTGATACTTGAATATGTTAATCCTTGCTTCCATTTTCAATAGGGATTGTGAATTGGTCACAATACTTGAATTATATTAATCGTTTTTAAGTTCCTTCTTTGTTTCTTCCTAATCTCCTAAACTCCCTTCTTATCAAACCTTTGTGTTAGAACCCCCATCTTCTCCAAATAACTTGAGCTTATTGTTCAAGGATTCCTCGAGGAGGCTTACATTATTATTTATATCTGCAGCTTGTTCTTATAGTTACACAAACCTCTCCTTTTCTGGATCATGAGTGTTGTTCATAAATTCACTAGCCATGATTGGGGTTTGTGATTTTTGTCTTAATTGATCTAGATCCCCTACAAATTCCCACAATATACCCCAAAAAAACATGCTCTGATACTAATATGATCCATAAATCACGATGGATATTACACTAGACAATTCATCACAACAAATATGATAAAATAAAGCTTAAAATCCAAAATCTACATTATGAGTGCTTATTTCTCATATTTCTGGATCTATGAATTAATATTTATTCTATATGCATGAAAATGATAACTATGCAAAAAATAAAGAACAATGAAATAAAACTCACAAACCATAAATTAACACAATCTATAACTTGGGAAACCCTTTTGAGAGAAAACCTAGCTAAAAGGTGAGGCCACTTTGCTCTCTTTCTCTGAACGGAAAATGAATGCGAGTATAAATAAGTGAGGCATGTGACCTATAGGCTAATACAATGCACTAATAATCTTATTTTTATCTCTCTATATCCCATTCGTGGCTACTTTTTTTACCTATGGACCACTCGAATAGAATGGAACCCCTTTTACTCCCAATGGCCTGATTATAACACAACTCGATAGCCTACTAGTGGTTAAGTTCGACTCCTTCAAGTCTTAACTAGAGTTACAATATTATTTGTTCTAGAGTCTTCTTCATCATGATCACATGGCTAGCCCCTTTTCCATGAATAAGGGGGGATGATGTGGCATCCTTTTGAATCATGGCGGTCAAAATAGGAAGGTCAACTTTTAAGTGGCAAAAATTTTGAATACAAACTTTGATTGAGGCAATTCTTGCATTGTTGCGAAGGTCTTTGAACTTGGTAGAATAGAAAAAAAATGGTGTTATGCTTAAGTGGAAAATTTTTACCATCAGAAAACACCATTTGATGCCTTAAATCACACCTGGAAGGTTTCAAACTCCAATTTTCCAAACTAAGCCCCGTCGGTAAAAATGGTCTTATGAGTTGAGTCCTCCACCTTTTTCAGCCTTAAATCATTGATATGGATGACAAACAATATAATGATCCAATATGAATAATTTCTAATGTAGTTCCCAATCACCTTAGAACTAGGCATTGTTGGGTGAATAGTGTGAAGCACATCATTAATATTTTTTTTTCTAACCTTAATTTTTCTCCTATACATGTTTTACTTCCATATTTAAAGCACATGTATCATTAGTTCTTGTGTGTTTTCACTATTGTTTGTAATTCTTCAACAAATGGGCATGGTTCTTGTGTTATTAGAGGAATTTTGAAGTACAAAGGGACTCAAAACAAAAAATGTACTATCAATATCAACTTTAAAAGAACTATTAATATTCAAGATGATGATGTAACCATAAAGAAGTATTTTTGGAGAGAAATAAAAAGTCTACTTTTTATCATATTTTGAACTCATTTTCTTATGTGTTTACTCAAATTTAAAGTGCAGGAACTCATTGGATATGAAATTCCAAATAAAAATACTTCCAAGTCAAACGGAAAAAATTTCACATACTCAAGTCTTGGATTATGGGAACAATGTATTCCTTTATCAAATATGCCAACTTTCAGGACATCTACAAGTTACTTATATTTATGCTACTAATAAAAAAGGAATCAAATCAAAACTAAATTATATATAATTTTCTAGAGGAACAAAGTTCAAACATGACAATGATCAAAATTAACTTGATTAGAAATCACAAGTGTTGACTGGAGAATTCTTAAAGTTGGAAAATAGGGCCAAATTCCACTTTGGACAACTCATTTGATGGAGATAATTATTTCATTGAATTCCTCTTTTTGAGAGGACCAAAATCGACCTAAAGATCACTAAATTTGGACAAGGAGAAATATGTTTTTGAAGTGAAGCCCACACATGTGAAAATTGTCAAGGTCGACCACATCATCATGTAGGCTCATGAAGCCCAACAAACATGTCTTTTGACCCTCATCGATTCATATAAATAAGAGAGACCTCCACCCTCATTTGGCATCATCATCTCACAACACATTCTTCTCTCTCCCCATCTGATTAGTTTGTACACCTCATTGGGCAGTTGTTATTTTTACACGTGTGGCAAAAAAGAGGATGAATTTCAGGAGGCTAAAAATCTAAAGTTGTCTGCCACTTTGACTAACTTTGACATTGAATTTCTGGGAAGAATTTCAATTCGATCTTTTGGGAATATTTATGTTTGGGTAGGATGTACTATTTGGCACAAAAAAAGGTGATATGAGCACTTTGACTTGCGCTGACCACAAAGATAAATTGTAGATTTTGACCACATAAATTCTCTCTCTTTTGACCAATTTTGACTAGACTTTGGAGGATTGTTTTGATTTGACATTAAACAACAAGAGAGGATGATTTTCTCTCTCCTTTGGTCGAGCTATTGTGGAAGGATTTGACCAGAATTTGACTATTGTTTACTTTCTGGTTAGGGCATAATTTCACTGTTGTTGAATGAGGGAAAAATTGCATATTTGACTAGTTTGTTTTGGAAGGTGATATTGATCATCTATTGGAAAGTAAAATTTGACTTTATTATACTCTCTATCTATTGAACATCTGATATTTATGATAAGAATAATTGATCAAGGGTTTTCCCCATCTTAGGATTTTTCCTTGGCTTGAGCCAAATTCTTGCATTCTCTTGTCTTGGCTTGTATTTTGCAATTTTATTGTTCACGTTCTATCTACAACTACTGTCAATGTGAATGGTTAATGTGATTGTTATTGGAAGTTAAAGTGGAAATTTTCATTGGGCTAATAAAAGGACATTGAAGTAATTGTTACAAGCATAGAACATACCATTATTATCTAAAATTAACATGGTATTAGAGCCTAGGTGAAGACAAATCTGAAGCAAGAGAGAAAATAAATCACTAAGAAATGTGTTGTACAAAGACTATTGGACAAGTCTCCATGGCCTCTACATCGTACTTCAAGACTGAGGACAAGCTCGATGACAAATCTGACTGTCATGCATGGAAGATGACTTTGGAGGAGCATGGAGTATTAGACTATGTATAAGGAAAAGTGATGGAGACTGATTCAAATGCACTAGTTGTTGTTAAGAGAAAGTATAGAAATGTGTATAAATTTGATAAAATTGCAACAACTCAAAAAATTTAATCTAAAATCAAGAGATGCAATTCTGCTCTAATGATCTCCAGAATGAAATTCAGAATTTAGAACAACATGCATAGACATGCAATAAGAAAAACCATAAATACATAGTGATTTCTAGGGGAACCCAACTGGGAAAAACCCCTCAAGCCTCTTTTCATTAATCAGATGAATAGAGAATCTATTACAATTTCTAGCTCCAGCTCTGAGCTCAACCTGCAAAAGAATAATTGTTCTCTTTGCTCAATGAACAACTTTGGCCAACACTTAACCAAATATCAACTCACCTAGCCTCCTATTTCCTTGTACAATTTCTGAGGAAATTAGCCCCTATTTTTTAGGAATTTTCGTCCAATTGATTATGCAATTCCAAGGATTGATCGTTTGACTACTTGCAACACCTTGTACACTCAAACTAGTTTACAATTGCTTGTCACACTACATTAACATCTCCACTTTAACTAAGAAACTCGAATTCTATGCATGCACTAGGTATTTTGTGCTTATTGATTAGTTAACTAACATATCTTTGAGTTAGATTGTCGTCCCACTGCATCAATGACCTTCAACTAACTCCAACAGTAGTTAGAGGTGATTTTACTAAATACAACTGAAAATAACTGAATTGTATTACTAAAATTTAGCAATCACATATGCATAACTGAAATCCAAGCTCTCCAACTAAAATTTATTGAGCTAACTGAGTTAAAAAAGCCATTTCACACTATTTAATTGCCCCCAAGTTGTCTTACTGATGTGGAAATCTGATTTACTCAATTTGACTAAGGCTAAAGTCAAATTGAGCCTTTCTTGCTACATTTTTTCAACACCCCCTCTTATCAAGAAAGGGATTTTCAACCACCCATATCCTGCACGTATGGAATTTGAATTTACTTCTTGAAAATACCTTTGTCAAGATGTCAACATCTTTCTCCTCAATTGGAATGTACTGTAGAAACATAATTCTCCTCTGCACATAGTCCCATAAATGACGATACCAGATATCAATGTGCTTGGACCTATCATGAAATACTGGATTCTCATAGGTCTTAATGCAACTTTAATTATCACAATATATCACTGTCGGATCCATATCCTGACTAAATAGTCCCACAAACATTTTCCTCATCCATATCGCTTCACATGTTTCTTGTATTGCAACCATGTATTCAACCTTTGCTTGGTTGAGCGCCATATACCTCTGCTTCTTTTTGTACCAGGAAATAGTTGCAAACCCAACACTAGAGATAGCACCTGATGTACTTTTCCTGTTGGATGAAATCCCTTACTAATATACATCAGCGAATCCTTTCATCTTCACTCCCTTTATCCATTTGTACCATAATCCATATTGGGTAGTGCCTCTAAGGTGCTACAACACATGCTTTACTTCCTTCCAATACAACTTGGTAGGCCTTGCAATAGCTTGACTAAGTTGCTTGACTACACAACACATGTTGGGTCGTGTGTTCACAAGATACATTAGTGAACCCACAAGGTTCTTGTAAATGGTAGCATTAACCTCTTCAACTAAAGTGGCATTCTCCTTCCTCCAGTTTGTAGCTAGAGGTGTGTCCATGGGCTTACAACTCTAAAGTATCTCGGTAGCATAATTTCCTTGAGACACAAAAAATTCACCATCACCTTTCCATACTTCTAGCCTGAGGAAGTAATGCATGAAGCCCATGTATTTCATCTCAAATTCCCTTGCAATATCCTCTTTGCAAGAGTGGCTCAGCTTCTCATCACCTGTCAATATTAAATCATCAACATACAAAACAAGAATAAGCAACTTACCATCTACCACAATGTAATAGAGGTTCACATTTGGTTCACTTTTAGTGAAGCCCAAACCATTGAGATAACTATCGATTTTAGTGTACCATGCTCGGGGCACCTGTTTAAGACCATCTAATGCTCTCTCGAGTCTATAGACATGCGAATTTCAATAATATGTCTCAAATCCTTTTAGTTTCTCTACGTAAATTTCATCCTCAACAACCCCATTAACAAAGGCAGTCTTTCCAACCATCCATTAAATTTTCCACCCCATCTATATAACCAATGCTAGAATGGATCTGATTGAGGAATATCTTGCAACTGGTGCAAAAATTTCCTCATAGTCCACTCCCTCTACCTGAGAGAATTCTTTGGCCAAAAATTTGGACTTGTACTTCTCATTCCTCCCATCCTCTCATGCTTCACTCTGTAGATCCATATTTAACCAACCACTACTTTCCCTTCTGGTCTCAACATGACCTCCCATACACTGTTCTTCATGATGGATTTGTATTCTTCCACCAGGGCATCAAATCAAATAGGTTGAGAAATTTCTTCCTCAAATGAAGAAGGCCATGTATCAATGAGCTCTGTCATGAGAGCCATGTAACCAATGTCCCTATCAGGTGACCTCCTCTTCCAGCATTACAATGTGGGGGCTCCCACATTCTCCCTTGCATTCTACAATAATCTATCAACTTCTCTGGTTCTCTTTCTCCTCTCTCTGGAAGATTCTAGTTGAGAAGGTGCCTTCACTATACCTCCTTTCTCCTCCTTTCTCCTCCATTGTATGTGGTTGTTGCACAAGCTCCTGAATCTCATCTTGAGGCTCCTTATTTGGATCTAGAATCTCATTCTCCAGTGGGATACTCTGATCTCATTCCAGAGAGCATCTCATAGCCTTGTCTTCATCAGACTTGAAATCTCTCCTTACAACTGTCATCCTCAATGAAGGAAAATACACCCGGTAATTATGTGGAGTTTCGGTGTATCCTACAAAAACTCCTAACTCTGTTGTAGGTTCAAGTTTCTTCCTTGAATCCTTGGAGACATGGAAATATACTGAAGCTCCAAAAATTATGAAATGAGACACATCAGGCTTTCTCCAAGAGAAATCTTCCACCAGTGTGATCATACCAAGTATCCTATGAGGACTTTGATTTTGCAAGTAGACTACAATGTTGCATGCTTCTATTCATAGATGTAATGGAAGCCCCTATTCATGCAACATGGCCCTTGCTGCTCCTACTATGCTCTTGTTATTCCTCTTAGCTACCCCATTTTGTTGTGGGTTAGGGGGTGTTGTCATCCCTCTTTGAATACCTTCCTTCACACATAAATCCTTGAAGGCATGCGAAAAAAATCACCTCCATTGTCGCTCATGAGAGCCTTCACCTTCTTCCCAGTCTCCTTCTCAACTAATGCCTTGAACTCAACAAATTTTGAGAAAAATTCATCCTTCTTCCACATGAATAAGGTCCAACATTTCCTAGAGAAATCATCAATAAAAATAACATAGTACTTATGTTTTGCAATGGAGGCTATAGAAAAGGGTCCACAAACATTAGAGTGGACTCGCTCCAAAATTGCATCAGCTCTACTTTCTCGGTCATGGAAGGTGGATTTTACATATTTCCCCAATGTGCAACCCTTGTAGACATCTTTCTTATCAAGGGAACCTTTAGGGAGACCGATGGTAAATTTTTACATGATCTTTAGGGCACCATGGTGTAGATAACCCAATATCCTATTCTAGAGTTCTCCAACATATCGACTTTGCACTTTTTTAGCCGTACTTCTCAATGCAGTGCAGTCTCCCACCTCAATTTTGTAAAGGTTCGTCAATCGAACAGTGATTTGCTTCACTTGTCTGGTAGTTATGTGTCTTAGAAAGGCTTTCCCTTTACTGAAAAATAACATCATAGCCATGATCCTCTAATACTGCTATAGAGATCAGGTTCTTCTTCAATCTGTACAAACATAACATCTTTGATGTGAAGAGGAGATGTTTTCTCCCTATCAAAGGTAACAATGCCAATTCCTATAGCATTGTACCACCCATCATCCCCCATTTCGCTATGCATCTAGATATCCTTCTCCTCCAAGCTGCTGAAAAACTCCCTACACCTTATCATATGGAACGAGGCACCAGAATCAAGGTACCACACAATCCCCATAAAAGTGTTGGCCATGCATGCTATTAGGGTGAAGTATAATTTGAATTGTGAAACCAGTGCTTCACCTGCTCCTCCTCATGGAGGCTTCATAGTAGTCTTATTGTGCAGACATTTTGTTGCATAGTGTCTGAACTTGTGGCAGTGGAAACATTTTATCTTTCTCATGTCTTTCTTCTTGCCATTATTTTGGCTGGGCTCAGATTTGCTCTGGGTCTTATTCCCCTTTCTAACCAATGAAAAATTCTCTTCATCCTCAACTTTAGATGACGTTCCATCCCAGTTATTTCTCTTGAACTTTTCTTGAACCAAATTGGACCACAACCATTCCCAATTCGGTATTTTTTTCCCTTCCATTCACAGAGTCTTGGTAGTTGTGCCAAGATTTTGGAAGGCCTAGAAGAGCTGGGCTCACCATGTCATCTTCTGCAACATTCACCCCAACCTCTCCAAGCTCATCTCGAATTTGTGTAAACCTGGAGAGATACTGCGGAATAGTACCATTCTTTTGCATCTTAATGTTTAGAAGTTTGTCTTTCAGGGCCAAATTTCTATGGTCATTGCTATTTTAGAATAGCTTAGTTAGTTCCTTCCACATAGAAAATGGTGCTCTTTTCCATGGAGATTTGAGACCACATGGTCTCGCACACCTTCCATAAGAAGTCTCCTGGTCTTTGCAACATCCTTCTTCCATTGGTTGTTGTGCATCTGACTATGGAGTTTTTGCAATGTCAGTTATAACATATTCTAACACACCATTGTAATCGAGCACTACTTCCATTTAATCCTTCTAGGCTATGAAATTTTATCTACCCTACAGGGCATACTCCAATCTAAATCCATTGAAATACATTCTCCAGATCCCAAAGTAAAATTGCTGCGCTTAAGCTACTACTTCGAAATTCCTGAGAGACAAGTTCGAAATGTTGGTTCTAATGTGATTTTTGCTTCTCTTATACCATGTAGAAATTTGATAGAATTGCAATTGCTCAAGAAATTTAATCTAAAATCAAGAGACACAATTCTACTCTACTGATTTGTGGAATGAAATTCACAATTTAGAACAACATGCATAGACATGCAATAAGAAAAGCCATAAATACACAGTTATTTCTAGGGTAACCCAACTTGGAAAACCCCTCAAGTATCTTTCCATTAATCATATGAATAGAGAATCTATTACAATTGATAGCTCCATCTCTGAGCTCAACCTTCAAAAGAATAATTGTTCTCTTTGCTCAATGACCAACTCTATCCAATACTTAGCCAAATATCAGCTCGCCTAGCCTCTTATTTCCTTCGGCAATTCCTGAGGAAATTAGCCCCCAATTTTTAGGAATTTTCCTCCAATTTATTGTGCGATTCCCGAGGATTGATCATCTTACTACATGCAACAATTGTGCACTCATATTAGTTTACAATTGCTTGTTACACTTCCTTGGCATCTCCACTTTAGCTGAGGAACTCGAATTATCTGCATATACTAGCTATTTTGGGATGATTGATTTGTTAACTAACATATCTATGAGTTAAACTATTTTCCCACTGCACGATTGACCTTCAACTAACTCCAACAATAGTTAGTGGTTAGTTAACTGAATACAACTCAAAATAATTGAAATGGATTACTAAAATTTAGCAATCACACATGCATAACTGAAATCCAAGACCCCTAACTCGAATTTACTAATCTAACTTAGTGAAAAGAGTCATGTTACACTAATTAAATTCCCCCAATTTGTCCCACTGATGTGGAAATTTGATTTACTCAATTTGACTAAGGCTAAAGTCAAATTGAGCCTTGTTTGCTATATTTTTTCAACAAAAAGTTGAGGTTAAAGAAAAGAAAATTTTGATTGAATCATTTCAAAAGCATTTGGTCACCTATATTTCTAATTTCGGAACTTCTAAGGAAATACATGATAATCTGGTTGAGATTTTCAAAGTGAATAATGCAAATCAAATCCTCTTTCTCAAAAACAAGTTGAAGGATATCAAGATGGATAAAGGGGAGTCTATCCAATCTTACTTCAAAAAAAAACTCAAATCAAGAATGACCTACTATCAATTGGAGAAATTATCGCTGACAGGGATCTCACTCTGATTACAATTGGAGGTCTTTCAAGATCGTGGGATATATTTACCACCACCATTCTCAACAACGATAATATACCTAGTTTTGATGAGTTATTAGCTAGTTGCACTTAAGAGGAGACACGTATGATGGGGAGAGATAACTTCTCCAATGGAAATGAACCTACTACCTTCTCTACTCATGTGAAGAGGAAGAATGATGTTGGTCCAAGGAGACAGGGTTAAGGATCTAAGAAGGGATACAAAGGAGGAAGAAAAGGAAGGTGCTACAATTACAACATGTTCAACTACCATGCTAGAGAGTGTCCTCACAAGAAGAATCCTCCAAGGGATGATGACCACAAAAAAAACAATTTCAAAGGTAATGGAAATCAAAATAGGTTAAACAACAATAGAAAGAGGAATGCTTAGACTACCTGAAATGGAAATGGTCGACCTCCCAAAAGGACAAGAAATGCCAGGTATGATGAAAATAATGTTGTAGAAAAACAAGATGAGTTTTATCTTATATATTATGTATCTATTGGCTCTGCTCTAGATACTTTGGATCATTGGTTGATTAATAGTGGAGCCTCAAGGCACTTCACTGGATATAAGGAGGCCCTCTCAAATTTGGTTGAGAAGAAAACTAATCTAAATATTATACTTGGAGATAATGTCGCCTACCCTATGAAAGTGATAGGAATAGTCACTCTTTAATTGAATCAAGGTCAAACCATTCATCTACAAGAATTTTTGTATGAACCCAATTTGAAGAAGAACCTGATGTCTATTTATGAGATGGAAGATAAAGGCTTCAAGGTAGCCTTCATTGATGGAAAGGTTCACATTTGGCATAGAAACCATAAATATTTATTTACTCTTGGATTTAGGGTTGATGGTCTCTATCAAGTTGGTGGAATTTCTTTGGGAGCTTTGGCGAGTGATACTTCTCTTCAATGTGAATTATGGCATCAGAGTTTTTCTCACTTACATTATAAATCCCTTCCCAGGGTAAGGAAGATGGTCATAGGTATGCCCGAGTTTAACATGAACCATGAAGGAGTTTGTCAGGGTTGTGCAGTTGGGAAACATACAAAGGGACCATTCCATTCTAATGAAATCAAGACTAACAATATTCTTCAATTGTTCCATTCTAGCCTGTCTAGTATCTTTCCCGTAAGTTCATTAGGAGGATACTTATACTATTCAATATTTGTGGATGACTTCTCATGCAAAACATGGATCTATTTCTTGAAGAGAAAGGATGAAGTATTCAAATGGTTTCATTTTTTCAAGGCATTGGTGGAAAATGAAACAGGGAAGAAGATCAAGATGTTGAGGACCGACAATGGAACCGAATATGAATCAAATGAATTCAATGACTTTTGCAAAGAGGCTGGCATTAAGGGGGACACAATTGTTCCATACACTCCTGAGCATAATGGTGTTGTTGAAAGAAAGAATTGAACAATCATGGAAGCCACCTGTGCCATGATCTATGATCAAGATCTACATAAATTCTTATGGGAGAATCTACCAACATTTCTATATATGTTCAAAATAAGATCCCACATCAAGCTTTGGATTTCAAGATACCCAAGGAATTCTTCACTAGTAAGAAACCCAATGTTTCTCATTTTCAAATCTTTGGTTTTCATGTATACTTTCATGTGCCTAAAGAGAAAAGGAATAAGTTAGAATCTTCCAGGAAGAAATGAATATTTATTGGATACAATAAAAACTCAAAGGCATATAGAATCTATGTACCTAGTCAAAGAGATGTGGAAGTAAGCAGAGATGTTACCTTCGATGAAGACACGACCCTTAGGAAAGCTAGATATCTCCCCATCTCAAGGAAGGATGATGATGACATTGCCGAAAAACAAGATGAACCTTCGATGGATGAGCTTATGCTCGATGTTGATGGCCTGATGCATCCTATTGATCCACCTCCTGGTGATTCCTCTACCTCAAGGAAAATACCTCTCTATCTCAAGGACACTCTCAAAGATTTGAAATACATACATCTCCAAGAGGGACATTTCACAAATGTAAGAAGTCGAACAAGTACCAAGGGTACTTGGCTTCCATGAGTACTATTGTTCATGCTGAACCTTGCATGTTCGAAGAAGTTGTAAAGCACCAAGTATGGAAATATTCGATGAATAAGGAATATGAATCAATCATGAAGAATGATGTTTGGGATGTGGTTCCTAGGCCTAAGGACAAGTCTGTGGTTACCTCCAAATGGATTTATAAAATTAAACATGGAGCTTATGGAAATGCTAAAAAATACAAGGCCATGTTAATTTCTCATGGCTTTTCTCAAAAGGAAGGAGTGGACTATGATGAAATATTTGCACAGGTTGCTCAATACACCACTATCTGATCTATAATTTATCTCGCTGCCAATCAAGGATGGAGCCTACATCAAATGGACGTCAAGAATTCTTTCTTGCATGACTCCTTTAAGGAGGAAGTCTACTTAGAACAACCTCAAGGGTTTGAATTACAAGATAGAAGGACACATGTCTACTAGTTGAAGAAAGCCCTCTATGGGTTGAAGTAAGGCCCTAGGGCTTGGTACAAAAGGAATGAAAGTTATCTTATGAAGTTGGGATTTACAAGGTTGATCCAAACCTATACTTTAAGGTTGAAAAGGACATGTCTCTTATTTTGTTCCTTTATGTTGATGAACTTTTTTTTACCAGTGCAAACCCTCTCATTTATCAATGCAAGAGGGAGTTGACTTTCGAGTTTGAGATGAAGGACCTAGGACTGATGCATTACTTCCTAGGCTTGGAGGCATGACAAAAGTCAGGCGATATTTTCCTTTCTTAGGGAAAATACATTGTGAAGTTGCTAGAGAGATGTGGGATGGTGGAATGCAAGTATGTGTCTACTCTAATGGAACTCAACTTCAAGAAGCTATGTGGAAGTGCTAATGTGCTCAAATTGGAAAACCCTTTTGAATATAGAAAACTTGTGGGGGCCTGATGTTCTTGGTAAACTGCCGACCAGACATATGCTTCATTGTAAATATTTTGAGTCAATTTATGGTTGAGCCTCATCACATACATTGGGTTGTTGCAAAGAATGTATTGAGATATCTTCGTGGAACTATCAACTTTGGACTAAGATACATTGTCGGGAATTTGAGGCTACATGGATATTCTAACGGTTACTGAGGTGGAAGTGTGGTGGATAAAAAGAGAATGTCAGGATGTTGCTTCTCTTTCAGATCTGCTTCAATTTCTTGGATGCACATGAAGCATAAATCAGTGACTCTAAGCACCTTCGAGGTCGAATATATTGCAGCTAGTATGGCCTATTTTGAAGTTGTTTGGTTGAGGAAGCTCTTCACTGAGCTATTTAAGTATGTGATAGATTCCACCATTATCTATTGAAATAACCAGAGTAGGATTTTCTTTTCAAAGAATCCGTGTTCCATGACTACTCTAAGGACATTGATATCAAGTACCACTTTATCCGAGATATGGTACAACGGGGAGTAATAAGGCTCCAACACATCATGATTTATGAGAAGGTTGTTGACATCCTCATGAATCCCTTGAGGAAGGTCAAGTTCTTAACCTTTCGAGATAGAATTGGAGTCGTGGAAGGACCCTCCCATGAGGGTCCCACTTGAGTTGGACATTGAGCTCTGGGAGCTCCTAGGGGCCCGAAGTACTTCTTGGAGCTATGTGCGACCATAGGGTGAGTGGTTCACCTTCCCCTATAGGTACATTGTGTACATGGCGAGTGGTTCACCTTCCCTTGTTGTACTCCATGATGATATATGAGAGAATAGGGTTATAGAATTTCCACTATAGATCAACAGATTATGCAATATACTAAAGAAAAATACAAGATATACTTTTACAACAAACTTTGCGGAAGCTTAATCGAATTGAGCAAGATCAATGAGAACACATATAACTGAGAATGAGAAATCAATCAGACATAGCACAAAAGAAATAACCCAGGGAAAGCCTCAACCTAAAACCCCAATCTCTATAATATCGTACAAGTGGAAAATAGTCCAGATTACAAAAAGAATCAGCTCACAAGCTATCATGCTCTCTTTGCAATCCCTCTGCTACTCATAGATAGTCAAAGGCCTCTCACAAACCTTCTCCTCTACCCTCCAAGCCTCCTATTTCCTTGCGCGGTTTTTCGTGGGGTCCACTGCTTCCACTTGTGTGAATTCCCACCTCACACTGCTCACTTGGCTCAGAAATAACTACACAAACCTGAAGGAGATAATTCCTTTTGCATTGATGAGTTTCCTTTATAGGAAAAATCTTCCAACTCATAGTACATTGTCCCTTCCTTTGATCTCAACTGGGTCTCTGACTGAACTGACATGCATGACTTATTTATGAGAGAATATTAAGTTATCTAGAGAGCAACAATTACATGCATGTAAGCATTAACTAATTGAACTCACAATTAATCCTACAAACTGTTAGAACTAATCTAACTAGACTTGACTTAGTTAACTGAGCCAACTAATTACAACTCATCCTTATCTCTTTAACTGATGGATAAATTCCTCAATCAATGGAGAAACCGTTGCATGTCCTCACATAGACTTCATGTTTGATTTTCCACAACTAATTAACTCATGGTGAATTAATTAACTATTTTACAAATAACTGCTAAGATCAAATTTGAATTTTACTTCTCAATTTTAGTCTAGGGATTGACTAAAATTGGAATCCATCCCGAAATGCTATTTATAGTAATGTTATTTTTAGTACTTCCATTTTTCATTCCTTGTTGCTATGTCCAACATTGGTACTTGGACTACTATTTATAGCAGTTCTATTTTTAGCATTTCTTATTGCCATTTTCAACAAGGGTGAGTGGTTCACCTTCCCCTATGGCTGATGATATATGCATAGAATGACTGGTTTACCTTCTCCTATGGCATATGAACAGGATGAGTGATTCACCTTCTCCTGTAGATATCCCAACATACATCCTACCCTTACAATCTAGGACTCTTGAGAAGTACCTCTCATCTGGCCAATGAGTTGGGAAAAGATGATAGGGACCATAACACTACAGATGGATGCATCGCGTACTGTTGTACTCCCTATGTCTAGGATGCATGATGTTCAACAACTTGATCAGTCATGATCAAGTTTGATTAGGGTTCTACCCTGATTATGTGGACTGAATTTTGTCAGTGGAGAGTGGTAAGGTCTTGCGACTCACTCTCGATCAATTTTTCTTCGATATCTATATAATTGTTCAACAAAGTTAAGACAAGATGTAGAGATAGTACATGATGGCAGGATGGCATGATGATTGATGGTCATATATTGGCAGGTGGAATTCTTCCTAGTTGAGAGGGAGTGTTAAAGTTGGAAATAAGGGCCAAATTCTACTTTGGGCAACTCATTTGATTGAGATAATTATTACATTAAATTCCTCTTTTCGAGTACCAAAATCGACCTAAAGATCACTAAATTTGGACAAGGGGAAATATGTTTTTGAAGTGAAGCCCACACATGTGCAAATTGTCAAAGTCGACCACATTATCATGTAGGCTCATGAAGCCCAGCATACATGTCTTTTGACCTTCATGGATTCATATAAATAAGAGAGACCTCCACCCTCATTTGACATCATCATCTCACAACACATTATTCTCTCTTCTCATCTGATTGGTTTGTACACCTCATTGGGCAGTTGTTCTCTTCACACGTGTGGTAGAAAGGAGGACAAATTACAGGAGGCCGAAAATATGAAGTTGTTTGCAACTTTGACCATCGTTGACCAACATTGACTTTGAATTTTTGGGAAGAATTTTAGTTCAATATTTTGGGCATGTCGTACTATTTGGCACAAAAACCGATGTGATATGGGCACTTTGACTTGGGTTGATTGCAGAGATAAATTGCAGGTTCCACAAAAATTTTCTCTCTTTTGATTGATTTTGACTGGACTTTGGAGGATTGTTTTGGGCTGACTTTATCCAGCAAGAGAGGTCGAGTTTTTATCTCCTTTGACTAAGCTATTGTGGAAGGATTTGACCAGACTTTCACTATTGTTGACTTTCTCATTAAGGCAAAATTTCATTGTTGTTGACTGAGGGTGAATTGCAGATTTGATTGTGCTATTTTGGATAGTGGTATTGATCATCTATTGGCAAGTCAATTTTTGACTTTATTGTACTCTGTCTCTTTGTTGAAAATTTGATATTTATAATAAGGAGAATTGATCAAGGGTTTTCCCCATCTTGGGGTTTTCCCTTGGCTTGAGCCAAATTCTTGTGTTCTCTTGTCTTGGCTTGTCTTCTGCAATTTTATTGTTCATGTTCTATCTACAACTAAAAGGACACAGAAGTAATTGTTGCAAGCATAGAACATATCATTGTTATCTAAAATTTACAAGAATGTACCCCTTGGAGAATAGAGTAAAAGAAATGGATACAAAGCTTTCTTCCTTGAGCAAGGCAATAGTCATTGAAGCCCCTAAATGAACAAAAAAAATATAATGAAATTGATACTAGATCATTTTAAGAATTTAAATATCTCATCTTCTTACTCTAAATTAGCTAGAGAAAAATTAAAGATTATTATTTTTAAATAAAATTTAATGCATATATTAATTATTTGGTTGTTTTTATTTATCACATCTTTAACATACAAAATTGTTATATTTATTTTATAATATAATTATTATTATTTACTATAGGAATTGGAAACTTGGTTGGTCTTTTACTTGCATGACACAAGATCAATTCCAATCACTACCATTATAACCTCTTATTGAGAATTAGATAAGTGAGACACAAATAAAATTTCGAACTAATAACCATTACACCAAAAAATTTAATAATGCACCCATTCACAATGTTCTAAGCCCCACAAACTATTTTATAATAAAATTAAAATTACAATTCTTTTAATAAATACATATTTTTTTTCTATAAATATCTTAATATTCCATATAAAAAATATACATTTTCCAATTCAACATCTCAATGTGAAAATTAAATTAAATACAATTAATAAAAACCAACAAAATTCTTCCTTACCACTCAAACTATATCGAACTAAAATATATATACACATTCAGTAAACAATTAACATGAATACATTTAACCCATGTACCTAATGGTTTCCTTTTAAATAAAAGTTTAGTAACTTTAAAGGTAAGCTAGGGCATCCACCTATAACGTCGCGGGATTGTCCGGTTTGCTTTCCTAGAATATATTATCTAGGAGTTGTCTAACGAGGTTACCACTTCGTTTTAAATGTATTTCTAGTAATCTAAAAAAATGTTCAGAGGGGTGTGTAAATTTTTTTTTTAAGTGAAAATGGGTTTAACATCATTAAAAATTGGCTGGATACTCAAAACCAAGTTTAACAATTATAACTTAGATTTTTTAAAAATTTTGCAAGATTTTGACAAAAATCATGTTGAATTTCCATTATTTTTAGGTGAATTTGTGGCATTTTTAGACTACTCTTATTTGCGGGATTGTCTAGTTTTCCCGTTAGACTAAGACTATTATTGTCTAGTTTTCCCCATTAGACTAAGACTATTATTTGGGCGTGGCCTACCAATAAATTTTCCTAGATGGTAATAAATATTACCGAACTTTGGCAAATTTTTTTCAAAACAATCTGGTAGTAAGACAGTTTGAAACTTGTTTTTATGGTGAAAATAGATTCGGCACCATTAAATACCCTTGGGCACTTATAATCTCCAAGTTTAACAGTTGTAACCTAAATTTACAAAACTTTCTACTGAATTTTATCAAAATCTTAAGAGAATTTCTGTGATTTTCCCAAAAAATTTGAAGCATAGTTATTTTAGTTTTAATTTCACACGCTTGTACGGATTTCTTTGTGGAATAAATATCTTTCATTTTGTTGTCAACATGCGCATCTGGTGTAGTGGTATCATAGTACCCTCCCACGGTACTGACCGGGGTTCGATTCCCCGGATGCGCACGATTAATTTTATTCAGCAAAAACTGAATAGTAATTTAGTTCTTGGATTTTGCTTTTATAACTGAGCGTTCTTGGATTTTGTTTTTATAACTGAGAACAACAAACCGCTTCATATAAAGAGGAAAAATCCTTTGAAACTTCTACAAACCGCTTCATATAAAGAGGAAAAATCCTTTGAAACTTCTATGGCGAGAAAGGAAATAAATATTTCTTTGACGGGGAAGATGCGGGTGCCTTTTCACATACGCTTATTAAATTTTATTTCTAAAATTGATTTTTTCTTTTTAATTTCCATAATGGTTTATTATGGAAATTTAAATTTAGGGTTAATTTTTTTTTTTTTTTCCAAAAAATAGCTTGATGGATTATCAAGCACGTTAGATGTTCACTTGTGGCAGAAAACTATAGATGTATCAAATTTAGGGTTAAAAATTGGTTTTTCCAAAAAATATAACTGCAGTGTTTTTGGACATTTAAATTAATTTGTATTTTTAATTTAATTAAAAAATTCTTTTGAATTGGCTTGATGGATTATTAAGCATGTTAAAGGTCCATTTGTCAAAGCAACTTTATAGCTATTGAGGATGTTCATAAGATTGTTTTTTCAAAATGGGCTAATATGGTTTATGGAGGGTGTTTGAAAGATTGTTTTTGAAGTGGTCTTGTTAAGGGTTATCAATTGTTGGTTTTTTCAAATCATCCCATACTTTATTAAAGGTATTAGAAAGATGTCTTTTGAAGTAGTTTTATTGTTTATTTATGATTTTGAAATGGATTTGAATAAGTTAATGGTTGTAAGATTCTTGCAAGTGTAATTTAGCAATTAATTAAGGTTAGTAGTTATGTAAGAGACAATGCAAAGTAAAGTGCAATAAAGCAAAGGACAAGAAAACATGAATTGATTGAGAATAAAATAAATAAGAAGAGAAAGAAAGAAATGGAAAATGAAAGTTCAATCGTCTGCCTTTCCCATCACCCCATTTCTCTCTATTTCTTGTACATTTACTCTCAAATGATCTTTGTTGGCCACAAGAAAATAATGAAAAATAGAAGCAACTATATCAATTGTTGAATGTCCATAAAACCATGAATTGCGTTGCAATTAGAGACTACCAAAATAGACTGAACAACCATTTGAAAGTTGGTTTTCCTTTTGTGTTTCCAAGGTAAAATCGTAGTGCCAATTATGTATTTTAATTTAATAATGGTGATTTTTGTGGGATGACATTGTAGTAATTGTGTTTTGGAAATATACTCTGAAAATTTTTGTTGTATTCCAATTAATCTTGCTTTAGGTTACTTTCTATTTATTTTTTTCATAATTATAACAATTATGAACCTAGAGCATCCATTTATTTAGTTCAATGAGATCAAAGGTTGTAGCAGAAGAGTTGTTATAAATTTCTAGCTATATTTTTATTTGGTCTTCGTAATTAGCAACTCTCTCTCCTTTCTTAGGTCATTAGGCATTTGATAAGGTTACTCACTATTGTTTTGGGGTTTTCGTTGCTTCCCATGCCTCTTACATTGATAATTAGTAAGCGAATGAAATAACCCACAATGTTTTTTATTTCCCATACTCCATCATTTCCTTCAATTCAAAAATCCAACTCTTCATGCTCTTGTTGGATAAATTTTTAGTTCTCTTATTCCATCAACCCTATGGCACATTAAATTACAAGCTAATTTGTCCTCTAATGAACCATGGATAAACAAAAAACCTAGTTGTTAGTTGTTACATGTTACATTTAGACATCACATCCTTTTCCTACAACTTTCAACCTTGAATTAACAAATATGAGATAACAATCAATGTAGTTTGTAATCACCAACACTCTCTTTTCTTTAAAATATTTGATATACTTTGTGGTAAAGAATTTCCTCCCTTTCTATAACTATTTGACTATCCTCAATTTTCTCATGTGGAAAAGTGCTATGGAAACATGTAAGCGAGAATTCAAAATAACTTGAATATGAGAGTTGAGAATGGTTATAAAAATGATATCTAAATAATGAAGGTCACCATAACACTCTACTAGATATCTCACATGGCTTTCTCATTCCATGAGATACACAATCAATTTGGATTATTAGTAAATTCCATATGGTGACAATGACATGTATGATAATCTTGGCTAAGTTGCTTTGACATTGACAATATTAGAATATTGAGTTTCCCTTGGTGAAAATTCAACAGTAATTAAATATTCAAATACTAGTTGGAAATTGCAATTAAATATGGGTAGCCATGCTAACCTCACATGATCTTGAAGGAAATCGTTTCCTACTTTGTATTAATGTTGGAGCAATTTGGAGTTTTTGAGAGTGTCCCGACATTGATTACTAGTCCTTATTTATATATATTTATATTAATTCCAATGCTGAGTAAAGTTGGCTTTGAAGGAACTGGTTCTATGCGATATTAATGTTGGAGAAATACATTTTGATTACTATTGATTTAATATGTCTAATCCTTGAGAAATATTTCCTAAAGGATTGTATTCATGTACGTTGGAAGAAAATGATGCCATGCATGTAATGTTGATAATTAAATAGATGGAAATGTGAATGTTAGACTGAGCACCCCAAACACACATAATTTATTATAGTTTAACTCATAGAGTAAACATATAGTTCATTCCTTGTTTGGATGTGGTTGTGTTTCCATAGATTGAATCCATTCTTGCAATCTTTTATTTTTGAGTTAGCATGTTGTAGTTTTGAAAAGAATTTGACCTTTGTTAATTGCAATTAGATATGGGTGCCCATGCTGAACTGACATGATCTTGGAGGAAAGAATTTCCTACTTTGCATTAATGTTGGAGCAATTTGGAGTTTACGAGTGTTCCAACATTGATTGTTATTCCTAATTTATATATGTTTATATTCATTCCAATGTTGAGTAAATTTGGCTTTGAAGGAAATGGTTTCATGCCATATTAATGTTCAAGCAATGCATTTTGATTGCTATTGATTTGATATGTTTAATTCTTGAGAAATACTTACTGAAGGATTGTATTCATGTATGTTGTAGGAAAATGATGTCAAGTATGGAATGTTGTATTATGATGCTAGTAATTAAATGTGTGGAAATGTGAATGTTAGACTGAGCACCCTGTACACACATACTTTATAATAATTTAACTCTTGGAGTAAACTATAGTTCATTCTTTGTTTGGATGTAGTTGCAATTCCAAACATTGAATTCATTCTTGCCACCTTTTATTTTTGAGTTAGCATGTTTAGTTTTGAAAAGAATTTGGCCATTGTTAATGCTCATATGCATCGAGTTATGATTAGGAAAGTGAATTGGAGTTGAATTATGATGGATTTATTACATATAGAGAGGGAGCATGTGTCCATTAATTGGAACCTAAACACAATGCATTGCAAACTTGAAAGAATAGAGGCCTTGTAGTCATTATGAAGACTAATATACTTGTAGAACTTTGAGAATAAAGAACAAAAAATTAATGATGCAAAGTATCTTTGTTGTTAAAGTGACTATATGCTCCTCAATTATGAATTATATGGAGTCATAGCAATTGAATCTTTGATCATGACATAGCTACCCGAACATTGAAGTGAACATAGACATAACATGCATAAAATGAAGAGAGAAACTTTGGAAGACCTATAAGCCATTGATGATTGATTTCAAGAAGAGAAAAAGCATTTGAAGGAAATCTCTAGATGTTTAACCAAAGGACGGTATAGATGAGAAGAACCTTGAGAGCCCAACAATACTACTACCATTACTACAAAAGCAATTTGTTGAATGCTAAGAATCCCTCACCGTGGTTATGGTAGACTGGGAGAAGAGTAGAGTCTAACATGTACACAAGGGAGAGAAGGTCATCCATTTATACAATTGGCAAGATGACAAGTTCACTTAGATGATGACTCAACTACAACAAGGGTTAGTAAAGAAGGAGGAATTGACAAAGTTCCAAGTAGTTGTCTAAGAATACATAGAAGCAAAGTCACCTGTCATTGTCTTTTCCAAGCCAACACCATGACCAAGGCAACTCTAATAAGCTCATCTTATGAATACATTTCTCAAGAGTATATTCATCAATTTGAAAAACACACTAGAGGGTTAGGTAAGATAAGATAGGTCATCCTAAGCAACAATGTAGCTTAATAAAGGGTCAAGCATGGAAACCTGGGTTTCGATGGTAAAGAGGAAAATGCCACGAAACATAATATCATGTTTATGAAGGAAAGGAACATAGTAGATTTGGCCTTCTCATTAGAAGAAAGAGAAACATTACATGAAGGTGGGATACCACTACCAAATCAACCTTTTTGGGGTGAATTACAAAAGGGAAACAATGAAAAGAGTTTAAAGATTCATTTGACACATACACTTAAAAGAAGTAACGAGAAAATCAACTAGAATAATAAGAAAAATAGTCATAATGCATTAAGGCATCTCTTATTTGCAATTTTTATAAGTATAAAGGACATAACACTATTTTTTGCTGGTACTAAAAGGCATGTTCATTATGTGGGGAGAATGACCATCGCGAGGCATCTTGTCGGGAGAAGAAAACCCTATGCCATAAGAATCAATTGTTTCAGAGGAAGAATGGCAAGAAGACTTCCCTAATACAATAATGAAATTTAAGACACATGGAGAGGATGGGTGTGTCTAGTAGTCCATGTATCAACAATAAGAATTTTTTCCACCACTATCAATTGACCAGACATTGGTAAGAAAATTGTTGGCAACTTCATATAGAGTTTAGAAAGAGAATCCTAACAAAGATAGAGAATCCACTGCATCATCAACTAAGGAGAACTTTTCCAAAGATTTATATCAACACAAGAGGTTAGCATCAACATTGAAGAGGCCTAAATGTTTATCTCAACATCCAAGGCAAGCCCATTCCAATTGTTACCTACAATCTTTTAAATGAAGTTTCCTTTCATGGAGATTCATCAAAGATCGATGTAGGGAGGTCAATGACAATCAATTATCATTATATTTTCCAAATCTTAAGGCATTACACAATCCTCAAGATCATATCTTATTAATGATTGTCCCATACAATCATACATGTGTAGGTTTTGGAAAATTCTTTAGGTAGAACAAAGTGCTATGGTTGCACATGAAGGTTGTCACGTAAATGAGATTTTTGTAGAGATGGAGTGTTTGTAAGCATGTGGAAGCATGAGAGAGTTGTTTCCATGCTTGAAAGTAACTAATAATAGGAGGAGAACATAAACCATGATTTCTATCACGGGGTCGTTGCATGAAGGCATAACTTTAAATATCTCACTGAACAAAAAATAAAGAAGTGTTAGACTTGGTTTCATTAGCTACCAAGATAGACCATCTCCAAGTATAAGATCTAAGGAAACAAATTTTGATTAAAAAGTTCAGATGTGGGGATCGTTGAGAGCTAAGAGTCAATGAACAAAATTCTACATTGTGGGAACAAGTGATCTAGGAACTAGAGCCAGAGCCAGAGCTAGAGTTAGAGTTGTAACCAAGATCTAGAGTTAGAGCCATGTTTTAGCATTGTAAACATAAAGCACAATGATCTATAATGGTTTCCTATATGATTTTGGAGACCAAAAATCCTTTCATTGGGGGAATGTGATTTAAAGTGGATTTGAATGAGCAAATGGTTATAAGACTTCATACCTTCAAGCGCAATTCAATAACTAATAAATGTTAGTGACTATGTAAAAGACAATGCAAAATATAGTGGAATGAGACAAAGAGAATAAAACATGAATTAATTAAAATAAAACAAAAATAGGAGAGGAGAGGGAAAGAAAATGAAGGAATGGGTAATGAAAGGTTAATCCCTTGGCCTTCCCACTATCCCATCTCTTCTTATTGCTTCATGTACTTTCACTCTCAAAGGTTTTTGTTTTTGTTTGTTTGTTTGTTTTGTTTTTTATTTTTGTTCTTTGTTTTTTCAAAAACATAAGAGAAAGAAAAGTATAAGGAGTTGTATGAATTGTTGAATAATCATATAGCCATTAATTACATTATAACCAAAGACTGTTAAAATAGATTAAGCAACCACTGAATATTGCTTTTCCCATTTGGATTTCCAAAGTAAAATCTTTATGTCAATTATATGTTTGAATTTTATTGCTATATGATCCATGTGGGATGGCATTTAGTAATTGTATTTTTACAATGTGTTGTGAGTATCTTTTACTATGTTTTGGTTATTCTCGCTTGACATTCCGCCTAGTTATTATTTTCATAATCATACCAAATATAATCCTTAAAACTCAAATTTAATAAGTTCAATGAGATCAAAGGTTATATGAAAGAGTTGTTGCAAATTTCTAGCTAAATTTCTATTCTTAGTAGTTGTAATTAGCAACTCTTTCTCCTTTCTTAGGCCATTGAGAATTTGTTAAGAATGTTCACTCTTATCTAGGGGTTTTCCTTGCTACTTGGGAATCTTACATTGATTTCCAATTGGTGAATGGAGTATCCCACAATATTTTTTTATTTCTTATAATCCATTTGTTGGGTCTAAAATGTGGATGCAAATTAGAGTTTCATTTACTATCAATCCGGGTAAGTAAACTTCGAGGATTCCAATATATATGGACTTAGAGACAAACTAAATTAAGCTAGGTGAAGAAATACCAAAGCTCCCTTACAAGAGGTCTATTCATTAATATTTCCAACCATCAATAAACTAAGAAATGAAGGCATTTAAACTTAATTCAAATTAATTATAGGAAATATTAAATCTCTCTTACAAGAGACTATTCATTTATATTTCCAACATCAAGATCTTTAAACTAATGAAATTAAAAACATAAATGAAAGTTTACCATACCAAAACAAGTATGCAAGTGAGGCAATGGGGACCCTCCATAGCTCCATAAGCACACCTAGAAAGAAGTCAAATTTAGAAGAAAATTCAATCCACTTTATTTATCATCAATTGAAAATTGCAATTACAAACTCCAAGTTCTACAATCCAAGAGATTCTAAATCTCCATTACAATGATCCTAAAATCTAAAATTACAAATGAAGGACTAAGTTTCTAAATTCTAAGGAAAATTAAGATTACAAATGAAGGAGATAACACTCCTATTTATACAACAAGATGAGATAACAAACTCATAATGATGATCCACTATTCCCTCCTTTGATCCACATATTTCTCAACCAATGGTGACACATAACCCTATCCTCCATGATCTTCTCCATGAGGTCCATGATCTTATCCATGAGGTTCATGATCTCCTCAAATTCGAATTTGAACATGGAGTGCTACATAAGGGCGCCTTAGATGCTTCCTTTGTATCTACACATGTCAAAAAACTCATTTTAATTGTTAGGTATAAGTATATGGATATTATTTTCTGAAGTTTAACCACAAATTATCTTAAAAATACTAAGAATTAATAATATTTTGGAAAACACAATGGTAACCCATTTAATAATGAAAGTGAAGCTAATGTGATGACATGGTGGTGGAATAGAGGTGAGAAAATGTGTGAATGGAGAGAAAGTGGATGTTGAATGGAGTGAAAGTGGATGTATTTAAGGATAATTCTTAGGCCCAACATACCCCCAAACTTAAGGTATTGCATGTCCTCATGCAATCTATTACATTACTTTTGATACTTGACCTTTGGCTTAAACTTTGCATGATATCATTTATTTAACCTTTGCAAAGTGTTTTTGATGAATTGCAGCTTGGTTGGTTCTTGTGTTTCAACCATATTTTGTTTGTTGCATTCAATTTTAATGTATGATCTTTGCATAATGATAATTTGATTTTTATTGAAAAGTATTTTGTTGGAATGCATCATGGTTGATTTTTGTGTAACAACCATGATTGCATTGGCATCCAATTAACTTTTAAATACTTTTTACAAAGCCATTTTTATGCTCATGATGATGTAATAGTAAATATATTTTGAAAGTATGTGGATTTTAGAATGTGATATATGAATATGGAAAAATATGAAGGTGACAAAGTATGAATGTAAATGTATCCTCCCCCCGAAACTGATGGTTTTGGCAATTTTGTGAAATGAGGAAAGGAAGTTTTTTTTCAAAAAATTATCATTCTAGCTTTGAAGGAATTAAATGATTAAAAGTTAGAAAATATCATACCGCAACTTAGCCTTTCAAAAATGGATGAGAGTTGTGCGTGTGTGGCTGAAAAATTATAATCATAGTTTTCTTTACTTGGTTGTGAAAATGGTGGATGAAGTCAAAAAAGTGAATCTTTTATTGTTGATGCATCTGCTGCTGGATCTTTTGTTGAATGTTAAGAATCTGTTGTTGAATGTGGCTAAAAATGTATAAGGCTTGGAAGGTATACAAAATTTAGAATTTACAATTCCTCCCCCAGCCTTATTTATTGACTTGTCCTCAAGTCTTTTACATCAATAACTAAAATGTAATGAAAGTAAATCTGCTTCCTCTACTACAAAATGATTGATCTTCAAGTCTTCAACGCTCATTGGCACAATTCTGGTCATGTGGATTAATGTTTTAGTGTTGAATATAACAAGAAATTGTTAACTTAGTGGCCATTGATGAATTTCACTAGTCAACATGAGAGCTCCCATCTCTGATGTGGATGAGAGTCAAGATGCCCCGAACACATCTTTATAAGTATGAATGAATTTGTTGTTGTCGAATACTTAGAAGATCCGAGGAACAAGGGACATTGATGTATTCCATTGGTTATCGGCATGATAGCGTGCCCTTAAGGCATGCAAGCTTCAAGGTGTTTTTAGAAAAATATTTAGACTCAAGGACTATGGACTCAATGGTGTATGGAAGAGAGGTTTTATTTGCAAGGGTAGAGAATAGGAAACTGACAATGAATATATAACGTGGAACAAAAAGTTTATAAATGAGCTTCGTTGCTTTTATTGGTGGGTTAGGATTGATGAAAATGTAATGAAGTGTATGTGGATAATGTTAGGGTCCCACCCTAACCCCCTTATTTATGTAATGGGATCACGTCATAGTCAAGAGTCAATAAATCCCATATTAATAATTGTAAGTGGTTAATCCATAATTAACGACAGAACCACAGTTAGTTGCAAATGGGTCGTAGTATTAGATAGATGGTATTAATAAAACCCACGGTATTGGTCTGTGGTATTGCATGTATGAGTCATATATAAAGGATAGAGACTCCCTGCGAGGAGCATCGTGTCTTATTTTGTAATCGGGCTCTGCTCTATTGGAGGTTGCCCCCTCGAAGAGGCAAGTGAACATTACTCTCTGAATAATAAAATCATTGCTATTCTGTGTTCTGGGTATCTTTTCTTTGCATAGTCTGTATTTGGGTATCATTTTGCAGGTTAAGAGCATAACAAGTGGTATCAAAGCACTTTCCAGGGCCGGTGGGATCTCCATTTCTTAGAATTTTTTTTTTTTGGCTAGAGACGTGTTCCGGCGTCTTTAAACCACGGGATCTGTCGTTGAGCACATAAACCTGCGGATTTGGGGAGGCATGCACGCAGGAAATACAAGAGGTGGTCACGTTTGTTGGACTCCCTTGTAACCCTTGTGGGTACCCCTTCGAGTAGTAGTGCATTAGACAGAACCGTGCACGGATTGTCTTCCATGTACCCTCTGGGTATATCGGAAGCCCCCTAGGCTCCCTTGAAACCTCGCCATAGATAAATCGTCGGCCGTCCTGCGGCTACAGTACACCGAGAACAGCACTCGAAGAGATTACGCGCCCGTACGATAGGGTAGTCGGGTTGTACGGCTAAGGATACGGTCGATCCTCCTTAGTTAGAGCCCTGAAACATTAGGCCGAGTACTACTGCCAGACCCTTATGTATATTGCGATCTGTAGCACCTGACACTCCTCAAGACCATAGTTCCCTTTTCTATCGGGGGATCACACATCATCTCTTCCAGATCCGCTTGTGCAAAGGGGTGCAACAGCAGCAGACATCAGTCCCGCAGTCTCGAGTTCACAGATCAGCCATTCCGATTTATTAGATCCATCAGATCCGCAGAAGCAATCTGTTCTACCGCCCATAGCTATCAGATCTGCCATTCAGATCTCTCAGATCCACGAGATCGGAGTCGTTGTGAAGGGTTCCTATACCAGGGTATAATTTTCGTAGGACTTTTGGCCGCATTGACATTTTGAGGATTTGGCGATTGCAGTATTGATAAGGAAGGAGTAAAACTCCGTTAGGATTTTTTAGTAAAGTCTGAGATCTTTCGGGGCGCTTATTGGTGATCTAGCCCATCAGAATCAGGACGACGAGCTGAGCACGGTGGTACCATTCACTTCTTAGTGGAATTTTTTTTTAGGCAGTCCCAATTTTCAAAAAATTAGGTTGGTGTATGGTAGAAACTAGAGCTTAAGCGATGGCCAATGAAAGGATGGACAAACTTGAAGAATCAGTGCAAACCCTCCACATTCAGCTTAGCGGACTATGTAGCATGGTCGAGAAAATAATCCCGAAGGGCAAGGAGCAAGCCCACGAGGAGGAGTATAATGGCAATGGACACAATGAGGGTGAGTCTAGCCACGCTCCTCACGTCTGGCACACCCACTAACAACCCAGCCAGCGACCTCCCAAGTTGGATATGCATAAATTTGACGGTTCTCACCCGTCGGCATGGATAGCACAAATGGAGCAGTATTTCAAACTGAATCACATCTTAGATGATGAGACTCAGCTTATGTTGGGGAGCATGTACTTGGACAATGAAAGGTATCAATGGTGGGAATGGCATCAACGTTGCACTGGACCTTTTAGGACTTGGACCAAATTCACCAAAGCTCTTCAAGACCGCTTTGACCAGGAATCATTTTTTTGGGTCGTCTTACTAAGCTCCGACAGACTGGTACAGTGGATGAATATATTACAGCTTTTGAAGCCTTAGCCTTCCGCACTTGGGGTCTCTCAGATGTGTTCTACACGAAATGTTTTATTAGCGGTCTTAAAGAAGCCGTCAAAGCTCAAGTCCTACTGCACCACCCTCCCACATGGACGAAAGCTTGCAAGGTAGCTCGTAACGTGGAATGTGCATTAGCAGCCCAATACAGTCGCCCAAATTTCTCTGCTAAAGGTCGCCCCCCACAGGCTCACAACACGACTCAAACACTTAAGGTCCAAAAGGTGTCCCCTACGGAAATGGCCGACAGAAGAAAGCAAGGACTATGTTACTACTGTGATGAAAAATACTCCCCAGGTCATAAATGCAAGGAGCCCAAATTTTTTCAAATTGATGCCACTGACTACAACTCAACAGAGGAAGATCCACCACTTGAGGAACATGAGCCGCTAGAAGAAGACAACCAAAAGGACAATGTCTCTGACGAACCAGTTATTTCGTTGCATGCTTTGGCAGGGATTTCTTCCCCTCAAACTCTCAAAATCAGAGGTTTTATTAAACATCGCCCAGTAGTAGTCTTGATTGATAGTGGAAGTACACATAATTTCATCCATCAAAAAGTCGCAGAAGCAGTGCATTGTTTTGTACGAGCAGTTTCTAACTTCCAAGTTCAAATTGCGGATGGAGGCACAATGAAATGTGAAGGCCGCTGTGAAAATGTCAAACTTCAAATGGGGGATTATTAGTTGAAAACCCACATGTTTGCCATACACATGGGGGGTTACGACATTGTCCTCGACGCTGAATGGCTCCGCACTCTTGGGCCAATCACAATGGATTTCCAGGAGTTATATATGAGTTTTAAGCAGAACAACTACACACATACCCTCCGTGGACTCCAGGCGGGAGCCCCCTCTATCATCAGCTCACATAGGATGGAAGAATTGTTAAAAAAGGGAATCATGGAGTTGTAGCTCAATTTAATGCCATCCAGGCAGTCGAAACCAAGCCTCTGCCAATTCATCCTGAGATGCAACAGATTTTAAATAACTAGCTGCCGGTCTTTGACAAGCCTCATGAGCTTCCACCCTCGTGAGGGGAACATGATCATAGCATCACCTTGGTTCCAGGGGCCCAACCCCCAAATGTGCTCCCATACAGATATCCGTTCACCCAAAAGAATGAAATAGAAAAAATCATCAAGGAACTTTTGGAAGCAGGTGTCATTCGTCCCAGCATTAGTCTTAAATATTTTTTGGAGCAATGCCTATCCTCCCCACAACAAAATAAATGGCTCGCCAAAATGCTGGGATATGATTATGAGATCATTTACAAGAAAGGGAAATACAATAGTGTAGCAGATGCATTATCTCGCCAATTTGAGGAGGAAAGTACTCTGCTAGCAATTTCCCTCCCCATTCAGAATGGATTGAAGAGGCTCGCAGGGAATGGTTTTCACACCCTGGGCTCTCCCAACTCATTTCTCAATTGTAGGTAGATCCAAATTCCACCAAGGGCTACTCGTGGCAGGATGATATTCTTTGCTACAAGGACCGAGTCGTAATATGACCAACATCCACCCTCAAAAGTCGCATTTTGGCAGAATTGTACTCATCTCCCATTGCAGGACATTCGGGCTTTCAGAAGACGTATGCTCGCACCAGAAGATCATTTTTTTGGACAGGCATGAAAAAGGACATCCTTACTTTCGTAGCAGAATGCGATGTCTGTCAACACCACAAAGGGGAAACCGTCAACACACCAGGCACATTACAACCATTGCCCATTCCAGCATCAATTTGGACAGAGGTTTCTATGGATTTCATTACAGGTCTTCCAAAGTCAGGGAACAAGTCAGTCATCATGGTGGTTGTGGATCGACTGTCGAAGTATGCTCATTTCTACGCCCAACCCCACTCGTTTACACCAACTTTGGTCGCTCAATCTTTCATGGATCATATCTTCAAATTGCATGGCATGCCCACTTCTATTGTGTCCGACCGCGACCCGATCTTCACCAGTGGCAGGAACTCTTCAGGATACAAGGCACTCAACTAAAACTCAGTACTTCCTATCATCCGCAAACAGATGGTCAAACCGAAGCCATCAACAAATGTCTAGAAACCTACCTTAGGTGTTTCACTTCAAAAAAGCAACACCTTTGGTTACAGTGGTTACCTCTGGCTGAATGGTGGTATAACACCAACTATCATGCCACCACCAAAATGACTCCCTATGAAGCAGTATATGGTCAACTCCTGCCTTCACCTACTTCGTATCTCAAGGGGTGCTCAAAAGTACAAGCAGTGGATCAACTCCTACAACACCGTGCAACCATGCTCGCCCATCTTCGAGAGAATCTTCATCAAGCTCAGAACCGCATGAAGCAACAAGTAGACTAGCATCGATCCGAGCCCCAATTTCAAGAAGGGGATCAGGCCTTTTTACGGCTACAACCATATAAGAAAACATCACTCAAAGACAAGGGGTGTCAGAAACTATCTCCCAAATTCTACGGACCATATCAAGTACTTCAGTGCTTTGGAGAAGCGGCTTACAAGTTGGCCTTGCCACCTACTGAAAAAATCCATCCAGTTTTCCATGTCTCATGCCTCAAGAAAGTGATTGGGAACAATTGCAGAATTCAGACCAGTCTACCTGAATTGGACAAAGAAGGGTCCATCTGGCTTCAACCTAAACAAGTCCTAGACACACGAGACAAGCAACTGCGCGACCGCATGATTAAGGAAGTCCTTGTCAAATGGAAAGAAACCTCTCCGGATGATGCAATTTGGGAACTAGCCACTATTCTTCAGCAATTTCCGCAGCTTCAGCCTTGAGGACAAGGCTAGTATTAAGGGGGAGGGCATGTTAGGGTCCCACCCTAACCCCCTTATTTATGTAATGGGATCACGTCATAGTCAAGAGTCAATAAAGCCCATATTAATAATTGTAAGTGGTTAATCCGCAATTAATGACGGAACCACAGTTAGTTGCAAATGGGCCGTAGTATTAGATAGATGGTATTAATAAAACCCATGGTATTGGTCCGTGGTATTGCATGTATGAGTCATATATAAAGGATAGAGACTCCCTGCGAGGAGCATCGTGTCTTATTTTGTAATCGAGCTCTGCTCTATTGGAGGTTGCCCCCTCGAAGAGGCAAGTGAACATTACTCTCTGAATAATAAAATCATTGTTATTCTGTGTTCTGGGTATGTTTTCTTCGCATATTCTGTATTTGGGTATCATTTTGCAGGTTAAGAGCATAACAGATAATGAGAAATGGATAATTACTCTTGCTGGGAAAAAGTGAATGTTGGCATGCAAAATCTCAAAAATAGCAAATTTGCTCATTAATTCGGGAATTTCTGCTAAAATAGTTGAGTTTTACTAGCGTTGACCAGCCACCCGTAGACTTCGAATTCATGAGTGGATAGGTATTTCACCATCCTTGGACATTTAGGCACAAACTCCAGATCTTCGAATTTGCTAATCTGTCATGCAACATGTCAAACCATTAAACTATTACAAGAAGTTGCAAGAACTTGTAATTTTCTGGAAATTTCGTTTATGATCATTGACTTGTTCTTTAGAATTTCTCATGAAATTATTCTTTTGAAGACCAATTGTGTGCACAATTAGTTTCCTTAATGATCATTTGATCATCCGAAATCTGCAAAAAAAACTTGGCATAAAGAACATAAGTGTGTTCAAGAAGAAATGGTCATTCCCTTCCTAATTCTTTTGCAAAAATTAATGCTAAATGAAATAGATTAAGGAGAATCAAAAGCATAATTTTCAGTCCAATTCATAATATTGATAACAATCCATTTTTAAGTAATAACCATGAAAATTAACTCATCTCCCTCTTTGTGTCAGATGTCTCCTCAAATGTGCATGACAAAGAGCATGTGTTGCAGATTAGTATGTCTCATAAACGCATACAACCATAATGAAAGCATACATTTTAATGCCAACTCTAAGCATAATCCTCCAAATGTTTTTTAATTGTTTTGATTTTTTTAATTTATTATTTTTCTATTTGTTGTGTTTTTTATTTTATTTTTTATTATTTTGTTTTTTTTAATTGTTTGATTTTTTTTAATTGCTTTGAATTTTTTTAAACTAAAATTTGTATTGTATCGTTATAAAAGTCACAAAAAATTGTTTTGTATTTTTGTTTATTTTTTATATTTTAATGGTTTTTTTTTAAACACTAAAATTTGAAACTAAAATTTATTTTGTATGGTTATTAAAAAAGCTAGAAATAAATAAAAACATGATGAATTGAAATATTTTAACTTTTTTGAAAACAAAATGCAGTGAGCACTATCCATCGATTTTTATGAATTAAAAAAATGCCTCTATTGACACTAACAACCTGAGAATCAACCCATGCTCCTTCGTTGCTGGCCAATAATCTCGTCATCATTTCCACCGTTGGCTTGCTGACCGAGAATAGACATGTCAGTGTTGGATGCATTGCCTTTGGCAATGAGCGTTGTAAGGGCGACCCGGTTCCCCAATAAAAGATTGCTTGCCTCTCCAAGTCTATTTGGATCCGCACCCGACTTCTCTCCAGAAAAAGTCCTCCACTCCAATGACTTGTCCACAGAATGAGCTTCCAACACCAACCCACAATCCATGCACGTTGTGCCTTTTGCGGATTGATAAAACACCACCTTTGTCATCATCATAATATTGATAATACTTATTTTTGAATTGATTGTAATGCTGCAAATGTATTCGTCAAAACAGTATGCCAGATGAAGTGTAAAATTGATGAGCTCCTTTAGCTTTTCATCTCCAAGGAATGCTTTGCTCTGATTACCAATCATTTTGCTACCTTTGTGAGCTATTAGCTGAAAATACATAATCATAGTTAGAGATAACAATTTTTCCAAGCTGCTGAGCTAGTTTTGCAAGATCTGAGCCACCTACAACTTCCACTGCTCCAACCTTACGTAATTATTGCATAAATTCAAACATTTCTTGGGAAACGACCTTTCTTGTAGGGGTGAGCGTGCCATCCATTCGCAAAACTTGGCACCTCGCTTTAGTATTGTTGTTGTAGTTGGGATGTCATAGCAAAAGGACTTCCAGTGCTTCCAGCCGCTCAACCATATTGTTAATTGGGGGTGTCTACTCAAACTCTAAGTATGGTACATATGGTATGACTTCATCCGTTAAGAAGACTTGGAAATTCTTTTAATTTGAGAGCAATTGTTAATTGGCGGTGTCTACTCAAACTCTAAGTATGGTACATATGGTATGACTTCATCCGTTAAGAAGACTTGGAAATTCTTTTAATTTGAGAGCAATCACAAACATGGATGCACAATGAGATTGGGTTTTGTTCTTTATTGGGCCTGGATACTTTTTCATATGGTTTTTCAGCGACTCTACAAAAAAAACAAGCATACCTGCCTTTCTTCAATCCATCTCCGTAGAGGTTTTGAAAAAACTAAAAGATTGAAAGAATTGGCAAGCGGATTTTCCGGGCAAGTCAATCCAGATATCCCAACTAATTAAAAGAAACATATCATAAACGAACATAGAAGACAGAGAGAACATATGATGCCCGATGCCAGGCTCACTCTCATCACCCAACAATCCCAATAAATCCTTCGCCATAGAGATGGACTAGGCAATTTAGATTTTGGAGATCGCTTGAAATCGACAGGAGATCATAGGAAATCCGAGAGGTTTATTTTTTAGTGAAAATGAGGATTTTTATCTGATTAAGATGAGGGGATTCCTGAAAAATTATGGGCAGTTGAAACCACCATAAAAGAATTTACATCACTAGTCGTTCTAGAGCTGGAGATTGTTCAGATTACATGGGAATATGGAATTGGTTAAAGGGATCACTCTCGTGATCCATCATCATCAGAATTTATCTTTGAATCAAGAGAAATATAATATTGAAGAGCCAATTGTTTTTTTAATGAACTTCTCAATACAGCTCCAATTCTGAAGCTCCAAAGCTAGTCTCATAAGCTGGTTGTTTCTAACTCGCAGACGCTGACTTCACACGCAGATAAATCTTTGGGTTGCACGTTAGCATTCCCAGTGAATCCAAAATGATATTGGAGTTCTTACTGAGCGTAGGAACTCAATAATCCTTCACTATCTAGAACAAGTTTCATAGTGTACTCAAGAATATTCACACCAAACGTTTACTCAAGCATGAATGAAAGGGTCTCGAAGAACCATGATTTCCTCTCAAACCGTTAGGAATCCAAGAAAATAATTTTTGGGTTATGTAATTTATTCTGTTCTGGAAAAAAACTCATGTCTTTCTTTTTCCTGGTTTGTTTTGGTTTGATCACAAAACATGTTTCAAAACGACGTGTCACAACTGCTGCGTCTTCTAGCAATGCTATAACAAAATCAAATCAGTTAGGTCACGACTCGATTCCAAACCCATCGATTCTTCTATAAATTGTGATCTGTATGGGAAGGAATTTAGTTCATTGAAAGGCCTGTTTGGTCACATGAAATGCCACTCTGAAACCCATCGAGATAGCAGTGATGCCCATACGGAAGAGTCACAACAAAATGAGACACAAGATTGATAAGAAAGTGAGAATGATGCTGAGATTGAGGTTGACCATCGAAACGGGAAATCAAGCAGGATTAATAATTGGATGAAGGGAAAGGGATCCAAGAGACCTAGCTGTGCAAACCAACATGGCACACTTTGTTCACAATTAATATCAAATGCAAAGAAGGATCTCATTATTATAGAAATTATGAGTTCCAAAAATTCAAAAGCCGAGAACAAAGTAAATGTAGAGAAGTTTCAACTTCCTGTTTGAATTGTTTATATGCAGACTTGGCTTGCTTGAAGAAATGGTCCCAACGCATACAAGACCTAGCCTAAGAGGAAATATGGTTTTTTTTTTTAATCAAATCACTAAACTATAGATTTCATTTTTAAATTTGAAATCGAAAATAAATGATTTTTTTTAAAATGATTTTGATTTCTTATAATGTTGTAGTTTTAATGATTTGTGCAATTTCCGAGCAAGAGACTTTTATATTGTTTTTGAAAATAAATTAGTAGATTTAGGAAGAGAGCATACTACTCTATTGATTTGTTTTTTTTTTGCAGGTTAGCGTGGATGAAGTGGCTCTTACCTAACTTTATTCATGAGAAATGTGGATGATTTTTTTTAAAGAAAAAATAAGACTAAAAACTCTAGCGAGATATCGTTTTATCTTTCTAATCTGTTCTACCATAACTTTCTTGAAAGATTTTTTATTTCCTAGGTAAAAGAATGCTGCTAGTGAAACCACCTATAGACTAAGAATTCGAAAATGCTCACATCAAGATTTAAAATTCTTACCTTATGCTTTGCAAACATGTGAGTAACTTGTCTTATTCTTGGAGTTGGCGCAAGGTTCTTTTGAAACCAATCTTCAATACTCTCCTTGCTCTTCAAGAAGTACCTGTTTAACATCTTCAAATTTCTCATCCATAGATGAATTAGTAAGAAATGGGGGTTTTGATAAAAAAAATTGAATTTAAAATAAAACTAAATATGAAAAATCAAAAAGCTCAACTTGAACACCTTTACGAGGATCCTGCTGTCACCGGGTTTCACAAGTTAGTCCATAAAAAGAAATTGCAATAAAAATGATTTCCTAAGTCTATCTCTAAATCATCTTCCCTAGCAACGACGCCAAAATGTTGGGTCTAAAATGCGGATGCAAATTAGAGTTTCATTTACTATCAATCCGAGTAAGTAAACTTCGAGGATCATCCAATATATATGGACTTAGAGACAAACTAAATTAGGCTAGGTGAAGAAATACCAAATCTCCCTTACAGGAGGTCTATTCATTAATATTTCTAGCCATCTTAATCAATAAAGTAAGAAATGAAGGCATTTAAACTTAATTCAAATTGATTAGAGGAAATATTAAAGCTCTCTTACAAGAGACTATTCATTTATATTTCCAACATCAATATCTTTAAATTAATGAAATTAAAAACATAAATGAAAGCTTACCGTACCAAAACAAGTATGCCAGTGAGGCAATGGGGGCCCTCCATAGCTCCACAAGCACACCTAGAAAGAAGTCAAATGTAGAAGAAAATCCAATCCACTTTATTTATCATCAATTGCAAATTGCAATTACAAGCTCCAAGTTCTACATTCCAAGAGATTCTAAATCTCCATTACGATGATCCTAAAATCTAAAATTACAAATGAAGGACTATGTTTCTAAATTGTAAGGAAAATTAAGATTACAAATGAAGGAGATAACACTCCTATTTATACAACAAGATGAGATAAAAAACTCATAATGATTATCCACTATTCCCTCCTTTGATCCACATATTTCTCAACCAATGGTGACACATAACCCTATCCTCCATGATCTTCTCCATGAGGTCCATGATCTTATCCATGAGGTTCATGATCCCCTCAAATTCGAATTTAAACATAGAGTGCCACATAAGGGTGCCTTAGAAGCTTCCTTTGTACCTACACGTGTCAACAAACTCATTCTAATTGTTAGATATAAGTATATGGATATTATTTTCTAAAGTTTAACCACAAATTCTCTTAAAAATACTAAAAATTAATAATATTTTGGAAAACACAATGGTAACCCATTTATTGATGAAAGTGAAGCTAATGTGATGACATGGTGGTAGAATAGAGGTGAGAAAATGTGTGAATGGAGAGAAAGTGGATGTTGAATGGAGTGAAAGTGGATGTATTTTAAAGATAATTCTTAGGCCCAACACCGTTGTTGCCTTCAATTAAAAATACTAGCCCCTTGGTTTTCACCGTATATATTTCCTATTTTCTGTTATTCTATCCACCCTTTGGCACATAAACTACAAACCAACATGTCTAGTAAATTGTCGTTGAGAATAAAACCTAGCTATTGGTTATGACATCTTACTTTCAACCATTATATTCTTTTCCTATAGCCTTAAGTTCTCAATTGATAAATTTGAGATAGAAATCAATGCCTTAATGTATATTGCAATCATCAATACTCTCTTGTCCTTAAAAGGTTTGGTATACTTTATGATAAAGGAATACCTCCATTTCTATAACTATTTGATTTATCCTCAATTGTCTTATGTGGAAAAATGATATAGGAGATGTGTTCTTGAGGGAATTCCAAATAACTTGAAGAAAAGAGTTAAGAATGATTATCAAAAAAATTTATCTAAATAATGAATGTTTCTCTAGCTCTCTCCTATACACCTTACATGTTTTTCTCATCCCATGGTATGTACCATTGTTTTGGAATCATCAGTGAAGTCCATATGGTGACAAGGACCAATATGAATAATTATGGGTTAAGATGCTTTGACATTGGGAGAATTAGAACATTGAACTTGCCTTGGTGAAATTATCAAGAGTAATTAAATATTTATTTGCATATTTAATTGCTAGTTGAACCTTACAATTATATATAGGTTTTGATGTTTAGCTCACATGGTCTTGTAGGAAAGCATTTTCTGCTCTATATTAATGCTATAGTTATTGTCCATGTCGCATGGCAGTTATAAGCGTTGACTATGAATTAATCTAGGTTCGACAAAAAAAAATTAAACAACGGTGTCTAAAGTTCACATTATAAATCAATTTAATTTAATTTATATATATTTTAAATTTATTTTTATCTGCACTTTGATTAGTTATGGTTTTTATGATCATATTGAATAATGATGATAATGTCCCATCACAAGCTGATAAGTTACAGAAACACAAAAACGTTGGAGTTTCTAATCATAAATGAAGATTATTTCAGTGTATTTCAGAGTTTAGAAAATGAGGACAACGTGGCAACTACGCGAAGGACTGCCGCTGAACAAATATCTCTGATAAATTAATTTCTTTCCGCTGATATCCTGTACGTCTATTTAAAACGTTAATTGATAAATTAGTGATCCTTTTTATGCCGACTAAAATTAGCGTACACAATCGACTAAGTATCCTTTTGTGATCCTTATTATCACATATATTAAACATTAATATTATATTATCTAGTTCAGAAGTGTAAGGTGTTAAATTTATTTTAATATTAAAAGCAATTATTAGTTTAGACTTATTATTTTAATAAAGGAATATTTTATTTGAGTAAGTTTGTGAAAAATATAATTTATAATTTCATACACTTTTTTTCTCTTGGAAAAATTGTGATTTTATTCGTAAGACAAAATTACATGTTGTAGATGTTAGAAAGTATATTCAAAAAAAAAAACTTATTTTTTTTCCCTTTCATTTTTTCCAGCTTTTGCCAACCTTCAGTGTTGGGAGAAGTAGTTACAATGGATAGCTGCATTGTGTTTATGGGAGAATCTTTGTCAGAGTTAGACAAATGGTTTCTCATGTGATTTTCGCCGAAAAATCTATCATAAACTTGTTCAATAATACATATGCATGTCATGTGCAATCTCTCAGGAATATATTTGATGAAGCCATGCTTTTAAAATCTCATTTTGATTATATTTCTTGTTAACACATTTACAGGGAACGCAATCAGGCTTCCGATCAGTTATCCAAGGATGCCACGGTTCAGCCCAAGGCATAATGGCTAATACAAGAGAAGTAGGATGCAAATCATTTTCAATGCTACCACCACCTTAAATTGATCAGTTATATCAGTAGGCCGATTGGCCCAAATTTACAGTTTTCATTGTGATTTCTATCAGTACTCGACTTATATATATTGTATATATCCTTTTCATGAACAGTCACAGTATACCCCTTACAGTTAATTTTGTACAGATATTTTTTTTGATGGCTATGGCCCAACTTACTGCATATGCCTTCCAAGCATCTATAATATGTAATTTTCTCAATTAATAGAAAATTGTGATTTTCCCCGGGGAAGAAAAAATCATTAAGCTAGTGCATAAAGATATTTACTTACATGGTTATAGGTTTAATTGATGGTTATTAAATTCTTATTTAAAAGAATGAGTTAAGGCACACTAACACTCTCCCCAAGGAAATGTTACATCGCCACACAAATAGTATCTTTAGCATTTATATGCAAGTTGAGATTTATGAGTTAATTAAGTCCTTAGTACCTCTGTGATACGCGATGATCACGGGGCCATATGGAATCACATCCATCGTCCATTTGTATCAAATGTGGAACTATAGTGCTCATTCCCTGGAAATGAATTAGCTAATTGACTCCCTCCCCAAACCTCAAAGTTGTCAATGATTTTGCTCACGCAGGTTAAGGTTTGGCTCTCAGAGAATTGGGGTTTTTTAGGCACTATGATTCTACAAGCATTCATGTGAGAGTAAGCACCTTCAAGGTATCCTTTACCCATTATGCTTGGGTAATCTCCCCTTCATTGTCTACAACACAATGCATTTTCATTGAACTTCCTAGATTAAATTTGTTATGTTCTCAGAGATTCTTGTTTTGGAAGTAATGGAAATGCATCCTACAACAAAACCCTGAATGGACCTCAGGTGTTCTAAATTAGGTGCGAGAGGTTTTCATTTCTCCTTCCACAATTTCTGTTGGCCTTCATGCTCATCCCAGTTCAGATTTTAAGGGTTTTTCCTAGATTATGGCGACGACGTATTGAGCATACCTTTTAGGTCCCTATAATACTAGTGATTGCCCCATTACTATTGTCATTATAGCCCTTATTGTTATTATTGTGCCCCTATTGTCCCCATATTTTTATTAGTGTGCCCCATAGAAACCCACTATTGTTATTGTTGTGCCCTTATGTTATTATTGTTATGTTGGCTTGATTATATTGTGACCCCTTAGAGTCCTATATATAGAAGGGAGGTTTAGTCATTTGTATCATCAAAGAATTGTTCATTTGTGTGATGTAAAGGAGGTTGCCCCCTCGAAGAGGCTAAATTCTAAGACATTGATCTATCTTTTCTATCTTTTTGTGAGCTGGCTTCATAACAATACCTTACTGTTCAAGTAAGGTGAGGTACGTCTTTACTGACAACTTGATTCCTTTGGATTTAGTAGAGTAGATTTTTATTGTGCTATATTTTATGTACAGGTGCACTTCTTTGACTTTGTAGGTTTCTACTCTTTCCTTGGTTTCCTTCGTCAAGGAATGCCTGACATTCTGTAAGTAGGGGAACAAAACCCTTGCTTCTGAACCATTTTCCAATGAGTGGACCACCTAAGGTAAATGTGTTACAAACTTCTTTTATCTTTTAGTTCATTTGCATTTACTACTTAGATATTTTAGAGCTTATTCCCTCTTTGGTCTTCTTTTATGGCTAGGGTTCCTCCGACAAACGAGTATGGTCACCGAACTTCCAGGTATTGGATATTTGTACAACCCTACTGTAACTATCAAATAACCTAGGTTTTCAACTAATAGACAAGTCTTTTGGCTTAACCCTATTGTTGTTTCTGTTAACTGTAGGTATGACTTGCAGCTCTCGGTTCTAAATTGATTCCTACTTCACAATGCTCCTTCGTCATCTAAATTGAAAAAATTATTTGTAGGTCTTTATCCTGATTCCCTTTGGTTAACAGGAAAGGAAATACTCTCTCAGATGTGTCTACTATATGATTGAACGACCGTGAGCCAGTTATAATTTTTGTGCTTTATTTAGTTTGTTTTAGTGAAAGGGATTATACAACCAAGGTTTCCTCTTTTTAAATGGTTATAACTCCATGGCTTACTATCTTTTAACGCATTGTGAATTCATTCTCATTGTGTGAACTGTGTGGCTACTCCACAAGTCATGAATTTGATTTATGGTGTATATATTTATCAGTTAAAAAATGGTGAAATCTACTCAATTTTATAGTTAGACTTATATTGGTTCCAACAATTAAACTTCTTTAAATTCAATCATAATTATTTATAGTTTACAATGGACTTTATTGGTGGTGATATTGGTTAAGTTCCTTTTATTGTCCTTTTAGCAATCGTCACACTTACTATGTGCAGTTATCTAGTTTTTCCCTTGTTTTTTTTAAGAAAGGATGTTCATAGATTTATGGTATAGGCGTTCCTGCAGTCTCTCTTTCATTTTTTTCTCCCTTAGGTTCACCCAACCTTGAGGTCTAAATTTGTTTAGAAATATTAGTTCCTTACAAATTATTTCTGTATCTTCCCTTAAATACTTCTTTGATTAAAGGTTTCAAGGTTAATTTTTCAGCTACCCATATATTCATTTCCAGTATTATTTCCTTGTCATTCTCCTAAGAATATAGTCATGAGTACTCTCATGATTTATAGTAAAAGTAGTAGTACTAGTGAATATAGTTTATTGGGGCAAGGTAGGCACAGTGATCAGAACCTTAGGGTTTGATGGATGATGTGAAAATACAGGTGAGGATGCTAGGAAGAGCATGTAAACCTCACGGATTCTTCCTAAATTGAAGAAAACATATACTGTGAAATGTCTACCCAAAACAAAGCATAAAAGTTATGCATTCTGCCTTTTATACTTGTATACATTCACATAAAGAGTATGAAATGATGAAATGGAGTCAACAATACTTTTTAACACATGAAAACATAAGAAAAACTGAACTGAGCATCATACCACATGGATCCCAAAGAAATAGTTGCAATTTTTCATTAATCTCATGTTGTAACTGATACAAAATGATGTCTATCGAAGCCTAAGCATTCCCTTGAATCCAACCCCTAAAAATAACTAGGGAAATACATAATATAGGCTTCAAACCACCATCCTAACCTCAGGGGGTTGAATCCATGAGAATAGGGAAATATCCAAGAAATCTTGAACTGATAACAGGAGAATAGGGTGGTAAAAGTGACTCATCCCTAATCCAAGCAAATTGTTCATTACACTTCATGAACTTGATTTACTTAATGTATTTACCCTAGTAAGTACTAGAAACATGATAATTACATTTAAATCATCATTTACATAGACAAATTCATGATTTGCTAAGGTGAAAGTGAAAACTAGGATGAAAGAGTGAAAAGCTGAACAAATTGTCAAACGCACAGCGCGAGTGCTAGGCACGCAGCGCCAGTGCTAGGCGCACATCACCAATGCCAGGTATTCCCTTCATCTTTAGGTGGACTTTAGAGTGCCTTCCTGGTGTCCAAACTCAGCCCAAAATAGCGTGTTGGAAATATATTCAACTCCACTTTCCAGAACATCTTGAATTTTTGCATTTGGAGTGCATTTTCCCTGTCAAAAATCAATTCTCCCAACACTACTCAGCGAGTAGCGCCTAGGCCAAAAAGAGGGTAGAAAGGTCATTTTTTGAGGGTTTATTTTCCCTTTTGGTCAACCATTTATGCTCCAAAACCTTAGCAAATGCAGAGGGTTCATGTACTCATCATTGTCAATCCAAAAATGCTAACCATTTTCTCATTGGATGCCCCAAAAAAGAGCACATCGCCCAAGGTGCTGCGCATTTGACCTCCATGACTGTGCTAAAAATTGTCTGAAAATCTCAGAAACTTCCTTCAAGCTCAAAAACGGTTGAACATGTCCAAGAAGGTGTTTTTATAACTGATCAAAGGTTAGAGGCATGTAGGGATGCCTCAGCAAATATGTCAAGTCTCCTCTTCTCCTCTTGCTTTGTCAATTTGTCACTTTTCTCATGAGCTCTTTTGAGCTTGCTCCTTGCCACTTGGTTCCTCTGTGCATAATACTTGGCCATATTCCTTTGTATCTCAACATATTTTTTCATTATGTCCAAGAGGGTATCCAAGCGTGTGTTCACCTTCTCAAGCCCAGACTCTTTGTTTTCAGCTATGTCCTTGACCAATTGCTCATTTAAAGTGAGTTTCTCCTCCAATTCTTCCTCCTTTTACCTTTCAAGCTCTAAGTCTCTCTTTAATCCTCTTGTTCTTGGTCTTTTTCTCTGCCCTTGTTCATCATCCGCCTCTCCATTATCTCCATAAGCCTTATCAAGCTGAAATTTGGCCTTCTCAGCCTCCATCTTTGCCTTATATACTTGGTTTGCATCAATTCCTCCTTCACCTCTAGCTTCTTGTTCCCTTGCTCATAAAAGGAGATTATATATTTGGCCCTTTGCAAACTGGCCTCAAGCTCCACAATTGTGGCATCATTTGCTTTTAAGGCAGCCTGAGTGATTTTGTCTTTCTCCTCATCACTTGAGTTCACAAGGAGAAACTCCTTTTTAGTGTCATGTTTTTCATGTTGTTGTTTGACCTCTGCTTCCTCCACCATTTTATCTTTTCCATTAACTTGTAATGTTGATGACAAAGGCAAGGCTCCTCCCACTTTTTGTGGGGTAAACACCTGCCTCTTTCCCCTTCTTCTGAACTAGTGTGACTCTCTTCTGCCATGTTTTCAAGGTGGAAACTTGAGGGACTGATATGTGGGTCAAGGTGAGTGAAATAGTGAGGGATATTGATTGAAGTACGAGCAAGGATAATTTGAGGGTGAAAAAGTCTATGAAATGTTGTAATTCTGATCAATTAGGTGATTTTGGAAACATTCAAGAAAGGATTTTCTAGGGTTTTAAAATTTAGGGTGCCAACTTGCTTAATTTATGAATAAAAAGAGATATTGGGCCACTTGTTGTATTCAGGTAATAGAAGCTTTTGTAGCTTGAGAATATTTCAGGAAAATCAACCTTCAACTTGCGAGTATGCGTGTGAAATCTAACCAGATGTAAGGCAACATCATTCCTATCATCATCTTTAAACATAGGCAAATTCCTTTGGCAATCTGCCTTAGGAATTTTATTTGGGAAACCTGGAATGTGATCTCGGCTCATGGGAACATACTTCTAGAAAACAAATCCATTTTGATAACAATGAATTCACCGAGAAATTCTTCAGGCTACTGGTTCTTAAATAGTGGAGTTGCCATAAAAATTCTGAACCTTGGGATTTTTCAACACTAGAGTCGCTAGGTGAATGATTTCAGCCTTCCTATATCTGATCATTGTCCACCATCAACAATCAGATCTAGATCGGAACTTTGATGATATCTCCCAGGGAATATGAAATTTTTCGCTCATTCCCTAGTATGGTAACCAATATGTTATCACCTAGATTGAACCTCAGGCTGAAGGAAGGAAATGCCAGGGTAACCACAAACCACGCTTAGCCAAGTAGCTAGCCCTACTAGGCCAGGATAGGGCTTGTTATCAAGAAATCTAGTGTCTATGTGGAGCTGCTAGTCCCACTAAGATGGGTAGCTATCTTAGAAACAAACAGATTAAATTTACTCTTGTTTTACTTTATGAGAAGTAGATACGAGAAGATCAAAGAATACCAACCTCAATCCTTCACTTAGTTCTTTGCTTGTTCCTTCTCCTCACCGACCGGCCTTTGTTGCTTCTCCCTTGACCACTCCGCTTCAAAGAGTACCTGTAAAGTCAAAGCAGCATAATACCTTCAAAGTGCAGGGATCTACAATCATAAAAAATATAGGACCAGATATATATTGACCACACAAATGCATATACAATCAAACATACAAGAATGTGGAGGAAAAATTGACTAGCTTTATTGATATAAAGATTAGAAGAGAGGATTGCAACCCATTGATCTGACCTAGTGTCATCCTCCCAGCATGAAAGCCCTTCTTCACCTCATGAAAAGCTTAGATCACCCAACACTATGATATTCCACCAAGAAACTAATAGCACTTCCTTACAAGATACAAAATTCCGGCCTCCGGATCTCTGTGATGAGGGATCCATATATAGATGATTGCAGGGGGGTGAGTCAGCTTCTGGGATTTTGATTAGCGTCCTATCTCTGATAGTTCTTGATTCCACTTGGAGATTGATGATCTCTTACTCATCACTGGGTGAATTCAGAGAGGCAAGTGTCACAGGAGAAGTTTCTGGAAGATTCCATGACGATCCACCTTGCAAATTGTCTCTGCCATTTGTCTACTCTCGCCCATCACACCCTATAGAAGGGATTTCCAGTATGCATCACACCCTTTAATCTAAGCAGGTGGGATGCATCTCACCCTCTGCACTGGGCAGTCTGTATGGTCCAGCTTTGACCAATTGTGAGCAGTTTTCTGTGGAGAACTTCTGGGAGATGATGTAATCAGCTGACCTTGTTCCTTTAGCGTGTGAAGCAACACTTTTAGGGACTTAGGAGCCCTTGGTTTATGGACATGTATGATTGGGGATGTGGTGCCCAAAAATGTCTATAACAGTTGCCCCCTAAAGCATGAGGTCGTTAATATTATGATGTCGGGTGAAATGCTTTATCATGAGGATCCGAAGATTTTTTGAGCTGGAAGGCGACCTGTAATAAGATACAGTACAATACATTATCTTCATAATATTTTTCATGTTCTAGCTGAGGTGGGCATTCCCATGCTCAGCTTTATAAATCCATTTTCATGTACATAAGACAGAGAACCGTATGTGTGGCAGACTGATGATTCTGATAGAGCCATCATCCTTTGATTCGGATGATCATCTGTGCAGCAATGATGTACATTTGGTGTCTTTATTTTCCTGAATATATCGCAGCTCGGATGCATGAAACTAGATTTGGGGTCTTCAAACTCATCCAATATTCACTCAAAGTACAAGTCGATCCATGTGAAAGATGTTCTAGAGTCGAACATGGAAAGACATTGCGTGATTACCGGCCAATGATGAAAGTTGTTAACAAGCGTGAGGGGAATCACCGATAATGATGATGACCCTCAAGGTACTACAGTACAATTCACGTGGTGTGAAAAAGGGACTTGGCGTCGAGCACCAAACAGAGTCTTTCGATCAAAGGCCATTGATGTAAACTTGTCGCTGGAAGTGAGAAACTTGCCATTGAGGCATGGAAGCTTCAAAGTACTGAAAGGGTTGTTCCTAAGTCGACTTCTTGGATAATGAGCTGATGTCGACAAGAAGCAACCCGTCATAGGAGGGCCTTAATGAATCCCCCATCTACGACATGGAACAGAGTAAATGATTTTGGAGGTGAAAACAATCTAATGATACAGGGTTTAGGGTGGCGGTCATGAAAGAATGGAGCATGAATGTATTGCAGCGGATGAGACACAGGTGAATTCTCTGAGAGACTTCTCTTGAACATACCGGCGACACTGACATGGATTGGTAGTGTTAACCCCAAATATGGATGGTGCGATGGACCAATGGTGACATGACTGGTGAACGGAATAACCCAACCCGACTCGGACGTAGAGTGAAAGTGTCATGTTCAAGAGCGACTTGCTACCAATAAAGTTTCTTCAAGTTTTCTTCCCAATTTTTCCCTAGTCATTGCTGACCAGTACCTCTTTATTTTTACCAATCTTGAGGAAGATAACATATGTTTGTTCTATAATTTTCCCTTCGGGCAAACCCATAGGTATGTTTTTACGAGCCTAGCGATAGTGAAACTCGTTCTTGTCTATATGGACAAGTTTGTCACTATTGTTTTTAACGAGTTTAGCGACAAAAATAACTCAGTCCTTTTCAATTTTAGAAAGTCTGAAAGGGACATAAAGGAAACTCCAATAATCCTTTTTCGTCATATAATCCCTTAAGTCCAAAAAGGTATAAAATAATACAAAAGGGATGAATTTTCGATAATTTTAACGAGCCGAACAAAACAAGCGCTCGATCTTTTTATGTAATAATCCCTCAGGTCCAAAAAGATTAAAATCTAGAGGAGGAATAGCACTCCTGGTAGCTTTAACGAGCTGGAGAGGCCAACTCCTCAGCAATCTTTTCATATTCTACGAGTCAGATGAAAAGAGCTTAAAAGAGACTCGTTTTTTGAGGAACGAGTGATAACATCAGGTAGCATCTGATTCTAGGTAAGGTTTGGAATTTTCTAATCATGGCAGTGTCACAAGGATGGCTAACAGGATCACTCTTGGCAACTGTTCCTCAAAAGGGTTAAACAATCAAATGGGGTGAATGATTGGCTAAAACAGAGTGGATGTGATGATGAGAACACGACCAGGGCTCAAAAGCTGATGATAATGCATTCACAATGGTTATTTAACAGAAATTGGTTCATTTTTTAATGAGCTTAAACTCTGGGGGAAACATTTGCTCATTGCTTAGGTTTAATTTTTAACGAGCTTGAACTTCACATAAAAACTGCCCGTGCCAGTCGTATAATAAGGATGTCTCACACTAAGTACTTTTCATACCGGGGGGGGGGGGGGTATTTATTGGTGATATTGCAGAACATATATGAGCCCCTTTCAATGGAAAGATTGAATTCAATGAAAATTTGGTTTCTCCCATACGTACACGTAATGGACATCCTACTTATCTATGTCATAATAACTTATCCATTACTATTGATGGTTAGGATCAAGTACAAAACTTAACCATTCCGCCACAAAGTTTACTTTTGGTTCAGAATGATCAATATGTGGAATTGGAACAACTTATTGCTGAGTGTTACAGGGAAAAGTGTCTATATAGAACTGCTCTATCCCACTAAGGTGTGACAACTGCCTTAGAAACAAACAAAGAAAAGCTACTTATGTTTTTCCTTTATGAATTATAGATAGAGAGGAATAGAAGGACTAACCTCTGTCTTGCGCTAATCCCTTGATTCGATCCCTCTCTTCTTTGATGGTCCCCAGCTACTTGCTCCCTTGCACGCCCAGCTTCACAAAGTACCTGCAAGATCATAGAAGCATATCACTATACAAAGACATGGATCTATATTCATAAACAATCTAGGATCGGATGTAAATTGACCATACAAATGTAACAAGCATCAATGATACAAAAGCATGGAGGAAAACTCAAATAGCTTTTATTGATAAAACAAGAAAAGATCCAGGAGGAGTTACAATCGGTTGTTCTGACCTAGCATCAACCTCCCAGCAAAGAAGCCCCTCTTCACCTCAAACAAAGCTTATATCACCCAACAATATGATGTTTGTCTCAGAAAACCAACAACAATTCCTTACAATATACAAAATTCCAGCCTCTGGATCTCTGGGATGAGGGATCCATATATAGATATTTGTAAGGAGGATGAGTCAGCTTGTGATTTGATTAGTTTCTTCTCTCTGTCAGTGCTTGCTTCCACTTGGAGACTGAGGGCCTCTTACTCATCCTTGGTCGAATTCAGTGAGGCAAGTGTCACAGGAGGAGATTCTAGAACCTTCCATTGCCCCTCCACCTTGCGGAATGACACTGCCATTTGTCATTTCTCGCCCATCGCACCCCACAGAAGGGAGTTTTTAAATGCAACGCACCCTCACAGTGCATTTGGGTGAGATGCAACGCACCTAGCCAGTGGAGCAGCTGCAATGATCCTGTTTTGACCAATTTTGAGTAGTTTTTCATGGAGAACTTCTGGGAGAAGCTGTAATCTGTTGACCTTGTTCCTCGAGGGGTTAGAACAACACTTTTGAGGACTTAGGAGCCCTTGGTTTATGGACATTTCATGCTTGGTGTTGTAAGGCACAAAAATGTCTATAACAGTTGCCCCCTAACTTATGAGGCCGTTAACCTTTTGGTGTTGGGTGAAATGCTTTATTATGAGGATCCGAAGTTCTTTCACTGCTGGGAGGAGACTTGTAATAAGATACAATACAATACATTATCTTCATAATATTTTCATGATCTAGCTGAGGCGGGCATTCACATGCTCAGCTTTATAAATTCATTTCATGTACATAGGACAGATAATCGTCTTAGTGTAGACTGATGATTCTGATAGAGCCATCATCCTTTAGGTAGGATGATTATCTGTGCTGCAATGTTGTACATTTAATGTCTTTATTTCCCTGAATATATATAGCAGCCCGGATGGATGAAACTAGATCCAGGGTCTTCAATCTCATTCGATCTTCACTCGAAGTACAAGTCGATCCATGTGAGAAATGTTCTGAGGTCGAACATGGAAAGACATCACTTGATTACCAGTCAATGATGTAAATTGTTAACAAGCGCGAGAGGAATCACTGATAATGATAATGACCCTCAAGGTACTGCAGTACAATTCACGTGGTGTGAATAAAGGACTTGGCGTCGAACACCACGCAAAATCTTTCGGTCGAAGGCCATTGATGTAACCTTGTCTCCAGAAGTGAGAAACTTGCCATTGAGGCATGCAAGCTTCAAAGTACTGAATGGGGTGTTCCTAGATCAAATTCTTGGATAATGAGCTGATGTCGACAAGAAGTGATCCGTCACAGGAGGGCCTTAATGAATCCCACATCAATGACACGGAACAGAGCAAATGATTTTGATGGAGGTGAAAACGATCTGGTGATATAAGGTTCAGGGTGGCGGTCATGAAAGAATGGAGTATAATGTATGGTAGTGGGTGAGACACAGGTGACTTCTCTGGATGACTTCTCTTGAACATATCGGCGACACTATTGTGATGGGTCAGTAGCATTAACCCCAAATGTGGATGGTATGGCGTGATCATGGTGATGTGACCGGTGAATGAAACAACCCAACTCGACTCGGACACGGAGTGGAAGTGTCATGTTCAAGAGCGACTTGCTACCAACAAAGTTTCTTTGAGTTTTCTTCCCAATTTTTCCCGAATCATTGCTGACCAGAACCTCTTTTTTTTTGTCAAGCTTGAGGAGGATAACATATTCTTGTTCTATAATTTTCCCTTCGGGCAAACCCATCGCTATGTTTTAACGAGCCTAGCGATAGTGAAACTCGTTCTCGTCTAAAGACAAGTTTGTCGCTATTAACCTTTTTAACGAGTTTAACGACAAAGATAACTCGGTCCTTTTCAATTTTAGACAGTCTGAAAAGGAACGTAAAGGTAACTCCAAAATTCCTTTTTTGTCATATAATCCCTTAAGTCCAAAAAAGTATAAAACAATACAGAAGGGATGAATTTTCGATAGTTTTAACGAGCTGAACAAAACAAGCGCTCGATCTTTTCGTGTAATAATCCCTCAGGTCCAAAAAGATTAAAATATAGAGGAGGGATAGAACTTCCTATCCCTTTAACGAGCTGGAGAGGCCAATGGCTCGACAATCTTTTCATATTTTACGAGACAGTTGAAAAGAGCTTAAAGGAGACTCGTCTTTTGAAGAACGAGTGATAAAACGGGTAGCAACTAATTCCAGGTAAGTTTTGGAATTTTCCAATCATGGCAGTGTCACAAGGATGGCTAGTGAAATCACTCTTCGCAGCTATTCCTCAAAATAGGTAAACAATCAAATGGAGGTGAATGATCGGCCAATGAAAAAGTGGAGGTGAAGGTGCAAACACGACCAAGGCTTTAACGGCTGAAGTACTACATTCACGATGGTTATTTACCGGGAATAGTTCATTTTTTAACGAGTTTAAACGCGGGTGGAAACATTTGCTCATGTCTTATGTTTATTTTTTAACGAGCTTGAACTATGTGCTAAAACTGCTCAATGCGGGTTTATTTTTTAACGAGCTTGAACCTTGCGGTAACACTGCTCGATTAATCCAGTCTTGTGATAAGAATGTCTCATATAAAAATGGCAACTTTTAGAGTTTTGCCCCACATCCTTTCTTTATGCAAGTTAGGAAACGACCAATCCAAAAAACAGATAAATGATCGCTCTTTGCTTGCACTCCAAAAGGTTTGCATGCCCCCAGGTATAAAACAGAGTTTCAAGGTTACCTCTTCTTTATTCCGTTAAAACATTTGTTTTACCGAGAGAGGCCTACCTCTTACAGGTTACCCAAAGATTGTTCTATTCACAGCGCAAACAAAACACTTCTCTGGCGATGTCTACCGAGATAAAGAAAGGTGAGCGGCGGTGCTCGCCACCTCACATAACTTTGACAAGAGAATCTTGTTCCAGTCCAACTCCCCCTTCCAATAACGGACGAGAGTACGGAGGTCATATTCTCTCGCGGAAGCCTACACTATACTCGAAGTTTTCCTGCCGAAACAGACCAGGATGCATGCCCCCTGGGTTTCAGTCATGTCCGCCCGAATCACTCGCGCTCATCGGGTGGACGGACTGGAGATTGAGACATTTCTTGCGTGAAAAGACCATTTAGGGATGGTATATGACTATTTGCTATGCCTAATCCGAGAAATGAAAGCTGGTGTACGAGCTTGACCACTCTTCCTCCGTGCGAAAAACACATTACTCTAAAGAGTGATGAGACAATGGCTCTCATGCAATAAATATAGTCTCGTCCAAGGAGTAGATTGTAATCCAGGGGCCCTTGAACTACCATTATGTTCATGTGAACGGTTTTCCCTCTCAATGTTATGGGCACATCGGGAAGGATCCCTAACGATCGACTGGTTCCTTTATCAAAGCCCGTCAGATTTCTCTTCTCAGGGAAAAAGTGATGGCGAACCAAGCGCTTTCCAAGCAGTTGAGGAAAGGATACTCACAGAAGCCCCCTCATCTATGATGGTACGAGCCATAACCATTCTATATATTTGAACAATAATCCAGAATGGTATACTCGCTGGTAAATGGGGTCTGCCTAGTTGAATCCAGTTGAAGGAGACAACTAGGTTGCTTGGAGGTGGGACCGAATAGACGGCCGGGTATGACTCTGACGAACTTCCTTCCTGCTGTAAACGGGTAAATTTTCCCCATGTTCGTTGGAGTCTGTGCTTATGAAAAGAATTTGGACGGTGTCATCCTTGTTCTCTTTAGTGATTGTATCATCTAAAGATGGAACCTCTGAAGGCAAGACCGGGTCAACTGCCGCCTCGACCTTTTGACTTTCATCTAGTATGGATTCAGATGGTTCATCTTCAATGACAGATGCTTCGACCCACCACCTGAGCGGGTTAGCCGGATTTTCAACTAGCGACGGACTCGGCAAGAGTTTTTTATATCCAGGAGGAAGTCGTAACGGTGAAACCGAACGATCATCCAAAACTCTTTTAGCTTCGTCTAAGAAGGGACAACGGTGGACGGCATGATCACCTTCGTACAGTTTACAAGGAAATCTATATTTTCCCTTTTGTCCTGGGGCTTCACTTTCACCAGTTGACGGTGTGTTTTCAACATGATCATCAGAGGTTGACGACACCGAGTTGTGCAAACGAGGAGACCAGTCCCTTAAGATCCGAGGGATGCAAGGACAATCTCTGTGAAAGTGGTCCCCTTTGCAAATGACACATGGCGATTTAGGCCTGGTCGGTGCAGTGTGTGGATTTTCATTGGACGACACTCGTTTGCCCCCATTTGATTTTGGCTCCTTCTTCTTCTTCTCTTTCTTCTTCTTTTCCTTCTTCTCCTTAGGAACTTGACTTTTGGCTTTACCAGCCCCATCAAGCGAAGAGGAAGGAGGAGAGGAAGAATTAGAGGAAGTATAAGGTTGGTTGGTAACTCTGGACGCATCTAATTGTTGATTCGATTGTTTAGGAATAGTGGTGTTCTGAACGACAGAGGTTGAGAAGAGCCATACAGGAAAACTAATTGTCAGTCCTGGAAGCGACAATGTGGCCATATGGGGTGCACCAACATCTCCCCAAGAGGAGAAGGGACTACGATTTCCTCCAAGGGGAATTCCTTGGATGGTGGACTCCATTTTCTCAACCCAAGATCAATGTAGGAAAGGGGTAATGAATATTCCGTTTAAAATAAATTTTTAGACGCTTTGACACTTGTTTTTTCAATTTTTAAGAGTCGAGAAAAAACAAAAGATGACTCTAGTCACCTTCAATTTTTAATGAGCCTGAAGTGACAAGTGCTCAGATGGACCTTTTCCGTTAAGGAGTCTGAAAAGGAACGAAAGGGACTGCTCTGGAGGTCTAGGTAGAGGGAGTACCAAACCAATCGCAAAATTGCTGAATACTTTTTACGGTACGGCAGTCAATCTTCCCGAATGCTGTGTTTAGTGCATTGCGATCGATAGGGCGGAAGACACGACTTCCTATGGATAAAGGATTTAAGCCTATAGGGGTCTCCCAAAATATACTCGATGGTACGTGGGAGCACAAGTCTGTACTGGCACTTATCGTCTCAAAGTGGAGGAATCACCCAACCATCAGTGAGGACAACAGTTACCAGGATTTACGACGCCGGAATATGTCTCTAGCCTAGACCTCTAAATGTTGTGCTTTAAGTTCCAAAGCGTTGTTAGATTCATTGAATTTATTTTAAGTTGATCTTGTTTATGAAGTTTGCCTTTCGAGTTCACCATGAGATGTAGATGTAATTCCTAAAATGCAATCTAAAGATGATAAACAAACTTTTTATCTCTTTTGTGCAATGAAAATCCTAGCTACTAGGGGAAAGAAAGACAGAATCTTTTCACAAAGAGCAAAGAGCACACTGTAAATGCACTTTCCTAAATCAAGCCAAACAGACTATCTATATGCAAATGCACATGCATGTATTTGTTTTCGACTTTCTTAGTATTGATGCTAAAAATATAGTTTGATGTACAAATCCGAATTTCTTTTCAAGCGACAAATATAAACAAGCTCTTTTTCGAAATAAAAAATAGAGATGATTACGACACCTTATGATTTTGAAATGAACACTCGTTTTTGACACTAGAAAATTACAAATTTAGACCAAAGTAAATAGTAACAGGATAATCGACCATCAACAACAATCAAACTTTCTCCTATGATCGAAATCGACACTTGCAACAGATTCAAATCAAAGGACGATAGTACGACTATGCTACTTTTGAAAAGGAAAACTGTAAACGACTCAACAAACACATAAAAACATCTACAGTTCTTTTGTACAAAGGAGGCAAAATAACAGCAAGGAAAAGGGGTTTCAAATAGACATATACTGATCACAGGCAGCAAAATTCAGGGATAGAACTGGAAAGAATGAAGCACAGGAACCACAGCTGCACAAAGCTAGTGTGATTAGCGCACTTGTAACACAGAGAATCTGAAATGCAGCACAGGTTGTCCCTTCGGGAAGTGCGCTGAAATTCAGAATCTCTGAACAGTACCTGCGCTGGGCCAGAAACGTGACTCTGTCCGGGTTCTGGGTCACATTTTGCAGCTCAGTCCTTGGTTTTTGGCCGAGTAAAAAGCAATCAATAATGCAACAATCAGGGGTAGATCTAAGGAGGATCTAAGAGCTATCACAAGGGAAATCGGATAGTTTGTGAATCAGCTGTTTAAATCATAAACAGATCCAGTGAATGGATTGAAGCAACAGTTATCTACTTTGCATTTGTTATGGCAAATGTAGTTCGAATGCTACTTATAAGTTTATGAAACAAACAACAAAGACATTTGATAAACAAACAAACTAATTATCTCCCCAGCGGAGTCGCCATTTTGTTACAGGGAAAAGTGTCTATATAGAACTACTCTATCCCACTAAGGTGTGACAACTGGCTTAGAAACAAACAGAGAAAAGCTACTTATGTTTTTCCTTTATGAATTATAGATAGAGAGGAATAGAAGGACTAACCTCTGTCTTGCGCTAATCCCTTGATTCGATCCCTCTCTTCTTTGATGGTCCCCAACTACTTGCTCCCTTGCACACCCAGCTTCACAAAGTACCTGCAAGATCACAGAAGCATAGCACTATACAAAGACATGGATCTATATTCATAAACAATCTAGGATTGGATGTAAATTGACCATAAAAATGTAACAAGCATCAATGATACAAAAGCATGGAGGAAAACTCAAATAGATTTTATTGATAAAACAAGAAAAGATCCAGGAGGAGTTACAACCGGTTGTTCTGACCCACATCAACCTCCCAACAAAGAAGCCCCTCTTCACCTCAAACAAAGCTTAGATCACCCAACAATCTGATGTTTGTCTCAGAAAACCAACAGCAATTCCTTATAATATGCAAAATTCCAGCCTCTGGATCTCTGGGATGAGGGATCCATATATAGATATCTGTAAGGAGGATGAGTCAGCTTGTGATTTGATTAGTGTCTTCTCTCTGTCAGTTCTTGCTTCCACTTGGAGACTGAGGGCCTCTTACTCATCCTTGGTCGAATTCAGTGAGGCAAGTGTCACAGGAGGAGATTCTGGAAGCTTTCATTGCCTCTCCACCTTGCAGAATGACACTACCATTTATCATTTCTCACCCATCGCACCCCACAGAAGGGAGTTTTGAAATGCAATGCACCCTCATAGTGCATTTGGGTGAGATGCAACGCACCTAGCTAGTGGAGCAATTGCAATGATCTTGTTTTGATCAATTTTGAGTAGTTTTTCATGGAGAACTTTTGGTAGAAGCTGTAATCTATTGACCTTGTTCCTTTAGGGGTTAGAACAACACTTTTAAGCACTTAGGAGCCCTTGGCTTATGGACATTTCATGCTTGGTTTTGTAAGGCACAAAAATGTCTATAACACCAAGGTTCGTGCTAGAACATCTTCCTTCAAGGAAAAAGTTCGCAAAAATATATATTCTGACTTAGAAGGAGAAATGAACTGGAGTACCAATGTGTGTCATGCACCTGAATATGTATAGGGTAATGTTCATCCTATAATTAGGACGGGTTATCTATGGATATTATCGGGAGGTATATACGGATCCCGTGTAGTAACCTTTCCATTTCATAAGTATCAGGATCAAGTATATGTTCAACCTTTTGTTGCAAAACATCAATCACTTTCCGATTCTTACGTGTATCAAGTGGAACATAGATCAGGTGACTCAAATTTCTATGAGAAGGAAGAACAAATCTTCAGTTATTCAGAAACTGAAACTGATCGGACCATATCCAACAAGCATCGAGACTCTATTTATGTCTTTTACCCTAATAATTACGATATTAAGGGGAAAAAGCAAATGAATTGATTCATCGTCTCATTGCAGTGTGATAAAGAATGGGAAAAAAGAATAATACCTTGTCCTGATGCAATTCTTAGAATACCCAAAAGTGGTATTCTACAGAGAAATTCCATTTTTGGATATTCTAATGTAGAACATGGAATACGTGATGGGTCGAATATGACAACACTGTTTTCCCTAGATTTATCGAGGGAAGGGGACAACTTGCAGATTCAAATTAGCTATTCTATTTCATATGAAGATGGTGAACGAATCCAAGTAATGAGGTCGGGTATGACTCTGACGACCTTCGTTCCTGCGGTAAAGGAACGGGTAAATTTTCCCCATGTTCGTTGGAGTTTGTGCTTATGAAAAGAATTTGGACGGTGTCATCCTTGTTCTCTTTAGTGATTGTATCATCTGAAGATGGAACCTCTGAAGGCAAGACCGGGTCAACTGCCGCCTCGACCTTTTGACTTTCGTCTGGTATGGATTCAGATGGTTCATCTTCAATGACAGATGCTTCGGCCGACCACCTGAGCGGGTTAGCCGGATTTTCAACTAGCGACGAACTCGGAAAGAGTTTTTTATATCCAGGAGGAAGTCATAACGGTGAAACCGAATGACCATCCAAAACTCTTTTAGCTTCATCTAAGAAGGGACAATGGTGGACAGCATGATCGCCTTCGCACAATTTACAAGGAAATCTATATTTTCCATTTTGTCCTGGGGCTTCACTTTCACTAGTTGACAGTGTGTTTTCAACATGATCATCAGAGGTTGACGACACCGAGTTGTGCAAACGAGGAGACCAGTCCCTTAAGATCCGAGGGATGCAAGGACAATCTCTGTGAAATTTGTCTACTTTGCAAATGACACATGGCGATTTAGGCTTGGTTGGTGCAGTGTGTGGATTTGTGTTAGACGACACTCGTTTTCCCCCATTTGCTTTTGGCTTCTTCTTCTTCTTCTCTTTCTTCTTCTTTTCCTTCTTCTCCTTAGGAACTTGACTTTTGGCTTTACCAGCCCCATCAAGTGAAGAGGAAGGAGGAGAGGAAGAATTAGAGGAAGTATAAGGTTGGTGGGTAACTCTTGATGCGTCTAATTGCTGATTCGATTGCTTAGGAATAGTGGTGTTATGAACGATAGAGGTTGAGAAGAGCCATACAGGCAAACCAATTGTCAGTCCTGGAAGCGACAATGTGGCCATATGGGGTGCACCAACATCTCCCCAAGAGGAGAAGGGACTAGGATTTCCTCCAAGGGGAATTCCTTGGTTGGTGGACTCCATTTTCTCAACCCAAGATCAACGTAGGAAAGGGGTAATGAATATTCCGTTTAATATAAATTTTTAGACGCATTGACACTTGTTTTTTCAGTTTTTAAGAGTCGAGAAAAAACAAAAGATGACTCTATTCGCCTTCAATTTTTAATGAGCCTGAAGTGACAAGTGCTCAGATGGACATTTTCCGTTAAGGAGTCTGAAAAGGAACGAAAGGGACTGCTCTGGAGGTCTAGGTAGAGGGAGTACCAAACCAATTGCAAAACTGTAGAATAATTTTTACGGTACGATAGTCAATATCGATAGGGCGGTAGACACGGCTTCCTATGGATAAAGGATTTAAGCCTATAGGGGTCTCCCAAAATATACTCGATGGTACGTGGGAGCACAAGTCCGTACTGGCACTTATCGTCTCAAAGTGGAGGAATCACCCAACCATCAGTGAGGACAACAGTTACCAGGCTTTACGACGCCGGAATACGTCTCTAGCCTAGACCTCTAAATGTTGTGCTTTAAGTTCCAAAGCGTTGTTAGATTCGTTGAATTTATTTTAAGTTGATCTTGTTTATGAAGTTTTCCTTTCGGGTTCACCACGAGATGTAGATGTAATTCCTAAAATGCAATCTAAAGATGATAAACAAACTTTTTATCTCTTTTGTGCAATGAAAATCCTAGCTACTAGGGGAAAGAAAGACAGAATATTTTCACAAAGAGCAAAGAGCACACTGTAAATGCACTTTCCTAAATCAAGCCAAATAGACTGTCTATATGAAAATGCACATGCATGTATTTGTTTTCGACTTTCTTAGTATTGATGCTAAAAAGAAAGTTTGATGTACAAATCTGAATTTCTTTTCAAGCGACAAATATAAACAAGCTCTTTTTCGAAATAAAAAATAGAGATGATTACGACACCTTACGATTTTGAAATGAACACTCGTTTTTGACACTAGAAAATTACAAATTCATACCAAAGGCAATAGTAACAGGATAATCGACCATCAACAGAAATCAAACTTTCTCCTATGATCGAAATCGACACTTGCGACAGATTCAAATCAAAGGACGACAGTACGACTATGCTAATTTTGAAAAGGAAAACTGTAAACAACTAAACAAACATATAAAAAAATCTACAATTCTTTTGTACAAAGGAGGCAAATTAATAGCAAGGAAAAGGGGTTTCAAATAGACATATACTGATCACAGGCAGCAAAATTCAGGGATAGAACTGGAAAGAATGAAGCACAGGAACCACAGCTGCATAGAGCTAGTCTGATCAGCACAACTGTAACACAAAGAATCTGAAATGCAGCACAGGTTGTCCCTTAAGGAAGTGCGCTGAAATTCAGAATCTCTGAACAGTACCTACGCTGGGCCAGAAACGAGACTCTGTCCAGGTTCTGGGTCACAGTTTGCAGCTCAGTCCTTGGTTTTTGGCCGAGTAAAAAGCAATCAATAATGCAACAATCAGGGGTAGATCTAAGGAGGATCTAAGAGCTATCAAAAGGGCAATCAGATAATTTGTGAATCAGTTGTTTAAATCATAAACAGATCCAGTGAATGGATTGAAGCAAAAGTTATCTACTTTTCATTTGTTATGGCAAATGCAGTTCGAATGCTACTTATAAGTTTATGAAACAAACAACAAAGAATGATAAACAAACAAACTAATTATCTCCCAGCAGAGTCGCCATTTTGTTACAGGAAAAAGTATCTATATAGAACTGCTCTATCCCACTAAGGTGTGACAGCTGCCTTAGAAAAAAACAGAGAAAAGCTACTTATGTTTTTCCTTTATGAATTATAGATAGAGAGGAATAGAAGGACTAACCTCTGTCTTGCGCTAATCCCTTGATTCGATCCCTCTCTTCTTTGATGGTCCCCAGCTACTTGCTCCCTTGCACGCCCAACTTCACAAAGTACCTGCAAGATCACATAAGCATAGCACTATACAAAGACATGGATCTATATTCATAAACAATCTAGGATTAGATATAAATTGACCATACAAATGTAACAAGCATCAATGATACAAAAGCATGGATGAAAACTCAAATAGATTTTATTGATAAAACAAGAAAAGATCCAGGAGGAGTTACAACCGGTTGTTCTGACCTAGCATCAACCTCCCAGCAAAGAAGCCCCTCGCCACCTCAAACAAAGCTTAGATCACCCAACAATCTGATGTTTGTCTCAGAAAACCAACAACAATTCCTTACAATATGCAAAATTCCAGCCTCTGGATCTCTGGGATGAGGGATCCATATATAGATATCTGTAAGGAGGATGAGTCAGCTTGAGATTTGATTAGTGTCTTCTCTCTATCAGTTCTTGATTCCACTTGGAGACTGAGGGCCTCTTACTCATCCTTGGTCGAATTCAGTGAGGCAAGTGTCACGGGAGGAGATTCTGGAAGCTTTCATTGCCTCTCCACCTTGTAGAATGACACTGCCATTTGTCATTTCTCGCCCATTGCACCCCACAAAAGGGAGTTTTGAAATGCAACGCACCCTCATAGTGCATTTGGGTGAGATGCAACGCACCTAGCCAGTGGAGCAGCTGCAATGATCCTGTTTTGACCAATTTTGAGTAGTTTTTCATGGAGAACTTCTGGGAGAAGCTTTAATCTGTTGACCTTGTTCCTTTAGGGGTTAGAACAACACTTTTAAGGACTTAGAAGCCCTTGTTTTATGGACATTTCATGCTTGGTGTTGTAAGGCACAAAAATGTCTATAACACCAAGGTTTGTGCTAGAACATCTTCCTTCAAGGAAAAAGTTCGCAAAAATATATATTCTGACTTAGAAGGAGAAATGCACTGGAGTACCAATGTGTGTCATGCACCTGAATATGTACAGGGTAATGTTCATCCTATACTTAGGACGGGTTATCTATGGATATTATCGTGAGGTATATACGGATCCCGTGTAGTACCCTTTCCATTTCATAAGTATCACGATCAAGTATATGTTCAACCTTTTGTTGCCAAACATCAATCACTTTCCGATTCTTACGTGGATCAAGTGGAACATAGATCAGGTGACTCAAATTGCTATGAGAAGGAAGAACAAATCTTCATTTATTCAGAAACTGAAACTGATCGGATCATATCCAACAAGAATCGAGACTCTATTTATGTCTTTTACCCTAATAATTACAATATTAAGGGGAAAAAGCAAATGAATCGATTCATCGTCTCATTGCAGTGTGATAAAGAATGGAAAAAAAGAATAATACCTTGTCCTGATGCGATTCTTAGAATACCCAAAAGTGGTATTCTACAGAGAAATTCCATTTTTGGATATTCTAACGTAGAACATGGAATACTTGATGGGTCGAATATGACAACACTGTTTTCCCTAGATTTATCAAGGGAAGGGGACAACTTGCAGATTCAAATTAGCTATTCTATTTCATATGAATATGGTGAACGAATTCGAGTAATGAGTGATATAAGTATTCCATTGGTTCGAACTTGTATAGGATTTGATTGGGAACAAATAGATTCTATAGAATCTGAGGCTTATGTTTCTCTTATTTCAGTAAGAACAAATAAGATCGTTAACAATATGGTTCAAATTAGCTTGATGAAATACCCCCCTTTTTTCATGGGGAGAAGGGACAATAAAACAAGTCCAAATTTGATGTTCCATAACAATTTGGACCACACTAATCTTTTATCTTCCAATGGGGTGAGTCAATTAATTAGTAAGCATCAAGGAACTATTTGTTCATTATCTAATGGGGAAGAAGATAGTGGATCTTTTATGGTTCTATCACCATCCAACTTATTTTCCTTCACCTCATTTCGATAGGGACTAGCCCCCATACCCTGTTGTTGGGAGACAACTAAAACAGAGTGGGAAGGGATTAAAGTGATGGGAATTAGATCTAGCCTATATCTAAAAATTTTCTTGCTATAATTTACTACGTAAATTATTGAATCAAGTCTGCAATTATTCTGAATCATACATTTAAAGATGGCTTAAAATTTGATTTTTTCAATTTTGGTAATTTTTTTCCTATTTTTGGGCATCTTGGGCATCGGTTTTAGATCATTAGCTTACTGATATGCTGATTTATTTACTGCTCTAATAAGTTGTTTCATATGTGATATATTACTAAATACATCATCATAAAGTGGGCTAAGTACATAAATTTACATTTGCTAGCCATTGGAATTTTTTATGCTTTATATGTTGGGTAAATGTTATGATCTAAATTTACTTTCTTACTATTGTCATAAGTCTGGTAAAGCGCTGAAATTTTCTGAAGTATTACTGCTGATTTGATTTCTGAGATCTAACACTTGCTTGTCTCATTCTACATTTACAATTTTTTTTTAATTTTTCACTAAAATCACTCCTACACTTAAGCTCTAAATCTTTGATCTTGTGATTGGTATAAGTTGCTTTTAAGTCTTGATATCTAATTGGCATCATTGTGTTTGACATCTAATTGAGGGATTTGATGAACCTCATATTTGGGTAATTATATGGGCCTTAATTCACCTCCTAGCTTAGTCAAACCAACTTTTCTCATAACTTATTACATGTTTTTTATTATATTTTGTTTATGAGGTGAGTTAGAGTTGGATATTATACTTTGTGGACTAATATGCATTGAATGCAGGATTAGAGGAGAAAAGCAAGGAATTTTGGCAAAGACTAAGGTCAAAACTTGAATGGGACAAGGGAGAGGGATTATAGGAGGTAAATGCTCCTCATTTACTACTCCTCCATTTGAATATCCCTCCATTCATCACATTATCTCGGAGTGCAAACAGTCAAATCATGAGGACTAGAAGGCAGTCACGCAAGTGAGAGACAAAGCACCATTTTATCTCGAGTTTGGGAGCGAATCCTCCATAATTTTAAGGAATTCATTGGGGACTTTAGATGTATAAGTATAGAGGTGTAGGACCTCAGTAGGATTTAGATTTTCATTGTAAAACTCTAAGCTATTTTCGAGCTGCAATACTTATTAAATTTCTCTTCATGTAATTTGTTGTTTTGGTAATAAGAATGAGTTTTGTTTTGAGCCAGCACTTAGTTAACTCAGAAGGCTGAAGCTCTTGGGTTATGGCCCACCTCTTTATTGTACATGTATGTTTAGTGTAGATTCATAGCTTCATTGTTAATTTTCTTTTTAGATGCATCTCCATTACAAGTAGTGTAGATTAGATTGGTTGTTTAATAGTTTGCTTCCATTTGTGCCTTATTTCAAGTAGTAGGTTAGCAAGGAGAAAAATTATCACCACAAGGTTTTTTGCAGGTTTCTCAGCCTCATTTCCTCCCTGTCAGACCATGACTTAAGGAAGGGACCCTTAAGCAGCCCCAAAAACATAGATCTCTAGTTCTTTTATGAGATTTGGAGTTTGTTGTCTTTAATTTAGTATTTGGTTAGTTTTGCAAGGTATATTTCATTTTCATATTTTTCATCTCCATTTATGCAGTAGATATCACTCATGTTTTCATTCCTTTCAACAACTTTCTTCATGCATAGTATAGGCAGTTGATTCATTAATTCTGCTTTTCTAGATCATGAAAATGTATCTTGTTTCACAGCCTTTTGGGAAGACACACATGTTTTATGCAGAGTAGGTGCTTTAGGAGGATACTAAGACTTCATAGCCAGCAGCCACCTTCCACTTCATCCACCTTAGCCATCCCTTGTTTTCGCCTGGTCCCTGAGGTTTACATTGATCCAAATCCATGTTGGCTTGTATTCCTGTTTGGCTGCTATTTCCCCATTGCCTTTAGGCTGCATTCTGGTTTATGTATTCCAGCTGCAATTAGGCCATTTTTATCTTCTCCAAATGTTCTTGAGGAATGGCATCGACTCCCAATTTGGACCATTGCTCGTTGACCTTTTGAAGATCTAGATCACCAAGAATCTCCTCTAGAGGATTGCTTGAGGGTGTTGTGGAGGGCTGATCTAAATACATTTCTGTGCATTGCTGGGTTTTCTTTGAGGTTTGGTTGGTGATAATCTGGAGGGAAGAGGAGTCCTGATGGTGTTGTGGTACCTGGGCATGGGTTGGGTCAGAGCTTGAGCTTAGGGCTTTGGTGGTAGGCGTGGGTTGGCTTGGATCTGTTAGATTATGATCAGTGGGGGCTTGAGGAGCTGTTGGGTGCTCCGATGAGTCAAGATTGCCCAGAATTTCAAAGCTATTTTGCTGGGTGGGGGTCTTATTGGTGGGGGTAGTGTTGGTGGGTTGTTTTGGAGCCTTTTTGCTTCTCTTCCCTTTATTCTTTCTTGAAGCGGGGGTGAAACCAGGTGCTGGAGTTTCCCCTTGTTCCTGTTGAGCTTTGGGCTGTGATTGATTGACAGCGCATCCGTGGTTGAGATGTCTGCGCTGGCAGCAGGTTCGACATCTGAATGGGATATTTTCATAATCAATGGTTTGCTTCCAATACACTCCTCTGTGGATCATCTCCATATGGCTTGGGAGGGATCCTGAAATATCTAGGTAAACACAAATTCTAGAATAAGTCATGTACTTACCTTGTGATGTTAGATTTGAGGCTTTGATGAAGACTCCCAACTTGTTTCCTATGGCCTCCAAGGTTCGCTTGTTCCAGTAATCCATAGGCATAGAGTGAAGGCGAATCCATACTAGAACCTTTTTGAAATCCTCCTGTTCTGGAGCGAAGTTTGGCCCCTAATACGTGATGTATAGTCTGGCAGAGTTGTAGAAACATGGTCCTCCTTCGAAGATACGATCTCAGTCTTCCTTGTGGGCGAAGATGACGGTGAAAAAGCTTCTCGATCCCAACTGGAGCTCGAAATCCCCTTTCAGTTTCCATTTCTAGTTTATCCACCAGCATAGAGCCTTTTCATTCAATCGAACCCCGATGAATCTGCAGATCAGGGCGTGTTTGCTCATGTGGTCTCTATATTCATCTATCCATGGATCTTCAATGATTAGTTTTGGTATTTCCTTCGAGATGGGCTTGCATGGGGACGATTCTTGCTCGTTGTGTCGCTTGGGATTGTGCCCCGCTGATGCAGTTCCTTTTGGCTCTGATTCATGGCTGATTCCCTCAGATCTGGAGCTGGTAGGGAAGTTGGGGGTTTCCATAGGGATGCTGCTGAAAATGAAAGGCGTATAAGAAGGGGGGGTCGAACCCCCCCGGAGTTGTGCATGGAGCGGATCAGGTGAGAGCTCCTTTGCTGATCTGCCTTGTAATGGTCGATGTTGCAGGCTAGCTTGCCGAGCCGAGCTCAGGGTTCTGCAGGGTTTCAATTCTGCCGCCGCTCTTCAGAGGCGCGCGCTTCTTCCCATCCTACCATACTCCTTTATTTCAATGAGAGAGTCTTATTTGATATGGTAATAGCTAATTGTTAAGGCACTCCTTGATGTGAAGTCACTTATTCAATTCCCTACTAGATTTGGGTGATATATTGGATATGACAAAGATTTAGTCCCACCAAGCTTTAAAAAAAAATTAATAATAATAATAATAAAATAATTCAAACTAATAATAATAAAATTATTATTATTATTATTATTATTATTATTCTTGTTGTTTTTTTTATTATTATTATTAACCTTGTTGTGATGATGAACCGGTTCATCATCCTAATGTGATTTATCTCGAAGACACTTGGTATGCAAAATATTTTAAGTTCTATGGACATTCTACAAAATATTTTACAAGGATAAAAGGTTGAGATTTAGCTCAAAAATAGTTATTTTTTTGTGTTTGAATGTATGGTTTTATGGACATGTAGCATTGATAAGTTATGGTATTTGTCCATGGTATTATAACAAAATTTATTTATAAGTTTAAAATTTTCATAGAAAAGTGGGAGCGAAATACTCTACTAGATTTGGGTGATATATTGGATATGACGAAAATGTAGTCCAACCAAACTTTAAAAAGAAAAATAATAATAATAATAATAATAATAATAATAATAATAATAATTAAAACTAATAATAATAAAATTATTATTATTATTATTATTATTATTAATACTTGATGTGATGATGAACCAAAACAAGTGGTTCCAAACCCTTCACCCTAAAACTTTGATGTGATTTATCTCGAAAACACTTGGTATACAATAAAATAATTATGTATATAAGCACGTCTATTTTGGAACAATGATTCTTAAATTTAATTTAATAATAAATAATTAATAGATAGATGGCACAAAATTAAGTTCTATGGACATTCCACAAATTATTTTACAAGGATAAAAGGTTGAGATATGTTGAGAGGTCAAAAATAGTTTTGTTTTTCTTGTATTTCAATGTAATTATAAAAATGTTGTAAAATTAACTTAAAATTAAATTTATATAAAATATTTTGATTGTGAAATGAGTTATGGTTTTATGGACATGTAGCATTGATAAGTTATGGTATTGGTTCATGGTATTGTAACAAAATCTATTTATAAGTTAAAAATTTCAATGGTAAAGTGGGAGTGGAATTCCATGATAAAGTGGAGGGTGAATGTTCATAGTTAAAAACCAACTATTTAATTTAGACCTGGTCTAAGTTATTCATGGGAATTGAGCAATACAATTTCAAGCAAAATTTTATTTTTTGTTTTGTAAGATACATTTAGATTTTTTTAGATTAAACATTTAAACTCACTTTTTAAAAATATCTATCAAATTTTGGTTAAAATTAATAAAAAAACTGTCTTGAAAAAAGTCACTTTATCTATAAATTAAATTACACATTTAATTTATATAACGACACTAATATACTAATAAATAATTTGAAAAACTATTAACTTAAACTCACTTAATAACCTCATAAAAATTAAAACAAATATAAATATAAAGTTACATAGAATTATAATAAAAACACTTAAAATTTGTGTCAAACTGCTAGCATACTAAAGTGCGCCCTTCAATTAACACTATAATAATAATAACAATAAGAATCTGTCTAGAAATAATAAAAAAATAATCCAATTATCCATTACTATAAGCATTACATTAAAAATATATAAAAATAAATAAATAAAAGTAATAATTATCAATAACGACCGAGACCAGAAATCCAGGTCACACTTCAAAAATTATTTCACCACATAGAAAAGATAAATTAATTTTTTATAATTTATGCGTGAAAGAGCGGGCAGACCGTTATATCAGGGGATGGTTTTGTGGACTTATATTGTTTTATATAACTCGTGTGGGAGGCCTGAATCCTGAAACCGGAGCGCACTGACGGAGAGCTGTGAAGGGTCTAGAGTGCCTGCAGCCCCAATAGTGAGATTTCTTTTTTGGCCGCGAGAAAGAAATATTTTAGCAATGGAAGCAGAAATCTGGCAAAGGCTCCCAGCGGAGTTGTTGCATATGATTTTAGCGAAGCTGCCCATTAGGGTTCTGGGCAAAATGAGGGCTGTCTGCAAACAGTGGAAACATCTACTGTCTTCTCGTGATGCCTTTGAAGGGCTTGTTCCAAATTGGTCGCTTTGTTCTACCGCGGGGTTTCTGATTCAGATCCATTGGGATTCCAAAGATGATGTGGAATTGGGTTATAGAAGGATGCAGTACTTGTTCACACATTTACAAAGTGCCTTTGCTCAATTGCATCGTTTTGAATAGTTGCAAGAACATCGTGTGTTGTCATGAACGAGGGGATCGGTTGGCTCTTTCCATAGGAATTCCTGGTACCACCAATTGGAGACACCTACCTCGTCCTCCTCTACCTGGTTACACATTCAGTGGAATTGTTTTCGACTCTTCCACAAGGCGTTGCACTGTCCTTCTAGGCTATTCTTTGTTAAACCACCAACCGCAACAAGGTCAAGGTCAAGGTCAAGGTCAAGGTCAAGGTCAAGGTGTTAACAGAAGAATGATGGAGATGTGTATTTATGATTCAGAATCCAACGCGTGGACTCAACAATCCACCATGGTCCCAGATCATATATGTCCCCTTGATAAGGGTATTTTTTGCCAAGGAAAATTTTACTGGACGGCTATCACGCTAGATTCCCGCATCTGCATCGCAGCCTTTAATATTGCTGAAGGAGTCTGGACAGAAATCCCACTGCCCCAGGGATGGCGCATGATTTATCCTGAAAATTTTGTTGAATATGATGGCCATTTCGTGCTAGTGGATCGAAAGGATGCTGATTTTATTCGCATGTTGAAGTTGAATGAAGCCGGAGAATATGAAATATGGTGTAAGTTTCGCGCCAGTGCTTTGTCAAAACAAGACTTTCCGTCATTTCCTTTGGTGACCGTGAACAACAGTGGTTTTATTGTGGCACTTAAATATGTCGATATTTGACTCTACCGGAAATTCGGTCGTCCATAAATTGGAATTACCGGGACATCGCACGTCTGAAACACCACTTCTAAGTGGTTTGCATCAGCTTTCGAATCTACCAACCTGATGTGGCCTTAGTAATTCTTTTGCAGGATAACAAGTACTTTGTTGAATTATAGCTATTGGGGTTCACCTGTGGAATTTAATTTGCAGGATAACAATTACTTTGTTGAATTGTAGCTATTAGGGTTCACCTGTGGAATTTAATTAGAGAGATTTATTTTCTTTGGTGGACAGCAAAGGATAATTTGCATTTATTTTTATTGTTAAATAAATTGGAATGGAATAGGAATTGTTAAATAAAATTTGATGGGATAGCAATAGTAATTGAGTCATGAATTCCGATTCTAATAGGAATGTAAGAATAGGAATGTAAGAATAGTGATTGATTTGAATTGCAGAGGATAATTTGTATATATATTTATTGGTAAATAAATACCATAAATTTAAATTTGGTTTGGATAGTTATTGTTAAATAACTTTGGATTTGATAGGAATAGTGATTGAGAAATAAATTTTTATAATAATCCCAATATTGATTGATTAGGATTGAATAGAAATACTGATTGAGTCATTAATTCTTTAGTATTTGAGATGTAATTTTTTATATTGAACTTCAGTTTTTTAGTCAGATTATTAAATTTTACTAATAATTTTTACACTTTGCAATATCAATAAATTTAATGCATTTAAATTTTTATTATTTTTGGATCATTATTTCAAATTTTAGAAATTTTGAAAAAAATAAAATTAAAAATAAAATATCTAAATTTTTTAGGATGAGTAATTTAATTTTTTTTTTAATCCAAATATAAATTCAAATTAGAATTAGGTAACTATAATTACAACCTTACTTCCCTTTGACTAGAACTCAACCTTTTTAACTTTGCAAAGGCTATCCCAGACATGTCACCCATCAGTCTAATCACTTTTCTCCACATCAGAAAAATTTCGAGACTAGACTATGCATTCAGTCAAAAGCAACAAAAATTGCTTACAGATGTGATGTTAGGCGTGTATATATATTCACAAATAACTTGCATCATTAAGCAAGTCTTTTAAGTATTGATGATGTTAACCCTAAGTGTTGATTTGGTATGTTATATTGTTTTTGGAGTATTAAGAAAAGTAAACTGCTTACTTGTATAAATTTGGTGAAACAAAGATACAGTGAAAATGTCGCAATGAAGTAACTAGCTTTTATTTTTAAACTAGCTTGTCCAATCAAACTAGCTTCTATTTTCCTTGTTATCAATATAATTTACCCATCAGGTGGAATGTCCACAGGTTATTCATGCATCAGATGCGCCTTGATTCAATCAGAGTAGGAGCATCTATATTGTATAAGAGTAGCATCAGATGCGCCTTGATTCAATCAGAGTAGGAGCATCTATATTGTATAAGAGTAGCATCTATATTGTATAAGAGTATGAACATCTATATTGTATATGATTAGATAAGCTCAAAACATTATTTAATACAATTTAATCAAAATATTTTATTTTGTGGAATTGAGGCGTCTGTGATCCATATCAATTTATGAGAGATTCTTCAGCTTAAATCACATAGAATATTTTATCTTTTTTATTAAAATAATTATTTTGAAATGATAATAAAAGTACTAGAATCAAGAGGTCTAATATAAATAAGATTGAGGTTTGAAAATAGTATTATTTCAGTTTTTATTATTTAATTCGATTAATTTATTTGTTAATTTAAGTTTGCAATTTAACATTTTAACATAATCATATTGAATAAATATAATAAGCAATTTTTCATAACTAATTATCTAAGACTTTTTTATAGAATCATTTTTAGGTATATATATAGATTATGTAAACAATAATAAGTGGTTAAATTAATTAAAAATTTAGTTTTCTTTATATCAAAACTGAAACATTATAATTGTGATCTTGTATAAATAAAGTTAATATTTTACTAAACTACTAACTTACTTACATTACATACATCTCCTTTATATTGAGTTGTAGAGCTGCACAATAAAAATTATTTCTTATTAGGATTCTACCTTTCTTTCCCCTTATTATCATATTTTTATTAATATTATTTAATCTCCTCATTAGCTTTATTCTATTAATTTGAAATTCATAAAATGGAGATGGAACACCTTGGTTGGTAGCTTAGTAAAATGTTAACTTAATCAATAGATACACCTAAAGATGATTCTATAGAGATGTTTTAGAGATCATTATTGTAACATGAACACACTTACTCATAACTTATCTACATAAAAAAATAATGTTTCTTTGTTGTGAGCATCGTTAAACCACTGAATCAATATATACACCTAAAGATGATTCTATAGATATGTTTTAGAGATCATTACTATAAAAAAATAAGATTTCTTTGTTGTTAGCATCGTTAAACCAATGAAAATATATCCTTGAAAAAAGAAGTGCTCCTATCTGAATCTCTGAAGGAGCACATCTAGGGTTTCGCATTTCAGCCCTATACCACAGACTTTGTTGCGGCACAACGCCTTCTCCCCTACTGCGTTGGAATTTTCACCATCAAAGTTTGTTGGGCATCTATTCTCATATCGCTATCAATTTTGTTCCACATTTCGTTCTTGTTGTCCCCGAGATTGATGGCAGAATGTCGGCAATGGATGAGGACGTTGTCAATTATTCGATGGATCCAAATCCCTATGAATCCATCTGGTCTAACCCTAGCACTTTTTCGGAGGTGTCGGTTACTAGGTCCCTTGGAACACCTTTTCTGTTGCAGTCGAGATTGCCGCATATATGTTTTGATCCTGGTCCATCTCTGCTCTTTATCACATCTACTGGACTTACTCTCCTCCCCTTTCTCTGGTAACATTACACCTACTTGCATCCTCATCCCACCCTCCCCATATTTCGATTCACTGCCTCCGGATCCATCACATTTGTCATCCTCCTCTGCCCTCCCCTCGTCGATGGGGTTTGTATCAACAACAAATTTCCTCCCACTCACACCGGATTCACCCCCACTTCCGCATACCTCCGCAAACCCCGGACTATCAACCTCTCTATCTGGTTGTTTTGACATTCCGGTTGTGAACCCTCAGACCTGTAACCATCATTCTCAGAAGGATAACACGGGTTCATAGGATCCCCTTCAAGACCACCCAACGGCACCCCGCTTCGGCAAAGATAAGAAATTGAAGTGCGTCAAAGCTTCCCGTAAGGATCCGTCCCTCTGCTTCGGTGAAGGTGTGCAAATGCGGGATGTTGTGGATATAACAAATAAGGTTTTGGTGGGCAGAGTTAGAGGAATAGTGTACATTGTTGCCTGTCTGCACCTCTGGGTCATGGAAATTTGGGGAAATATTCTCAAGGAGCTCCTGACTATTACCACCCTAGCTCGGGGATGGTTCTCACTTAGATTTCAAAGGGAGGACTACACCTCATGGGTTATCTCGTGGTACTGGCACATCGAGCTAGCCCCTGTGTTGCTTAAGAGATGGAGCTTGTTATTCGACCTTGAGCGGGAACAATTGGGTGCAGGACCGCTTTGGGTCAGACTATCAGGCCTTCCCCTTCACTTTTGGTTCAAGGACATCTTCAACCGAATTGGGAACACAGTGGGCACTTTCTTGGACTATGACAAGTCATATGTTACATCCGGCAACAAAATCGATGGCTCGCATATTGTTGCACCTGGACAGTAGAGAGGGTTTGGAGGAGTAGATTACGCCACATTGGAGAAGATTCACTTGCATCCAAATCCTCGATTATGAGGGGGTTCCATTCAGATGCAGAAGGTGTCACAAGGTTGGTCATCTCTATAAAGAGTGCACTCTAGTTATCTTGATCGCCTCCCCCTCCAAAGTCACGGTTGATGTCATTCCTACAACACCTTCATCTGCTAAAGGCTAGACTCCTCGGTCACAAGGTTCGAAGACAACAACTTTCTGATCTGCTGAGATGCCATCATCGGTGTGTCCCTAGCATCCCTCCCTGCCTATTACAAGATCTCGGGTTGCTGTTGTAGTCACTCGCTCATCGGGTACTCCTCCTCCCCTCTACTTTGTATCTACTATTTCTCTATCTAGTTTTGCACATCACTTGCATGTTGCTTTTGCATCCACTCCATGCATCTCATCTTCCCCTATTACCTGCCCTCTGAACCTTCACTCTCCATCCTACTCGACCACCTTGCCCTCTATTCTTGGTTTGACTATCTCATCTCCTTCTCCAGAGCTTTCGACCTCCACTAGACACTCACACTCCTACAATATTCGCTCTCAGGTGTCACACCCTCCTGAGCATGTTGGGATTGGTTTGATCTCCCCTCCTAAAATCACCAAGCTCCCTAGGGGTCGGCACTCCTATATTTCTAAATCTATTATCTAGGCTAGGGTGGATGTGGCTCATGGCAGGCAATCTACACTTGACAAGGTTCTTAGAGCATCGAATACCCTCCCCCAATCTCACCCATGAAGTGGATCTCCTTTAATTGTAGAGGGTTGGCTAGCCTTGCTAAAAATCTAGCTCTCAGAAGACTACTAGATTCTGAGCTTATTGACATTATATTCTTACAAGAGACCTTAGGCATGGCTGATCAAGTCATATTTGTCATGTAATCCCTAAAGATAGGTTGGATTTTTCATGCACTTGATGTCATTGGAGGATTTTGTGGTATTGCACTCGACATCAATCCTCACACTATCAAGATTGGCTGAACTTGGGGGTGGTGCTGGATTTATTGGCATGGACATTTATTCCTCGTACCTGGCCATGGACTTTAGAATTATCAATGTTTACACTCCCTATCTTAATAGAGATGAATTTGGGAATCATCTTCTTAATTTATCTTTGGCTAATTCAGACAATCTTATTCTAGGTGGGGACCTGAATTTCTCTATCGGACATGCGGAATCTTGGGGATGCAATGCACAATTGGACCCCCTATCAGACACCATGGAACAACTTCTAGAGCATCACCAATTGATATATATCCCCATGAATAATATACAACCTACCTAGTGCAACAGAAGAACTGAAGATGCATCTCTGGCAAAGTGATTGGACTGATTCTTAATCAAGGAACACATGGTAAGAGCCTTGTCAAATTATCGACAGTGGGTGGGATCTGGTGGCATCTTTGATCACTCTCATATTTTCCTAGAATTGTTAGGTCCCTTCCTGAAGCCTAGAGCCCCTTTTAAATTCAATTCTACTTGGTTGATGGACCCTGATTACATCAAATTGGTCAATGATTACTGGCATGCACATCCACCTTCTTAGGGGAGATCCATAGTAGAAGGGTTCTACCACAATCTCCTTGAGATAAAGAGTTTATCTATCAAATGGGCTAAAGACAAGAGAGATCGGGAAGAATAGACTCTTAGGAACATTGAAAACAATCTGGCTGATCTTTTGGATGAACAGGGTCGAGGATTCACATCTGATGAAGCTAAAAACATTCTCACTAATCTAGAGACTCAGAGATCCAAAAATTTTAAAGATCCTGAGGAGACCTGGTGCCTTAGGAGTCGAGTTATTTGGTTACAGGCTGGGGATGATAATACCAAATTTTTTCATAATTATGCGAAGGAGATAAGGGCCACCAACAATATTTGGAAGATGCCCACCGAGGATGGTCAATTCACCCATTCCTTTCACCCACTAGCACATCTAGGCATCTCACACTTCCAACATCTCTTGAAGGCTCCTCCTGGGGCCACACTTGCAGAAATAGTTCGAATTGTCGGGCTTTTCCCTCTCTTTGTTGACCAAGATTAGTTAGATGATCTTATTAAACCTGTTTCCATGGGCGAACTGGAAAGCACACTTAAATGGTTCAAAAGGGATAAAAGCCCTAGCCCAAATGGATGGTCTATTGAATTTTATATAGCCTTTTTTGAGAACATCAGACAAGATCTCCTCAAGGTTGTCGAGGATTACACGTTAATCAGGTGCATGTATGAGGCTATCAATTCTACTTTCATTGCCCTCATTTCTAAAGTGGACTCCCCACACTCATTCAATGATTTTAGGCCTATTTCCCTCTACAACTGCCTCTACAATATTATCGCCAAGATTATTGTTAACCATCTTAATCCCATCCTATCTACCCACATCTCGCCTGAGAAATTTTCATTCTCGCATAATAGACAAATACATGAGGCTATAGGTACTGCCTAGGAGGCCCTCCACTCCATTAAGACGAAGTAGCTAAAAGGAGCCATCCTTAAGATCAACCTCTCTAAGGAATTTGATCGAGTTAGTTAGCTATACTTAGGGATGATGCTCACTCATTTAGGCTTCCCCTCTCTTTCATCCAATGGATCATGTGCTGCATTACTAGTGTGTCCTTCAGTGTTCTTGTTAATGGTTCAGCCTCCAACTCCTTTCATGCTAAGCGCGGACTCAGATAAGGTTTCCCTCTCTCCCCACTTGTGTTTCTCCTTGTTATTGAAGGTCTGAGTAGATCAATATTATAGGCTAGAAGGGAGGGGCAATTACTGGGTCTCAAGATAACTGATCATTGTACTATATCCCTTCTTTTTGTGGACGATGTGCTCATCTTCCTCAATGGACGCATTCAATATTTCTCTGTACTCTATGATATTTTGATGCTCTTCTCAGTAGCTACCAGTATGGAATCAAATAGGTTTTAATACACTATCTCCTTCTCAGCATGCTCAACACAAGAAATTTGGATTGCACTTCAGAAATTTTCATTCCTAAGATAAAAATTGGAAGATGGGCTCAAATATCTTGGTTTTCGAATCAAACGCTATAACATTTCGGACTGGATTTGCCTTGTGCCCAAGGTTGAAAAGAGATTACAAAAATGGAACCATAGGTTTTTAACTAGAGTAGGACGATTAGTTCTTGTTAAATCATACATGGAGGTAACTCCGGTGTATTGGTGGTCTTTTGCTTCGATACCTAAAGGATCCTTTCACAGATACAAAAAATATGTTCCAAATTCCTTTGAAATGGATACAAGGAAGGGAAGCCATTTACTTGGGTGGGATGCTGCAACATTGCACTACCGAAGAAGTGGGATGGCTAGGGTTTGAAATAGCTACCTTCTTTCATCCATGCTCCTGCTTCCAAGATGGGATGGCTTATATTTAACTCGCACAACCTCTAGACTCAAGTGGTACAGTACAAATGCATATGGCCCCTACATAATATGGAATGGATTCGCCTCCCTACATGGGAAAGAACAAGTGTATCTATGATCTAGCAAGTAGTTCTACATACCCTTCCCACTATCAGAAATGGCCTTACATGGTGCATTAGAGCTGGCACATATGTGCATATTGGCATGGATCCCTGGACTGGTTGTGGCAACATGTACTGACTTCCTCCTGAACTTATTAACTTCCTTAAGAATAGAGGTATTCATATGATTGCCAACATTGTTGATTCGGAGAACACAACCATATTTTCATAAGCATGGAAATCTGTTGTTCATTTGGGTATCCCAATCAATGGCACCAGGCTTGGGTTGGATATATATCTAAATTGACTGAATCACATGTTCGCATTATGGAGGGTGATGACGAACTCATTTCGGCTCCAACTAGGCATGGAGAATATACACCTAAAGAGGGATATCCTATTATTCATGCCACACACATGCCACTTGTGCTCATAGATTGGTGGCGTGCTCTTTGGAATCTTAGAGCCCCCCCCCCCCCCCCCCCCCCCCCCCACCCAGACTGTTTATGTGGAATGTTTTAATGAACAAGACACCTACCAGGGGCAATATGATGAAAAGATCCTTTTATGGCCCCACTTGGTGTGCTCTATGTCACTAGGCTGAAGAAACCAATGATCATCTCTTTCTCCATTTCCCCACAGTGATTAATATATGGGAGCAAGTACTTTCTTCATTTTCCATTACTATCAGATAGCACGGTCAAAATACATTGGCGGCTTGGAATCATTGGAGGGAGGGGTCCACGAACCAGAAAAAATCATTGTCTCCCTCTGATTATATGTTGGACCATCTGGTTGAATAGAAATGGTATCATCTTTAGAGACAGAGTTGCTTGTTGGCCATTGTCTATTGCCTAGATCATTAATGCCTATCATGAAATTCCAGAAGATGACCCCACTCCTCCTACCCGCATTGTGACACCTGACGTCATAAACCAAAATCATTCTTGGGCATATTTTGATGGTGCTTCTCAAGAGAAAGGTTGTGGGTGGGGGGGGTATTTTATTTCACAAATATGATAGTCATGTTCACCGAATCCAAATGGTCTTGGGGATTGGAACTAATAATTTTTTTGAACTCATCACCATTAGACATTTTCTCCACTTTTCACTAGCACATGATTTCAGACAACTTCAGATATTTGGGGATTCTAAAATCATCATAAACTAGTTAAATAATACATATGCATGTTATCTCAGGAATATATTTGATGAAGCCATGCTTTTAAAATCTCATTTTGACTATATTTCTTGTCAACACATTTACAGGGAATGAAATCAGCTTTCTGACCAGTTATCCAAGGAGGCCATAGTTTAGCACAGGGAATTATGGCTAATACAAGAGAAGAAGGATGCAGATCATTTTCAATACTACCACTAGCCTTACATTGATCAATTATATCAGCAGACCGATAGGCCCTAATTTGCAACTTTCATTATGATTTCTATCAGTACTTGGCTTATATATATTGTATATATCCTTTTCATGAACATTCATAGTATACCCCTTGCGGTTAATTTTGTACAGACATATTTTTTTGATGGCTACGGCCCAACTTACTGGATATGCCATCCAAGCATCTACAACATGTAATTTTCTCAATTAATAGAAAATTGCGATTTTTCCCTCAGGGAAAAAAAATCGTTAAACCAATGCATAAAGATATTTACTTACATGGTTACAGGTTTAATTGATGCTTATCAAATGCTTACTTAAAAGAATGAGTTAAGGCACACTAACACTCTCCCCAAAGAAATGTTACATTGCCACACAAATAGTTTCTTTAGCATTTATATGCAAGTTGAGATTTATGAGTTAATTAAGTCTTTAGTACCTCTATGATACGTGATGATCAGTGGGCCATCTGGAATCACATCCACCCTCCATTTGTATCAAATGTGGAACTATGGTGCTCATTCCCCAGAAATGAATTAGCTAATCGACTCCCTCCCCAAACCTCGATGTTGTCAATCATTGTGCTCATGTAGGTTAAGGTTTGGCTCTCAGAGAACTGGGGTTTTGCAGGCACTATGATTCTTCAAGAAATCATGTGAGACTAAGCACCTTCAGGGTGTCCTTTACCCATTATGCTTGGGTAAGCTCCCCTTCGTTGTCTGCAACACAATGCATTTTCACTGAACTTCCTGGATTAAATCTATTATGTTCTTAGAGATTATTGTTTTGGAAGTAATGGAAACGCATCCTACAGTAAAACCTTGAATAGATCTCACGTGTTCTGAATTAGGTGTGAGAGGTTTTCATTTCTCCTTCCACATTTTTTGTTGGCCTTCGTGCTCATCCTAGTTCAGATTTGAAGGGTTTTTCCTAGATTATGGTGACGACCTACTGAGCATACTTGTTAGGTCCCTATAATACTAGTGATTCCCCCATTACTATTGTCATTGTAGCCCTTATTGTTATTATTGTGCCGCTATTGTCCCCATATTGTTATTAGTGTGCCCTATAGAAACCCACTATTGTTATTATTGTGCCCTTTTGTTATTACTGTTATGTCGACTTGATTACATTATGACCCCTTAGACTCCTATATATAGAAGGTAGGTTTAGTCATTTGTATCATCCAAGAATTGTTCATTTGTGTAATGTAAAGGAGGTTGCCCCCTCGAGGACGCTGAATTCTAAGGCATTGATCTATCTTTTCTAACTTTTTGTGAACTGGTTTCATAAAAATACCTTATTGTTCAAGAAAGGTGATGTGCCTCTTTGCTGACGACTTGATTCCTTCGGATTTAGTAGAGAGTAGATTTTAATTGTGCTACATTGTATGTACAAGTGCACTTATTTGATGTTTTAGGTTTCTACTCTTGCCTTGGTTTCCTTCAGTAGGGAATGCTCGACATTCTGCAAGCAGGGGAATGGAACCCTTGTTTCTCAACCATTGTCCAACGACTGGACCACCTAAGGTAAATGTGTTACAAATTTCTTTTGTATTTTAGTTCATTTGCATTTACTACTTAGATATTTTAGAACTTATTCCCTCTTTGGTCTTCTTTTATGGATAGGGTTCCTCTGACGAATGAGTATGGTCGTTGAACTTCCAGGTACTAGATATTTGTACAACCCTACTATAACTATCAAATAACCTAGGTTTTCAACTAATATAAAATTCTTATGGCTTAACCCTATTGTTGTTTATGTTAATTGCATGTATGACTTGTAGCTCTCGGTTCTAAATTGATTCCTGCTTCACAATGCTCCTTTGTCGTCTAGCTTGAAAAAATTATTTGTAGGTTTTTATCCTAATTCCCTTCGGTTAACAGGAAAGGAAATACTCTCTCAAATGTGTCTGCTATATGATTGAATGACCATGAGCCAGATATAGTTTTTGTTCTTTATTTAGTTTTTTTTAGGGAAAGGGATTACACAGCCAAGGTTTCCTCCTTTTAAATGGTTATAACTCCATGGCTTACTATCTTTTAAAGCATCATGAATTCATTCTCATGGTGTGAACTATGTGGCTACTGCACAAGCCACGATTTGACTTACGGTGTATATATTTATCAGTTCAAAAATGGTGAAATCTGCTCAATTTTATAGTCAGACTTATACTGGTTCCAACGATTAAACTTCTTTAAATTCAATCATAATTATTTACAGTTTACAATGGAATTTATTGGTGGTGATAGTGGTTAAGTTCCTTTTATTGTCCTTTTAGCAATCGTCACACTTACTGTGTGCATTTATCTGGTTTTTCCCTTGTTTTTTTAAGAAAGGATGTTCACAGATTTATGGTATAGGCATTCCTGCAGTCTTTCTTCCATTTTTTCCTCCCTCAAGTTGACCCAACCATGAGGTCTAATTTTTTTTAGAAATATTAGTTCCTTACAAATTATTTCCATGTCTTCCCTTAAATAGTTCTTCAATTAAAGCATTCAAGGTTAATTTTTTAGTTACCCATATGTTCATTTCCAGTATTATTTCCTTGTCATTCACCTAGGAATATAGTCATGAGTAATCTCATGATTTATACTAAAAGTAGTAGCATTAGTGAATACAATTTATTTTGTCTTTTGGGCTTGTTCTACTAACCATTTCACATTTGTAATTACAAAACAAACTAAGGAAGAATTTGGTGTATAAATATAATTTGTTTTCTACCACAACTATTTTATTACCAGTGAGACTGTTCTTCTGAATACTATATTATCATTCAACATACTACATGTTATCACCTGGATTGAACCTCAGGCTGAAGGAAGGAAATGCTAGCATAACCACAAACCATGCTTAGCCAAGTAGCTAGCCCTACTAGGCCAGGAGAGGGCTCTCTCCGTAAGGATCTCAGCCAAATTGACTGGATATTGAAACTGATAGTAGGCTAGGTATAGTAGCACAAGGTTTTATTTGATTTTGAAGGGTTTTGCTCGATGAGGAGGAGCCAAACAGTTAGGGCAAGGAAATTAGGTCAAAACTATAGGGTGTTCGATGGGGAAAGGCAATGATCAGAACCTTATGTTATAGACATTTTTGTGCCTTACAGCTCTAAGCATGAAATGTCCATAAACCAAGGGCTCCTAAGTCCCTAAAAGTGTTGTTCTAACTCCTAAAGGAACAAGGTCAACAAATTACAGCTTCTCCCAGAAGTTCTCCACCAGAAACTACTCAGAATAAGTCAAAACATGATAATTTCAGCTGCTCCACTAGCCAAGTGCGTTGCATAGCACCTAAGTCCACTAGCTAGGTGCGTTGTAATGCACCTAAATGCACTACCAGGGTGCGTTGAGCGGGAAATGACAAGTGGCAGTTTCATTCCATGAGGTGGAGAGACAATGGAAACTTCCAAAATCTTCTCCAATGACACTTGCCTCACTGAATTCAACCAAGGATGAGTAAGAGGCTTTCAGTCTCCAAGTGGAAGCAAGAACTGACAGAGAGAAGCCAATAATCAAATAATGAGCTGACTCATCCTCCTTGCATACATCTATATATGGATCCCTCATCCCAGAGATCCAGGAGGCTAGAATTTTGCACATTGTAAGGAATCGCTGTTGGTTTTGAGATACATATTAGAGAATTGGGTGACCTAGGCTTTGTTGGGGTTGAAGAAGGGACTTATTTGCTGGGAGGTTGATGCTGGGTCAGGAATCATCAGTTGTAACTCCTCCTGGATCTTCTTGTATATCAATAAAACTATTTGAGTTTCTTCTCCATGCTTGTGTTTCATTTATGCTTGTTACATTTGTATGGTTAACTTAAATCTGATCCTAAGTTATTTGTGAATATAAACCCGTGTCTTTGTATAGTTTCCTTCTTCTGTGATCTTACAGGTACTTGGTGAAGCTGGGCAAGTGAGGGAGCAGGTAGCTGGAAGCTGTCAAAGAGGAGAGAGATTGGGTCAAAGGACTAGCGCAAGACACAGGTTGGTTCATCCTATTCCTCTTTGTTTATAGTTCATAAAGAAGAATACAAAAGTAGTTTTCTTTGTTTGTTTCTAAGGTAGCTGTCACACCTTAGTGGGATAGAGTAGTTCTAAATAGACACTTTTCCCGATAACAAAATGGCGACTCCGCTGGGGATCGTGTCTAGTTAGTTTGTTTGTGTTTCTCTTGTTGTTTGTTTCATAAACTTGGAAGTAGCAATCGAACTGCATTTGCCATTAACAAATGCAAAGTAGACATCTGCTGCTTCAATCCATTCACTGGATCTGTTTATGATTTGAACAGCTGATTCATAAACTAACTAATTGCCCTTGTGATAGCTCTTAGACCCCCCCTTAGATCTACCTCTGATTGTGCATTATTGATTGCTTTTACTCGGCCAAAAACCAAAGATTAAACTGCAAACCGTGACCCAGAACCTGGATAGAATTCTTGTTTCTGCCCCAGCGCAGGCTCTGTGAAGAGGTTCTGCATTTCAATGTACTTACCGAGAGGGCTACCTACGCTGCAATGCAGTTTCTCTGTATAACAGGTGCGCTGATCAGCCTAGCCTTGTGCAGCTGAGGTTCTTTGCCTCATTCTTTCCAGTTTTGTCTCTGATTTTTGCAGCCTGTGATCAGTATTTGACTATTTCAAACCCCTTTTCCTTACTGATATTCCGCCTCAGTTGTACAAAAGAACTGTAGATGTTTTTATGTGTTTGTTGAGTCATTTACAATTCTCCATTGCAAAAGTAGAATAGTCGTACTGTCGTCCTTTGATTTAGATCTGTTGCAAGTGTCGACTTTGATCATAGGAGAAAGTTTATTTGCTTTTGATAGTCGATTATGCTTTTACTTTTGCCTTTGGTTTGAATTTGTGACTTTCTAGTGTCGAAACGAGTATTTATTTCAAAATCATAAAGTTTCGTAATCATATCTACCTTTTGATTTCGAAAAGAAGCTTGTTTGCAAATTCAGATTTGTACATCAACTTTCTTTTTAGGCATCAATATTAAGAAAGTGAAAAACAAATACATGCATGTGCATTTGCATATTGACAGTCTGTTTGGCTTGATTTAGGAAAAGTGCATTTACAGTGTGCTCTTTGCTCTTTGCGAAAAGATTGTGTCTTTCTTTTCCCCTAGTAGCTAGGATTTTCATTGCTGAAAAGAGATAAAAGTTTGTTTATCATCTTTAGATTTCATTTTAGGAATTACATCTAAATCTCGTGGTGAACCCAAAAGGAAAACTTCATAAGAAATATCAACTTAAAATAAATTCAATGAACCTAACAACGCTTTGGAACTTAACGCACAACATTTAGAGGTCTAGGCTAGAGACGTATTCCGGAGTCGTAAAGCCTGGTAACTGTTGTCCTCACTGATGGTTGGGTGATTCCTCCACTTTGAGACGATAAATCACAGTACGGACTTGTGCTCCCACGTACCGTCAAGTATATATTGGGAGACCCCTATAGGCTTAAATCCTTTATCCATAGGAAGTCGTGTTGACCGCCCTATTGATCGCAATGCACCGAACACAACATTCGGGAAGATTGACTGTCGTACCGTAAAAAGTATTCTGCAGTTTTGCGATTGGTTTGATACTCCCTCTACCTAGAGCTCCAGAGCAGTCCCTTTTGTTCCTTTTCAGACTCCTTAACGGAACAGGTCCATCTGAGCACTTGTCACTTCAGGCTCATTAAAAATCGAAGGAGACTAGAGTCATCTTTTGTTTTTTCTCGACTCTTAAAAACTGAAAAAACAAGTTGTGTCAAAGCGTGTTAAAATTTATTTTAAATGGAATATTCATACCCTTTTCCTACATTGATCTTGGGTTGAGAAAATGGAGCCTACCAACCAAGGAATTCCCCTTGGTGGAAATCCTAGTCCCTTCTCCTCTTGGGGAGATGTTGGTGCGCCCCATATGGCCACATTGTCACTTCCAGGACAGACAATTGGCTTGCCAGTATGGCTCTTCTCAACCAATGTCGTTCATAACACCACCATTCCTGAACAATCGAATAAGCAATTAGACGAGTCTAGAGTTGCCCACCAGCCTTCTACTTCCTCTAATTCTTCCTCTCCTCCTTCCTCTTCGCTTGATGGAACTGGTAAAGCTAAAATCCATGTTCCTAAGGAGAAGAAGGAAAAGAAGAAGAAGGAGCCAAAGGCGAATGGGTGAAAACGAGTGTCGTTTAACGAAAATCCACACACTGCACCGACTAGGCCTAAATCGCCATGTGTCATTTGCAAATGAGACCACTTTCACAGAGATTGTCCTTGCATCCCCCGGATACTAAGGGAATGGTCTCCTCGTTTGCACATCCCAGTGTCGTCAACCTCTGATGATCATGTTGAAAGCACACCGTCAACTAGTGAAAGTGAAGCCCCAGGACAAAAGGGAAAGCTAGATTTCCTTGTAAACTTTGCGAAGGCAACCACGCCGTCCACCATTGTCCCTTCTTAGACGAAGCTAAAAGAATTTTGGATGATCGTCTGATTTCACCGTTACGAATTCCTCCTGGATATAAAAAACTCTTGCCGAGTCCGTCACTAGTTGAGAATCCAGCTGGCCCGCTCAGGTGGTCGGCTGAAGCGCCTATCATTGAAGATAAACCATCTGGATCCATACCAGACGAAAGTCAAAAGGTCGAGGCGGCAGTTGACCCGGTCTTGCCTTTAGAGGTTTCGTCTTCAGATGATACAGTCACTGAAGAGAACAAGGATGACACCATCCAAATTCTCTTCATAAACAGAGACTCCAACGAACATGGGGGCAATCTACCCGTTCCTTTACCACAGGAAGGAAGTTTGTCAGAGCCATACCCAGCCGTCTATTCGGTCCCACCTCCAAGCAACCTAGTTGTCTCCTTCGACTGGAATCAACTAGGCAGACCCCGCCTACCAGCAAGCATACCATTCCGAATTATCGTTCATATATATAGAATGGTCATGGCTGGTACCATCATAGATGAGGGGGCCTCTGTGAGTATCATTTCCTCTACTTCTTGGAAAGCGCTTGGTTCGCCATTGCTTTTTCCTGAGATGAGAAATCTGACAGGCTTTGATAAAGGAACCAGTCGACCTTTAGGGATCCTTCCCGATGTGCCCATAACATTGAGAAGGAAGACAGTTCGCATGAACTTAATGGTAGTTCAAAGACCCTTGGATTATAACCTACTCCTTGGACGAGACTATATTTATTGCATGGGAGTGATTGTCTCCTCACTCTTTAGAGTAATGTGTTTTCCGCACAAAGGAAGAGTGGTCAAGCTTGTGGACCAGCTTTCATTTCCCAGATCACGCATAGCAAATAGTCATATACCGTCCCTAAATGGTCTTTTCACGCAATAAATGTCTCAATCCCCAGTCCATCCTCCCAATAAGCGCGAGTAATTCAGAGGGATATGACTGAAACCCAGGGGGCATGCATCCTGGTCTACTTCGGCAAAAAAACTTCGGGTATAGGGTAGGTTTCTGCGGGAGAATATGAATAGTTTGTACCTCGTCCATGATTGGAAGAGGGGTTATTCTAGAACAAGATTCTCTTGTCAAAGTTATGTGAGTTGGCGAGCGCCGCCGCTCACCTTTGTTTATCTCGGTAGACATCGCCGAAGAAGTGTTTTGTTTGCTGTGTGAATAGAACAATCTTTGGGTAACCTGTAAGAGGTAGGCCTCTCTCGGTAAAACAAATGTTTTGGCGGAAATGAAGTAGAGGTAACTTTGAAGCTCTGTTTTATACCTGGGGGCATGCAAACCTTTTGGAGTGCAAGCGATGGGCGGCTATTTATTTTTTAAATTTTTAGGACCTCTAACCCTTTAAACTCGTAGGATTAGTTGTCACCTAACTTGCATAAAGAAAGGATGTGGGGCAAAAATCTAAAAACTATCGTTTTTATATGAGACATTCTTATCATATGATTGGATTAATCGAGCAGTGTTTACCACGAGGTTCAAGCTCGTTAAAAAATAAACCCGAACCGAGCAAATGTTTCCACCCGCGTTTAAGCTCATTAAAAAATGAACTATCCCTTGGTAAATAACCACCGTGAATGTAGCATTTCAACCATTAAAGCCCTAGTCGTGTTTGCACCGTCACCTCCACTTTTTCATTGGCTGATCATTCACCTCCATTTGATTGTTTACCCATTTTGAGGAACAGCTATGAAGAGTGATTTCACCAGCCATCCTTGTGACACTGCCGTGATTGGAAAATTCCAAACCTTACCTGGAATCAACTGCTACCCATTTTATCACTCGTTCCTCAAAAGACGAGTCTTCTTTAAGCTCTTTTCTGACTTGTAAAATATGAAAAGATTGCCGAGTTCTGGCCTTCCAGTTCGTTAAAGCAACGGGAAGTGCTATCCCTCCTCTAGATTTTAATATGTTTGGACCTGAGGGATTATTGCACAAAAAGATCGAGCGCTTGTTTTGTTTGGCTCATTAAAGCGATCGAAAATTCATCCCTTCTGTATTGTTTTATACTTTTTCGGACTTAAGGGATTAGATGACGAAAAAGGAATTTTGGAGTTATCTTTACGTACCTTTTCATACTCTCTAAAAATGAAAAGGACCGAGTTATCTTTATCGTTAGACTCGTTAAAAAGATTAATAGCGACAAACTTGTCTTTAGACGACAATAAGTTTCACTATCGCTAGGCTCGTTAAAACATAGCGATGGGTTTGCCCGGAGGGAAAATTATAGAGCAAGCATATGTTATCCTCCTCAAGCTTGACAAAAATAAAGAGGTACTGGTCAGCAATGACTGGGTAAAAATTGGGAAGAAAACTCAAAGAATCTTTATTGGTAGCAAGTCGCTCTTGAACATGACACTTCCACTCCGTGCCCGAGTCGGGTTGGGTTGTTTCATTCACTGGTCACATCGCCATGGTCTCGCCATACCATCCACATTTGGGGTTAATGCTACCAATACATCACATAAGTGTCGCCGACATGTTCAAGAGAAGTCATCGAGAAAGGCCACCTGTGTCCTGCCCACTACCATACATTATACTCCATTATTTCATGACTGCCACCCTGAACCATATATCATCAGATCGTTTTCACCTCCATCAAAATCATTTGCTCCGTTCTGTGTCATTGATGTGGGATTCATTAAGGCCCTCCTATGACGGATCAATTCTTGTCGACATCAGCTCATTATCCAAGAAGTTGATCTAGGAACACCCCATTCAGTACTTTGAAGCTTGCATGCCTCAATGGCAAGTTTCTCACTTTCGGCGACAGGTTTACATCAATGACCTTCGACCGAAATATTTTGCGTGGTGTTCGACGCCAAGTCCTTTATTCACACCACGTGAATTGTACTGCAGTACCTTGAGGGTCATTATCATTATCGATGATTCCTCTCGCGCTTGTTAACAGTTTACATCATTGACTGGTAATCAAGCGATGTCTTTCCATGTTCGACTTCAAAACATTTCTCGCATGGATCGACTTGTACTTCGAGTGAAGATCGGACGAGATTGAAGACCCCGGATCTAGTTTCATCCATCTGGGCTGCAATATATATTCAGGAAAACAAAGACATTGAAATGTACAGCATTGCAACATAGATAATCATCCTACCAAAAGGATGATGGCTCTATCAGAATCATTAGTCTACCATCAGACGATTGTCTGTCCTATGTACATGAAAATGAATTTATAAAGCTGAGTATGGGAATGCCCGACTAAGCTAGATCATGAAAACAGTATGAAGATAATGTATTGTATTGTATCTTATTACAGGTCTCCTCCCAGCATTGAGAGAACTTCGGATCCTCCTAATAAAACATTTCACCCGATAAACGGCCTCATACTTTAGGGGGCAACTGTTATAGACATTTTTGTGCCTTACAGCTCTAACCATGAAATGTCCATAAACCAAGGGCTCCTAAGTCCCTAAAAGTGTTGTTCTAACTCCTAAAGGAACAAGGTCAACAAATTACAGCTTCTCCCAAAAGTTCTCCACCAGAAACTGCTCAGAATAAGTCAAAACAGGATCATTTCAGCTGCTCCACTAGCCAAGTGCGTTGCATAGCACCTAAGTCCACTAGCTAGGTGCGTTGCAACGCACCTAAATACACTACCAGGGCGCGTTGAGCGGGAAATGACAAGTGGCAGTGTCATTCCATGAGGTGGAGAGACAATGGAAACTTCCAGAATCTTCTCCAATGACACTTGCCTCACTGAATTCGACCAAGGATGAGTAAGAAGCTTTCAGTCTCCAAGTGGAAGCAAGAACTGACAGAGAGAAGCCACTAATCAAATCATGAGCTGACTCATCCTCCTTGCATACATATATATATATGGATCCCTCATCCCAGAGATCCAGGAGGCTGGAATTTTGCACATTGTAATGAATTGCTGTTGGTTTTGAGATACATATCAGAGAATTGGGTGACCTATGCTTTGTTGGGGTTGAAGAAGGGACTTCTTTGCTGGGAGGTTGATGCTGGGTCAGGAATCATCAATTGTAACTCCTCCTGGATCTTCTTGTATATCAATAAAACTATTTGAGTTTCTTGTCCATGCTTGTGTTTCATTGATGCTTGTTACATTTGTATGGTTAACTTAAATCTGATCCTAAGTTATTTGTGAATATAAACCCATGTCTTTGTATAGTTTCCTTCTTCTGTGATCTTACAGGTACTTGGTGAAGCTGGGCAAGTGAGGGAGGAGGTAGCTGGAAGTTGTCAAAGAGGAGAGAGATTGGGTCAAAGGACTAGCGCAAGACACAGGTTGGTTCATCCTATTCCTCTTTGTTTATAGTTCATAAAGAAGAATACAAAGTATTTTTCTCTGTGTGTTTCTAAGGTAGCTGTCACACCTTAGTGGGATAGAGTAGTTCTAAATAGACACTTTTCCCGATAACACCTTAGGGTTTTATGGATGAGGTGAAAATAAAGGTGAGGAAGCTAGCAAGAGCATGTACACCTCATGGGTTCTCCCTAAATTGAAGAAAACACAAACTGTGAAATGTCTACCCAAAACAGAGCATAAAAGTTATGGATCCCAAAACAATACATTTTAACACATGAAAACATAAGAAAAACTGAACTGAGCATCATACCACATGGATCCCAAAGAAATATCTACAATTTTTCATTAATCTCCTATTGGAACTAGTGCAAAATTATGTTTATCAAGGCTTAAGCATTCCCATGAATCCAACCCCTAGAAATGAGTAGGGAAATACATAATATAGGCTTCAAACCACCCATCCTAACCTCAAGGGGTTGAATCCATCAGAAAGGCAAATATCCAAGAAAGGCTGAATCAATAACAAGAGAATAGGGTGGTCAAAATAACTCATCCCTAATCCAAGCAAATTGATTCATTACACCTCATGAACTTGATTTACCTAATGTATTTGCCCTAGTAAGTACTAGAAACATGATAATTACATTTAACTCGTCATTTATATATATAAATTCATGATTTACCAAGGTGAAAGTGAAAACTAGGATGAAATAGTGAAAATCTAGACAAATTGTCAAACGCGCAATGCCAGGCATGCAGCGCCAATGCTAGGTGCACCCTTCATCTTCAGGTGGACTTTTGAGTTCCTTCCCAGTGTCCAAATTGGGCCCAAAATAGCATGTTGGAAATATCTTCAAGTCTACTTTCCAGAACAGCTTGAATTTTTGTATTTGGAGTTCATTTTCCATGTCAAAAGTCAATTCTCCCAACACTGCTCAGCGCGCAGTGCCCACGCCAAAAGGAGGGCAGAAAGGTCATTTTTTTAGAGTTTTTGGCCCTTTTGGTCAACTAGTTCTGCTCCAAAACCTTAGAAAATGCACAGGGTGCATGTACTCATCATTGTGAATCCAAAAATGCTGACCATTTCCTCATTGGATGCCCCAAAAAAGAGCACAGCGCCCAAGGTGTTGCGCATTTGACCTCCATGACTGTGCTAAAAATTGTTTGAAAATCTCAGCAACTTCCGTCAAGCTCAAAAATGGTTGAACATGCCCAAAAATGTCTTTTTATGAGTGATCAAAGGTTAGGGTCATGTAGGGGTGCCTCAGCAAATATGTCAAGTCTCCTTTTCTCCTCTTGCTTGGTCAATTTGTCAATTTTCTTATGAGCTCTTTTGAGCTTACTCCTTTCCACTTGGTTCCTCTGTGCATAACACTTGCCCATCATCCTTTGTATCTCAAAATATTTGTTTTCTTTTTCCAAGAGGGTCTCCAACAGTGTGTTCAACTTCTCAAGCCAAGACTCTTTGTTCTCAGCTATGTCCTTGGCCAATTGCTCATTCAAAGTGAGTTGCTTCTCTAATTCTGCCTCCTTTTCCTTTCAAGCTCTAAGGCTCTTTTTAATCCTCTTATTTTTGGTCTTTTTCTTTGTCCCTGTTCATCATTTGGCTCTCCATAATCTCCATAAGCCTCATCAATCTGAAAGTGGTGTTTTGGCACTCGTAGGGTTTTCTAGACTTTACTAGCCAAACATGCAACACCAAGTGCCAGAGCGCAGCGTCCTTTATAAATGTGCTCTTCAACGCAAAAGCACACAATGCCATTGAAATTTTCTCTATCTCGATCAAGAAAACACGCCCTTCACTCCACAGGCACGCAGCACAACACTCAGGCATGCAGCGACCCTATTGAGCATGCAGCATCCTGGTTAAACGCACCCTCCAATTTTCAGGTTTATTTTGACTGCCTTTCCGATGTCCAAATTGAGCCCATGATAGCTCGTTGGAAAGGTATCTCTCTTGGCTAGCTAATGGACCTATCAAGGACTGAAAATGATCAATTATATCCCCTTGAAAAGTCAATTATCCCAAGACTATTCAAAAATTGCAGAATCAGGTTGCAAAAATGAGGGGTTCTCTTGCAGGAAACGTTTGGAGGTCTTCCTCAACTCAAAATTGAGATAATGATAGCTCATTGGAAATATTTTTCTCTCTAGTTATCACTTGACTCATCAATAAAGTCATTTGGACAACCCAGCTAGAAGAAAAATTGATTTTCCCAAAGTCACTGTAGAAGTGCAGCAACTCTCTTGTAGCAACTGTATTTTTGACATTTCTCTAAAACCATGACATCTGTGTAAAATGTTAAGGAGGTTTTTCATACTTGGCTTATTATGGACAAAAACCTCTCTAATGTTTTCTAAATTCAACATTTTTTGGTCTAAAACATACTTTTAATAAAAATTGGCCCTATATGTGGCAAATGATTTGTCCCTTGGATTGACTTATTGAAAAATGATGGAGACATGATGTGTATGAGTTGGAATGGCCTCGTAATTGCTGAAATGACCTCCATTATTCCTCATATGCTCAGATTTCTCTAATTCCTTAGCCAACCCTAGCTCAATGGGTGAGGAAATTAGGGTTTAGTGCTTGTGGAAAATGATGATTTGGACACCCTTGGGAAAAGACAACTCCCTTTGGCATGCACTTAACACTTTGAAACTTTACCCTTTCACATGATCAAGGGATGTTATTTGATCACCCTTTACTTGCTAGTCTTATTTAATCGAATGGAACCTTGGAAACCCTAATGACCTAATGAAACCTTGAAAAACCCTAAAATAGCTAATGAGACCTTGAAGGACTGAATTTCAAGATGAAATAATGACCTCATGACTCATACAAATGGCATGATAAAAATAACTTTATGGATGATGTACAGTCAACAAGATATGAAACTATGCTAGCAAGTAATCACATTTAGGGAAGAGTGATGTTTTTGGACTAGGACTACCATCAATGACTAATTTTTTGCATGACCTAGTGGAATGATAAAAAAAAATCTGAGTCGGACCCTTAAAATGATATGAAAAGAGGATTTTTGATCACTAATGGTAGGATGAAAATACTGACACTAACATCGGCCTTATTGGGGATGGAAGCTCCTTGGAGGTGTCAAGGACACTGTAGACCAAGTGCCTAACCATGTGGGCCAATACGGTCAAAAACTTAAATTGAAATGCATGACTAAATGCTGACAACTTCAAATGACACAAACTGAATCGAAACTGACTTGAAATTGACTCAAAAAATTACTCAAGTCTTACTTAACTGAAACAAGTACTTACAAAACTTATTAATGGCAGCAGACCATCGAGATTTGAGGGCTTCAAATACTAATGACAACCACCTGCCTATTGAAGAAATATGTACAATCATGTGAAGTGAACCTTCCAATGTAACCAATCCAGCAGATGGCTACTCACTGAAATTATGCTCTCACTTTCCCCGAGCAGGCAGAATGATGTACATGTAGGCAACTCACAATAAAAATTGAAACCAAGGCTTATGCTAACAAACCATACAACATTCATCTTCTCCAATGCTTGCAAAAGAATGCTGAAGGAATCTTGAAAATCCTGAAGCACTACCTTGTCTTGAGATCCAGCAGCAAAAATACAAGTACTCCCTTCATTTTGATCTGAAAGAACAGTTGGTTGCTGATTGATAGGAAGGCATAGAGAAGTATAAACTTTTTCTATCTGATTGTTGGCTGTAAATTCCTCGAGCATGAAAAATTCTGAGTCGATTTCTGGAATATTGTCTCTCTCAGGCTCATACTCCTCAATTTCATAGTCTAAGTCATTCTTAAACATTCTTTAAAATTATCAAACATGACAGCCCTATCATCTTCATGAAAGAAAATAATATATGTTCGCTGATCTATAAATCTAATTTCAAGACTGTCCTCATTTTCAAAAGTGGAAGAAGCTTCACTAACACCTTCTTGACTATGTGAACACTGCAAACCTACATTAGCTTGGGTTGTAACATGACCTTTCAGGAGTTGATCTATCTCATCTTCAGACAAAGGAGATAGTACTTTTTTTTTCTTTCGCTAAAACAATAATTGTCTTCTTTCCCTCCTAAAGTTTGACAAGGATGTTGAATATCTTCATATGACATGGCAACCAGATTGTCATGTTTCTTATCGCACTCATCAGTCATATGAGGGAAAACTTCAGATAGTTCTTGAAACTCAAAACTAACACTTCTATCATTTACCACTGAATTATCCAAAGAAGATTTTTCACTTACTTGAACAAAGATCTCATCTTTTTTTTCATAAAGGGACCGGATTACCTCCTCGTGAAGGCTTTGTTCTAATGAAATGAGAACACTTGGGTCAATAACTTTGTTTTCTTCATTCAATATTATCTCAACAACAGAGCTCTCCTACATGGGATTCAAAACAAGGTACTCTTCATCATCATGATCTGAATCTAGATCTGAAATAGCCAACTTGACTTTATCACAGTATGAAATTGGAACTTGATTTTCCTGCATGTTGTCTTCTTCTATGAGCAGATCTGAAATAAGACCTTGTCTTCCATCATTTTCAATTGTACTAAGATCATGAACCTGCTGCAAATTTTCCTGAGCATATTGATAAGTATCCTCTAAGCTCTCTTTATGTTGCTGAAATGGATTTTCATATAGGGCTTCCATGATCTCATCGTCCATGAAGTCATCATCTTCATAAACTTTCTCAAGATTTTCAATAAAACTATAAACATGTTTACAACAATTCTGAACTAATATTAAGGATGGACAAGATTCTTTATACCTTTCAAAGAACATGGTATGAAAATCCTTTAAACAGTAAATACAAGCACGCAACAAACTTTCACACCAAGATCGGGCTTCACCTTCCAAAGTGGCCATGAATATCTTCATCAAGTAGTTTTCAGGAAAATCAACCTTCAACTTGCTAGTATGCATGTGAAATCTAACCAGATGCAAAGCAGCATCATTTTTATCATCATCTTTAAACATATTCAAATTCCTTTTCCAATCTACCTTAGAAATTTTATTTGGGAAACCTAGAATGTGATCTCGTCTCATGGGAGCATACCTTCTAGCAAACGAATCCATTTTGATAACAATAAATTCAAGAAATTCTTCAGGCTGCTGGTTCTTGAACAGTGGAGTTGCCATAAAAATTCTGAACCTTGGGATTTTTCGACACTGGAGTCACCAGGTGAATGATTTCAGCCTTCCTATTTCTGATCTTTGTCCACCATCAACAATAAGATCTAGATCTGAACTTTGATGATATTTCCCAGGGAATATGAAACCTTTCGCTCATTCCCCAGTATGGTCGCCAATATGTTATCACCTGTATTGAACCTCAGGCTGAAGAAGGGCAATGCCAAGGTAACCAAAAACCATGCTTAGCCAAGTAGCTAGCCCTACTGGGCCAGGAGAGGGCTCTCTCCGTAAGGATCTCAACCAAATTGACTAGATCTAGAAACTGATATTAGGCTAGGTATAGCAGCACAAGGTTTGATTTGATTTTGAAGGGTTTTGCTGGATGAGGAGGAGCCAAACAGTTAGGGCAAGGAACTTAGGTCAAAATTGCAGGGTGTTTGATGGGACAAGGTAGGCACAACAATCAGAACCTTAGGGTTTGATGGATGAGGTGAAATACAGGTGAGGAAGCTAGGAAGAGCATGTAAACCTCATGGATTCTTCCTAATCTGAAGAAAACACAAATTGTGAAATGTCTACCAAAAACAGAGCATAAAAGTTATGGATCCTGCCTTTCAGACTTGTATACATTCACATAAAGAGTATGAAATGATGAAATGGAGTCAAAAATACATTTTAACACGTGAAAACATAAGAAAAACTGAACTGAGCATCATACCACATGGATCCCAAAGAAATAGCTACAATTTTTCATTAATCTCCTGTTGTAACTGGTACAAAATGATGTCTATCAAAGCCTAAGCATTCCCCTGAATCCAACCCCTAAAAAAGACTAGGGAAATACATAATATAGGCTTCAAACCACCCATCCTAACCTCAGGGGGTCGAATCCATGAGAAGAGGGAAAGATCCAAGAAAGGTTGAACTGATAACAAGAGAATAGGGTGGTCAAAGTGACTCATCCCTAATCCAAGCAAACTGATTCATTACACCTCATGAACTTGATTTACCTAATGTATTTACCCTAGTAAGTACTAGAAACATGATAATTACATTTAACTCATCATTTACATAGATAAATTCATGATTTTCCAATGTTAAAGTGAAAGCTGGAACAAAACAGTGAAAATATGGACAAATTGAATAGTGTAAAGTGCCAATGCTAAGCACACAATGCTAATGCCAGGCATGCTCTTCATCTTCAAGTGGACTTTTGAGTGCCTTCTCGGTGTCAAAATTGGGCCCACAATAGCTTGTTGGAAATATATTAAAGTCTCTTTCCAAAAAATCTTGAATTTTTGCATTTGGAGTTCATTTGCCTTGTCAAAGGTCAATTCTCCCAACACTGCTCAGTGCGCACTGCCCAGGCCAAAAAGAGGGCAAAAAGGTCATTTTTTAAGGTTTTTGGCCCTTTTGGTCAACCAGTTATGCTCCAAAACCTTAGCAAATGCACAGGGTGCATGTACTCATCATTGTGAATCCAAAAATGTTGACCATTTCCTCATTGGATGCCCTAAAAAAGAGCACAATGCCCAAGGTGCTGCGTGTTTGACCTCCATGAATGTGCTTAAAAAATGTCTGAAAATCTCAGCAACTTCCTTCAAGCTCAAAAATGGTTCAAGATGCCCAAAAATGTGTTTTTATGACTGATAAAAGGTTAGATGCATGTAGGGATGCCTCAACAAATATGTCAAGTCTCCTCTTCTCCTCTTGCTTGGTCAATTTGTCAATTTTCTCATGAGCTCTTTTGAGCTTACTCCTTGCCACTTGGTTCCTTCGTGCAGAATACTTGGCCATCTTCCTTTGTATCTCAACATCTTTGTTTGCTTTGTCCAAGAGGGTCTCCAAGTGTGTGTTCAACTTCTCAAGCCAAGACTCTTTATTCTCAGCTATGTCCTTGGCCAATTGCTCATTTAAAGTGAGTTGTTTCTCCAATTCTACCTCCTTTTGCCTTTCAAGCTCTAAGGCTCTCTTTAATCCTCTTATTCTTAGTCTTTTTCTCTATCCCTGTTCATCATCTGACTCTCCATAATCTCCATAAGCCTCATCAAGCTAAAATTTGGCCTTCTTAGCCTCCCTCTTTTCCTTGTTGTACTTGGTTTGCATCAATTCTTACTTGACCTCTAGCTGCTTGTTCTCTTGCTCATAAAAGGAGATGATATATTTGTCCCTTTGTAAACTGGTCTCAAGCTCCCTGACTTTGGCATCCTTTGCTTTCAAGGCAGCCTGAGTGATTTTGTCTTTCTCCTCATCACTTGAGTTCACAAGGAGAAACTCCTTTTGAGTGTCATGTTTTTCATGTTGTTGTTTGACCTCTACTTCCTCCACCATTTTCTATTTTCCTTTAACCTGTAATGTTGATGACGAAGGCAAGGCCCCTCCCACTTTGCGTGGGGTAAACACCTGGCTCTTTCCCCTTCCTCAAAACTAGTGTGACTCTCGTCTGCCATGTTTTTAAGGTGGAAACTTGAGGGACTGATATGTGGGTCAAGGTGAGTGAAATAGTGAGGGATATTGAATGAAGTACATGCAAGGATAATTTGAGGGTGACAAAGTCTATGAAGTGTTGTAATTCTGATCAAATAGGTGATTTTGGAAACATACAAGAAAGGCTTTGCTAGGGTTTTAAAATTTAGGGTGCTAACTTGCTTAATTGATGGAGCAAAAGAGATAGTGGGCCACTTACTTGTTGTATGCAGGTAATAGAAGCCTTGTAGCTTCATCAAATGACGAAGAGTGGTGTTTTGGCGCTCAAAGGGTTTGCCAGACTTTACTGGCCAAATGTGCAGCACCAAGTGCCAGCATGCAGCATCCTTGACAAATGTGCCCTTCAACGCACAAGCATGCAGTGCCGTTGAAATTTTCTCTAGCCTTGTCAGGCAAACGCCCCCTTCACTCTATAGGTGCATATCACCACACTCAAGCGTGCAATGACTGTACCCAACACGCAGCGTCCTGGTTGAATGTGTCGTCCAATGTTTAGGTTGATTTTGAATGCCTTCCCGGTGTCCAAATTGAGCCCATGATAGCTCGTTGGAAAGGTATCTCTCTTGGATAGCCAATGGACCTATAAACGACTAAAAATGATCAATTATATCCCCTTGAAAAGTCAATTCTCCCAAGACTATTCAAAAATTGCAGAATGAGGGTGCAAAAATGAAGTGTTCTCTTGTAGGAAACGTTTGGAGGTCTTCCTCAACTAAAAATTGAGATAATGATAGCTCATTGGAAATATATTTCTCTCTAGTTATTAGTTGACTCATCAATAAAGTCATTTGGACAACCGAGCTAGAAGAAAAATTGATTTTCCCAAAGTCACTGTAGAAGTGCAACAACTCTCTTGTAGCAACTATATTTTTGATATTTCTCTAAAACCATGACACCTATGTAAAAAGTGGAGGTTTTCTATCCTTGGCCTATTATGGACAAAAACCTCTCTAATGTTTGCCAAATTCATCCTTTTTTGGTCTAAAACATAGTTTTAAGAAAAACTGGCCCTATGTGTGGCAAATGATTTGTCCCTTGGACTGACTTATTGAAAAATGATGGGGACATGATGTGTATGAGTTGGAATGGCCTCATAATTGTTGAAATGACCTCCCTTATGTCTCATATACTCAGATGTCTCTGATTCCATAGCCAACCCTAGCTCAATGGGTGAGGAAATTAGGGTTTAGTGCTTGTGGAAAATGATGATTTGGACACCCTTGGGAAAAGACAACTCCCTTTGGCATGCACTTAACCCTTTGAAACTTTACCCCTTCACTTGACTATTTCCTTTGAAAAATTGATCTTTTGATGGTCTGGCATCTTTAGAACACTGAGTAACAGCTTGGGAGGGTGAAATTATTACATTTGAAAGACATAAAATTACATAATTAAATAAGCATTTCTCTTTTCAAATCATCTTCACATGATGAAGGGATGTTATTTGATCTCCTTTTACTTGCTAGTCTTATGCAATGGAATGGAACCTTGGCAACCCTAATGACCTAATGAAACCTTGGAAAACCCTAAAAGACCTAATGAGACCTTGAAGAACTGAATTTCAAGATGACATAATGACCTCATGACTCATACAAATGGCATGATAAAAATAACTTTATGGATGATGTACAATCAACAAGATATGAAACTATGCCAGCAAGTAATCATATTTATGGAAGAGTGATGTTTTTGGACTAGGACTACCATCAATGACTAATTTTTTGCATGGCCTAGTGGAATGATAAAAAAATTCTGAGTGGGACCCTTAAAATGATATGAAAAGAGGATTTTTGATCACTAATGGTAGGATGCAAATACTGACACTAACATCGGCCTTATTGGGGATGGAAGCTCCTTGGAGGTGTCAAGGACACTGTAGACCAAGTGCCTAACCATGTGGGCCAATACGGTCAAAAACTTAAATTGAAATGCATGACTAAATGCTAACAACTTCAAATGACACAAACTGAATCAAAACCGACTTGAAATTGACTCAAAAAAATGACTCAAGGCTTACTTAACTGACAAAAGTACTCACAAAACTTATTAATGGCAGCAGACCATCGAGATTTGAGGGCTTCAAATACTAATGACAACCACCTGCCTACTGAAGAAATATGTACAATCATGTGAAGTGAACCTTCCAATGTAACCAATCTAGCAGATGGCTACTCACTGAAATTATGCTCTCACTTTCCTCGAGCAGGCAGAATGATGTACATTAGGCAACTCACAATAAAAATTGAAACCAAGGCTTATGCTAACAAACCATAGAACATTCATCTTCTCCAATGCTTGCAAAAGAATGCCAAAGGAATCTTGAAAATCCTGAAGCACTACCTTGTCTTGAGATCTAGCAGCAAAAATACAAGTACTCCCTTCATTCTGATCTGAAAGAACAGTTGGTTGTGGATTGATAGGAAGGCATAGAGAAGTATAAACTTCTTCTATCTGGTTGTTGGCTGTAAATTCCTCGAGCATGAGAAATTCTAACTCGATTTCTGGCATACTATATCTCTCAGGCTCATACTCCTCAATTTCATAGTCTAAGTCATTCTTAAACAGAAAACATTCTTCAAGATTATCAAACATGATAGCCCTATCATCTTCATGAAAGAAAATAATATATGTTCACTGATATATAAATCTAATTTCAAGACTATTCTCATTTTCAATAGTGGAAGAAGCTTCACTAACACCTTCTTGACTATGTGAACACTGCAAACCTGCATTAGCTTGGGTTGTAACATGACCTTTCAGGAGTTGATCTATCTCATCTTTAGACAGAGGAGACAATACTTTTTGTTTTCTTTCACTAAAACAATAATTGTCTTCTTTCCCTCCTAAAGTTTGACAAGGATGTTGTATATATTCATATGACATGGCAACCAGATTGTCATGTTTCTTATCGCACTCATCAGTCATGAGGGAAAACTTCAGATAGTTCTCGAAACTCAAAACTAACACTTCTACCATTTACCACTAAATTATCCAAAGAAGATTTTTCACTTGAACAAAGATCTCATCTTATTTTTCATAAAGGGACTGGATTACCTCCTCGTGAAGGCTTTGTTCTAATGAAATGAGAATACTTGGGTCAATAACTTTGTTTTCTTCATTCAAGATTATCTCAACAACAGATCTCTCCTACATGGGATTCAAAACAAGGTACTCTTCATCATCACGATATGAATCTGGATCTAAAATAGCCAACTTGACTTTATCACAATATGAAATTGGAACTTGATTTTCCTGCATGCTGTCATCTTCTATGAGCATATCTGAAATAAGACCTTGTCTTCCATCATTTTCAATTGTACTAAGATCTTGAACCTACTGTAATTTTGTAAATTTTCCTGAGCATCTTGATAAGTATCCTCTAAGCTCTCTTTATGCTGCTGAAATGGATTTTCATACAGGGCTTCCATGATCTCATCATCCATGAAGTCATCATCTTCATAAACTTTCTCAAGATTTTCAATAAAACTATAAACATGTTTACAACAATTCTGAACTAATGTTGAGGATGGACAAGATTCTTTATACCTTTCAGAGAACATGGTATGAAAATCCTTTAAACGATAAATACAAGTAGGCGTAAAACTTTCACACCAATATCGGGGTTCACCTTCCAAAGTGGCCATGAATATCTTCATCAAGAAGTCTTCAGGAAAATCAACCTTCAACTTGTGAGTATGCATGTGAAATCTAACCAGATGTAAAGCAACATCATTCCTATCATCATCTTTAAACATAAGTAAATTCATTTTCGAATCTACCTTAGGAATTTTATTTGGGAAAACTAGAATACGATCTCGTCTCATGGGAGCATACCATCTAGCAAAAGAATCAATTTTGATAACAATAAATTCACCAAGAAATTCTTCAAGTTGTTGGTTCTTGAACAATGGAGTTGCCATAAAATTCTGAACCTTGGGATTTTTCGACACTGGAGTCGCTAGGTGAATGATTTCAGCCTTCCTATGTCTGATCATTGTCCACCATCAACAATCAGATCTAGATCTGAACTTTGATGATATTTCCCAAGGAATACGAAACCTTTTGCTCGTTCCCCAGTATGGTCGCCAATATGTTATCACCTGGATTGAACCTCAGGCTGAAGGAAGGCAATGCGAGGGTAACCACAAACCATGCTTAGCCAAGTAGATAGCCCTATTAGGCCAGGAGAGGGCTCTCTCCATAAGGATCTCAGCCAAATTGACTGGATCTAGAAACTGATATTAGGCTAGGTATAGTAGCACAAGGTTTGATTTGATTTTGAAGGGTTTTGCTGAATGAGGAGGAGCCAAACAGTTAGGGCAAGGAAATTACATCAAAATTGTAGGGTGTTCGATGGGGCAAGGTAGGTACAACAATTAGAACCTTAGGGTTTGATGGATGAGGTGAAAATACAGGTGAGGAAGCTAGGAAGAGCATGTAAACCTCATGGATTCTTCCTTAATTGAAGAAAACACAGACTGTGAAATGTTTACCAAAAACATAGCATAAAAGTTATGGATTCTACCTTTCAGACTTGTATACATTCACATAAAGAGTATAAAATGATGAAATGGAGTCAACAATACATTTTAACACGTGAAAACATAAGAAAAAATGAACTGAGCATCATACCACATGGATCCCAAAGAAATAGCTGCAATTTTTCATTAATCTCCTATTGTAACTGGTACAAAATGATGTCTATCAAAGCCTAAGAATTCCCCCTAAATCCAACCCCTAAAAATGACTAGGGAAATACATAATATAGGCTTCAAACCACCCATCCTAACCTTAGGGGGTCGAATCCATGAGAAGAGGGAAGGATCCAAGAAAGGTTGAACTGATAACAAGAGAATAGGGTGGTCAAAGTGACTCATCCCTAATCCAAGCAAACTGATTCATTACACCTCATGAACTTGATTTACCTAATGTATTTACCCTAGTAAGTACTAGAAACATGATAATTACATTTAAATCATCATTCACATAGATAATTCATGATTTTCTAAGGTGAAAGTGAAAACTTGGACGAAAGTGAAAATATGGACAAATTGTCAAGCACGTAGCGCCAGTGCTAGGCGCACAACGCTAATGCCAAGCATGCCCCTCATCTTCTGGTGGATTTTGAGTGCCTTCCCGGTGTCAAAATTGGGCCCACAATAGCTTGTTAGAAGTATATTCAAGTCTACTTTCCAGAAGGTCTTGAATTTTTCCATTTGGAGTTAATTTTCCCTTTCAAAGGTCAATTCTCCCAACACTGCTCAGCGCGCAGTGCCAAGGCCAAAAAGAGGGTAGAAAGGTCATTTTTTGAGGGTTTTTGGCCCTTTTGGTTAACCAGTTCTGCTCCAAAACCTTAGAAAATGCACAGGGTGCATGTACACACCATTTTGAATCCAAAAATTCTGACCATTTCCTCATTGGATGCACCAAAAAAGAGCGCAGTGCCCAAGGTGTTGTGTGTTTGACCACCATGTGTGCTAAAAAATGTCTGAGAATATCAGTGACTTCCTTCAAGCTCAAAAATTGTTCAAAATACCCAAAAATGTGTTTTTATGACTGATCAAAGGTTAGAGGGATGTAGGGATGCCTCAGCAAATATGTCAAGTCTCCTCTTCTCCTCTTTCTTGCTAAATTTGTCAATTTTCTCATGAGCTCTTTTGAGCATGCTCCTTCCCACTTGGTTCCTCTATGCATAATACTTGGCCATCTTCCTTTGTATCTCAACATCTTTGTTTGCTTTTTCCAAGAGGGTCTCCAAGCTTGTTTTCACCTTCTCAAGCCAAGACTCTCTATTCTCAGCTATGTCCTTGACCAATTGCTCATTTAAACTAAGTTACTCCTACAATTCTGTCTCCTTTTGCCTTTCAAGCTCTAAGGCTCTCTTTAATCCTATTATTCTTAGTCTTTTTCTCTATCCCTGTTCATCATTCGGCTCTCCATAATCTCCATAAGCCTCATCAAGCTGAAATTTGGCCTTCTCATCCTCCCTCTTTGCCTTGATTTACTTGTTTTAAATCAATTCCTTCTTGACCACTAGCTGATTGTTCTCTTGCTCATAAAATGAGATGATATATTTTGCCCTTTTTAAAATGGTCTCAAGCTCCCTAATTTTGGCATCCTTTTATTTCAAGGTAGCCTAAGTGATTTTGTCTTTCTCCTCGTCAACTAAGTTCAGAAGGATAAACTCCTTTTCAGTGTCATGTTTTTCATGTTGCTGTTTGACCTATGCTTCCTCCACCATTTTCTCTTTTACTTTAAACTGTAGTGCTAATGATGAAGGCAAGGCCCCTCCAACTTTCCATTGGGTAAACACGTGCCTCTTTCCCCTTCTTCTGAACTAGTGTGACTCTCTTCTCCGTTTTTAAGGTGGAAACTTGAGGGACTTATATGTGGGTCAAGGTGAGTGAAATAGTGAGGGATATTGAATGAAGTACAGGCAAGGATGATTTGAGGTGAAAAGTCTATGAAGTGTTGTAATTCTGATCAAATAGGTGATTTTGGAAACATACAAGAAAGGATTTTCTAGGGTTTTAAAATTAGGGTGCCAACTTGCTTAACTGATGGAGAAAAAGAGATACTAGGCCACTTACTTGTTGTATGCAAGTAATAGAAGCCTTTATAGCTTGATCAGATGAAGGAAAGTGGTGTTTTGGCGCTCCTAGGATTTGCGAGGATTTACTGGCCAAACGTGTAGCACCAAGTGCCAGCGCACAGCGTCCTTGACAAACGTGCCCTTCAATGCATAGGTGTGCAGCACCATTGAAATTTTCTCTGGCTGGTTCAGGCAAATATACCCTTCACTGAACAGGCACGCATCACCACACTCAGGCGCGCAATGACTCTACCCAGCGTGCAACGTCCTGGTTAAACACGCCCTCCAACTTTCAGGTTGATTTTGACTGCCTTCCCTGTGTCCAAATTGAGCACATGATAGCTTTTTGGAGAGGGCTCTCTCTTGGCTACATAATGGACCTATCAAGCACTGTAAATGATCAATTATAGCCCCTTAAAAGTCAATTCTCCCAAGACTGGTCAAAAAGTGCAGAATGAGGGTGCAAAAATGAAGTGTTCTCTTGCAGGAAACTTTTGGAGGTCTTCCTCAAGTCCAAATTGAGATCATGATAGCTCATTGGAAAGATATTTCACTCTAGTTATCAATTGACTCATAAAGCAAGTCATTTGGACAATCTAGCGAGAATAAAAAACTATTTTTCCAAAGTCAGTGTAGGAGTGCAACAACTCTCTTGTAGCAACTGTATTTTTGACATTTCTCTAAAACCATGACACTTGTGCAAAACTTGAAGGAGGTGTTTCATCCTTTGCCTATTATGGAAATAAAAAACTCTCACTTTTGCCAAATTCATCCCTGTTTGGTCTAAAACATAGTTTTAAGAAAAACCGACCATATGTGTGGCAAATGATTTGTCCCTTGGACTGACTTATTGAAAAATGATGGAGACATGATGTGTATGAGTTGGAATGGCCTCATTCTTGCTGAAATGACCTCCCTTATGCCTCATATACTCAGATGTCTCTAATTCCATAGCCAACCCTAGCTCAATGGGTGAGGAAATTAGGGTTTAGTGCTTGTGGAAAATGATGATTTGGACACCCTTGGGAAAAGACAACTCCCTTTGGCATGCACTTAACCCTTTGAAACTTTACCCTTTCACTTGACTATTTCCTTTGACAAATTGAAATTTTGATGGTCTGGAATCTTTGGAACACTGAGTTAACAGCTTGGGATGGTGAAATTTTTACATTTGAAAGACATAAAATTACATAATGAAATAAGCATTTCTCTTTACAAATCATCTTCACATGGTGAAGGGATGTTATTTGATCAACCTTTACTTGTTGGTATTATGCAATGGAATGGAACCTTGGCAACCCTAATGACCTAATGAAACCTTGAAAAACCCTAAAAGACCTAATGAGACCTTGAAGGACTGAATTTTAAGATGACATAGTGACCTCATGACTCATACAAATGGCATGATAAAAATAACTTTATGGATGATGTACAGTCAACAAGATATGAAACTATGCTAGCAATTAATCACATTTAGGGAAGAGTGATGTTTTTGAACTAGGACTACCATGAATAGCTAATTTTTTTGCATGACCTAGTGGAATGATAAAAAAAATTCTAAGTGGGACCCTTAAAATGATATGAAATGAGGATTTTTGATCACTAATGGCAGGATGCAAACACTGACACTACCACTACAAAAATCCATGCACCCAATCTTAAAAACTTATCTGTTATGCGATGTTCAAGAATTTATGGTTAAGCCACCACCCTTCCAATGAGAAGTTCAATATTATGTCCAACCTTCTCCCCCTGATCTCCTCAATTCCTTCTGCACAATTTCTAACGTAGTAGTGTCGGATTTCCCTGGCCTCAGGACCCCAAGTCCAGCCCACAATCCCTCTTCTTTCTCCAGGAAAGATAATATCGAGAGGTTTTTACCACTAGAACTTGTTTCACTCAAGGAAATCCTTTCCTTTGACATATCTCCCCCCTCCCCCCCCCCCCCCCCCCCCCCATCCCTTCCCTTTTCCTTTTCTTGGAAAAAGAGGAGGCAAGGAGATAACTGCTCCTAACTGATAATTGTCTAAGGAAAAGATAGTTATTGAGGCTCAACTATGAATTCATAAACCTCTCTTAGAGACACTGTTTAATGTATTTATTACTTTATCAAAGTTACTATTTACTATCCCAATCATCACAGTAACTAATTATTAACAATTTACTTTGTCCATAATAGTAAAATGACTAATAATTACCTCAGAACCTGAGGGTGTCACATCTCACCCCCCTTGAGTGAAACATTGTCCCTAGTGTTTATTCCTCCATCTATTCTTGGAACACGCCGATAAAATCCCTATCTTACCAGGTCGCTTCCTCTGGACTAAAGTGCTTCCACTAGACTTTAACTTGGATGATAGTTCGCGTCTGCAATGTTACTTCTCTCTAATCAAGTATATGCAGGGGCTCTACCAAGAATTATCCTTTTGGTTCGACCTGCCAAAATTGCAATAATCATAAACTTGGCATACATATATCTATGTTAATGATCGAAAGAGATTTACATCTTTATATATACTTTTAATTACTCTTTACTTGAATATCTTGCCAATCTATGATGTGTCGGGGATCATAAAAATATTTTTTCAAAAGGGAAACGTGAAACAGATTATGAACCTAAATATGACTCAGTAGAGTGAGTTGGTATGCCACCGGTCCTACCCTCTCTAGGATTTGGAAGGGACCACAGAATTAGGGAGCCAACTTGGCACACTTTCCCCACTTGAGGGTACTTCTTTTTGGTTTAATCCAGACATACACGTGATACCCCACTTGGAATTCCCAGTAGGTTCTCTTCCTATCAGCATATGCCTTATGTCTGTCCTGTGATGCCTTCAAACTTTGTCGAACCTTACTCACTATTTTTTCCATTTCCTCCAGCATGTCTGGCCCCAATATCATTTTATTATTAGGACTATTCCAATTTTCTGGAACCGTACATTTCCTCACATAAAGTACCTCGAACAGATTCATTTTTAGCGACTCGTGATACCCATTATTATAGGAAAACTCTACTAGGTGGAGATATTCCTCTTGTTTCCTAGGTTGTTGCATGACGTACATATGAAGCATGTATTCCACCACTTGATTGACTCGTTCAGTCTGCCCATCTATCTGGGGTGATAGGAAGTGCTAAAGTGGATCTGGGTGCCCAATCTTGTGAATAATGCTTTCCAAAAAGCAAAGGTAAACTTAACATCTTGGTTATAGATTATGACTCGGGGCATTCCATGCAACATAAAAATCTCTCTCATAAATACATCTACTATCTGATTGGTTTGGTAGGTGGACTTAATAGGGATAAAATGAGTTGCCTTGCTTAATTTATTGACCACCACCATGATGGAATCATTTTGTCTTTTTGATCGAGGTAGACCAGTTATGAAATCTAAAGTTATGGTATCCCACTTCCATTCAGGAATGGGCAGAGGTTGTAAAATTTTCATTGGTTATCATTCTAAGTGAGCATATCAACATTGCTTATTTTGAATTTTCTAAATATCTTGTGGAATATTGTTGAATATTGGCACTTGTATCTTTAAGCACATATCTTGTCTTAAGATTGTTATTTAATCATTGTTAAGTACTTTTGTTATAAGATAATTCACACTAATTACTTAAATAACATAAACAATCTTAACTCAAGAAGTGTTCACTCAATCTACCTTGCATAAGCTTTCTAGGATCTAGCTTGGATTAAGAATTTGCCTCCTGGCATAAGCCTTCTTGATAGACTCTAGGGAGAACCTTTTCCAATTATCTTGAGGGCTTTAACTCTTCTTAGTGGTTAACAAAGTGACCTTGCAGTCTTCAGAGCCATAGTCTCTATAGAACCGGAAGCAATGGCTAGGTGGAACACAAGGGGAGGTATCGTTAATCAAGTCATTGCCTGCCTCTTGTTGGATTCCATTTCACAACCTACCCTGAAGACTATTTCTCCATACAGTTAAGGGAGAGGTTCTACTTAGACTAGGCATATAATTAAACATAACCGAGATCATTAAATCACACATAGATTCTAGGATTTTCACATCATATAGGTTAGTCGATCATTCAAGTAGCGGGTGTCCATTTGGTTACTTAGAATCAATTTACATTAAGAAAGAATTGTGAATCCATAAGGAACTGGTCACATGCTTTAAATCTCATATAATCATTAATATTGCTAAAATTATACCAAGTAGCTAGGTCATTCATCTGTGTCTCCCACGCAAGTTGGTTCCCAACTTGTTTTCCTTCACCTCATTTCCATTCGGACTAGCCCCCATACCCTGTTGTTGGGAGACAACTAAAATGGAGTGGGAAGGGATCAAAGTGATGGGAATTAGATCTGGCCTATATCTAAAAATTTGCTTTCTCTAGTTTATTACGTAAATTATTGAACCAAGTCTGCAATTTTTCTAAATCATACATTTAAAGATGGCTTAAAATTTGATTTTTTCAATTTTGGTGAATTTTTTCCTACTTTTGGGCATCAGTTTTAGATCATTAGCTTACCGATATGATGATTTGTTTACTGCTCTAATAAGTCATTTCAGATGTGATATATTACTAAATACATCATCATAAAGTGGGCTAAGTACATAAATTTACATTTGCTAGCCATTGAAATTTTTTATGCTTTATATGTTGGGTAAATGTTATGATCTAAATTTAATTTCTTAATGTTGTCATAAGTCTAGTAAACCGCTGAAATTTTCTGAAGTATTACTGTTGATTTAATTTCTGAGATCTAACACTTGTTTGTCTCATTCTAAGTTTACAAAAAAATTCTGAACTTTTCACTAAAAGCACTCCTACACTTAAGCTCTAAATCTTTGATCTTGTGATTGGTATAACTTGCTTTTAAGTCTTGAGATCTAATTGGCATCATTGTGTTTGACATCTAATTGAGGGATTTGATGAGCCTCATAATTGCGTAATTATATGGGCCTTAATTCAACTCCTAGCTCAGTCAAACTAAATTCTCTCATAATTTATTACATGTTTTTTATTATATTTTGTTTATGAGGTGAGTTAGAGTTGGATATTATACTTTGTGGACTAATATGCATTGAATGCAGGATTAAAGGAGAATATCAAGGAATTTTGGCAAAGACTAAGGTCAAAACTTGAATGGGACAAGGGAGAGGGATTGTAGGAGGTAAATGCTCCTCCATTTGAATATTCCTTCATTCATCACATCATCTCGGAGTGGAAACAGTCAAATCATGAGGACTAGAAGGTAGCCGCGCAAGTTAGAGACAAAGTGCCAGTTTATCTCAAGTTTGGGAGTGAATCCTCCCTAATTTTAAGGAATTCAATGGGGAATTCAGATGTATAAGTATAGAGGCCTAGGACCTTAGTAGGATTTAGATTTTTATTGTAAAACTCTAAGTTATTTTCAAGTTGCAATACTTATGAAAGTTCTCTTGATGTAATTTGTTGTTTTGGTAATAAGAATGAGTTTTGTTTTAAGCCAACACTGAGTTAACTCAGAAGGATGAAGCTCTTGGGTTATGGCCCAACCCTAGCAGCCAAGGCTCCTCTTTATTGTACATGTTTTTTTAGTGTAGATGCATAGCTTCATTGTTAATTTTCTTTTTAGATGCATCCCCATTACAAGTAGTGTAGATTAGATTGGTTGTTTAATAGTTTGCTTCCAATTGTGCCTTATTTCAAGTATTAGGTTAGCAAGGAGAAAAAGTATCACCACAAGGTTGTTTGCAAGTGTTTTGGCCTCATTTCATCCCTGTCAGACCATGACTTAAGGAAGGGACCCTTAAGCATCCCCAAAAACACAGATCTCTAGTTCTTTTATGAGATTTGGAGTTTGCTATCTTTAATTTAGTATTTGGTTAGTTTTGCAAGGTATATTTCATTTTCATATTTTTCAGCTCCATTTATGCAGTAGAACTCACTCATGCTTTCATTCCTTTCAACAACTTTCTTGATGCATAGTATACGCAGTTGATTCATTATTTCTGCTTTTCTAGATCATGAAAATGTATCCTGTTGCAAAGCCTTTTGGGAAGACACACATGTTTTATGCAGAGCAGGTGCTTCAAGAGGATACTAAGACTTCATAGCCATGATCCACCTTCCACTTCATCCACCTTAGACATCCCTTTTTTTCACCATTTCCTTCACTAGTTTTCCATCATTTTTCAAAGAAATTCTCCCAAGCACATTGAGCGCTTGAGCAAATCTAGCCATCTATTATCTTGGATATTGACTCTTGAGTGATATTAGACCTTATCCTACTCATTCCACCCATCACACACCTTTCCTAAGCCTCCCGTCACCTCCAACACCTCACATTTAGCTCCCAGCTGTATCTTGTAGATTTCCTGTAATTCCTACAAGATCATCATGTAGGTCTCTAGTGCATCCTGTAGGTTTTCTTGAAACAGCCTGTTTTGAGGCCGAATTGATGGAAACCCTCTAGTAAGTCACCAAAAGTCTCATAGGGGTCCTCCACACCATCCAACCATTTCATTACCCTTCCAGTCATCTTCAAACATCCTTATTTCACCTGCCACATCCACAAGAACAATGAGTCTGCATACTTGATTTTGCATAGAAAAACCAAAAGAAAAAACAGATTTAGTCTAGTATCTTTAATTTCACATTAGTGTTCTTTGATGCTACTTACTTCTACAACTTAGATAGTATCATTTGTTTCATGTTGATTTAGCATTTCTGCCTAGCATAACTTCTTAAATGGTTAAATAGGGAATGGTGTGATTTAGCATTACATGTCAACTATTGCAATAGAGTAACTCTCTTAGAAGTAGATTTACCTTTCATCCATCAAAGAATCAAGCTTCTTCCGACTCTATAGAAGTCTAGCTTGGAACCCCAGTGGTCTCTCTCCAGTTGAATAGTGACAACAGGTAGGACCATCACTTTTACTTGTGCATACAACACTGTCACCTCGAAGTTTATACAAACCCCGGTTTGATAAGTAAAGCTGGTAGCCCAGGAGTTGCAACATCCTTACTACAATATGGGTGCTCATCACTTTTTAGTGTTGTTTCTGGGGAGGTTTCTAAGTAGAATATGATTATTGCTTTCTTTTCTTCTACTTCTTGTCTGCAATATTTTTCCATTAGTTTATTTCTACAAAAGTATCTAGTTGTTTCGTTTCATTAATTTTGCATTGTCTGCTTTCCTTTCCATTTTGCAAGCAAGATTTCAATTCAGCAAAAAGCTTTTTCATTATGTCATTAATTTTCATTCAATCAACAATTTCAATTCTAAAAGTAGTTTCCAAGTTAATATATATATATATATATATATATATATATATATATATATATATATATATATATCTATATATATATATATATATATATATATATATATATATATATATATATATAAAGACTAATTCTATTAAAAGGGAAAAAGAGTAAAATTACAAAGAGGTAGAAGCCTTAGACGAGAGCATTTGACTGCTTTCAGGTCATCAAAACTATCCCAGAATTGGGAAAACTAGTTACCGTGAGCAAAAAACCATACATAGGAGCTTGAATACTGCAAGAAAGCCAAAATGGGGACTTGGGATAGCCCTCTTTGAAACAGTGGAGACAAACACCTAAAGGCCAAGAAGTTGTACATGACAGCCATAAAACCACATACTTCCAAGCCACATAGACATAGAAGCAGACTATCGAGCCGCCAAAACAGAACCAGAATAGCAAAACCATAAACATTCGAACCTGACCAGTGAGCTAATGAGAAAACTCTGGGAATACGTGAAGGAGTCCAGGTGGCATCACATGGGGTCCATTGGCTCCTCAACGATCGGGCATGCATTTCCATACCATATTTCTCCATCCCAAACCATGACACCAGCCTCGCTGCCACCTGGAGGGTCGTCCGTTGGACAGTTGCCGCAAGAGCTATCCACCATGGTCATTGAGATTGTGGCATCATGTGAGCTGCCACCTAGTGGCTGAGCTTTGCCTGGATTGTCACCCTCCCCTTTCTAATCACCACGCCTTTCTGCCAAACCTTCTTCTGCCAGATTCTGCACGCCCGTAGTTCTGCGAATTCCCTGAGGATGATATACCATAGTACGCATAGGGGCTTGCATCTAAGATTCTTCCTCAGAAAAAATAATGGTGATATTTGCCATAATGATGGGCCTGTTCAGGCTACTCTGGAATTTGAAATGAGTGGTTTGGAAGGCATTGTGCGAGAAAGGTCTACTAGAATGGTTGGGAGGAGGAGAATTCTCATGGGATGAAGGCAAAGAGGTAGGGAGCAAAGGCTGATCAACTAATTGAGCCATCTGAGGCTGTGCGCGACCACCACAACTCCCTCCATGGCAGCTTCTCATACGATGACGCACCATGGCTGAGCGGTGAGGGGAAAATGTAGAGTCACTGGAAACTTTAGGGGGGAACCGAGACTATGCAGAAAGCTTCTGAGAAGGGCTCAGAGAGAAAGGCTGAAAAAGGGAGAAAGACAAACCAATACCAAAAGCAAAAGCCAAGAGGAGCCAGCAGCGATTGTTTAAAACCATTCTACTGCAAAGGATTCCTGCAATGGACGGGCATATATTTGAGAATAGGGAGAAAATAATGAGTTTGAAGGCCGAAGGCTCCATGAATAATCCAACAGCTGCCTTGTCTTAACCAGTGTGAACATTAATATCAATCTACAGGTGGACCTACTCGCGCCTTATGTGAGCTAGCATGAGCCAGGTATGGGCTTGGAGAATCACGCTGGCTAGCAGCTGGCATGGACGAGCACCATCATTCTTCATTGTCACCATTAATGAGCATTAAAACCAACCGCATCTGGGTGCTCTTCTTCTCCGTGTATCATTTCATTCTTCACAATAATTTGGTAATCCATGAGTTTAGTTTTAGAGGCCACATTGGATATTGAGCCTATATGAAGATCCAAGCCACTTTCAACTCCAATAATAGCTAGTAAATCAACCACTTTGTTTCCTTCCCTACGGATATGCTTGAGAGTGATCGCCCTATGAGAAGAGAGCCAAATTTCAATGAGCTGAAGCTGCTTCGCCATTCTCCTATTGTTTCTTACTTTGCTTGAGGGACTGCCTTGCATTATTTTGGTGACCATATTTATGATAATCTAAGAGTCGCCTTCTATTATAAGTGGAAAGAATCCCTTGTTTTAGGCTAGAGTAAGACCCTGCCAAATACCTTCTAGTTTAGCCGATTTACTGGTATCCCAACCTTTTGATCCTAGAAAGGTAAGAAGAGGAACACCCTTGTAGTCTCTGAATAATCCTTTCAAATCGGAATTCCCTGGGTTTCCTTTCGAGGCCCCATTGAAGTTTAGCTGGAACATATTTTTGGGAGGAGGGATCCACTTTTGAGGTGAACGTTCCATTGGCAGAGTTGTTCCTTTGGAAATATGTTCTTGATTCCATTGAAGGTTCCAATTAGCCCAGATACTTTGTTCATGGGGAAGAGAAGGAAGGTCCTCTTGATACCAAGTATGGAGAGATAAGGTTTCCTTGATATTTTGGTAGATAATTTTCCATGGATTCTCCATAGGCGCAGAATGATCCTTGAATATTCTTCTATTTCTCTCCTTCCAAATGGTCCACATGAGGAAGCCCGGAATGAGCTTCCATAGGAAGTTTAAAATCTTGCTTTGATAAGGTTTCTGATCCCAGTTGCGAACTGTGGCTATGATGTCTCCATGTATTCTTCCTTCCTTTTGGCATCGAAAACTGACTTTTTCCCAAAGCTTGCACGCAATGTGACAAGAGTGCATAAGATGATTTATGGATTCCTCTTCTTGTCTGCAATTTGGACATATTGAGGGCCTGTGATAGTTCCTCTTCCTGAGATTGTCCCATGTGAGGATCTTGTTTTGACATAAGAGCCAGAGAAGGGTTGAGAATTTCGGCCAGTTGGTAAGGTCCGAGACTTTGCTCCAGAGATGGTCTTTGACCATATGTTCCTTAATGATGATATTATAAGCCTCCCTAGTAGTAAAGGTGCCTTTTTCTTCATATCCCCATCTAAGGATATCCCTTTCATAATAGAGTTGTATTTTCCTTTTCAATAGTTCTGTGTCAAGAGTCTGTTGAACTTGTTTTGTTCCATGTCTTAAGATTTGATCCGCTTTAATCCATTGCCTATGTCCTTGTGTAGTAGCTGGATGCCAAAAAACATTTACCTTGTCGTAGGTCCGCAAATCCTGCTCTGGAAGTTGCAAATGAGAAATTAGGTCCTTTAACTTGGGTAGCTACTACCAAGAATCTTCCTAGAACCTTGTTGTGTTGTCATCCTTAACTTCCCAAAAACTATGCTGCTGAATAAGGCTTCTATGTTTGTTGGTCGAATTCCAGATTAGGGAACCCATGCTGACTTCTAACATTCGTATTAGTTCTTCTGTTGGGATATTGCTTGCATATTTTGCTGTCCATAGAGTAGCCCAGGGAGTAAATGGCACAGTAAGCGATTTCCACCAAATTCGAGTCCCCATGACCTCGTTGCTATGGGAGGGATCCCTCAATCCAATGCCACCTGCGCTCTTTGGAAGGCATACTGTGTCCCATTTAACGAGAGCCCATTTGTGAGTTTGACTTGAGCTGCCCCATAAGAAGGATCTCTGGAGATGCTTGATTTCTTTGAGAACCCATTTGGGAGCCGCAAGGATAGAGAAAATTTAGAGCGGCATGGAATGAAGAACAACTTTTATGAGGACTAACTGACTCACCATATTGAGGGTTGTGTGAGTCCATAAGGAAAGGCGGGCCTCCAATTTTTCTAAAAAGGATATTCCGTGAAGAATGATTCAAGGCTGAGGCAGTCAATGGAGCGCCTAAATATTTGTAAGGGAAGACAACAATAGAAAATCCAAGAATGCGGGCAATAGTTGCTTGGGTATTAATAGGAGTATTGAAGAAGAAAATTTGGGATTTGGATTTGTTGATATTGGCTCCTGAGGCATCTGAGAAATCCGTCAATAATGATTTGAGCTGACAAGCTTCCTAGACGGATGGATGACCAAAAACCATGTTTTCATCAACAGATTGCTCGTGAATAAAGGCAGAGGAGTTACAAAAAGACAAGTCTTTAAGGAGCTAAGATTGTTGAGCATTTTTAATGCTACGACCCAACCCTTCTGCCATAATAAAGAAAAGGAAGGCGGAGAGCGGGTCTCCCTGTCTAATTCCCCGAGAAGGATTAAAGGGAGAGGAGGGAATACCATTGATCAACACAGAAAAGAAGGAGGAGGATAAAAGACTCATAACCCACCTTACCCAAGGAGGAGAAAAACCAAAGCCATTAGAGTTTTTTTAATGTACAACCAGCGTAAGCTATCAAATTCCTTTGAAAGATCTATTTTAGGTAGAATACCTGGCTTCTTGGATTGCTTGAAAGAATGGATTATTTCATGAGTAAGGATGATGACATCAATGATCTGTCGACCTTCGACATATCTAGATTGATTAGGTGAAATGATAAGAGGAAGCAGCAGTTTGAGTCTAGAGGCGATGATTTTGGAGACAATCTTGTAGATTATGTTGCATAGAGCAATAGGCCTATATTTGTCAGGAGTGTTGGGCTGAGCTTCCTTGGGAATAAGGGCTATGAATGTGGCATTCAATCCAGGAAACATCCATCTTAAGGTTCTTGATTCCTCAACAACCTGCCAAACTTCCATTTTGATCACTTCCCTGAAATTGTGGAAAAAGTTGGAGGTGAATCCATCCGGGCCAGGCATCTTCCCAGCTTTCAGTTGACGAACTGCTGCTTCAACCTCCTGTAAGTCTACAGGTCTGAGAAGAAGTTGCTTATGCTCTTCAAAAATAATTTTAGGAATATTCCTTGTGATTTTTTCTATGGCAAGCGATCTGTCTATGTGTGGTTCGTGATGCACTTTCTTGAAATACTTTAGAAATTCGCTTTCAATTTCTTCATGTGTTTCCACCTTAGCCCCCTGCTCATTTTGAATGTGAGTTATGTTGTTATTCATTCTGTGTTGAATGGTGTTACTATGAAAGAATTTTGTGTTTTTTTCTCCATCCTTAAGCCATCTTATTCTCGATTTTTGCCTCCATAGCGTTTCTTCCTGTTTAGCCCTCTCTAAGATTTGTGACTCAAGAATTTTTTCCTATTTGGATAGGTCATCTGATCGAACTTCAATTATAATCCTCTACTACAGTCGTTTCATATCTTGATTGAGAGCACTCTGAGCCTGGAAAATATTTCCAAAAGAAGTATGATTCCAATGTTTGATCTTGCCCTTGAGATGCTTAAGCTTCTGCTGAAATTGGAACATCTTTGTACCATTTGGAGGATAGAAGTTGTTCCATTCTGTGTTGATTAAGTTGATGAAATCCGGATGAGACATCTAGAAAGCCTCAAAGTGAAACGGTCTTCGGATTGTGTTACCAGGATGAGTCCATTGAAGGGAGATTGGCCAGTGATCTGATCCAGAGATCGGCAAGATAGAAGCAGCAAAATCTCTGCCTATGTGAATTGCATTGTATGATAATAAGAATCTGTCCAGACGAGAGGCAATCTAATGCACCCCTGCTCTTTTGTTATTCCATGTAAAAGGTCCGTTATTGAAAGGCATGTCAATAAGCCAGTTGTTCTGAATAAAATCCTTTAGGTGGATCCCTTCCTGATTCCCTTTGTTCCTGCCTCCCCTTTTCTCTTCCAGCCTGGTGATCATATTGAAATCGCCTCCAGTAATCCATAGTGGGTCCAGCCTATCGGCATTGATTGCTGAGAGGGTGTTCATGATTTCTATCTTGTGCATAGCCTCCTGGGGAAAATACACATTGGTTAGATGCCCATGTATGTTGGTCCCTATGATGTGAAAATTTGCTTGGATAAAATTCTTATTAGCATGGATGTTGTTGAGCTTAATAGTTCGAGCATCCCATATGACTGCTAAGCCCCCTGATGCCCCATCAGCATCCACTACAGTGGTAAGACCTCCTGGCCAAGCTTTTGCTGCAATTCTTTCCAGAGCGATTGAATTGCATTTGGTTTCTTGCAAGAATAGGATTTGTGGTTTTTCTTGCATTATCATGTTTTTGAGTAGTCTGCCTTTCCCTGGGCTATTAAGCCCTCTGATATTCCATGATATTAACTTCATTGGGAAGTGTTGTGGAGGGAGTTATAGTACTTTGTTAGCTTGGAGTACCTGCCTGACTCCACTAACATTTCTCCTATTCTGATTGTTCGTTGGAGATCTGTTTTTCTTCCACATTTTTTGTTATCTTTGTGTTGTGGCCAGCAACAACCCCCCCTCTTTCAATCTAGTATCAGCCACGATACTGAATGAATGGGGACCCTTAGTTAATTTTTAGGAAAAGCTAGGATTTCTTTTTGAAGTTACAACCATACGCTTAGAAAACGTTTCTTGAATGTCTTAAGCCTAAGCCTGTGTTCATGAAAGCAAATCTTTAAGGTCGCACCACATAAGGATAAGGAACACCTTCATTTCTCTTCTAAAGACCAATATGCGCGCCACCCCAGTATTAATAACAACATCGAATCGCAACATACTAGCATCCATAAAGAAAAAGCTTACAAATCCGCTGATTTGCGATATTGCGATCGCGCGATCGCATATCGCAAAAATGAGGCAGGCGAAGTTTGGAAATCATTGAATTATGCGATCTGCGATATTGCGATCGCTGCGATTTGCGATTGCGTGATATGCAAGGGTACGTTGGTAAATCATAAAGCACCTTAGTACGAATCCTTCGGGCGCGTCACCCAAAGAAAAGCCACTTACTATAACCTGACTTGAAATTATGCGCTTTTAATGATAGTAATGAATTAGTTGTCAGTTATTAAGTGGAATAAAGACGCGTGCCTTGATGCGGATTTGCTTCAAGTAAGGTGGCATATCTGATTATCTCTTGCATTTAAAATTCTCCCATCACCTTTCTGATCAGTCTTTCCATTTCACTCGTAACCTGCAGGAGCAAAGTGTGAAGGCAAATCAGACAGAAGCGCAAAGCGAAATGGGAAAGAAGAACAAAGCTCGAAGCTCCGAAACAAGAGAAAAAAACCAAGGAGATGGCGCCCCTATACACAGATACAGCCTGCAACAGAGATGCAGGTATCTCAACATGGGAAGGCATGTATAGGCTGTTAGAAGGAGAGAACCCTACAATAATGAAGGTAACTGCTGCTGTCGCGGGTGCATCACATCCTTCAGAGGCATCCCTGGAAGACCTAGTGTGTTCTTTCCTCCATAGAATAGCGGCAAGGCCGAAGATCCTACCATATACATACATAATCAAGTGGATTCTAGATGATGCGGAATTGGTAAATAGGCAATTCAAAGTCCAGGGACATGGGCTCGTGGGATCGTTTGCTGCCCAAGACCTGAAGCTCATGTATCATCTCCCTGAACCGCAAGCGACCTATAATGCACAGTTTGTTAAGAAGTTCGCAGAAGAAAATCCGGATCTATCAGACACCACTAAAGAATGGTCAAGAAGAGATGAGCCGTTGAAAAAGGATAAAAACGGTATGTACAGCACTGGTTCCCTTACCTCTCCATATTGTTTCGCTGCAGCCATGCTCTGTAGATTATTTGGTATGCCCAATATCAATAAGTTTTCATCTGAATGGCTACCGTTAGTTGATGCCGCGACTAACTCCGAGATAGTAGATTGGGCCAAAATCCTTTCTGATACTCTATACATGGCGGTTGCCAATTATCGTTCTAGGAGATCCTTCTCCCAAAGAGTCTATCCTCCTTTTTATTTGTCTGCCTATATAATGGACTCTGTCTGTCTTGTATCAAATTTTCCTACCATGGGTTGGAAATGGACTACCCAAGACCCATTGCCCATCCATGTTTATCATAAATTCTTATGGGATTCCTAGTTTGCCCCTCATTTTTACCAGATTTTCCATGGGCTCATATTGCCCATACATAGAATGATATATGATAAGGACCCCCCAAGGTGCTCTCCCGAGGCCCAAATTGACATCCTCCCAATCGCGAGATGGTTTGGGGAAGAATGGTTTACCTACATTCAAGTTTTTGGAAGCACTGTACCTCCACATGTCCTACCCTTGTATGTCCCTGATAAATTGTTGGCCCGGGAAATCGCTTATCAAACTTGTTCTGAAGGCGGCTTAACCAAGGAACTAAAGGACAAAAAGAAGGCCATTTGGCCTCCATTTCCCGTCACTTGTGGGGCCTTCTCTTTGTTCGATGTGGGACACGCTTTTGACGAGGTGGAGAATGTGACGTGTCTTCAATTATTTAAGTTCTCATCAAGACCATTCGACCCAAATAAAGTGGCCCAGGAATTTACAACCAACGTCAAGATAAGGGTATTCTCTGGGAAGAAAGATCTGTTTGATGATCTTTTTCAGAGTAAGAGCTCGCTCAAAGAAATTTTGCAAGAAGCTCAGTCAAGGTTGTCTCCAGAAAACCTCCAGAAATTCACGTTATATAGAGAGAGAAGGCTTGCTAGTATTCCGCTAGAAGGGTTGCGAGTAGCTACTAGAGAACCAACGCCGAGCATCAGCCTCAGTGAAAACTCCAGCACTTCCAGATCTAAATCCAGCCCCGCGAGAGAAATATCTGAACATCCTGGAGAGTCTGTGCACGGCAAAGAAAAGAACGAAGAAACAACCAAAGACACAGCTCAGTCAAGTTCGATGGCTCAGCAGCAAGTTATCGCCTCACCACCAAGAAACGTTCCCCCTCCTGTCATCGAAACACCTCTTGTCACAATAGAGTTGGATAAAGAGTGGGAAACCTTCAATGAATTAATTAATCTTGAAGGGAAAGTCCCGAAGACAACTGTGGGCAATACACAGGTGGTGCAAGAGGTCATCTCGACCATAGTCAGTAGCGCTGCAGAAGCAGAACAGCATCCTATCGCTCCATCCTCAGAACTTCTACTAAGCGTAGAAGAAATTCCTCCACTGGACGTATTCTACAGTCCCCAGCACAAATCAGTTGTAAGGAGACAAAGAAAGAAGAGAGAGCTTGAGAATGCACTGTCTCAAGATGCTAAACATCTAGACGTCTTGTGGAAAGACCCAAATAATAATCCAACCGAGAATCTCACGAAGCTGTCTCAAATTGCAGGAGCATATGCTTCTGCAACTATTGACAAGGCCTCTGAAGTTCAGCAACTCCTAAAAGAACATGAAAATCAAATACAACTGCTACAACAACATTTGGAACAAGCCAGCGCAAACACTGAAGCTTCCAGACAGCTCGAAAAGCTACAGGAAGACTTTCGCCAGATGTAGGTAAGCTATCAAAGAAGTCTTGAAGAAAAAGAAAAACAACTGCAAACGGTGCAAGAAATGCATAAAGATGAACCTAAGCTGGTAGAGTTTATTTCAGAGTCCACCAGCTTGAACGAGCAACTATCACAGCAACAGGAAGATATGGTACGTAGAATATCACAGTGGAGACACTTTTGTGAACTGAGCGACAGGATCACCAGCCAGGTGGTGGAATTGTGGAACGACTATGATCAGAACAACAAAAGAGTAACATAATATTTGACTTGGCAAAATGATGAGGAAGGGAAAAGAGCAGGGGCAGCCACGATTAATGAAAATCACAAGGAGCTGCTCTTTAATAAATGGGACGAACAAATCACACAGGCGGAGCAAGCAGCAGAGATAGCGGCGACACAAGCGAGCATCCTTATCGACTGTGTAAATGAAAATTTACACAGAGCCAATTTGATTTCAGAGACCACCCCGGGATACCTACCGAGCAAGTTGCAACTAGAGACAGAATGGAGGCAGAAAGCGCAGGCAAACGGGAAAATAATCCAAGCATTGGCTAGACTAAATTGGGAAAGTTACTGGACATTCTTAGTTAAACCGCACCGCCAATGCATGACAGTAAGATGCATCATGAACGCAGCCGAGAAGGTAGCGCCAGCTCTTATGGATGCCGTTTTCGTAGGCTAGCTAAGCGGAGAAATCAGCCAGCCTACTCTTCTCAAGCCTATGCTTGACAGCTGCAACTTCAAAGACCAAGTTCACAAGTAATTTCATTTAGAATGTTGTTTTTTCCTTTTTGATTAAATTATAAAAAGGGCGGTCATTTGAGAACCATATCCTCAATTTTGTAATAATACTATTATTAGAATTAGGAAGTAGTATTTTAACCCTTCTCATTGCATTGGAGAAGGGTCCAGAAATTTGTCAAAAACTTGTCCTCGGAACATGCACTTCTGCACCCTCAGAGGAGGTTTTGATGAATGGAAAGATCGAGATTTATTTATATTTGCATTTTAATGTCTGCTACTGATGTTGCACTACTGTACTCTTAGTAGAGATTAGAACAAGTAGAGATAAATCGTTATTACTTGAAGTCTGTGAGCTAAAATCAATCATAAATGGTACTTTTATCTCTTGACGAATTTCTGCTTATATTCTTAGAGTGATATGCAGCTGATATTGTTTATATGTTAATGTATGAGCATATGGGTTATCATTTGGCACTTTTGTACGGTGGACTCATTTATTTATGCTTGACATATGAATGATTTATTTATGCGATATGCTGTTCACAACTGTTTTGTTTAACTTCTTATGCAGAATGGTTCATCTTAAATGGTTTATATTCTTGTGATAACTGAATGATCTTTATTACCAGTTATTTTATGAAATCTTTCTAAAACGCATAATGGAAAAGATATATCCTGGGTTAGTGTAGATTACATATGTTGTTTTCATTAGATTACTGTAGTTTAGAATCAGTTTGCAAGTTAGATTTAAATTAGTTTTAGAATGCTTCCAGAATCAACATAATCAAACTCTACACACACACACATCCCATGCATCGGGAAGCTGGTCCCGTTACCCCCAGTCGGACCCGCTACACCAAACGGGCACGGAGCCGCCAACCAGGTTCCCGACCGGGTGGGTATCCCCCTTGTTGTTGACCTGATTTCGGGGCCCTCAACATATTTGGCGCTAGAAGGAGGGCCTGAGCATATTGTCTGTTGGAATGTTTTAAATTAGAAATCTTGAAACAGGATGGCTGCTCACAGAATTCCTATTTGGGGTTGCATCCATGTTCCTGCCTCTTCCAACACTCCACCAGATGTGGTAAGGCTATTGTCTCAGGTAAAATTCAATGGTAAGAATAATTCTTCTACATTCCACCATGCCCTGCAATTCATTCAAAGAGTTTCGAGTTCTGATATTCGGAAAATTGATGAAGGTGTTTTGTGCAGGATTTTTACTCTTACATTCACATCGGAAGCTAGAAAATGGTGCAGAAACCTCCCAGTTGCATCAATCCACAGCTGGGACCAATTAGGACTTTAATCTTGGAATTTGACTGCTATGAATACGACCAGGTCTATGATGAAATCGACTATCTGCGGAAACAAGACGAACCCGTAAGGGATTTCAATATGCGATTTCATCTTAAATGTCTACAATATGACCTCAAGAATGAGCTCACAGATGAAGAATCTTCAGATTGTGACGAGTATTTCCTACCTCCTGTATCTGATCAAACAGAGATTAGCCTAGGATTCTTGCATGCTCTAGTACTAGAAAACAAAGACGAAAATACTGAAAGGGAAACTACCTTGGAACCAGAAGATGACTTTGACATAGAGTCAGATAATATCATTTCAAATCAACAAATGTTGATGCCAAGGTTAGATCCACCAACTGTTTCTCTTTCAAAAAATATCGGCACAAAAAGGTATGATCTAAAGCCCGATGCTTATAGTGAATCTGATGAACAAAATTTATTTGATGTTTTTAAATGCATTATTCCAGATTCGCATTTTTCTCTTTACCCCAATGTTTTTAGTGATGACGATTTTCCCCCTCACAATATCAAGCATATCTCAACAGACACAGAGGATTATTCAAACAAATCATCATTGGGTTTTCAAAATAAAGAGACCACTTTAGCACAGCCTTTGATCAATATCAAACGAGAGCTGCCTGACCTCCCTTGTCTGAAAACATATAATGAAAAAGAGGAACCTAGGGAAAACTGTAAAGTCTTTCGTGATAGTTGCTTTGACAATTGTGATGATGTTGAGTTATCACAAGTAACTCATCTAGGGTTAGTTAATAAGGAACATCTTAGATCAGGAATTATTCCATCTGACCCTCATCTCAAAGCAAAAGCTCATTTGAATAATTCTACTATCGAAGACAATACTCCGATCTATGATTCATATCAAGAGGAAATCTCCATCCCTGTTTGCAATCATGACTTAGTTTAAGTATGGGGGATTTACGCAGTGCATTATATTAGATATCATTTTTGGGATTCAACTGCGTTAAGTAAGTCATTCAAACGTATGACCATTTCCATGAGAGGTAGTCGTAACTGACTAATTTCTCATGATTTTTGAATAGTTCACTTAGCACTCATTGCATCGGGTGATGCTCACAGGGGTGAAGAAGTGGGATTGAAACTAGTGAAATGTGGAGAACGAATCACATAGCATCAATCATCACTTCCGGGGCTTGCACCCGGTAACCAGGACTTCCCAGGAGGTCACCCATCCCAGAACTCCTCTGGCTCAAGCGCGCTTAACTGTGGAGTTTTTCCCCACAATCAAGCCCACTTAGCTTGCTACCCCATTTGCAAAACCTTAGCAAGTATTGTGCCTCATGAACCATTCAAGTAGAGATCCCTTGACTCTTTTTGAATTTAAGTATGGGGGATTTACGCAGTGCATTATATTAGATATCATTTTTGGGATTCAACTGCGTTAAGTAAGTCATTCAAACGTATGACCATTTCCATGAGAGGTAGTCGTAACTGACTAATTTCTCATGATTTTTGAATAGTTCACTTAGCACTCATTGCATCGGGTGATGCTCACAGGGGTGAAGAAGTGGGATTGAAACTAGTGAAATGTGGAGAACGAATCACATAGCATCAATCATCACTTCCGGGGCTTGCACCCGGTAACCAGGACTTCCCAGGAGGTCACCCATCCCAGAACTCCTCTGGCTCAAGCGTGCTTAACTGTGGAGTTTTTCCCCACAATCAAGCCCACTTAGCTTGCTACCCCATTTGCAAAACCTTAGCAAGTATTGTGCCTCATGAACCATTCCTCATGACTTAGTTCCTCATTCACAAAACCTGGCCAGTTCTTGTGAAAAGCAAAAAGTTGCAAGTAACTCCCAGTTGTGCGATAACACTATTTGTATAAATACCCAATCATTTCTTTCTCACTTGCATTCATTTTGTACAAAATCGGATTTCTTTTTAAATTTTCAAATTTTTGATAAACTATATTTTAGCAATTTATATATGAGAACTTTCATTATCGCTAAAAGCTCAACGTCAACAAGCAACGGGTTACAAGCCATCGAAACTAAAAAACCCTTTTCACAATTTGACTCGTTATCCCTCCTATTGAAAAATCACCAATTCACATCAGAAATTCATCCTAATTTTTATGATCCAATAGGTACTCAGTTGGAAAAAACTTCTTATGAGAAAAGAAAATCAGACAAAATTCCAATTGAGCTTGTAGGTTCTTATTCCCTAGCCAACAATTTCGGTCCAAGGGAAATTCGGTTCTTTTTACTGATGCTTGAAAGATTCATACGGCTAGGAATAATAATGAATCGTTGGTTCCATTGGAAATATCATTTTACTTAGTTATTTCCTGTATATAGTTAGAATAGGAGTAGGAGTAATTTAGCTAGGTTGTTAGTTTCGATTTCAATAATTGATAGGCAAAGTTATTTATATTCTCTACATGACCCTAGGGAATGTTTGCCTCTCTCAAGTAATGTTTGTTCTGGCTAAACGGCATTTGACGTTTACTAAAGACACCTTGTCTCTGTTAAAGATTTTGGACTTCGGCTCCTATGAACAACAAATCTTTTGAGAATTTGATCTTTATTATCGATAGAACTTTGACCCAGAAATGATGATAGTTTCAACTCCAAAAATTTAAATTAAAAGAAAGCTATCTCAGTGAAGGATTTGTCTTAGGTCAGCACAATGAAAGGTATCAATATTAAAATAAAGATTCTCTATGAAAGCAGCCATTACCAAAAGTAGCCCTATCATTGTCGTCCAAAACTTTCTTAAGGAAAGAAAATTTGACTTCCTCCCTGCTGAAGGAAAACATGACATTCAGAGGAATGACCTAAAAAGATGCTATATCTCAAAGAATAAGAGGTCTCATCACGAGCTGACTTATCATGATCACAGATATTATAACTTGCTGACTTTGCCAAAACTGTCTACCAAAACAGGGCAATGACTCAAGATTGTTGCAATCAAAAGACAAGGGGTCTCATCACGAGCCAGCTTGCTCAGCAAAAGTGTAAATCAGGTGAATGACTGTGTCATAATTTGGCCACCAAACCAAGACATTTTTCTTTATAGAATAAAAAAATAAAAAGCATCAAGAAAGGGATTCTTCCTGAAAAAGTTGTAAATAACCTGAGGCAGGATAAAGGATCATTCCTGGATAATAGGTAACCCTGTCGAGGCTATGGACGCCTGCTAGCAGCAGTGGCTCTACCTGCGACAAAGGAGCATATTTAACAAGGACTGATACATAGAGAACACTTTATTTTTATGTTTTACAAGACCAAGTAATGAATGATTTAAATTCGAATACAATCTAGGGATGCAAGTAATTGAGATAGAATGGAGCTGAAACAAAACATCATTGACGCTTTGAAGTATCATTTGTTTTTTATCTTTTTATAATAAAGTTCAAATTTCCTGAGAATTTTTTTTTTAGAAGTTTGAAAACATCAATAGAAAAAGAGCAGAGATAACTGGTTCTCCCAAGTGAATCACCAATTGTTGTGGCCAGCAACAACCCCCCCTCTTTCAATCTAGTATCAGCCACGATACTGAATGAATGGGGACCCTTAGTTAATTTTTAGGAAAAGCAAGGATTTCTTTTTGAAGTTACAACCATACGCTTAGAAAAAGTTTCTTGAATGTCTTAAGCCTAAGCCTGTGTTCATGAAAGCAAATCTTTAAGGTCGCACCACATAAGGATAAGAAACACCTTCATTTCCCTTCTAAAGACCAATATGCGTGCCACCCCAGTATTAATAACAACATCGCATCGCAACATACTAGCATCCATAAAGAAAAAGCTTACAAATCCACCGATTTGCGATATTGCGATCGCGCGATCGCATATCGCAGAAATGAGGCAGGCGAAGTTTGGCAATCATTGAATTATTGCGATCTGCGATATTGCGATCGCTGCGATTTGCGATTGCGCGACATGCAAGGGTACGTTGGCAAATCATAAAGCACCTTAGTACGAATCCTTCGGGCGTGTCACCCAAAGAAAAGCCACTTACTATAACTTGACTTGAAATTATGCGCTTTTAATGATAGTAATGAATTAGTTGTCAGTTATTAAGTGGAATAAAGACGCATGCCTTGATGCAGATTTGCTTCACGTAAGGTGGCATATCTGATTATCTCTTGCATTTAAAACTCTCCCATCACCTTTCTGATCAGTCTTTCCATTTCACTCGTAACCTGCAGGAGCAAAGTGCAAAGGAAAATCAGACAGAAGCGCAAAGCGAAATGGGAAAGAAGAACAAAGCTCGAAGCTCCGAAACAAGAGAAAAAAACCAAGGAGATGGCGCCCATGTACACAGATACAGCCTACAACAGAGATGCAGGTATCTCAACATGGGAAGGCATGTATAGGCTGTTAGAAGGAGAGAACCCTAGAATAATGAAGGTAACTGCTGTTGTCGCGGGTGCATCACGTCCTTCGGAGGCATCCCTGGAAGACCTAGCGTGTTCTTTCCTCCATAGAATAGCGGCAAGGCCGAAGATCCTACCATATACAGACATGATCAAGTGGATTCTAGATGATGTGGAATTGGTAAATAGGCAATTCAAATTCCAGGGACATGGGCTCGTGGGATCATTTGCTGCCCAAGACCTGAAGCTCATGTATCATCTCCCTGAATCGCAAGCGACCTATAATGCACAGTTTGTTAAGAAGTTCACAGAAGAAAATCCAGATCTATCAGACACCACTAAAGAATGTTCAAGAAGAGATGAGCCGTTGAAAAAGGATAAAAACGGTATGTACAGCACTGGTTCCCTTACCTCTCCATATTGTTTCGCTACAGCCATGCTCTGTAGATTATTTGGTATGCCCGATATCAATAAGTTTTCATCTGAATGGATACCGTTAGTTGATGCCGTGACTAACTCCGAGATAGTAGATTGGGCCAAAATCCTTTCTGATACTCTATACATGGCGGTTGCCAATTACCGTTCTAGGAGATCCTTCTCCCAAATAGTCTATCCTCCTTTTTATTTGTCTGCCTATATAATGGACTCTATCTGTCTTGTATCAAATTTTCCTACCATGGGTTGGAAATGGACTACCCAAAACCCATTGCCCATCCATGTTTATCATAAAGTCTTATGGGATTCCCAGTTTGCCCCTCATTTTTACCAGATTTTCCATGGGCTCATATTGCCCATACATAGAATGATATATGATAAGGACCCCCCAAGGTGCTCTCCCGAGGCCCAAATTGACATCCTCCCCATCGCGAGATGGTTTGGGGAAGAATGGTTTACCTACATTCGAGTTTTTGGAAGCATTGTACCTCCACATGTCCTACCCTTGTATGTCCCTGATAAACTGTTGGCCCGGGAAATTGCTTATCAAACTTGTTCTGAAGGCGGCTTAACCAAGGAACTAAAGGACAAAAAGAAGGCCATTTGGCCTCCATTTCCCGTGGGGCCTTCTCTTTGTTCGATGTGGGACACGCTTTTGACGAGGTGGAGAATGTGACGTGTCTTCAATTATTTAAGTTCTCATCAAGACCATTCGACCCAAATAAAGTGGCCCAGGAATTTACAACCAACTTCAAGATAAGGGTATTCTCTGGGAAGAAAGATCTGTTTGATGATCTTTTTCAGAGTAAGAGCTCGCTCAAAGAAATTTTGCAAGAAGCTTAGTCAAGTTTGTCTCCAGACGACCTCCGAAAATTCACGTTATATAGAGAGAGAAGGCTAGCTAGTATTCCGCTAGAAGGGTTGCGAGTAGCTACTAGAGAACCAACACCGAGCATCAGCCTGAGTGAAAACTCCAGCACTTCCAGATCTAAATCCAGCCCCGTGAGAGAAATATCTGAACATCCCGGAGAGTCTGTGCATGACAAAGAAAAGAACTAAGAAACAACCAAAGGCACAGTTCAATCAAGTTCGATGGCTCAGCAGCAAGTTATCGCCTCACCACCAAGAAACGTTCCCCCTCCTGTCGTCGAAACACCTCTTGTCACAACAGAGTTGGATAAAGAGTGGGAAACCTTCAATGAATTAATTAATCTTGAAGGGCAAGTCCCGAAGACACCTGTGGGCAATACACAGATGGTACAAGAGGTTGTCTCGACCATAGTCAGTAGCGCCGCAGAAGCAGAACACCATCTTATTGCTCCATCCTCAGAACTTCTACTCAGCGTAGAAGAAATTCCTCCACTGGACGTATTCTACAGTCCCCAGCACAAAGCAGTTGTAAAGAGACAAAGAAAGAAGAGAAATCTTGAGAATGCACTGTCTCAAGATGCTGAACATCTAGACGTCTTGTGGAAAGAACCAAATAATAATCCAACCGAGAATCTCACGAAGCTGTCTCAAATTGCAGGAGCATATGCTTCTGCAACTATTGACAAGGCCTCTGAAGTTCCGAAACTCCTAAAAGAACATGAAAATCAAATACAACTGCTACAACAACAATTGCAACAAGCCAGCGCAAACACTGAAGCTTCCAGGCAGCTCGAAAAGCTACAGGAAGACTTTTTCCAGATACAGGTAAGCTATCAAAGAAGTCTTGAGGAAAAAGAAAAACAACTGCAGACGGTGGAAGAAATGCATAAAGTTGAACCTAAGCTGGCAGAGTTTATTTCAGAGTCCATCAGCTTGAACGAGCAACTATCACAGCAACAGGAAGATATGGTACGTAGAATATCACAGTGGAGACACTTTTGTGAACTGAGCGACAGGATCACCAGCCAGGTGGTGGAATTGCGGAACGACTATGATCAAAACAACAAAAGAGTAACAAAATATTTGACTTGGAAAAATGATGAGGAAGGGAAAAGAGCAGGGGCACCCAAGATTAATGAAAATCACAAGGAGCTGCTCTTTAATAAATGGGACGAACAAATCACACAGGCGGAGCAAGCAGCAGAGACAGCGGCGACACAAGCGAGCATCCTTATCGATTGTGTAAATGAAAATTTACACATAGCCAATTTTATTTCAGAGACCACCCCGGGATACCTACCGAGCAAGTTGCAACTGGAGACAGAATGGAGGCAGAAAGCGCAGGCAAACGGGAAAACAATCCAAGCATTGGCTAGACTAAATTGGGAAAGTTACTGGACATTCTTAGTTAAACCGCACAGCCAATGCATGACAGTAAGATGCATCATGAACGCAGCCGAGAAGGTAGTGCCAGCTCTTATGGATGCCGTTTTCGCAGGCCAGCTAAGCGTAGAAATCAGCCAGCCTACTCTTCTCAAGCCTATGCTTGATAGCTGCAACTTCAAAGACCAAGTTCACAAGTAATTTCATTTAGAATGTTGTTTTTTCCTTTTTGATTAAATTAGAAAAAGGGCGGTCATTTGAGAACCGTATCCTCAATTTTGTAATAATACTATTATTAGAATTAGGAAGTAGTATTTTAACCCTTCTCATTGCATTGGAGAAGGGTCCAGAAATTTGTCAAAAACTTGTCCTCGGAACATGCACTTCTGCACCCTTAGAGGAGGTTTTGATGAATGGAAAGATCGAGATTTATTTATATTTGCATTTTAATGTCTGCTACTGATGTTGCACTACTGTACTCTTAGTAGATATTGTAACAAGTAGAGATAAATTGTTATTGCTTGAAGTCTGTGAGCTAAAATCAGTCATAAATGGTACTTTTATCTCTTGACGAATTTCTGCTTATATTCTTAGAGTGATATGCAGCTGATATTGTTTATATGTTAATGTATGATCATATGGGTTATCATTTGGCACTTTTGTACGGTGGACTCATTTATTTATGCTTGACATATGAATGATTTATTTATGCGATATGCTGTTCACAACTGTTTTGTTTAACTTCTTATGCAGAATGGTTCATCTTAAATGGTTTATATTCTTGTGATAACTGAACGATCTTTATTACCAGTTACTATATGAAATCTTTCTAAATCGCATAATGGAAAAGATATATCCCGGGTTAGTGTAGATTACATATGTTGTTTTCATTAGATTACTGTAGTTTAGAATCAGTTTGCGAGTTAGATTTAAATTAGTTTTAGAATGCTTCCAGAATCAACATAATCAAACTCTACACACACACACACATCTCATGCATCGGGAAGCTGGTCCCGTTACCCCCAGTCGGACCCGCTACACCAAACGGGCACGGAGCCGCCAACCAGGTTCCCGACTGGGTGGGTATCCCCCTTGTTGTTGACCTGATTTTGGGGCCCTCAACACTTTGGTAATAATTTTCCTATCCCAGAGGCTACCAGTTTGAATACCTAGAGATTTTTGCCTTTGTGCCTGTGATAGGATCTCCTCTAGATTATCTAGTTTTCATTTCGGAATTTTGTCAATTTTTTTTGTTTTACATACCTGCTCTAGTCCCAGAATGTCTAGTTCCCCAATTTCTATGCTTTCTAGTTCCTCCTCCATGTGCTGAGATTCATTTAATTCTTCATTTGTTTCTGTTGTTGTTCTAGACTCAGATTGCATATTTTCTACCTCCATTCCTTGAATAATCCATGTCAGGAACTTGTGCTTAGCTGAGGAGAGGGTATCATTGGGTAGAGGATCTTCTTGGAGTGACTTGGATTCTATATGCACCGATTGTTTGTCCTTCTTTGCCTCCCTCTCTAGGGAAGCTGGATTTTCAGAGTTAAGATCACTTTTTCGGGTTAATGCTTCAAAGTTGTTGCTCGTGGAGGGTTTGGAAGAGCTGGCTCGAGGCATCTTAGGAATTCAAGCCGATTTCTTGTGATTTTTCCTGCGGCTGGCGACTTTGGTAAAGCCATCAGACTGAGGCTTATCTGAAGCAGATGGGGATGAGGGTTTTTGAGTTAAAGGATAGTCCCTAAATAAGTGACCTAGGGTGTGAAATCTTCTGCATCTAAACGACACATGTTCATAATCAATCAACTGAACCCATTCAATATCGTCATGGAATAAACTTACCACATCCGGAAATGCCTTGATGAGGTGCATGTAGAGGTAGATTCGCATGTAGGAGGTGTATCTTTGGATTTTTTTTCCTCTGCTACTTTGATGAACTCACCGAGAACATTACCAATTTCTTGTAGGGAGGCTTCATCCCAATACTCCATGGGAAGTGAATAAAGTCGTATCCAAACAGGAGCCAAACTGAGATCCTCTTTATTGGGGTTGAAACGCTCTACCCATCCTCTAAGATATAGACCGACAACATTGAAGAAATATGGCCCCCCATCCAAAACTTTGTTTCGGTCCTCTAGGCAGTTAAAAATGGCTGTGAAGAACCCTTTAGGCCCCAGCTGCAGGGTGATGTGTCCTTTTGGGTTCCATTTCGCTACTATCCATCCACGCAGTGCTTTCTTAGTTGGCCAAAGTCCTATGAACTTGCCTATCAGTGCATGATCCCTCATAAACTGTATCTGAGCATTGATATGGTGACTTGGAAATTCTACTTTCGGATGCTCAGTTGCCACTAGCTTGCATGTAGTCGAGCTGACTTTGGGTTGTTCTTTGTCATCCTTTTTTGCCTGTTGTGAGTTCAGATCTGTGCTGTCCTCATTCTGATTCTCTGGTTTGTCGCTTTCCTTATTCTTTTGCCAATCTTCATCGTCCTTTGGGGGAGGAGCTACGTCCTCCCCCTTGGGGGGATTCATGGAGCTCAAAACTACTCTGTTGGATTCAAAAGATCGTGTTGCCATTGTTGTTGGCAGGTCTACAGAAGTCTGGGGAGATCTTCCATTATAGAGGTTGCAAAAACCCTAGAATGTTGAACCCTGCATGCTCTCCTAAAACGCTCATTACCCTATTCAACTCCCTTCTAGATATATATATATATATATATATATACAAAACCAAACCAAAAATATTTACCTTCATGCCTCGTAGGAATAGGGACAACTTAGGAAATTTTTTCCAAATACCCCCACTACATCCAACAACCAACCTTCCCTCTTCTTCGGTGGCTGTGAACTGGAGGAACCCTTAGGTGAGCAACCTGACATATTTGAAGAACCTACAGGAGAAGAAGAAGAAGAAGAACCTATTCCTACTGAACCAATGGCTAAAAATAGAAATGACAGAGGGAATAGAGAGAGAGTTGAGGGTGCCTTCCCCATCAGGGAAACCAATGAGGAGACTGAGATGAAAAATATAAGCCCCTTTGCCCCTACCTCATTTCCATGGCCTGACCACAGAGGACCCTGACACTTTCCTATTTGAGTTTGTTGTTATATGTCGAACCTATGACTATATAGATGATGAGAAAAAGTTAAAACTATTTCCATCTACCCTCAAGGATGTAGCATTGCGCTGGTTCATGGGTTTACCTGGAGATAGAATCAAAACTTGGGCTCATATGCAGCAGGCCTTTAACAACAAATATCGGGACTACTGCCGGTCAAAGGATACTAAAGAAGAAATTTTCAGGATGACCCTGGGAAATGATGAATCCCTAGAGGATTACGAAGAAATATTTTGGCTTAGTTACAAAAGAGTCGATTGTGTGGACACAACCAACCTCCCTAGGAGCCTAAGACTCTCTAGTGACAAACAAGACAAACAAGAGAAATCCTTCTCTAAACATGCATTTACTATATGGGAAATCAAGTGTTTAGATCCTACCTGTAGTCCAGCGCTGTTGTAGCAGTCCAACTCCGCTGATCCGGATGAGCTCCTCCTTCACTTTGAAACCTGCATCCACTAACAATCAAACGATTAAATAGCACTTGATAATCTCATAGAATAAAACATATTTAACACATAGACCAAGGAGTACATGAAACAACTCATAAATAACAAGTTATTGAGAAGAATGGACTCATTTGCATTAATAGGTAACAAAAGGAACAAATACAACCTGAGCCTTGGTGTTGTGCAAGTCCCTCCCAGGGTCCATCAAGAGTTCTCCTTTACTTTGACAAAGCTCACCCACTTCCAAATAGAACAAGCAAGGATGGCAATCTCTCCTCACAAGCTTCTAAATGGGAGTCCTAATTCCTGCAGCATTTACCCTTAGAAATGTATAGCTTCCAACCTCCCCTCCTTCTGGCCCAATGCCTGTATTTATAGTGCTCAAGAGGAAGTTAATCAGGTCCACCATCAATGGGATAATCTCCTCTTTGGATGGGATAGCTCCCTTATTGATGGGATAAGTTCCTCTTTGGTAGGGGTACATGAACCATCTGGAGGCGCTCAATACACGTCGAACAACCTTCTAGAATAATCTAGAAATGACCACAAGTAACTTTTTAAAGATGAAACTTGCGCATTTTGACCTTTACAGGGGGACGCACCTGCCCCTTTACATACAGAGCATCCAAGGACACATCTTTTGTGAACATTGGATGCATACCCACAGGTAAGGTTGAGAGAACCTGCGTACCCAGAGATAAATACATTTACAAAGACTTTCTCTCTTTTTGGAGTTTGACATGGAGAGCAGAGGCATAAGACTTTCCTAAGAGGATAGCATGACTGTTGATAGAGCCATACTAACTGTAAATAGTCATGGTGACATTTTTTAGTGTAACAGATTGCCCTCTAAAGTGCGAAGCCTGTAATAGATTAGGGTTTTGTATTATCTAAGAAGGGTGAAGCGCTTTATCATTTCAAGGATTATCTCGTGGAGAGCCTGGTCAAAACCTGCAATTTTCAACACAAAATAAATGTATAAGATTATATCATCACTGAGGTAGGCATTCCCATACTCAGATTAAAACTTTAACTAACAGACTAACTACTCTAATACAGGAATGATCTTGTAGTACATCATAATCATAGACTTTTGTAGACACGGTATGGGCGCATCCATCTGTTTATGATTAGTCTACTAAGATAATGAATACAAAACTCCTCGCAGCCTGGATGGTGGAAACTAGATCCAAGGTCTTCATTTCTACTTCCCGAATCGGTACGATTCTAGCCATGCGAATAAATGAGTTGATGTCGAACATGGTAGAAACCACTTGATTACCAGTCGATGATGTAAACTATTAACAAGTGTGAGAGAGACCACCAGTAATGTCTATGGTTCTCAAAGTACCCAGTACAATCCATGAGATGTGAATGAATGAGTTGATGTCGAACATTTCACGGAATCCTTTGATCGAAAGTCAATGATGTAAACTGACGTCAAAGGTGAGAAATCTGCCATTGATGCATGCAGACTTCAAGGTACTGACGATTTCTAAGTCATCTCTCTAGATAATGTGCTGATGTCGATAGAAAGCGACCCGTTGTAGGCAAGCCTACAACACGAAATCATTGTTCAAGTTGAAGAAATGTTGCTGTAAGGACTGACTCAGGGATGGTCAAATGGATGACAAGTATTTTGCAGATGAAAGTTTTGCTTGCAGACCTCTTGAACACATAACGACACGACAGATGGCTTGGTGATGAATAACTCAAAGTTAATCCCCGGAACCTGACTGAAGACTTTCAAAGTGGTTTGATCAACTGTGAGGTAAAATATTTCCCAACCCAGGTGCATGAAAAAGTGTCGTGTTCAAGAGTGGTAATAAAGTTTCTTCTGAGACAAAAGATAACAAACAGGCTCATTCTTCTCTCTTTTCCCCCACCATTTCTGGCAAGTACCTCTTTATTTTTAACAAGCTTGAGGAGGATAACATATGCTTGATTATAAGCTCATCCTTCGGATGAGTCCAACCTAGTTTTGATTCGAACCCTAGGAAGGAGTGGTTCGTTCCGGTTTGTAATTGAACAGGTCCTTTACTGTGAAATGTTTAACGAGTCCAGTATAGGAGAAACTCGGCGTTTTTCAATTTTAGAGAGTCTGAAAAACTTAAGAAGACTCCAAGTTGAACTTTTTCGTAGATTTGTGTCCCTCAAGCCCGAAAAAGTATAAAATAATACCTGGGGGAACCGCTTGATCTTGCGACCAAGGAGTACTTTCATAACTAGTGTCCATGACCTGAAAAGTAAAAAGCGATCAAAGACACGTCGTTTTATTTCCGTATCGAGTTTGAAACGACAAAAACCCGGCAATCTTTTCCTGATTTTACGGTCAGAAAAGAGCTATAAGGGGACCGTCTTTTAATTCCGTTTTAACGAGTGTAAAAGAAACGCTCGGCAATCTTTTCATGTTTTAGGAGTCAGAAAAGGGCTTAAAAGATGACTCTGATATTTTGGTTCGTGAAAAATGACAATTTTCCCTCTAAATCCCTTTGTCCTGCACAAAAACGACACATTACTCATACCTGTTTAAGATAGGAAAAATGCATTGAAAAATATCCTTCCATGGTGAAAAATGAACAAACCTAGCATTCATTCATCCAAAAAACCTATAAAAAGACTTTTTACCATGTCATTTTTACCATTTTACTGTTGAGGTTGAAAAAAGGGCTTTTGGCAAGAAACTTCCCGTGCTCGCTGCGGAGAATCCGACCGTCAGAATCGAACGCCGTCTCTTCCAGGTATTTTACAACATCCTCCTCTTCAATTTCATCCGATTAAAAGTTTGTTTTAGGTTTTAGTTTTGATTTTTAGGGGGTTTTGGGTTTCAAAAATCGCTCTGTGGGGTACGCAGGTGCCCTTAGGGTGACCTGCGTCCCCCGACTTTTTTCAACACAGGAAAAAGGTCGGGGTACGCAGCCCACCTTCAGGCCAGCTGCGTCCCGACGCTCTGTGTCCTGAACGAGGGGTGCGTCCCCCGCGAAAGGCGGAATTTGAAACCCCAAACTCCACAAACAATCATTTAAAATTTCCCAAATCAATTTTAAGCTTTGTTTCTTGGTGTGTAGGGCACTCACCATGTTGGATTGGAGAGAAAGAGAGCACGAGGACGTTGATTTAGCTGCAATTAATCATCAACCTTCCATTGATGCCCTAAAAGCATGCGGACTATATAAATACTGGGCCATACCTGGCATGAGGGCTCAGGTGAGATTCTTGGAGTGGCTGGTTGAGAGATGGAACATTCATGAGCAATGCTTTTACATCGGAGGGCACCAGCTCAAGATAGAGCCCTCTGATATATACTTTCTCACTGGCTTGCCAAATAGGGGCGACCAACTCAATCTAGTCGGGACTAGGCCAGGTGGCCAATCCCTTGCTAGTCTCCGGGCAGATTGGTGCACACCCAATGCACACCATGCGAAAGGCATGGAAATCAAACACATCTCTCTGCGTGAACTCAAGGTTATAGATTTCACGGTTACCAGAATTTGCGGTGCAGCCGCTTTACATATTGCCACCGGGTCCCAAATGCGGATGGCGATTGACTGTTTCCAAGGCACCATTTTCAATTGGTGTGATGCTGTGTCGGCCAATATGAAGGGCCAACTGACTGGGGCAAAGAACGGACAACTAAAGACCTTTGGATATGGGCCTCTAGTTGTGAGCTTTGCCTTAGAGAGAGTTCCGATGCTGATCCCTCAGCAACTCACTGTTGAAATCTTGGGTCCTCGGGAGCCAAAGCTGATACGATGGGTTACGGTGATGGCCCGACATCCTGACGAGGGCGCAGCGGTTGTTCGATTCCCTGATAGTTATTTTCACTGGTTAGAGGACCAGGTTTTTTCGATCCAGGACTTTCCGTATGCCGGAGTAGATTTTCGAGGTGATCCGGACATGGTTCTTCCACAGGGAGAACAATGGGATGACAGAGGTACTTTATTTCTCACAAGTTTTCAAATTATATATTTTTTTGTTTTTTATATATATCGTCTCAAAACTGACAGTAAAAATTTTCAAAATGCAGATGTTGGTCCACGGCGGCCAGCCAACCTCCGACCTTTTGAGAGGAGACATCCAGTTGCACCGGTACCGGCCCCACAGGATGCGGCTGCAGAGTCACTAGCTGAGTTGGAGCAGGATCTAGAGCGTCTGACGGTGGATATACCTGAGACTACCATAGATGATATTCCTATCAGACTTCAGCACTATGTAGTCGCAGTCCCTGGACCGTTTAGGAGATTTTTGTGTAAGGTAGCCCGTGCAGTGGTGTCATATAGGGAGCACCACCAGTGATTGGCTAGTCACTTTTGTAGACACATGTGACATTTTTGACTTTTTGTACTTATCATTTTGCCGATCATAAGGTGTTTTTCAACCTATGATCGAAGACGATGTATATTTTTTGACACACTCCTATCTATATATATATCACTATTACCGGCTTATCTTGTTTAACATATGTGATGAAATGTTTTTAAATTTACTTGCATGATTATCGTAAATGTCTGTCCAACATTCGAGAAGCAATTGCATCTGCTAATGTATTTAAAGACCTTGGAATATGCTGATATTCAATGTAATCAAATTCACGTTCCAAGAGACGCACTCTCAAAAACAACCTTAATAACACAGGATTTCTAATGGCATATACTCTATTAAGCTGTAATACAACAAGTTCAGAATCTAACCTCACTATCAAACGTCGAATTCCAAATGAAATAGATTCGGATAATAATTCAACCACTGCACTGTATTCTGCAATGTTGTTCGTTGTTTGACCGAGGCTTACCCCATGCATAGAAACTAACTCGTCAGAGGGCGAATAGATAACCCAAGCTGCGGAAGAGATATTCCGTGTACTACGACAAGCACCATCAGCAAATCCAATGTATGTTTGGAGAGGCGTCGACATCTGCAATATCAAGAGTAAAACCAAGATAAGCCAGAATAACGACGAAAAACACACTCTTTAAGCTAAGCACACTGACTAAACTAACAAACATACTAGCTAGAAAGAAAACCTAACCTAACTAAAAATTCTCCATACCCACCATTTAAGCATAATACCTCTTTAGGTAAAGTCCATTTCTGGGTTTACCCAAAGAGTCCCCATCAAAATCTACCAGCTCATAAGCCCCTTTTGCTAGCTTTCGCTTTACAATGTAGGGTCCATGCCACATAGGAACGAATTTTCCAGCACCTAGCTTATCGTTAGCTTGATCATATAATAGCACTAGGTCTCCCTCTGAAAAACTTCGAGGGGTCACATTTCTATCATACTGAGCTTTCATTCGCTTCGCGTGAGTCTCGATTGCCAATGCAGCGTCACGTCGAGTCTCATCTAATTTAGCTAAGTATAATAAACGTTTCTCCTCTTCGGAAGTAGCTGGAAGTAATTCGACAGCCATTTGAAGTGATGGGATTTCGCATTCAATGGGTAACACAGCTTCCAAGCCATAAACTAGCTGGAAAGGAGTGAACCCTGTTGAAGTTTTCACTGAGGTTCGGTATGCCCATAGCGCCGAAAATAACATGTTATGCCAATTTGACCGATGAATACCAATGGTTCGTCGGATCATGATAACCAGAACTTTGTTGATAGACTCAACCAAACCGTTGGCTTGCGGATAATAAGGAGTAGAGCTATCGTGGCGCAAACCAAGCTGGCTTGTAAGCTCAGTCATCATGATGTTTCGAAAATGGCTCCCATGGTCAGTAATGATTGCTTGTGGGACACCAAACCTAGTTATAATATGATTGAATATGAAAACTGCAGCTTTTTTGCCGCTTGCGTCGAATGTAGGCATCGCCTCGGCCCATTTAGTAAAATAATCAACCGCGAGGATGATATACGCATGCCCCCGGCCGAGTGAGGGTTACAAGTAATAAAATCGATACCCCATTTGGCGAATGGACCAACGGCAATTATAGGGTGGAGAGGAGCAGGTGGTGCGCGCATCTTGCGATCAAACACTTGACAGTTGTGGCACTTCCGGACTGCAATGATACAATCTTTAAACATAGATGGCCAGAAGTAGCCAGCGCGCAACACCTTCTGAGCTGTGGCATACCCAGACATATGACCGCCACATGCTCCAGAGTGACAATCATTCAAAACCCTCTCAGCCTCTTCGTGAGTTAAACAACGTCGAAAAACTAAGTCTGCCCCCCGGCGATAAAGTGTATCTCCAATAATTTTGTATTGCTGGGATTGAAACCGAATTTTTCGACGTTCCGACTTTGAAGCTTCAGGCCGAAAGGTTTGGGTTTGGAGATAGATGATTATATCCCCGTACCACGGATCTAAAGTACTGATAAGAAACAAAGATTCGTCCGCAATGGACTCCTCTGCCACAGTCTCTGTGTCAGCACGCGGGAAATCACACATCAATTCCGCAAAAACTAAGGATTTCTTAGACTTGGACTTCTCGAACTCCAAGTCGAACTCTTGCAGGATAACGATCCATTTAGAGTACTTGCCCCCTAGCAGTTGTTTTGTCAAAATATAAATCATAGGGTTGCAATCCGAAATAACTGTAGTTTTACGGAGAAGAATGTAGTGACGAAAACGCTGGACAGCTTGAACGGCTGCCAGGGCCAATTTCTCCACATGCGAATATTTTAGCTCAGTGGGATTTAATGTCCTACTAAGATAATATATCACATGTTCCGCTCCGAATTCATCTTCTTGAACTAACACCATTCCAATGGTGGAATGCGAAGCTGCGAGGTATAAGAAGTAGTCCTGGTTGTAGTTGGGAGGATGCAACAACGGTGCATGGGTCAACGTGTGTTTAAGTGCATCAAAAGATTGTTGGGCAATCTCATCCCAAAAGAATTGAGCGTTCTGTTTCAACAACCGTGTAAAACCTTTAGTGACCTCGGCGTAGTTTGGAATGAATCGGCGTAAAAAGTTCGCTTTCCCTTGCAAACTTTGGAGTTGGCGCAAACTCGAAGGAGGAGGCAATTTGATGATAGCTTCGACCTTCGAGGGATCGACGCGAATGCCGGCTTTTGAAACAACAAATCCCAGCAATCGACCCGTCTCTATACAGAACACACACTTGTGGGGATTCAACCGAATTCGATAATGCCTACACCTCATAAAGATTGCTCGTAAGTGGACAAGGTGATCAGCTCGATGTAAAGAATGAGCAGGCAAATCATCGAGATATGGTTGCACAATGTGCTTGATGTCATGAAATGCATAAGACATCGCCCGTTGAAAAGTGGCCCCGACATTCTTAAGCCCAAAAGGTAATTTGCAATAAGCAAATGTCCCCCATGGACAAATGAATGTCGTTTTTGGTTGGTCGGCAGGTAGAATATTGATTTGATTATAGCCCGAAAAACCATCCATAAAGGAAAACATTTCACTTCCGGCACAATCATCAATAATTTGATCGATATAAGGCGTAGGATAGTTGTCTTTTGGACAAGCTCGATTTATATCCCTATAGTCGATACAGATTCTTATTGTTCCTTGTTTCTTGTTGACCGGAACAATATTCGATACCCAATCCGTTAACGGGATCGGATAAATGAAACCTGCTTTCAACAGCTTTTCGACTTCTGCTTTAATCGCAGCCGCTTTCCGAGGGTGAATCTGACGCAACCGTTGCCGGACGGGTTTAGCATCCGGGTAGGTTTTTATTTCATGAACAACAATGGCAGGGTCGATTCTCGACATTTCCTCGTAAGACCAGGCAAACACATCGCGGAATTCTTGGAATAGGGCCTTGTAAGTTTGGATTTCATCTTCTGTACATGAGGCACCTATATGAATGTTCTCCTCAATTCCGGGCTTCACTGAAATATCAATGGGAATAGTACGAGAAATATTCCCTAAATTCAACTCTGAATCAGAATGTTTCGTTGGATTCTGAGCGTCTTTGACATATTCAGCGGTAAAGATAGATGAAAAATCATTTTCAAGAGCATCATCCTTAGGTAAAAACGAAGATCTATGATGGAGATCTTCCCATGGTAGATCGTCTACACTTAGGATTTCGCGAAGTTGTTCGTCAGATGACACGACTTCGGGAAATGCTATCCATTCTAAGGTTGATGTGAAAAGTGACTCTTCACTGACCACATTCATTTGGTCGATCTCGGTTGAACGCGAGTCGGTAAAAGACATGACAGCTTCATAAGCAATTTCATATGGACTCAAAGGCATAGCATCACCGAATGAGTCTATCTCAGATTCAGATGGGACGATCCAAGGATCATCATAAATAATGTTTTCTGATGTAATCATATGAATTGATGCAAATGAAGGGTCTGCGTTGATTGGAGGGAAAGGAAAAGTTCCCAGTAAACCGGAATCTTTAACTAAACCTACGCCAATGTCCCTATAAGGGATTGTCGTCTTACCGACATGCTGGATACTCTCTGAAGAGGCTGGGTCGGATGAAAAGTATGTCAGCTGATCAATAGTCACGATCTTACCGTTATATGGAAACTTAATTACTCTGAAGACCGATGAAACGACTGCTGTCATAGCATATGACCAACTTCGACCCAAAAGAAGGTTGTATTCTAGAGGGGCATCAACCACCTCCACATCCAGACTAACGGTTTTACCTTCTACCCCTATAGGTAATTCCTGTAGAATACCAAACGGACGGAACCCACGGCCATCAAAGGCCTTAAGGATGGTCGGGGATTGGTTCAACGAAGGAGAACCAAGCGATCTCCAACATTGAATCGACATAATACACGTAGAAGCTCCCTCATCAATCACAGTCCGATGAATAGGCCTGTTTTTTACTATCACTGGAATTTGGAAAGCCATTTGATGGGGTAGATGCGGTGTACTATTTTCTAGATCGAAGATTATCAGGTTCGGGTCCTGAACATCAACAGCTCCGATAGCCGACAAAAGTAATTTTCGTTGTGCTGGGCATGATTGCAGCACTTCTAAAGCCGACATTGCTGAGGGTGAAACAACTAAGTCCTCAACAATGTTGTAATTCTGGGCCGCTCTCGCATGTGGATTGAAAGCAGACCTTCGAAGTACACCCTTGGTGGGTGGTTTGATTACTAGGTCCGGGTTAGGTTTTTCGATCTGTAGTGGATCGGAACCAGGAGCTGAGGTTGATGGAATAGAATGAGAAGATTCTGCTTCCTTACCATCAACAGGAGCCTTACTACCATAATCTTGCGATCGAGTCGCAATCCTCACATGAGACATCATCAAAATGGGTTCTTCACTGGCAGTCGAGGAAGAACCTATCATCTTGCTTTCCTGCTTTGGAAATGGATCTTTTAACACAGCAGGAGTGGGAGAACCTTTGACTATTTTCACAACCTCGGCCCGATGAGGGCAATTTCTCGTAAAATGATCCTCTTCACAAATAAGACAAGGATATCGAGGTTTGCGCTTTTCGTCATTGGTTTCCGACTTTTCCGTTTTCTCCTTCGGAGCCTTGTCTGCTTTAGCCTTCTTCTTTCCTTTCTTCTTTCCACCGTTTTTTGATTTGGCCGTAGATGACTCTACAGCGTGAATATCGGCGGAAAGTTCGGGAGAAGACTCTCCTGTCGGGAAATCAGGAAAAGTGATAATAGGAGTAGTTGAAGCCTTGGAAGACTTCTTCTTGCTCTTTGTATTCACGATATCAATCATACCATCAACGACATGAGATCCCGAAGGAGCAGTAGCGATTTGATTCGACTTTGGAAGATCTGGAATATTCTCGTGTAACGTACCCAATTGAGTATAAACTAAGTCAAGGTATTGCGCCTGAGCAATGACTTGCTCCTCAGTAACTACTCCGGCCTTAGCTACATCTTCAGTAATCTTCGGTAATAATGATTTAACAAACCATTCAGCTAAGATTTGGTCCGGGATAAAAACTTTCACTAGCCTTCTTCGACGTCTCCACTCATGAATGTGATCAGAAATATACGTGGACGTTGATTGTTTTAGTGAAGTTAATAACTCCGTGCCGTTATCGTATCTGACCGGCAACTGAAAGTGAGTTAAGAACGAGGTAGCTAACTGGCTGAAATTGTAAAAAGAGGCCCGTGGTAACTCAATGTACCACTTGGCCGCAAGACCAATGAGCGTACGCTGGAAAAGATGTAAACGGATCGAATCATCCGAGATAGAATTTGAAGCACACCAGAGGTGGTAAGTCATCACATGATTGGACGGATCCTCTCCTGACTTACCTTCGAACTTGGGTATATCACTGGGCAACTTATTTGGCATTGGCGGCAAAAACGGAAGATATTGAATTGGATCGTTCGTTAGGCGCGTCAAGTCTGGTAAATCCAAAGTTGCGATAAACGGTAACTGCCGGTTAGGATCTCTAAAACTCTGGGTCACAAGACCAGTCCCAGGAGGAGGATATCCAGGATAACTAGGAACAGGAGTTGCATTAGGGATATTATATCCTCCTGGAAAACCAGGATTAACCGGACCGTACTGGGGTTGTTGAGGTTGTTGATAAGTGTACCCAGGATACGGTTGATACTGGTAAACTGGCTATTGGACAGCTTGCCCAGGTTGGTACTGTCCCTGGTACGGTTGATGAACAAATTGAGGTTGAGTAGTGACAACCGTACTTATACCAGGCTGACCTGTAGGCATCTGGACCGTGGTTTGAATCGTAGATCCAGACAACGGTAAAGATGTCTGAGGAGTGGTTACAGAGACCGTAGAAACAGGAGCCGTCGATACTCCAAAAGTAAGTGCGGCAGATGTAGCGGTAGTTGCAGCAGCCGTTTGAGATGGAGTAATAGGTGCAATTGGCGACTGAGTAACTACCGAAGTTACAGAAGTTTGAACATTTGACTGGACAGGTTGCGGTTGCTGGGGTGGACCAGAAACTACGGGTTGTCCAGCTTGAGGTACCAACTGTAAACTTGGCTGCAACACCTGTTGACCCTGTGATGGATCCCACACTAACATTCCGGGGTATTGACCCGTAACAGGTTGAGGATACTGAGATCCATAACCGGATTGAGGATAGGATTGATAATTGTAAGGTGCAGTTCCTATACCTTGAACATATGATTGACCTTGAGGTGGTTGATAACCTTGACTTGAGTATTGACCTGGAGGTTGATAACCTTGAGGTAAATACGAATACTGGGGTTGACCTTGACCTTGAGGTTGATACCCTTGAGGTTGATACCCTTGAGGTTGCCATCCTTGAGGTAAATATTGATACTGAGGTTGACCCTGGGGTACATATTGAGGCTGGGGTTGACCTTGAGGCATGTATTGCACCATAGGTACATACTGACCTTGAGGTTGCCCCCCAGACACGAATGGTGTACCTTGAGGTTGTCCCCCAGGCGTTAACTGAGGCTGCCCCCCAGGCAGTAATTGGCCACCTTGAGGTTGGGAAACAGGAACTGAACTTGACATCATGTAAATGTCACCTACACCTAATGGTATATTATCACTGTTTCCAGCTAATAACCCATGATCAATGGGTTGAGGAGATGCCCCCGCAAAGGTACCAGAAAGTGATTGATACCCAGTGGGAACAGAAGGACCGCCATGTAAGAAAGCTTCAGGAGCTTGGGTAAACACGGAAGACTGACCAGACATATTTACAGGAGTATAAATACCTCCAGGTGGAAAGGGAGTACGAGGTGTAGAAAAACCTACCCCTGAGTTGTCTAAAAGATTGGTTAACGAAAGGTACCAAGTAGTACTCCTAGGAGGACTGTAAAAGATAGATTCACGCTCCCTGAGTTCAATAGTAAGTTGATCTTCAAGGTTAGAGACACCTATTTCTTCCTCTGGAGCAAGTTCTTCAATAGCAATCAGACCAGTAGGAAGATTTTCGGTGATAACTCGTTCTACTCTTGGTGAATCTGGAACACTAGAAGTTGGAGTAACAGGTTCAGATATTTCTAGTTCTTCGCCTGTATCACTAGCAGACGAAAAACTACCAACAAGCTCAGAAACTGTAACAGCTTCGGGATTATAACCTGTCTCTAGGCCTTGGTAATCTGAATGGACTACCAAGGAAGATTCTCCCTCTTCAGGTGAACCTACTCTACTGCCACTAGGAGGAGTTACAAGGACCTTCAAACCCTCTAGATTACTGGGGTCGTCTCGAGGAGGTGATCCCCTAAGTCTACGAGATCTTCTCAACAATTTGGCCACAGAAACAACTTCAGGAGACTGGCCCCGAAGTCTACGGGACTGTCTCGGTAATTCCGCCACAGTTAAAAACTTTTAACTACTACACACGAAAACAAAGTAAAATTTCAAACCAAACCACCTAAAGTCTCTAAAGAACCAAACAAATTTGAATCACACGCCTAAATAATCTAGGGCGTCAAACCAAGCACAAACAGTAGCCTTCCAGACCGAAAGCGCTAGTTGGTGATGAAGCCCAACATCGCCGGATTCAGTACAGAAGTGGCGGGTGGAACAGTTACCCCGGCAACCTGCTTAATGAATAGACCGGCACAAGTTTCTCCACTTTAACCGTCTCGAGTGAAGTAAACTCCCCGGAAAATCCAAGTGAGTCTAGCCGATGTCTGCTCCAGGTACAGTGGGATCTTCCCTCCACCGTCACCTCGGTAGAATCCTAAAGATAATGGTCACTAAGGTTACCAACCGCAACAAATGCACCTAGGGGAACAGTCTACACTCCGACAGCACGCAAGGGCAGAGTATCAAGCTCAATCCCCTTGCCGGCTCCTTGACAATAATCCAAGGTTTACCGACAAGTGACCCCTGGCTCCTCGACAATGGTTAATACGAGGTTTACCGTTTGTAATACGTGCGTGTCTGGCGTCGTTCCCAACGAGGGTGGATTGATCCCCTCACTGGTTCGGACACGAGCTCGTGCTTCTCCTTTAAGAGGAGCTTTCCCAGAGTACAAATGAGACAATTGGATTTATTCTATCACAAGATAAGCTACTTGTTTGGTTTTGTTGTCTTGGAGAGTTAATTACTCACCTACTCCAAGACACTAGCCTGATCTAAATTGGTGTTTCAGAGCCCTAGTAAATAAAAGTTACTACGTTGTTTTTACTTTAAGCGTTAATTTTATGGTTTTTCTTAAAGACAAAAGGTAGCGGAAGTGAAACCAATGGTGTGTAGACTCGACTCAAACCACTACAAAGATGCACCTAAGATGATTTACGCTACTTTCCTTTTTCAATGAAATTCCTAACTAAGAGAGTTGAGAGATGCAAATTTTATAGAAAGCAACTTTCTTAGTAAAGACAATCAAAGAAACAATTCTCTTTTTCTTTTCAAGCATACAAACATGACCACTCCTTACGTGCACGAAAAACTCTTTTTCTTTCAAAACTCTTCAAAGCTACTTGAAACAAAACTTTTCAAAGGAGATGCTTTTGTATTTTCTCTTTTTAATAAAGCATATAAATCTATTTTAACGAAAATCAATCTCAAAAACTATAAAATCTATGAAAACTTGACCCATAAGCAAGCCAAAAATAAATTTACTCTAAGCAAACCTAATGAGGCAAAAGCCTACAAAGATGATTCTAAGATGTTTTACTTGACCAAAATCAAGTCAAGGACCAGCCAATGTAGAATCAAAAGACTAGTCAAAACAAAACTCAAATCTTTTTGTTCTTTTTGTAAAATGGAATTCAATACTCAATCATCAAGCACTTCGAAATTTGCCAAAGAAACAACTCAAAGGTAAGTTGCTCTCACAGGTAGACTTTATGACAGGTCTGACTTCTAAGAAGGCTGACAAAACCAGAGAGATCTAAGGCTTGACAACTTCTACCGTCAAAGTCACTACAAGACCTACTCAAAAATCAAACCCTAGGGCTTAAACTTCTATGAAATCCACTAAAACACTCAATGCTATCGAAACAAGTTCAGGTGAAGATCTTTGACAAGAGACTAATGGATCTAGGCAGTAAAAACTAAGAAAAAGCAAAATCTAAGAGAAAAAATGCAAAAAATGGAATTTTCTTAAATTTTAGCAGGGGACGAAGGCAACCAGTTAAACCAGGTGCGGGCCCGCTCTGTGCACACAGCGACAGTGCATCCAGGGATGCACTGTGCAATACTCATAGGGTGCGTCCTACTGGAAAATTCAAGAAAAACTAAATTGAATCTAACCCTAAGCTAACCCACCCAAAAACGAAGTCACAGAGCCAAAAACCAGAAAATAAATGACTTTTCTCAGATCAAAGTTACATACAAAGGAAAAGACTTTCACATTAATGGAGTCCCCAGTATGGTTGCCAATTTGTCAAGCGGAAAGAGTCGATTGTGCGGACACAACCAACCTCCCTAGGAGCCTAAGACTCTCTAGTGACAAACAAGAGCAATCATTCTCTAAACATGCATTTACTATATGGGAAATCAAGTGTTTAGATCCTACCTGTAGTCCAGCGCTGTTGTAGCAGTACAGCTCCGCTGATCCGGATGAGCTCCTCCTTCACTTTGAAACCTGCATCCACTAACAATCAAACGATTAAATAGCACTTGATAATCTCATAGAATAAAACATATTTAACACATAGACCAAGGAGTACATGAAACAACTCATAAATAACAAGTTATTGAGAAGAATGGACTCATTTGCATTAATAGGTAACAAAAGGAACAAATACAACCTGAGCCTTGGTGTTGTGCAAGTCCCTCCCAGGTGTTAGCTACCTATACCAATAGGTTTCATATTTCACGATTGGCTATGAAAGGTCCAAATATGCTCTGTTTTGATGATTCAAAGATCACATATTTCCAAGAGAATCCAATCTGGATCATTCCATGGTTTAAATTTGCAGTTGTAGATTAGAGAAGGAAGTCTGTCCAAACTGTTTATTCTTGGCAGACAAGTAGTTCAGGTAGAGAAGAAAAGGCTCCCAACAGCTTAATCTGGGACCTTGGAAGAAATAAGGGTAGAAGTAGATAGAAAAAACAAAAGAAAAAGCCAAATAAAAGAAAAGGCAAGTAAGGGTCTGCAAGTCTAAGTGCACCCTCCAAGAAGAAATAAAAAATGCTAGGCACAGTAGCTGGGTAAGTAGATGGGGTTGCAGAAGTGGTATTCATTGCAGATTGAATCTTGCTAGTTAAATAAGAAAAGCAAGGCAAAGGAGCATGTCTAATTCCCCAATTTCCCCTTCCACTCTTATTACTAACATCACTTCATCCATGGAGATTGATGAGAAATTTCTGAGGTTTATGATGGTTCTTGTTCATTTAAAAGCCACATTTCCTGTGTAAAATTCTTTTCATTTTTATCTACTCCCTAAACTAAGTAAATTTCAAATAAAATTAGTGGTTTCCCCTTCATTTACCCTCTCATACATCGTAACCACTAACTCTACTATCTAAAACCCCTATGTCCCCCTTTCCCTACTATAAATAACACTAAGGTGTATAAATCCCAGCACTATGTACATATCCTCCTCTTGGCACTATAGTCAAATAAATGGTCAAGGGAGACTTTAGTCCATCTGGGACTATGGTCAACCCTATCTTGGAGCTCCTCTAACCTCTGGTTATGAACAACAACCTCTTCCCTCAGCCATCACCATCCCTCTGCTTAAAAAACACAAAAAACCCTTGTTTCCCTTGCTAAAATCACCCCTATAAACCCCTTTTTCTTATAAAATCCCTTGAAAAACCTTTGAAAACCCGAAAAAATCCCAAAATACATGAAAAACCCAATTTCCTACAGTTCTCCGCCCAAATATTTAATTGAATATTTTAATGGGCCGGCAGGACCCCCCCCAACCTGCACGATCCGTCGGAGGACCCGCCAGCCGTCCGATCTTCGCCGCCCAGATCTAACGGTGGGCGGTCATTTTCGTCCCCCGACCTGCCGACCTTTAGCATCCGGGGAAAGTGGTTTCCCGCTACGTACCCTGGACGCGTGTCAACTGCCGGGGTTGTTCGGAGCCCCCCTCCCCAATACCACTCGCCAGCAAAAGCGGTGCGGGGAACCCGCTTACCACTATTCCAAACCGCCGTCCTCTATGTCATCATTGCGTCATCCTGACGTAGTACCTGTCGCCCACCCCGCGCCATGTAATACTCCACGTACCCCTGCCACCTTATTCACCCGCCACCGTGTCCTGCCACCCTGGCCCACACCTCAGCAGCCACGTCACCTCCGTACCCGGGCCCCGCCATGACGTCATCGGCGGAAAAGCGCCAAATGCATACTTTTTCCAAATTTAACGTTATAAACGACCAAATGAGCCGTTTTCGTCCATTTTCACGTGCAAAATAAGGAGCCGTTGACAAGCAGCTGCCGTGAAATTTGTCCCCAACCATCAAATTTGACATTTCAACCGCTACAAGTCCAGAATTCGACGGCATTAAACCCCCACAGCTCGGCCCGCAGGCTTCCAGGCTAGCTTTTCCAGGTATTTCGCCAGTTTTCCCTGCTTTGCCCATGCATTCCAATTCTCTGTAAATTCACCATTAAAAGACTGGTAAAAATCCTAAATTCAACTCTGCTTAGTAAGCCCAAGCAACCTGCACCACCCCTGAACTATAATTCAACATTAGAGCGGTCATTCCACGGGCTGAAACCGTAAAATTGTCCTCGAGCTGCTCGGCATTGTTCCCTTTTGCCGAGTACAGGCCTCCTGCATTCTTACCAAAAGAAACCTCATTACCTCTGCAACTTACCCCTGGCAGTTCACATCCCTGAGAGGTTGCAGCAAACTGCACAGACCAGCTTGCATTTTCACTGAGAGGCCTTGCCATTGGTTGACAAGGACTGTCTTATTGAAGACTTTGAGGGCAACAGGGACTTCTTACAAACTTTCAGTCAATTGAGAGAGGACTATAAGGATGGTCATGGCACACATGGGATATGGGAGTCAAATCTACCATATTATTGTCTCCCAGCTGTAAATATCTTCCCTGAGATCATTCACCTATGTGCTGAAAACTATAATGTGCAGCACAGAACTGTTAGCACTCCATCTGGAAGAATCCTTTTCTACATAAATGCTGAGTCTATCAACAAGATGTTACATTTTGATCAGACAGAATTGCTAATCCCATTTTCCTTGAGCTATTTGATAGAGACTGGTGAAAGGATGACCAGTGAGGAAATTCAAAGGGTCACCAGAGATTTCATGAGACCTGAGTGCCAGCCTACAGAGCCACCTCCCTACCTGGGTATCCATTTCAATGATATAGGCAGGCTTTTACTGGACATGATTGCCTATGTGCTGGGATACAAAAACAGTGAGCATGTGGATAGAACGATGCTGGTATTGCTATCTGCATATAGCCCACGCCAACCCCCTGCCAAGAAATATAACTTTGCTAAATTCATTGCCAATAAGATTCATGATCAACTGAGCAAGGTGGACAGGCAAGGGGTCTTCAGGTACTCAGCCTATATTTACCACCTATTCATGTACTACCACTCTGAAGCCTTCCCATGCTACATCAGAAGGCTGGATCACAAAGGGGACAGTAGATCTGTTATCTTCTAGACCTTTGTCTTTCATAAAGTCACAGACTCACCCTATACTTACTGTGAATTTGTTGACCAATTTGTTTACCCAGTCTCTTGCCTGTTGATGAAGTCCCCTCCTCCCAGGGTATCAAATGAGATAAAGAAAGCCCTGCAGCTTTCTAGAAAATATAAAATAGGTGACTGGTACCTATATGAGAACCATACTGTCATTAGGATCTATGGCTGTGAGCTCTGTCCATACAGGCTCCCAAAATATGTACCAATGAGGTTATTTGCCTTAGAATATTATAGGCAGTTGATTCAGTCAGACCTCACCCATTTCCACAGCGCCAAAAAGAAGGCCCACCTCAAGTTCAAACACGAGTTAGGCCCCTTCATCATGAACAAAAAAGAAGGGTGGGAAGAGGCATACCTAATCCTCAAGGATAAATACAAGTTATCCTATAGTTTTCGGTGGGTCCATTATGACCCTCAAGGTTTCATCACTGCCAGAAGAAAAAAGTATAGGCTGATAGGCATTAAACATTGCCAGTACTCTCACATTGAAAAATATGCCAACCTACAAGAATGGCAGATGGACACTCTAGTTGAAAATCTAACTGAGGAAGAAAGAATGCTAAAGAGTAGGAGGGAGCTTGAAAAGACTATTGACCTAGACTATGTGCAGCAGGTACCTTTCAGACCGCCTTATTCAATAGGAGAAGGGACCTCGGCTACAAAGACTGCCCCACATGCACCTTCTACATCAACACCAGTGTTAGATAAAGGTAAGGGTATAATGGGCACAGAAGAGGAGGTAACAAAAGAAAAGCCTGCCCCTGAAGCAGAGCAGCAAACAGGGCAACAACAAGAATAGCAGCAAGGGCAAAATGTCCCTCCACAGACTCAGCTACCAGCAGCTCCAAAACTGCAAATTCCACCTCCACAAAAGGAGCCAGTGACTGCCCCAATCTTACAGACCCCAGCACATGAGGACAGGGGAACTAAATGAGATAGAGAAGAGTCCACTCCTCTCAGTGGATCCTCCCACCAGCCAGAAGCCAAAAGGCAAAGAGCAGACTCCCCAGAGGTAGAAGACATTACTGATGATGTCTTGGAGAGTGAAAGAAAAGACAAGGAGGGCAGCCACCATACAGGTACAAGCTCCTTTCAGCAGGAGCAAACTTTACAGCATGGCTTAGAGGTGTCCTCCTCTTCCCAGCTGACCAAGAAGCCCAAAAGCACCATGGCTTCTTTCAAACAAATAAAAGCTCAGAATGAGCTGCTAAGGGCCGAGGTCTACAAGCAATTCGTTGATGCAACACCAGCCCAGCAAGAGAGACTATTGTCGGTATTTGACATTCAGGAGGAGAGACTGCTCCTGAGCCACTTCAAGCCAATGGGGCCGGAGCCTAAGACACCGGAAGATTTCATAAAAACAAGGGTGGAGGTCCTAGCCAGGGATATACATCCCATGGACCAGATTGAACTCCACAGGCAAACTGGAGAGATGGTCTATACGACCCTAATAGAGAAGGCCACCTTGGCCCATGAGCTGAAGGAGTCCCTCATAAACACCAACACCCAGTTGGATTTTGAGAGATTATCATCCCAAGCCAAGGACAACAGGATAAAGTCCCTGGAGGAGATCATCATCGATCTAGGACATGATCCTAGTGATCCAACGGGTGTAAAGGCCCTCCTGAAGAAAAAAGATGATGACTTGAACGCAATGAAGAAGAGGTTTAAGCTGCAGCCCACAGAGCACCCTCAAACAGCAGAACTCCAAAAGCAAAAACGGGCTGAGGACCAGCTAGACCTCCTAATGCAGCAAGACCAAAGGATTAGGGAACAGCAGAAGCAGCAGGAACAGCAGCAGCCCCAGATGCCAGTCCAAGTGTAGAAGAATTGACCAAGGCCGTCAAAGCAATGGAGCTCCAAGCAGATGAAATAAAGAAGGCCAAGGAAAAATTGGTAGAACTGGACTCCAAGTATACCAATTCCAAAATTATTGTAGCAGAACAGGGCAGAGAAATAAAGGCCCAAAGAGACAAGATAAAGGCCTTAGAAAAGGAGCTGAATCTAGAGACAGCTATGGCCGACATAAAGAGAATCCTGTGGGCTAAAATTGGCCAATCCCTCAAACAACAGTGGAGGTCAATAAAAATAATACATGAGCAGATGGATTTGATGGGCCAAGCACAAGCTGAAATTCAGAAGGCCAAGACAGTACTGGGTAACAAAACAGAACAGGCCAACAGGATGATAGACTTCCTGAATAGACAGGAAAGGGAAGAATTAGCAGCCATAGGCATTCCCAACAGAACAGAAGTTGTCCTCTCTGCCAAGAAGGCACTAACACTAAGAAATTACATACAAACAGTAGAGAGGAATTTTTTTGAAATGCAAGCAGATGTGGAGGAATACAAGGCCAAAATGGGAGTGCTGCAAACAAAAGGCCTGCCCAGCTTGATAAGTGGTGCAGGAAAGCTGATCTCCCTAGATCAAATGGCCAACAGAATGGCAACCACTATTGAAAATCATATTATTGCATCTGGCAGTACATCTGAACCAGCAGGGCCTCCTACAGGACAGAGTCTATATGAAAAACTTGAAGGCATGTTCTACATTGAGAATGAGGTGAATCACCTATTCGAGACTCCTCCCAATCTTTACAAACATACAGAGGCAGAGGAAAAATTGATTAAAATACGAAGGCATCAAATGCCTAAGGAGGATTGGTGGCAGTTTATGCTTTAGATTTTGCCACGGTAAGTCCAGCTGTTTGGTCACTGCCAGCTCCAGGTCACTAGAAGACAAACAACAGAAAAGGGTTAGCATTTAAAAACAGCTGAGTAATGACTCATCACATAAGACTATGACAGCTAGCCAAATTTTGAACAGCGCATCTCCAACCGACTCTAACAGCCATAAAGACCAAATATCTTCTGACTATTTGACAGCTGAAGCATAAAGGAATTTCGGCTGCATTCACTCCTTCAGCTACTACACTTCGGAGATTAGCATATCATAAATGAGATAATAACTCATTTCGTTGATATTTTGATGTAAATTTTTGTATATAAACTCCCCTGAGCAACTCATAAGGGGTTGGTAATTTTCTCTATGAGAACACTTGTATTGTACACTTTCAATTATCTAATACAAAGGGCTGGATGAGCTCAGTGATTTCCTGAAATTATTTGATGTCTGGAGGATGCTCCATGTGTTGATGCAGAATTCCTGTGCTGTCTGACGAAATAACAAGTTTTCTTCAAAACTCTGTTCTTGTTTTCTTATGTTTATCAAATCATACTTACTTCACGCTAAGCTAGCAGTAAAAAAAGAAAGAATAGTACAGGATTTGTTCTATTACACCTTGTGCTCAATTTTTTCTGTTGTAAATGTTTGTCTTCAGGGTTAAATATGTACATGAATTCTTAATTGCTCATGTGTCTGTTAATTCTATATGTATGAATATCACCTAGAAATTCTTAAATGCTCCTAGGTCAATATTCTCACTGTCTTACTCCAACAGTTAGACTGTAAGATTCTTAATTGCCTTGCACTAACTGAATACACTCGTTCCATCACTATTACAAACGTTATTTCACAGACACTAATCTGGCTCTGCAGGATCACTACAGTATCACAGCAACACATCAAGCATTTAAAGGACCACTGACTCCATAGCCCAATGGACTAGAACTCTTTGAAAAATACACAAGCACCTTGATTAAGATTATCATCCAAGCAAAAAACTCAAAACAGACCTGAACTTATATCTAGCCTAAAATCATTACAAACAGAGACAAATCATAAAGAGAGAGCCCTCTCTGATTACAGTGTGGCTAGGCATTGTAATCCAAAGATTGGTTAGTGGTTACCCCGGCCGTATTCCCTCGGGAGTCATAGGGAACAACCTGGGTGTTAACATAATTAGCGACTCCATTGGGGAGTGCTTGAGGTTTTTCAATTACTATATATCTTCCATAGCTACTATCAAGCCTGAAATAATTCAAGAGGCCTTTAATCTGTTTCTGTATCACATTAACAGCTTTAGGGAGGAGCTTGTTTAGGGAATCTTCCTCTTAGCTCTGAGAATATATAGCCATTCCAAAATCTTCATCCAGTCCTTTCAAGATATAAAAATTTCCTACAAAATCCTAAAAAACAGTTAGAAACTGGCTCCTAAGAAAAATCCACGGCATACTAGGGCAAATCCTGACCCTAATCCACCTATCATTGTTGATAATCCAAATACCATCCCAAGAAACATTAGGAGGCAGCAAAAGCAGGAGCAGCCTGCTGATTTAACCTCAGATTCAGATCATCGTAGCCTTATATCTACCCCATGCAAGGTCCTTTTCCGGTCTACCCCTAGTTCCCCTAGTTCACCATCCACATCTCAAAGTCCTCCTCTCACATCTTCATCCACTGCACATATCCCCTTGACCAACTTTCTAGGTTCACCCCTACTTGTTACCCCTGTGATACCCACTGTTCCTATTATCCCAGCTGCCCCTGTTAATCCTCTAAATCGTATAAATATGGCTAACAGATATGCACCATTGCAGATACCAGCTAATGCTGTAGCTCTACCCCAAGATTACCAAACCAAAATTTCATATTTTGACTCCAATGGCCCTCTGACAGCTGCCCAACATGCCAAGAGGATGCAAGACCATTTTGAGACCTATGAAATAGATGATGACAGTGTCAGAATGAGGATGTTTGTTCAAAGCCTAACTGGGGATGTAAGAACTTGGTTTAGATCCCCGAATGCAAACTCCATTACAACTCCTGTTGAACTGTATCAAGCCTTTACTAGTAGATGGGACAAGAAGAAAGATCCTCTGCACATACTTGGGGAATATGACACTATCAAAAGAGGTCTCCAGGAGACTGTTTTGGAGTATTGTGCAAGATTTAACAATGTATATAACTCAATTCCACAAAATTTAAGGCCTCCTCCTGATTTAGCCTTGTACAAATTCCCTGATGGTTTTGACCCTGACATAGCCTATCAGTTGAAGGAAAGAGACCGTCAATCCCTTGAAGAGGCCCAAAGGGTTGCTGTCACAGTGGAAGCCAACCTAATTGCCAAAAGAAACAGGGCAAGGTTGGAAAAGAGGACTGTTTTCAAAGAGGAACCTTCTGCCTTTGATCAAAAGCTTGATGCCATACTAAATGGAATGAAAAGATTAGGTGATAGAGTGGAATTGGTTGAAAGAAAATCATCATGGGAAGCACCACAAAACAACCCTCCTAGGAATCCAAATTTTAGGAGAACTCAAAACCCAGGCGTTGGCAAAACCAGTGCTGATCAAGATATAAGACCCCCTTTCCAAGAAAATTATGTAGAAACTTCCACATCAACTGAGCCCAATGAAGATCCTGAGATTAATTTAATGGGTCTAGATGGTGAAAGTCAAGTTTTCTTAACACAAGAAGATCATGAGGATGATGAAATCAAACTGTTCCAAACCAAGTCAGGGGAATCCTTTGAATTCAAACAAGGCTATGACACTGCTGTTTATGAAGTCCATAAACAATACAAGCTGAGGAGCAGAACTGTGAATGTTAACTAGCCTGAAAAGAAAAAGGATAATCAGCAGCCTGAAAGAGTTATAGTCATAGAACCTAATGACAAAATGACTTCACATACAGAGGAAGTGATTGTTGAAGAGATCACTGAACCACTGCCCTCAAAACAGCAGCCTATGGTCACTCCCCCTGCTCATCCTTATTCAACTCTTTCTCCTCAAGAGATGAGTAAAAAGGATAAGTCCCAAAGTCAAGACAAAAATCAAGAAGAAGATGTAATGAACAAGGAAAGAACTGTCACCTATAACCCCAAGACGCAATCTGAAAAACCTTTTGATCTAGAAACAGAAATTGGCAAATTAAAGATAGCAATTCCTCTCTTAGAACTTGCCAAGCATGACATCTATAAACTACAGATCAAAAGGTCCCTTCAACTCACTAGTAACAAAGATGATGTCAATGTGATGGATGACACCCCAGAACTCCTGTTTGGCCCAGAAGTGGATGGAAAAACAGTAGTCACAGGGGTACTGCCGTTCTATGTCAGTTTACATATTCATGATAAAATATTACATAATGCAATGTTTGACTCAGGTGCCTCTCACAATCTCATGCCAAAATCAGTCATGGAGAGACTGAATTTAGACATAACAAGACCATATAAGGATCTGTTTTCCTTTGACTCCAGCCAATTCAAGTGTTTAGGTCTCATAAAAGACTTATGTGTGTCTCTGGTTCAATACCCAAACAAGACAATCCTAATGGATGTGGTAGTTGTTGATATCCCACCTAAGTATGGGATGCTGTTATCAAGATCATGGGGAGCTAAACTCCAAGGTTCCCTACAATTAGACATGTCATATGCCACCATCTCTGCTTTTGGGCAACCAAAAAGACTATACAGAGAAACACTTATGAAATACATGGTCAACAATGAAGAAAAGCCTCAAAACTTTCCCATATATGCTGTCCATTCAGACATAGACTCATACATTCTCTTCAATGACACCACAACTCCCCTAAAAGGTGAGGTTGAAACCAAGATATTCATGCAAGAGGAAGATTCAAATGAAAGTATTATCACCCATGAAACAACAGCCAATCAAACACTAGATGTTACTGCTGCCCTAGTTGTCAAGAACATCCAATCAAACGATGAGACTGTCCCAGAAGACAAGCTAGGGAAAAAACCACAACTGCTACTCACATTGCCAACCCATGAACAGATCATCAAATCTCCTTTCCAACAGGATATTCTATGGTTCCTTGAATTTGATGGCTCAGTTAACAAATTAGCGGCAGGAGCTGGAGTTTGGGTACACAATAGAGAAAATAGTCATGCAGAAGGCAGAGCTTATAGATTGAATTTCAGATGTACTAACAACATGGCAGTATATGAAGCTCTTTTACTAGGTCTCAAGTTAGTAAAGTTCTTACAAGCTGCCAGGGTTTCAATCATGGGTGATTCAGATTTAGCTATCCAACAAGTGAAGGGAAACTTTGTCACCAATGACAAAAGACTGACTTATAGGTCTGCTGTTGCTGAAGTACTAAACTTTTTCTCTGAATTTCAAATCACCAAAATTCCTAGAACCCATAATCTACATGCTCATAGTTTAGCCACCTTTGCAAGTACCTGCAAGTTGCCCTTTGAGTCCCACCATTGTTTTACAGCTGAGGTAAAACACAGACCCTCCATTCCAAATAATATCAATGATTGGCAAGTATTTGAGGATGACAAGCAAATAAATCATTTTTTAACTATGCAGCACGAATTTGCAGGACTAAATATTGACACTGATACAACAAGTCAATCACAAATACTTGATACAGCAAGCCAATCACAAATACTTGATACAGCAAGCCAATCACAAATACTTGAGACAGCAAGTCAATCACAAATACTCGAGACAGCAAGTCAATCACAAATATTTGATGGAGCAAGTCCATCACCAATACAGTTTCAACAGATTGCTCACCCAATATCACCTAGAACTGCAAAACTAATGTTGAGTCCAACCATTTTCAACAAGGAAAACATTCAGCAAATTCAACAACTTAACTATGAAGAGGTGGCCAATGCTGAAACTGAAATCATTGAGCTAAAAGACAATTTTTCTACCAACGGGCCTAACTCCACTAGAAGACATCTTTGACTCAAATGACATCCCTAGAAAACCAAAAATGCAGCCCTTAAATGCAGCCATTGAAGAGTGCAACATAGGTACAAGTGAGAAGCCCAAGATAATTAAATTATCTGCTTCCTTACCTCCTGACCAAAAGCCCAAATACATTGACCTCTTCAAAGAGTTCCAGGATGTTTTTGCATGGAGCTATGAGGACCTAAAGTCCTATGACACCTCTGTAATCCAGCACACTATCCCTCTCAAACTTGATCAAAAGCCCTTTAAACAAAAACTGAGGAGAATCAATCCTATGCTTCTCCCAGCAATGGAACAAGAGGTACAAAAAATGTTCAAGGCAGGCATCATAGCACCAATCAGATTCTTTGAATGGATCTCCAACCTAGTCCCTACTAGAAAGAAGACTGGTGAAATTAGGCTGTGTGTGGATTTGAGGAATCTGAACCAAGTGTCCCTCAAAGACAATTACCCTTACCCAATATGGATCAAATTTTACAAAGAGTAGTGGGGGCTTCCAGAATTTCTCTACTTGATGGATTCTCAGGTTTTAACTAGATCTTAGTTCACCCTGATGATCAGGACAAAACAACATTTACAACCCCATGGGGAACTTTCAAATATGTAAAGATTCCTTTTGGATTGAAAAACACAGGGGCAACTTTTCAAAGAGCCATGGATATTTCCTTTGCTAAGGAGATTCATGACTTTTTAGTCATTTACCTAGATGACCTTACACCTTTCTCAAAATCAGACCAAGAACATATAAAACATTTGAGACAGATCTTCCTAAAATGCAGAAAATATGGAATTTCCTTGAATCCCAAGAAATCCCTATTTGGTTTAGAGGAAGGTAAGCTATTGGGCCACATCATTTCTAAAGATGGCATTAGAATTGACCCAGATAGAATACAGGCTATCCTACAAATGCCCCACCCAAGAAATGTCAAAGAGTTGCAAGGATTCTTGGGAAAAATCAATTTCTTAAGAAGGTTTATCCCAAATTTAGCAGAACTAATCAGATTATTAAATAACATGCTAAAGAAAGATTCAAAAGTAAAATGGACTGTTGAAGCCAATCAAGCCTTTGAAAGTATAAAATTGGCCCTTACCCAAACCCCAGTGTTGACCAATCCTCAGTTTGACAGAGAATTTATCATTTTCTCTTTTGCCTCCCAGCATACTATTGTTGTTGTTTTATTGCAAAAAGATGACCAAGGAAATGAGAAGCCAATTTCTTTCTTTAGCAAAGCTCTTAAAGATGCACCTTTAAAGTATCAAATCATGGAAAAGAAAGCTTATGCTTTAGTCAAAGCCATTAAAGACTTTAGGATTTATATCCTTTATTCCCATGTTAAAGCATATGTGCCAAGTCCTATTGTCAAAGACATTCTCACCCAAGAGAATTTAGAGGGCATAAGAGGAAAATGGATTGCCAGCATCTTGGAATTTGACATTGAGATAAAACCTACAAAACTAATAAAAGGGCAAGGCTTGGCCAAATTAATGACAGATACAAATTTTCAAGCCTTAAACATTAACCAGCTGGACAGTGAACCGGAGCTGGCGATTCCAGAGATCAATGTAGCCTTTGAACAATCCCCCTGGTATTCTGATATCTGTTATGTGTTACAAAACCTGTGTGCTCCCCCAGGACTGTCCAGAACTAAGTGTAGATTCTTAAAAATGAAAACCTCAAGATTTTGTGTGATGGATGGCAATCTGCTTTGGAAAAACCATGAAGGTATATTGTTGCACTGTTTAATTGAAAATGAAACTGACAATATCATAAAAGAATTTCATGCAGGTGACTATGGTGGACACTTGTACTGGAAGTCCACTGTGGACAAGATACTAAGGGCTGGATACTACTGGCCCACCATGTTCTCTGATGTCAAGAAATTCATCACCTCATGTCATAAATGTCAAGTATTTGAGGGAAAGAGACAGTTGCTGCCACTTCCTTTAAGGCCTATTGCAACAGAGAGACCTTTTCAACAATGGGGATTGGACTTCATTGGGGAAATTCATCCCTCATCTTCAGGCCAACACAGATGGATCTTAACAGCCACAGACTACTTCACTAAGTGGATTGAAGCTGCCCCATGCAAACAAGCAAATGATTCAATAATTATTCAGTTCTTGGAGAACAACATATTGGCTAGATTTGGCTGTCCTGACAAAATAATAACAGACAATGCTGCTGCTTTCAGATCCAAGAAAATGGTGAACTTCTGCCACAAATTTCACATTACTTTGGGCCATTCTACTGCATATTATCCCCAAGGAAATGGCCTCGCTGAGTCATCAAATAAAAGTCTGGTAAACATCATAAAGAAAGTGCTAGAAGAGAACAAAAAGAATTGGCATAAGAAGCTTGTGAATGCCCTATGGGCAGATAGACTAACAACCAAAAGATCAATTTGGGACCAGCCCATATGAGTTGGTTTATGGATTAGAGGCCAAGTTCCCCTCATCCTTAGGAGTGCCTGTTATGAAGCTTCTTCAAGAAAGCCAAGCTGAACCAAATGATATGCAAAGAAGAATCAATCAAATCATATGTCTGCAGCAGACTAGAGACCAAGTTTTCAGCAGAGTTCAAGTTCTACAAGAGAAATTAAAAAAGGCCTTTGATAGAAGAACTAAGGCAGGAGATTTCAGTGTGGGAGACAAAGTCCTCAAGTGGGATGCAAGAAGAGAAGACAAAGGAAAACATGGAAAATTTGACTCCCTTTGGAGAGGACCATTTGCTGTCCAAGCAGTGCAAGGTAACAATACCTATTTCCTTAAAAGTCTAACTGAAACTGACTTGGATGAAGGTCCTGTGAATGGCAGGATGCTGAAGCATTATTTTGACTATTACCCATGAGTACAGCCTGAGGTTCCCTTGTATATATGCAGATGTATATATTATTTTCTGTTTAGATTGTAAAAATGCAGTTTTCCTAGTTTATTGACTGCCAGCAAAAGGTAAATAGAATCAGAGGTCTGCCAAGAAGAGAAGCACACAATTTTGGCACCTCAAAGCAGAAAAATTCAAGATTGGCAAGAGCAGTCAAGGAGCAAGGCAATCTGACCTGCTGTTCTTGGTCTTTCAAATAAAACATCATCCCCATGTGGAGCCACTGTTAGCTACCTATACCAATAGGTTTCATATTTCATGATTGGCTATGAAAGGTCCAAATATGCTCTGCTTTGATGATTCAAAGATCACATATTTCCAAGAGAATCCAATCTGTGCTTATAGCTTGGTATGGACTTAAAATTTTGATGGATGGTCCAACAGTCTAATCTGGATCATTCCATGGTTTAAATTTGCAGTTGTAGATTAGAGAAGGAAGTCTATCCAAACTGTTTAATCTTGGTAGACAAGTAGTTCAGGTAGAGAAGAAAAGGCTCCCAACAGCTTAATCTGGGACCTTGGAAGAAATAAGGGTAGAAGTAGATAGAAAAAACAAAAGAAAAAGCCAAATAAAAGAAAAGGCAAGTAAGGGTCTGCAAGTCTAAGTGCACCCTCCAAGAAGAAATAAAAAATGCTAGGCACAGTAGCTGGGTAAGTAGATGGGGTTGCAGAAGTGGTATTCATTGCAGATTGAATCTTGCTGGTTAAATAAGAAAAGAAAGGCAAAGGAGCATGTCTAATTCCCCAATTTCCCCTTCCACTCTTATTACTAACATCCCTTCATCCATGGAGATTGATGAGAAATTTCTGAGGTTTATGATGGTTCTTGTTCATTTAAAAGCCACATTTCCTGTGTAAAATTCTTTTCATTTTGATCTACTCCCTAAACTAAGTAAATTTCAAATAAACTTAGTGGTTTCCCCTTCATTTACCCTCTCATACATCTTAACCACTAACTCTACTATCTAAACCCCCTATGTCCCCCTTTCCCTACTATAAATAACACTAAGGTGTATAAATCCCAGCACTATGTACATATCCTCCTCTTGGCACTATAGCCAAATAAATGGTCAAGGGAGACTTTAGTCCATCTGGGACTGTGGTCAACCCTATCTTGGAGCTGCTCTAACCTCTGGTTATGAACAAAAACCTCTTCCCTCAGCCATCACCATCCCTCTGCTTAAAAAACACAAAAAACCCTTGTTTCCCTTGCTAAAATCACCCCTATAAACCCCTTTTTCTTATAAAAACCCTTGAAAAACCTTTGAAAACCCGAAAAAATCCCAAAATACATGAAAAACCCAATTTCCTATAGTTCTCCGCCCAAATATTTAATTGAATATTTTAATGGGCCGGCGGGACCCCCCCAACCTGCACGATCCGTCGGAGGACCCGCCAGCCGTCCGATCTCCGCCGCCCAGATCTAACGGTGGGCGGTCATTTTCGTCCCCCGACCTGCCGACCTTTAGCATCCGGGGAAAGTGGTTTCCCGCTCCGTACCTTGGACGCGTGTCAACCGCCGGGGTTGTTCGGAGCCCCCCTCCCCAATACCACTCGCCAGCAAAAGCGGTGCGGGGAACCCGCTTACCACTATTCCAAACCGTCGTCCTCTATGTCATCATTGCGTCATCCTGACGTAGTACCTGTCGCCCACCCCGCACCATGTAATACTCCACGTACCCCTGCCACCTTATTCACCCACCACCGTATCCTGCCACCCTGGCCCACACCTCAGCAGCCACGTCACCTCCGTACCCGGGCCCGGCCATGACGTCATGCTGACGTCATCGACGGAAAAGCGCCAAATGCATACTTTTTCAAAATTTAACGTTATAAACGACCAAATGAGCCGTTTTCGGTCATTTTCACGCGCAAAAGAAGGAGCCGTTGACAAGCAGCTGCCGCGAAATTTGTCCCCAGCCATCAAATTTGACATTTCAACCGCTACAAGTCCAGAATTCGACGGCATTAAACCCCCACAGCTCGGCCCGCAGGCTTCCAGGCTAGCTTTTCCAGGTATTTCGCCAGTTTTCCCCACTTTGCCGATGCATTCCAATTCTCTGTAAATTCACCATTAAAAGACTGGTAAAAATCCTAAATTCAACTCTGCTTAGTAAGCCCAAGCAACCTGCACCACCCCTGAACTATAATTCAACATTAGAGCGGTCATTCCACGGGCTAAAACCGTAAAATTGTCCTCGAGCTGCTCGGCATTGTTCCCTTTTGCCGAGTACAGGCCACCTGCATTCTTACCAAAAGAAACCTCATTACCTCTGCAACTTACCCCTGGCAGTTCACATCCCTGAGAGGTTGCAGCAAACTGCACAGACTAGCTTGCATTTTCACTGAGAAAAACACTTCAGGTTTGGTCTATCAATTGCCATCACCTCATTTCAAATCAAGTTTTACAATGGCTGCTTCTGCATCCTCATCCCTCAGTGTAGATCCACTGAATCCAACAAATAGAGAGCTGGAGGCCTTGCCATTGGTTGACAAGGACTGTCTTATTGAAGACTTTGAGGGCAACAGGGACTTCTTACAAACTTTCAGTCAGTTGAGAGAGGACTATAAGGATGGTCATGGCACACATGGGATATGGGAGTCAAACCTACCATATTATTGTCTCCCAGCTGTAAATATCTTCCCTGAGATCATTCACCTATGTGCTGAAAACTATAATGTGCAGCACAGAACTGTTAGCACTCCATCTGGAAGAATCCTTTTCTACATAAATGCTGAGTCTATCAACAAGATGTTACATTTTGATCAGACAGAATTGCTAATCCCATTTTCCTTGAGCTATTTGATAGAGACTGGTGAAAGGATGACCAGTGAGGAAATTCAAAGGGTCACCAGAGATTTCATGAGACCTGAGTGCCAGCCTACAGAACCACCTCCCTACCTGGGTATCCATTTCAATGATATAGGCATGCTTTTACTGGACATGATTGCCTATGTGCTGGGATACAAAAACAGTGAGCATGTGGACAAAACGATGCTGGTATTGCTATCTGCATATAGCCCACGCCAACCCCCTGCCAGGAAATATAACTTTGCTAAATTCATTGCCAATAAGATTCATGATCAACTGAGCAAGGTGGACAGGCAAGGGGTCTTCAGGTACTCAGCCTATATTTACCACCTATTCATGTACTACCACTCTGAAGCCTTCCCATGCTACATCAGAAGGCTGGATCACAAAGGGGACAGAAGATCTGTTATCTTCTGGACCTATGTCTTTCATAAAGTCACAAACTCACCCTATACTTACTGTGAATTTGTTGACCAATTCGTTTACCCAGTCTCTTGCCTGTTGATGAAGTCCCCTCCTCCCAAGGTATCAACTGAGATAAAGAAAGCCCTGCAGCTTTCTAGAAAATATAAAATAGGTGACTGGTACCTATATGAGAACCATACTATCATTAGGATCTATGGCTGTGAGCTCTGTCCATACAGGCTCCCAAAATATGTACCAATGAGGTTATTTGCCTTAGAATATTACAGGCAGTTGATTCAGTCAGACCTCACCCATTTCCACAGCGCCAAAAAGAAGGCCCGCCTCAAGTTCAAACACGAGTTAGGCCCCTTCATCATGAACAAAAAAGAAGGGTGGGAAGAGGCAGACCTAATCCTCAAGGATAAATACAAGTTATCCTATAGTTTTCGGTGGGTCCATTATGACCCTAAAGGTTTCATCACTGCCAGAAGAAACAAGTATAGGCTGATAGGCATTAAACATTGCCAGTACTCTCACATTGAAAAATATGCCAACCTACAAGAATGGCAGATGGACACTCTAGTTGAAAATCTAACTGAGGAAGAAAGAATGCTAAAGAGTAGGAGGGAGCTTGAAAAGACTATTGACCTAGACTATGTGCAGCAGGTACCTTTCAGACCGCCTTATTCAATAGGAGAAGGGACCTCGGCTACAAAGACTGCACCACAGGCACCTTCTACATCAGCACCAGTGTTAGATAAAGGTAAGGGTATAATGGGCACAGAAGAGGAGGTAACAAAAGAAAAGCCTGCCCCTGAAGCAGAGCAGCAAACAAGGCAGCAACAAGAACAGCAGCAAGGGCAAAATGTCCCTCCATAGACTCAGCTACCAGCAGCTCCAACACTGCAAATTCCACCTTCACAAAAGGAGCCAGTGACTACCCCAATCTTACAGACCCCAGCACATGAGGATAGGGGAACTAAAAGAGATAGAGAAGAGTCCACTCCTCTCAGTGGATCCTACCACCAGCCAGAAGCCAAAAGGCAAAGAGCAGACTCCCCAGAGGTAGAAGACATTACTGATGATGTCTTGGAGAGTGAAAGAAAAGACAAGGAGGGCAGCCAACATACAGGTACAAGCTCCTTTCAGCAGGAGCAAACTTTACAACATGGCTTAGAGGTGTCCTCCTCTTCCCAGCTGACCAAGAAGCCCAAAAGCACCAAGGCTTCTTTCAAACAGATAAAAGCTCAGAATGAGCTGCTAAGGGCCGAGGTCTACAAGCAATTCGTTGAAGCAACACCAGCCCAACAAGAGAGACTATTGTCGGTATTTGACATTCAGGAGGAGAGACTGCTCCTGAGCCACTTCAAGCCAATGGGGCCGGAGCCTAAGACACCGGCAGATTTCATAAAAACAAGGGTGGAGGTCCTAGCCAGGGATATACATCTCATGGACCAGATTGAACTCCACAGGCAAACTGGAGAGATGGTCTATACGACCCTAATAGAGAAGGCCACCTTGGCCCATGAGCTGAAGGAGTCCCTCAAAAACACCAACACCCAGTTGGATTTTGAGAGATTATCATCCCAAGCCAAGGACAACAGGATAAAGTCCCTGGAGGAGATCATCATCGATCTAGGACATGATCCTAGTGATCCAACGGGTGTAAAGGCCCTCCTGAAGAAAAAAGATGATGACTTGAACGCAATGAAGAAGAGGTTTAAGCTGCAGCCCACAGAGCACCCTCAAACAGCAGAACTCCAAAAGCAAAAATGGGCTGAGGACCAGCTAGACCTCCTAATGCAACAAGACCAAAGGATTAGGGAACTGGAGAAAGAGCTGGAAGGAATATTACAGGAAAAACAAGCAGATTCCACTTCCCAAGCTCCGCCAACTACACCAACAACAGCAACAACTTCAGGGGCAGCAGTCTCCCCTACAGCAGAAGCAGCAGGAACAACTGCAGCCCCAGATGCCATTCCAAGTGTAGAAGAATTGACCAAGGCCGTCAAAGCAATGGAGCTCCAAGCAGATGAAATAAAGAAGGCCAAGGAAAAATTGGTAGAACTGGACTCCAAGTATACCAATTCCAAAATGACTGTAGTAGAATAGGGCAGAGAAATAAAGGCCCAAAGAAACAAGATAAAGGCCTTAGAAAAGGAGCTGAATCTAGAGACAGCTATGGCCGACATAAAGAGAATCCTGTGGGCTAAAATTGGCCAATCCCTCAAACAGCAGTGGAGGTCAATAAAAATAATACATGAGCAGATGGATTTGATGGGCCAAGCACAAGCTGAAATTCAGAAGGCCAAGACAATACTGGGTAACAAAACAGAACAGGCCAACAGGATGATAGACTTCCTGAATAGACAGGAAAGGGAAGAATTAGCAGCCATAGGCATTCCCAACATAACAGAAGCTGTCCTCTCTGCCAAGAAGGCACTAACACTAAGAAACTACATACAAACAGTAGAGAGGAAATTTTTTGAAATGCAAGCAGATGTGGAGGAATACAAGGCCAAAATGGGAGTGTTGCAAACAAAAGGCCTGCCCAGCTTGCTAAGTGGTGCAGGAAAGCTGATCTCCCTAGATCAAATGGCCAACAGAATGGCAACCACTATTGAAAATCAGATTATTGCATCTGGCAGTACATCTGAACCAGCAGGGCCTCCTACAGGACAGAGTCTATATGAAAAACTTGAAGGCATGTTCTACATTGAGAATGAGGTGAATCACCTATTCGAGACTCCTCCCAATCTTTACAAACATACAGAGGCAGAGGAAACATTGATTAAAATACGAAGGCATCAAATGCCTAAGGAGGATTGGTGGCAGTTTATGCTTCAGATTTTTCCACGGTAAGTCCAGCTGTTTGGTCACTGCCAGCTCTAGGTCACTAGAAGACAAACAGCAGAAAAGGGTTAGCATTTAAAAACAGCTGAGTAATGACTCATCACATAAGACTATGACAGCTAGCCAAATTTTGAACAGCGCATCTCCAACCGACTCTAACAGCCATAAAGACCAAATATCTTCTGACTATTTGACAGCTGAAGCATAAAGGAATTTCGGCTGCATTCACTCCTTCAGCTACTACACTTCGGAGATTAGCATATCATAAATGAGATAATAACTCATTTCGTTGATATTTTGATGTAAATTTTTGTATATAAACTCCCCTGAGCAACTCATAAGGGGTTGGTAATTTTCTCTATGAGAACACTTGTATTGTACACTTTCAATTATCTAATACAAAGGGCTGGATGAGCTCAGTGATTTCCTGAAATTATTTGATGTCTGGAGGATGCTCCATGTGTTGATGAAGAATTCCTGTGCTGTCTGACGAAATAACAAGTTTTCTTCAAAACTCTATTCTTGTTTTCTTATGTTTATCAAATCATACTTACTTCACGCTAAGCTAGGAGTAAAAAAAGAAAGAATAGTAGAGGATTTGTTCTATTACACCTTGTGCTCAATTTTTTCTGCTGTAAATGTTTGTCTTCAGGGTTAAATATGTACATGAATTCTTAATTGCTCATGTGTCTGTTAATTCTATATGTATGAATATCACCTAGAAATTCTTAAATGCTCCTAGGTCAATATTCTCACTGTCTTACTCCAACAGTTAGACTGTAAGATTCTTAATTGCCTTGCACTAACTGAATACACTCCTTCCATCACTATTACAAACGTTATTTCACAGACACTAATTTGGCTCTGCAGGATCACTACAGTATCACAGTAACACATCAAGCATTTAAAGGACCACTGACTCCATAGCCCAATGGACTAGAACTCTTTGAAAAATACACAAGCACCTTGATTAAGATTATCATCCAAGCAAAAAACTCAAAACAGACCTGAACTTATATCTAGCCTAAAATCATTACAAACAGAGACAAATCATAAAGAGAGAGCCCTCTCTGATTACAGTGTGGCTAGGCACTGTAATCCAAAGATTGGTTAGTGGTTACCCCGGTCGTATTCCCTTGGGAGTCATAGGGAACAACCTGGGTGTTAACACCAGGGTCCATCAAGAGTTCTCCTTTACTTTGACAAAGCTCACCCACTTCGAAATAGAACAAGCAAAGATGGCAATCTCTCCTCACAAGCTTCTAAATGGGAGTCCTAATTCCTGCAGCATTTACCCTTAGAAATGTATAGCTTCCAACCTCCCCTCCTTCTGGCCCAATGCCTGTATTTATAGTGCTCAAGAGGAAGTTAATCAGGTCCACCATCAATGGGATAATCCCCTCTTTAGATGGGATAGCTCCCTTATTGATGGGATAAGTTCCTCTTTGGTAGGGGTACATGAACCATCTGGAGGCGCTCAATACACGTCAAACAACCTTCTAGAATACTCTAGAAATGACCACAAGTAACTTTTTAAAGATGAAACTTGCGCATTTTGACCTTTACAGGGGGACGCACCTACCCCTTTACATACAGAGCGTCCAAGGACGCAGCTTTTGTGAACATTGGATGCGTACCCGCAGGTAAGGTTGAGAGAACCTGCGTACCCAGAGATAAATACATTTACAAAGACTTTCTCTCTTTTTGGAGTTTGACATGGAGAGTAGAGGCATAAGACTTGCCTAAGAGGATAGCATGACTGTTGATAGAGCCATACTAACTGTAAATAGTCATGGTGACATTTTTTAGTGTAACAATAAGCAGCAGGCCTTTAATAACAAATATCGGGACTACTGCCGGTCAAAGGATACTAAAGAAGAAATTTTCAGGATGACCCTGGGAAATGATGAATCCCTAGAGGATTACGAAGAAATATTTTGGCTTAGTTACAAAAGAGTTAGGTGTACACTTGACCCTAAGTCACTAAAGTTGGTCCTGCTTAGGGGAGTAAGAGAAGATCTTCTGGATACCTTACATTTTTTAGGAGGAGGAGATATCTACCAATTACCCTATGAGGATATCAAGACTATCTTTAGAAACCATTGTAGGGCAGCTAGGAAAAAGGGTAGGGGTAGTCAACCTATGGTCAGTACATCGTCTTCCAACTCATCCATCAAGGGTGAAATTGGAAACATGTTGGAAGATTTCAAAAGTGAGATGTTGTAAACACTTGCCTTGCAAATGGACATCATGCACATTAAGAGGAAGCAGGAGGAAGCAGAGAGAACCTTGGCCATTTTTTGTCCTAGATGCACCAGGAGGCATCCTAGGAATGAATGTCCATTGAACTCTATTGAAATTTGCTCAGTCTATGAAGATAACCACTCCATAGACAAGTGCCCTTCTTTTCCCAGAATCAAAGCTGTATATCAAGGAGTTGAAGGGGTCACTGAGCAGCTTTGCTACATTAACCAAAGGAGACCTCATGGGCCTAGACCATACCAGCAGGGCATGCAAGGGTCATCCCATGCATATTACAACCCCAACCAAACCACAACCATACCTTATTAGGGACCCCCTGCTCATCCTTCCTAGTCTACACCCCCTCCTTGGTCCTTTGCATCTCAGTATCACTCCCATCCAGCCAACCAGTCATTTCAACCTTATGCTCCACCACAACCTCAATGGAATGCACCACTTCAGGGGTGGATGCCCCAATACAACAATGCTTCAGCTCTATTTCCTCCAGCACCTGCCCAATAACAACTCCTACTCTATGACACACCCAAGCAGCCCCAGATGCCTGCCCATCCAAATCCAAACATGAACAATACGAAAGTTCAAGAGGTATAAAGTGGAGAGACATCATACACATCTTATGTTGTGGAAATACAGGAGATTAACCTCAGATCTGGGAGAGTTCTCTCGGATAACCAACCTACACCTACAACTAGGGAGGTTGAGGAAGAAAGAGAGGAAAGAAATCTTAAAGTAAACCCCCTTTCTTGAAATATTAGCCCAACCACTCCAGCCTACCCCAGAAGAGACTGAAATTTCAGGAGAATTGAAAAATCTATGTGTAAAAATCCCACTTCTCTAGGCAATAAAATATGTTCCTATTTACAATAAGTTGATTAAAGAGAAGTGATTCAAGCATCCATGGAGGTGAAAAAGGGATGCCCCTACCATTAATTTCATTGGGCAATTGTCCGACTTAATGCTAGGGCAGGTAATCTGTCCAAAATATTTGGACCCTGGAAGCCCTGTAGTAGATGTGCACATCAATGGCACCATTGTTCCACACACTCTGATCGATATTAGGGCTTCCATTAATGTGATGACCAAGGACACTATTCTCAACCTCAACCTCCAATATTCATTGAGGAGGACCACAATAGTTCTGCAACTTGCAGACCGTTCCACAGTAACCCCTGAGGGAATTGTGGAGGATGTGATGGTCCCCATTGACTCTTGGGAGTACCCTGGAGATTTCCTAGTTCTCCAGCCTAAGGCTAAGCTTACTAGTTACCCTCTCATCCTTGGGAGGCCATGGTTGGCCACTGTCGATGCTTACATTAGCTGCAGAGTTGGGAATATGACCATCAAGAATGAGCATATGTCCAAGAAGTTAGTCCTATACCCTCCTACTCAACCTTCTCTAGAACATGACTTACCTTTATGGTTGGAGGAGGAGGAAGAAGATGAAGTTTATTCCACCCAACATTATACTTTAGAAGCAACCATGGAAGGAAGACAACAGGATGAGGATGACTTGATTAAACACCCACTCCAAAGTCCAACCCCCAGTTCATTACCCGTAGAAGAAGCAGTAAAGGAAATCCAAAACAAACATCAACACAGAGTGTCAATTGAGCAGTGCAGAGTGGCAACTGAGAGTCACAATCTCTGATGTGAAAACCTTGCACTTCAAATGCAAGTGAAATTATATCTAAACCTTGTTACAAAAACATATTGATCATTCAACTACGGAGAGAAACTTGGGTATTCCTTCTAAATATTCACGCATTGCACTCATGTCTTCCTTGTGATGATGGAGATTATTGCACGTAGCTCACAATTAATCAAAATCCATAGCCTTGGTCAACTAGAGCCTGTTATATAGCGAAGAATCCTAAACTAGTTTCATTGTCTATCTCAAAATATAATCACCTACTACCAATTCCTCTTTGTCTTGTATATTCATCCTACATATGAGGGAGCCATCAACTCCATCCTTCACCATTATGCTAGTCAACTTTATGTATAAATCTTGTTATATTTTATTATTGATATAGGATTTGTAAACTTGTTAGATACAAACATTATATGTCATTTGTAGTATGATCTATCCAACGAAACACACTTGCTATAAAATCCAACTAGACATAAAATAAAAAGCTAAATAGATTTTGTTGGATCATTGGGATTATGTTTATCAGAGAATTTTACAAGCATTGATCATATTGTTTAGTTGGGCATCAAAAAAATCAAATTATTATGTGATTCCTTAAGAAGCACTCTCATTCTTCAACCTTCAATGCCTCACCTTGGTAGAGGAATACACACTTGCAATTGAAAGGAATGTAAAAAATTCAAGAATTCAAATGTAAGACACCAAAACCATAAACTGAAATTTCTATGGAGATATTTCATATTCATTCACTAGATTGATATCTTATAAATACCTTGTTGAGTGTAGATTACAGTCTTTCATTTGTATGACAACTCAAATGTTTATATAATCAAGAGTAAATATCATCTCATTCTTTTAATATTCAATGGAAATTGCTCTCTATGGAAAATATCACACAATCATAAACAACAAGTTTCTTACGAGAAAAACATTTTCAAAATACTCAAAGGTTGTACTAAACAATGGAAGCTATGGCATTGGTTGAGGAAGCTTTAGTGATCATGCCAACCATGAAATACAAACTGTATATTTGAATTTAAATACATAGAATGAATTATACTTAACCAAATATAATGTATAAATAATAAATCGAGTATACTTATGAAGCGATATATGGTGTGTGGAATGATATATAATATATGGAATAATGCACCAACGATATAATCTATGGAATAAAAACAATATATATATCAAGCCAAACAAAATAATATACTTATCTATGCTAACCACATTATATTAATCATAGCATTTGATAAATTGAGGGACCTTCTCAATTGGCTCATGCTATTGGAAATTTATACTAGTAGAAATGAAGCATACACATGAACTTTACTTAAAACATCAACACCACATCATTTATATTAATGAAATCATAGGTCCAACATTACATATATGTAATTGAATTCTCCCTCGTGGATTTCACACTAATGAATTACAGTTATTATCTATTACCTATTACTCATTACCCTCTTACTTTTAATACATTTTACATATTTAAACAAGAAAGAATGTAGACAAACCCTTAAGGAATCCCCTACATTGTGGATATCACATAATTGATTAAGTTGCAAGGATTTTATCATATTCGTTAACCCGAGTAAAAATAATATGTACATCTTTAATCCTTGTGATATTCTCATGAGATATAATTCATGAGAATATCCCTTCATTGTTGCCTAATATCGCATCCATTACTTGACTACTATATAATTTTTTGGGAGTAGTTTGACTATTGTTTTGACCATGAGGTGGCACGACCCATGTACACCCTAGAGTTTATCCAACTAACATTGAACCATCTTGAATTTCCTAAAAATAAAACCAAGATGGTGGATTCATCACTATGAGCTAGTTGGTATGCTAGACCATGAGGACAATTTTTGAAACTTCATAAGAGTTTCATGATCGGAGATAACATAACTACCATGAGTAAAAATTCAACCAAAAACTTTTTTAATCTATCAAAAGTGATGGAAATTAATTAGGATTAATAACTTGTTAACTTTTGAGCTTGAAATGACACTTCTCTTTTAAAAAATGGGAAAATATGGTGAAGCAAAAGGGTAGAGATGGTTAATAGGAGTATTTTAATGGTGAAAATAGCATTAAAATGGAGGCCTAACATATCCCCATGGATTTTACCTTACATGTTCTCATGCAAGTAAAACATGTTGTTGATGCTCCCTTTAAAAGACTCTCAAAACTCAACAAACTTGATAAAACTGTATTGTGTTAGGAGATTATTAATATGTTCACATTGGAACATTTATCCCTTTACCATGTGTAGTGCGAAGATTTAAGTTTCTTAATACCACTTCCTAGGAAGTTTGAGTAGCTTTTTATTCTCTCATGTCAATATTGTAGTATCTTCTTATAGTTGAACACTTTATTTCTTCAAAACTACATTTTCACTCTTAATATTATATCCTATGTCACAAGGTTCATCGAACTTTAACCTTGAGGTTCAAATTTTGGTGAACCTCAAAAATGTTTTGAGGTTCAACAAACCTCATCAAACCTCATAGCCAATGACTAAGTCCATTGATCAACACTCATAACTTCATTTCACAACTCAAGCTTGTATTTTATCATTGCAGTTTCCATGTTTGTGATAGCATATTATGTTTATTGATGTTGATTTATCACTATTTTATCTTATAATTAATTTTAAATTAATATATGTTTATATATATAGATGAACCTAATAGTGAACCTCATCAAAAAATTTGAACTCAAACCGAACCCGAACTCGAACCTAAACCATGTGACATTGATTATATCTAGTATTCTAAATTCTTTGAGCTCTTCCTAAGTCTCTTAATTTTCTTATTCTTTTTCTTTAAGTTTCAGGAAAGTTTAGTGATCAAGGGAACTTGAAAATGTTGCTTGTTTTAGTAGTTCAAAATATTATCTATCGTAGAAAAAAGTTTCACCCATAATTATAGAAGGTCTAAATAATTTTTTTATCATGGTGCACAAAAATTTTATGTTCAGAGAATAAATTTATTAGGCCTGGTTTCAAAGACATCTACAAACCCTTCATAATTATTATGACTCTTCTCCATGTCTATCTACATCTCGTTAGTGGAACCGTTTGGAATGCAATGGAATTTCTTCATTCCATTTCATAGTTGTTATTTTTTGGCCATGCTTTTTGTAAATTATTGAGGAATAGGCAATGGAGTTGACATATCCTTCTCTCTACCCTTTCTTAATTATTTTATTTTCTCATGGTTTTATTTGGGAATGTTGAAACCCTTAAGTCTTGAAGGGTTGAGGCTTCTACCTTGATCTTCCTGAACATCAATAGTAAAAGTATTATCATCCTAGAGAAATTCATTTTTTGGAACAACTAAAATTTGAAACCCATTTCATTCTAGGAATGCATCCCAAGTGTTGTTTCATTTTTACAACTCCTTCATTTGAAGTTAACCAACCTAGATTCATCTTAACTCTATATCTCCTAGTGTTGAGAGTGATCAAATATATTTTCACTCTAAAACATGTTTACATCTCAAGGGATTTGATCTCTCTCAACACTTGTTAGATTTGGAGTTAGGATGAATCTAGGCTAATTTTATTATTAAATTATTTTTTTTAGTTTTAGTTTTATGCAATTTGTCCAAGACAAAATGTTTTATTATTATTATTATAATTATTATTATTTTGATCCACCCAAAATATTTCTAGACAATAACTTTTAATCTTTTTTATTTTTTAATTGAGCCCACATGTAAATGTTTACAAACATTCACACCACTGCGACATCTCCCCATACCATTTTTCTTTTAGATTTAATTAAAAAATGTTATAAAATAATATTAAAATAAAACATTTGTAAAATATTTTTATTTTGAATGAGTTATGTTTTTTGGGAAAATGTTATTCATATGGCCTCCTACTCATAAATGGTATTGTAACAAATTCTATGTAGAAGTTAATGATGTCATGGTAACATTGTTAGAAATTATAGAAAGGAAGGCTAAATTTGACTAATGCCTTAGTTAAATTTAGTAATTCAATTTCCAACATCACCAGGATGACTTGGATTGTAGTTAACTTGTGTGACTTGAACTTTGTCTACTAGTTTACTCAGTAAATTCGTGCTATATGCTAGAAGTAGAACTATGCATGTAGTGATTGCTAAAATTTAGCAATTTAGTTCAATTGTTTGCAGTTTGACTAAGTTAACTAATCTCAAGCACATAGTTGAGTCAGCTGAAGATTAAATGAGTAGTATAATTGTTTTTAACTCAATGATCTCTTAGATAAACTAGTCAATCAGCTAAAAATAACCCACACATACATGGAATTCAAAATACCTATAGAGTGGAGGAAAAGGCACACTGTAACTATCAATTGTACACTAGTTGAGTGTACAGGCTTGGCAGTTAAGTAGGTGAATCATTCCTTGGGAATTGCGCAAGAAAATAGCACAAAATTCATATCTTTTAGGATCTAATTTCCTCTAGGATTCTGCAAGGAAATATGAGCAAGTTGGGCCTTGAATTCTCTAAGTGTTGGCCAGAGTATGACAGTCAGCACGAGAATAGGTTTACAGTGTGTGTTGTGCTTTAGGATCGAGGAAAGACACTATAATAGTTTGTCATTCTCATGTGATTAATGAAAAGAAGCAGTGGGGTCATTCACAGTTGGGTTTACCTATAAATAATTATGTTCTTGTGGTGTTTTAATGGCTGCATGTCATTTCATGTGTTTCTAAATAGTGATTTCCATTATGAAGAATAGTAGAGGAATTTTGTAATCTGTTGTTTTCAGTTCAAAAAATCAGTAGCAGCAAATTTTTATTAATTTCTACATGGTATCAAAGCAGAAATCACACTGAAAATGAGTATATACAAGCTCTCCTTCAGAGACTTCAATTTGCAGATTCAATGAAGTAGTTTTCTTTCGTGCAAGAAAATGTCTTTCAATGGATTGAGATTGGAGAATGCCTTTGAGGTAACTTCGAATTTCATACCTTGAAAGGATAGAATGGAAGAAATGCTCGATGAAAATGGTGTGTTGGAGCACACCAAAACTGACATTCCAAATCCAACAGTATCAAATGCACAACAATTAGCCCAGTCGAAGAAGGATACCGCAAAATCTAGAAGGATCATCCTGGAGGGTGTGAGAGACCACATAGTCTCAAATTTACATGGAAAGGAGACTCCCTTTTCTATGTGGAATACCCTCACTAATTTATTTGAAAATATCAGTGATGCCAGGAAATTGGAATTGAGGGACAAGCTCAGAAACATCTACATGCAGAAAGGAGAAACCATTCCACATTACCTCTCTAGGTTCACTAAGTGTCGAGATGATCATGGAGGAGCTGGAGAAAATATTCCCTCTTCAAAACTAGTGAGCCTAGCCCTCTTAGGCCTTCCAAAATCCTGGCATAACTACTAGGACTTTATAAATGGAAGGGACAACTTGCCAAATTGGGAGAGACTCTGATCCGATCTGGTGCAGGAAGAAATTCAGCAGAACACCAGAGATGGAGTAACATCCAAATATAAGAAGGAATAGAATTTTTCCTTAGTTGGGAAGGGAAAGAAAGGAAAGGGTAAGAAGGCCCAAAAAAAGCTAGAGACTAGACAGAACAATGGAAAGAAGAAGGACTTGAGAAATATAAATTGTTTTCACTACCACGAATTTGGGCACTATGCAATAAAGAGTCTACACAAGAAGTCTAACGAGAAGCCTTCAGGAGCAGTAGGGGGTGAACCCCTTTCCTCACAATTTGAATTAGACTTCACTCTTATTGCATGCATGGCCAAAACTATAATGGGGAGTGTGTGGTATCTAGATTTAGGTGTCACATTCCATATGACAGGATGTAAAGAATTATTTAGTATTCTAGAGGGGAAATATCTCTAGTTGCACCCAAAACTTGGGGATGATGAGTGACACAGTACCAAACTAACTGATATCGTAACCTTTAAGAGGGATTCAAACTTCCAGCTTCATCTGAAAGATTTCATGTATGTATATAGGCTAAAGAAGAATTTGATCTTTGTAGTTGTATTGGAGGACCGTGGCTATGATTTTGTTTTCAGTAAGGGGAAATACTTCCTGAGACATGTAGCTTAGACACTAGGAAGTTGAAATAGATTGGAGTTTGAGTAAAGAATGCCTACAAAATTGAGGTGCAAGCTTGCACTGCAATGAGTAGCAAGGAGGGATAAATGTAGAGTCAAGATGTTGGAGAACTATAGCATAAACGCATGGGACACTTGCACCATGGGACCTTGAATATCATGTAGTAGATTACCACCAGTCTCTCAAAATGAACCCTTAACCAACATGAAGTTTGCAAGGGATGCACAATGCAGAAATATGTCAAATCTCTTTTCCAGGGATGAGATAGCAGAGCTGGAGAAATCTTGGAGTGAGTCCACTATGATGTATGTGGACCCTTTTTGACATCCTCTATAGAAAAACACAGGTGTGTAATTTTTTTTATGACTTTTCAAAAAAATGTTGGATCTTCTTCAAGTGGAAGAAGGATGATTTTTTCTCAAAATTTGTTGAATTCAAAGCATTGCTTGAAAAGGAGACTGGTAAGAAATTAAAAGCCCTGAGAAGTGATAATGGAGAAGAATATGTTTCTAGCACCTTCAAGGAATTTTGTGCCAGAGAGGGTATTAGAAGAGAACTGATAGCACCCCATAACCCATAGAAAAATGGGGTGACTAAAAGGAAGAAAAGAAGCATAGTTGGAGTAAGAGGAGCCATGTTGCATGATCAGGGGTTGCCATTACGTCTATGGGTAGAATCATGCAACACCACAGTTTATTTGCATAACAAAAGCCCTCATAGAATACTTGGCATGATCACACCTGAAGAAGCTTTCTCTGGGAGGAATCTAGATGTATCTCATTTCATAATTTTTGGAGATATTGTGTATTTTCATGTCTCCAAGGATAACAGGAAGAAATGTGAGCCTACAGTTGAGATGGGAGTCCTTGTAGGATACACAAAGACACCACATAATTAATCGATGTATTTTCCCTCCCTTAGGGTAACAATAGTGAGGAGAGATATCAAATTTGATGAGGTGAAAGTTGTTAGATGCTCTCTAGAGCGAGAGTTGAGAATCCCACTGGAGTAGGATCTTCTAGTTACTAAGGAGGAGCCTCATGTAGAGCTTCAGGATGTTGTGGAGAAGCCACATGCAGAGGAGTAGACAAGAAGTCGAATGAAGGCACCTACTCAACCAGAATCTTCAAGAGAGGGAAGGAAGAGAACCAGAGAAGTTGACATATTAGTACAGGATGCACGGGAGCATGTGGGAGCTCCTTCATCTTAGCGCAAGCAGAGAAGGTCACTAGATAGGTACACTAGCTATATGGCTCTCATGACATAACTCATTGAGATAGAGCCTTGTTCATATGATGAAACAATTTCTCAACTAGTGTGGGTTGATGCCATGGTGGAAGAGTATGACTCCATCTTGAATAATAGTGTATGGGACGTGGTATCAAGACCAGAGAACAAGTCAGTGGTTGGTTCCAGATGGATTTACAAAGTGAAGCATGTAATTGATATTCCTATGAGGAAACATTTTCCCCAGTGGAAAGATATTCCTCAATCAGAACCATCTAGCATTAGGTACGCATATAGGGTGGAAGATACATCAAATGGATGTGAAGACCACCTTTCTCAATGGTGTTATTGAGGAATAAATTTAAATATAGCATCCAAAGATATTTAAGACATATGAGAGGGAGACACATGTGTGTAGACTCAAGAGAGCCTTGTATGATCTCAAATAGGCGCCTTGAGCATGGTACACTCGGATTGACACATATCTCAGGGGATTGGGCTTCAACAAAAGTGAAGTAGATGCCAACCTCTATCACATTGTGGTATATGGAAAGTTTCTTATCTTTGTTTTGTATGTTGATGACTTGATACTTACAGGGAATGAGTAGTTGATCTACTCTTGCAAGGAGGACCTTGCGAGAGAATTTGAGATGAAATACATGGGCTTGATGCATTACCTCCTTGGGATGGAAGGATGGCATGGTGATGGGGACTTTTTTATGAGTTAGGGGAAGTATGCCTATGAAATACTTCATATATTTCACATAGAGACATGCAAGCCTATGGACATACGTCTAGCTATAAACTAGTGGACGAAGAGTGTTTCTTCAGGAGAGACAGTAGATTCTACCATCTATAGACAACTTGTGGGATCCTTGATGTATTTGGTGAACACAAGGTTTAACATATGATATACAGTTAATTATTTGATTCAATCCATGGTGAAGCCTACCAAGATAAATTGGAAGGAAGGAAAGAAAGTGTGTAGGTACCTCAAAGGAAAAACCAAGTATTGGTTATGGTACAAGAGGAGAGAGGGAGTGAAGCTCCAAGATTCACCAATAAAGATTGGGAAAGAATTTCATCGAAAAGGAAAGTAATTTAGGTGCTATCCTTAGTGTTGGGTCTACAACTATTTCCTAGTATAATAGGAAGCAAAGGTCTATGGCACTCAGCTCATTAGAGGTTGAATACATGGATACAATTCAAGTAACATGTGAGTGCATATGGATGAGGAAAATACATGTGGGTATTTTTAGTCAAGAGATGGATCATTCTGATAATCAAAGTGGTATCAAACTCTCTAATAATCCAATATTTCATGATAGGTCCAAGCACATTGATATCAGGTACCATCACTTGCAGGATTGTTGCAAAGGAGATTTATCATGCTATAGTACATTCCAACTAAGGAGCAAAATGCATATATCTTAACAAAAGGAATTTTCGAGAGAAAATTTTGAATTCCACAGGCGCAAGATAGGGGTGGTGCAAAATCCCTCTTTTGTTAAGAGGGAGTGTTAGAAATTATAGTAAGAAAGGTGAAAGTTGACTTGTGCCTTAGTCAAATTTAGTGATCTGATTTTCCTCATCAATAGGATGACTTAGATTGCAGTTAACTTATGTGACATGGCTTTTGTTTACTCTAAGTTTTCTCAATAGATTCAAGTTATAGGCTAAAAGTAGAGTTTTGCATGTAGTGATTGCTAAATTTACCAATCTGGTTTAGTTATTTTTAGTTTGACTCAATCAACTGAGCTCAAGTACCTAGTTGAGTCAGTTGATCTCTCAGTTAAACTAGTCAATGAGCTAAAAATAGCCCAAACATGCATGGAATTCGAATTGTCTAGCTGGAGTGGACGAAAATGCACATTGTAATTATCAATTGTATACTAGTTGAGTGTAATGGATTGGCAATTAAGTAGGTGAATCATTCCTTGGTAATTGCGCAAGAAAATAGGAGAAAACTCCCATGTTTTAGGAGTTAATTTCCTCCACGATTGTGTAAGGAAATATGAGCAAGTTGGGGCCTTGAATTGGCTAAGTGTTGGACAAGACAATGAGCAGGAGAGGTTTACAGTGTAGGTTGTGCTTTAGGATCGAAGCAAGACATTGTAATAGTTTGTCATTCTCATTTGATTAACATAATTGGGTTCCCATGTATATCATTGTGTTCTTGTGGTGTTTTAATTGTTGCATGTGTTTCTAAATTGTGATTTCTACTCAATAGAACAATATTAGAAAATTTCTATTAATTTCTACAAAAATGGAGTTGATCATTCATGGTAAAGAATTATGTTATATTGTAAGTATCAAATATTTATGTTCTTATTAATTAAATTTAAATATGGTTATCAAATCATTATTTAATTTAAATGGTAAAATGCATCTTAATTTATAAAATTATTTAAATGTTGACAAACTTACTTACATTACATTAATAATGAGGGTGAATATTCATGGTTAAGAATTGTGTTCTATAGTAAATATTATATTTTTATGTGTTTATTAATTAAATTTAAATATGTTACTAAATCGTTATTTTAATTTATGTGATCTTGTAAACATTTAGATGATGTTTCACAATAAGCTTATAGTCAAAATTAACCATTTTTATTTTATGTACAGACATTTGGTCCATACTTTTTGCCCAATTACATTTAAAAATAATAAAATAATACTTACATTAATAAATTAAAAAATAGTAGTAGAAAAAAAATCAATGTGGGGTAAATAAAATACTTCAATTTTCACCATTATATTACATCAAACTTTATATAAAGAGAAGTCAACAAATAACATGTAAAAATAATATTAGTTATACTACACGATGTGTAAGCCCAAGGGGGTAGGCAAGTTGGTAATCACAATGCGGTGAAGTTCGTTAGAAAGGTGGGCTCCGTACTGAAGGTCATGAGTTCAAATCCTCCAGACTAGCCCCAAGCTGTGGGGAGGGGCGGGTTATAGTGGTAGCCCGTGTCACGAGTTCAAATCCCCAGACTAGCCCGGAGCTGTGGAGAGGGGTGGGTTGAGTTCAAATCCCCGGAGTTGTGGAGAGGGGTGGGTTATAGTGGTAGCTTGTGTCACGAGTTCAAATCCCCCAGACTAGCCCGGAGCCGGAGCTGTGGAGAGGGGTGGGTTGAGTTCAAATCCCCGGAGTTGTGGAGAGGGGTGGGTTATAGTGGTAGCCCATGTCACTAGTTCAAATCCCCCAGACTAGCCCGGAGCTGTGGAGAGGGGTGGGTTGAGTTCAAATCCCCCAGACTAGCCTGGAGCTGTGGAGAGGGGTGGGTTGAGTTCAAATCCCCGGAGTTGTGGAGAGGGGTGGGTTATAGTGGTAGCCCGTGTCACGAGTTCAAATCCCCCAGACTAGCCCGGAGCTGTGGAGAGGGGTGGGTTGAGTTAAAATCCCCCGGACTAGCCCGGAGCTGTGGAGAGGGGTGGGTTATAGTGGTAGCCCATGTTATGCGAGTTGCAATGTTGCTCTAGTGACTGATTCCTATGTAAAAAAATAAAATAAAAAATGACTAATTCATTCTATATTTAGTTGATATGTAAACATTTAAAACAAATTATTAATAACAAAAAAATATATTTTATTATCAGTTATAATATTTCAATATAATATATAGAGTAAAAAAAATTAAGATTAGAGAGTTGTAATATTTAAAAAAAATTATTAATAACAAAAATAAATTTATATATTATATAAATCAAGTGAAAAAATAAAAATTTCTTATACTTAAAATATTTTATTAGTGTATTAATCTATTTTAACTCGAGATTTACCAAAGAGGAATCAAATCTCTACAAGTGCAAACATTTTCTCAAGCTTGCAATCAAAAAGAAGTTTGCATTTGGAGAAATTTGATCTCTGAGAGCTCTTAGTAGAGTTCGAATTAGAATGAATTTACACTAGTTTTAAAATATGAAGAAAAAAATATTGAAAATACCAACCTAAAAAGAAGACAGATTAAAATCTATAAAATAAAGAGAAAAATACAAAATTATAAAATTAATATGTATGTATAAAGGAAATCACCCTAAATACATTTAAATGATTTATTATAATTCAAATTAAATAAATTAGTTTTTGTTGAGGAGGTCTTTGATAGATGGTGAAGTCTTCAATAGATGGTGAACTCGTGATCTGTTAAGGCACTTTTTGATGTGAAGTCACTTATTCAATTCCCTACTAGATTTGGGTGATATATCAGATATGACAAAGAATTAGTCCCACCAAACTTTAAACAAAAAAATATTAATAATAATAAAATAATTGAAACTAACAATAATAGAAATATTATTGTTAGTTTCCCTTTAGTTTTACCTAACTAATGATACCATCTATAATTTATTTTTATTTTATTATTTTTTCATTTATATATTTATATATTTATTTATTTATTTTATACCTAATATAATAAAATTTGACCTTGCTCCTTAAGTCAACTTTTTGCCCAGGTAACCGTTGGTGTCTCTGCTCTAGCTATTTAAACAGGCTAAGCTAGATCTGTTTTTCAACTTGTCCTGACGATGAACCACACTGGTTGGTTCGAAATGCGTCGACAAATGGTTTCTCATGTGATTTTCACCGAAAATCTATCATAAAAAAGAGTTAGATCTTTATGATCCGTGAGTTCGCTTGTTGCCAAATATTTCCATTCCTACTAGTTGGGATTCTTGTTGCTGCAAAGGGTTGCTGGGATATTTGTCCTCCTTGTGTGTGTTGTTCTGAACCTTTTGAACATCCATTTCTATTTTATATTTTGTTGTTTTTACTTTTTTTTCTTCTTCATCCAAGGGGGCTTTGTATTGCCATCCTTTTGGCGTTTTCTATTGCTTCTTGTTCCATTTGGGTTTTTTTTGCTTGTGGACAAGCACTATGGAGGTGGCCTGTTTGTAGACATCCTTGGTATCAAAAAGTTGTATTTTCATAATCTAAAGGTTGTGTCTACTGTGTGTTGTTGAAATTTATTGTAATGTTGTCTGGTAGTCCCTGAATAAGATCTACTTCAATGCAGATCCTCGCAAAAGTAAATATTCCGCTTGTAAGTCTGTCCTCGTCAGTCTTAAGGAACTTTCCCAAGGTGTTCCCTATGGCTATTAGAACATTATGATGCCAGAAATGTAATGGAAGGTTGTGCAACCTGACCCAAATTGGCATCTTTGTTACCACCATTGTGTTGGCATCGAATTTTGGAAACCATGGGGTCATGAATAGTCCTGCATTGCCCCAGAACCATAGAACCTTATTGAGGATGTGTTCCCTTTCCTGTACTGTTCTGAATATGACTGTAAAAAACCCCTTGGGGCATAAGTATATTTCACAATCTAGTGACCATGCAACATATATCCATTGGTGCAAAACAACAAATGTTGGCCAGAAACCATTAAATCTGCATATAACTGCTTTGGAATAGAGATTTGTGTATGAATCCTTTACCTCAGGCATTGAGATGGTAAGAGCAGGAGTCTCAGATTTTTGTTCCACGATGTAGGGCCCTGGAAGCTTGGGCATTGTTGTTGGTTTGGTTTGTCCTTTTTCCTTACCTTTGATTGCATCTTTAAAGGATCTAGTGCTCCTTGAGCTGGTTCTAGAGCATCCGCCCCTCAGACGCAGGTTGATTATGATTATCGAGTCTGTGGTAATGCCATAATCCTGAAGTGTGTGGTTATCCTGTAGACTGTGTCCTGAGTAGATCAGATTTTTTCTGCATGCTGGTATACCGATATGGGTCTAGATTAGATACCTTAAGTCCTGGATCCTCTTCCCTTCCAAATCCTCCAAAAAACATGCCCGCCTTCTAGGGTTTTGATGAAGATTTGTATCAAGTCTACTTCATTAATGTGTAGATCTGACTGTGTATGGGCTCGATTTGTTGCCAATGCTCTCGAATCAGACGTCTTTGTACATATCAACGCTCTTTATGATTCGTGCTTTGCCAGATCTGGGCTATCTGTTGAATCTGTGCTTATCAGTGCTATGTCTGAATCTTTCTTTGGCATCTCTGGGCTGATGTGCCTGGCATTACCCCTTGTCAGATGCTCGCCTGCTAAGTCCAGGAGACCTCCCGGATAGGGCTCTGCCCATCCCGGTGTTGTGTCTATGCAGATCTTGTCATCATTAAGATCCTGTTCATGGCTTGCCAACCAATCTGGCTTCCTGTTAAGCTTGATTGTTGCCTTAGCAGTAGCGGGAAGGTGCTCCATGGGGCATAGAGGTGATAGTTTTGAAAGTAAAGCGTCCAGACGAAAATCCCCGACACACATTAGCACTGCCCAGTCCATCAAAAGGGATTTTCCTTGACCCTTTGTCTTGGAGCCGCCGTGCCGGTAGAGAACAAAGAGAAAACGTTTGCGTTCAGCCAGATCTGGCCAGTGCATGGGCCGATCTACTATCTGACTATCCATATTGGAAAACCCCTGTTCAGATCTATAAAATACGCCTCGTTTCAGGAGGGGAGAGGTAATCCATGTCCCTTGTGGAAGTTGTGCTGCCTCTAGGGGTTCGTTCTCTGGTTCACAATGCATCCAGTCGATTGCCTGCATTGTTGAGTCTGCATGCATCTCTTCCAGCATCCTGCAAACTACATTGATGCCGAGATCCATGGTCGGTAGAGAAGCATCAACATTAGGAATGATTTCGGGAGCCCTATCGATACTCAAATCTTCTGGTTTTGTATCCATGGAGATAACCCTATACTCGTGTTAAGTTGAAAACCCAGATCGTTTGCCTCTCCTGCTCGCTTTTGGGTATTCGTTGAGGCCGTTCATTTGTTTCCGATGAGAAACCCGTAGGATCCATCCTATCCCAGCCGTCAAGTTATGCAGGGCCGAACTTTGGCCATAGGCAAGACTGTTGAGTGTTGCAATGTCAAGAAACGCCAGTATGTCGGTGCCCAACTCAGCTTTAGTAATTTGGAAAACCATAGCTTCGAATGCCATCACTCTCTCAATCCTTAACCTGTAATTATAATTTCACATACTTATACAAATCTTTCTTTCAATTTTTTTAATTTTACAGGTTCCTCTAAATATGAAAAAATAATTTTTAATAAAAGTAAATATCAAAAATTGATTAAGTACATTTATTTTTAAGTTAAAGATAATAATTTTATTAATCAACCCCTAATGGTGGTGAGGTCCTTGCAACATGTGGAGGAGGGCCCTCATGTGTGAATAGAAGTGGAGTGGGGGTGAGGGATGGTCCTTCCGGTCCCTTCACTAAATTGCATGTAATGGGAGGAGTAATATCAATAGGTTGGCAACTCGTGCCAGTATTAACATCACGTTGGAGTTTGGGGGTGGCGAACGGTTAAGGCATGGGAAGATGAGGGAGCCCGACATTCGTATCTGCATTCTACTCTGGTGTTGGACCTCACAGTGGCCTCCATGGAGAAAATGAAAGCGTCACAGTAGGTTATTTAGTAGGCATGGTCTGTTTGTACTCGTCCTAAGTATTTGTTGGAGTAGTGTGTCAAGATGGACCCTTTTACAAAGCCTCTTTGTTATTGTCTGTGTGTGTAAGGATGGGAAGCCAGCGAGACGAGACCTCTTCCATTCCATTTCCTCTTGGCTTATGGTAAGCCTGTTTTCTTGGGCTAGAAGTGGAAGATGGAACCAACAGTATAGGAAACTCTGTGGGTGGTAGCAGAAAACTAGTTTCAATTTCCAATTTCGTGACCTCTGGTGTGAGCACGACGGTGTTTGGCGGATTGGTGGGTGGTATCTGCAAGGCGAATTCGGAGGCTAGTCGCTTCCCTGGATGAAACTATGCTCAGGCGCTAACTATTATGTATTCATATTTCTTTCAATTGTATGTGATGGTGTGGTGGGCGGCGGTATTTGGTTTCTCTGGTGGTGGTGGTCATTTTCAAGTAGTGGGCGGTGGTATTGTGTTTCTCTCATGTGGTGGGTGGTGGCATTTGGTTCCTCTGACAGTGGTGTTTGGTTTCTCTGGTGGGGGGTATGGCCTGTGGATTTTGAACACGACGGTTCACCATCTCTGCGAATTATGAAACCCCCTGCGCGGCATATGCGTTCCCCCTCCCCCACAACCCTTGACCTTGCAAGTGTGGTGGACTTGGCAATTGCCATTAGGGCTCCCCGCCGGGTTGGAAATACCATTGGATATGTGTGACTCGCTAGTGTGGGAGTGTGTGGAGGAGGTAAACGAGGTGTTAGCAGGGGTGGTGGTACGCGGATTCAGAAGTTGAGTTGTCGGGGTGGACGAACTCAGGGTAGTAAGGGGAATTGTGGGTCTGGTCGAGTTGAAGTGATTGAAGGGCACGGTATCCAATATTTTTTCTTGGAAAATTTTCGAGGATGCACTTATCAATAGCCTGATGGAAAAAATGGACACAAATGAGAGAGTCTGTCGTGAGGTGCATGCAGAGCAGATGGCAACGTTGGACCGAATGCATTATTTTCAGTGCCCAGTCTAGGAGAGATTGGTGGTGGTTTGGTGAGGCCAAAATCAACCAACTGAGAAAGTAGAAAATCTATTCTGATGTCGTGTAAAATTTACAACCAAACATTGGATACATTTTTGTGGCCTTTTAGTTTTGAGTTAACACAATTTTGTAGATTTGAAAATAATCTGTCCACTTGTTAATGTTCCTATGCATCGAGGTATGAATGGAAAAGTGATTTGGATTTGAATCCATGACATAATTTTCACATAAGGGAGCATGTGTCTATCAATTAAAATCTAAGCGCAAAACTAAGAAAATTCTAAAGAACATAAGAAATTTGGATGCACACGGTCAATTCCCTTTTAACCAAGACCATAAAACTTTAAATTTAATTCAAAACACATATAATGCATGGAAAGGGAAAGAAGGGTTCAACTGTCATAACTAACTATCAAACAAAAGAGGAAAAATCACGTAGTGGGAAAATGGATCCGGAATATACAGGACCTCAAACCCACAATTGACTGATTAGAAGTCAAACGCCTTATCTATTAGGTCACGGACACAAGACCTATACATTTGATTTGTGGACATTTTACTTCTATCAAATTTGTCTTTTTTCCTTTTCATTTTTTTTATTTGTCTTGGGGATAGTTTTCTGGTTGAATGTTGTGAGTTGGTGGCGACTATTTGAATTCTTCATTTCTATTTTCATATTATTCTAGAATTTGTAGAATGGTTTGTTGGATTTAAAGGCGAGTTTAAGATTTTAGTGTTAGAATTAGTTTTGACTTGAGAATAATTATTATTATCCAATTTTAAGGTCACAACCAAGCCAAACACCAAATTGGTGTATGAGACCCCCTTGTTTGTGGGACAAGGGACCTACCTTCGCACAATGATTTAACTGCTAAGTCTATGAAGGCATACATACTCTACTCCCCTCTTGTTTTGAACCTGTGACCTCTTAGGAGAAAACACATTCTCTTAACCATTCGGCCCACTCAAGTTGTATCTAACTATAATATTCTATAGTTAGTAGTTTGGGTATATAGTTTTATGGCAATGGTATTGTGCCAGTTTTATTTGGATGGAAAAAAGACTATAAATAAATAGGTTTATTAGTCTCCATTGTAAGGTGCCAAGGGTTGAGAAAATATGGGTTCCCCAATCATTATAAGGGTCCAAGAGTTGAGTAAGTGTGCACTCCCCAGACCTGAGTTGCAAGTGTTAAGAGTTGAGAATGTGTGGCCTCCTCGACTAGCTTGGCCAATATTTTGGCTAAGGACTAATGGAATTTTATTAGGCTAAGTTTTTCCCTTGAATTTGATTTTCCCAAGATATTTCTTGGTGTTGTTCATTGTGTGATTGTTTCTATATTTTTGTTTATGATTATGTGTATTTACCTTTCCCTTTTAATAATCGTAATAGTGGAGTGGGTGTAATAATTCTTGTGCATATAGTTTTGTTGTGGTTGTGTGAAGTTTGATTGTATAAACTTGGTGTGAGAAGACTTATGTTGATCCAGGTGGATGTTGGTGGCCACCCACCTATCCCATTTGGACCCCCACAACTGTCTCTTTCAGCTTTTTCAGTTTCCTAAATTGTAGCACAGTTTACTATTTTTAGCAGTTTTTCGAGTCCTGAACTTCTGGAGCCGTTTTGAGGCCCTAAACGATGTTTTTTTGGGAATCTGGGGCAACATGGGTCCATGGATCGATGTTGCCTCCCAAAGTGGTAATACTCGGATAGATCTTTCTAACGAGCTATTGTGCGCGTCAAACGGAGATCGTATGCCAAAGTTACGACCCCGGGAAATTGATGTACCAATTTACCCAAATGGGGCCCACAATTTGGCGTTTCATCTTCTAGGGTTAGGTTTTGGAATGTGAAGGGTTTTCCATTGTTTCTCAACAATAAATAGGCCTTCGAGCCTCATTGTAACTCAGTTCAGAACAATTCAGAGGCATGTAGCCGCCACATCTCTTCTCAGAGATAAGCTACCATCACCCTAGCTGGTTTCTTTCCATTTCTGTTTGTAAGCATATTTCAGTATTTTCCATTAATGAAATGAAGTATTATTTCCGCTGCATCTCAGTATTTATGGTTATCTCATCTCTGTATTAATGGTTATCTCTGTAATTTATTGCGTTCCGGTCTAAATCCGGATCAGTGGTATCAGAGCGGTCTGCTTTTTCTCTGTTTTTCTTTGCATGTCCCCAATGAGGTCGGGATATAAGGAGTTAGGGCTTGAACTGGTCGAACCTTTGCAAGACCAGTGTCGCAAATCCCGATGGCCTCCCATGGCGGATGAGAAGAAAGACGAGGGGGCAGGATATCCTATCAAAATCTTGCTCGAAGAAGCGCTCGAGCGGCAAAGGAACGCGATGATGGATAGCTTTGCGCAGATCCTTCAGTGGCTACCCAGAGGCGATGCATCGGCTTCCAACAGCGACTCTGGAAACGCCACACCATTTAAGGTACAAGTTAATTTTGAAATCCCTATCTTCGAGGGTCAAATAGACACAGATGCCGTAGATAAATGGTTAAATCTACTAGATGGGGTATTTTTCTGTTCACGAATTTTCAAGTCGGGAAAAGATTGTTTTCGCTCTTCTCAAAGCAACCCCCCACGTTAAGGACTAGTGGGAAACCTACTACGAGCAGAAGGATGAAAGTGCAGGCTCACTATTTTCAGCCGCACCCACTTGGAATGACTTCCGGGATGCCATCAAGGAGCAGTACTACCTTGTAGGAAGCTATGAGGACAAATACATCAAATGGACCACACTGCAGCAGGGATGAGACCAAGATGTGCCGGAGTTCACAAACATTTTTCATACCCTTCGCACACAGTTGGGTATCAAAGATTCTGAGCTGCATCTGGTACTCAAATACCGTGGCTGCCTGCACAAATACATCCAGGAAGAGATGGTGTTCTTGAACATCTCCTCACTCGGCACAACATACCGATATGCTGTCAAAATTGAGCAAAAGTTCAAACAGAAGAAGCGAGACTTTGGATCTGCAAATCCGAAGCCCAAAGGACAAAGCCAAGGCGGGGTGACCCAAGACAACCCATCGAAGATGCAGGAAAATAACAACACCATGAAGCTGAAGAAGGACACAAGGAAGTGGTGTGAGTTCCACAAGAGTCCCACTCATAACAAAAGTGAGTGTCGGACCAAGCAGTCGTTGGTGGCCGAATTGAAGGCTTCTGAATCAGGTGCATGTTCTGACCCTGAGCCAGAACCCGACAAGGGGAATGGCAAAGGGAAGCAGATCATTGATGCGGATCCCAGCGCAACTATTGCCACTGCCAAGATCCAAAAAGATGAGCTTGAAAATCCAGAGGAAGGGGAGCGCCTTTTCCACTCACAGATGTGAGTGAAGGGTTCACCGCTACAATTCATTGTTGATAGTGGCAACCAAAAGAACCTCATTTCAGCAGAGGTCGTTAAGTGGTTGGGCCTACCGACTACACCGCACCCACAGTCGTACAGTATCGGGTGGCTTCATGAAGGACGAGATCTCAAAGTTCGCCAGTAGTGCCGCCTTCCCTACAGCATCAAGCCCTTCACAGACGAGGTATTGTGTGATGTTACACCTCTGGATGTTTGTGATGTATTATTAGGTCAACCATACTTGTGGAGGCGACATGCTGTGTATGAGTCAAGGCCTCGTGCTGTCATTATTTCTTTGAGTAATTCATTATACATGATACCAGAGGTAGCCCCACCTACTGCCACATCTTTGATCACTGCTAAGAAAGGTAGCAAGCTCATCTCACAGACCAGGAAATTTATCTGTCTGGTTCACTCCAAAAATAAGGGGAAGATCGTTGCTACATCCATGACCCCTGCAAAGGGTTCCTCCATGCAGTAGCAGCAGCAAAGGGATACGGTCATGACAAAACACAGGAACAACTTCTCCTCACCCACATGGGTACCACACAAGTTTCAGGTGGGCAACAAAGTATGGTTGCATCGACAGAAAGAACGCCTTACCAGAACCCATCAGAAGCTCAGACCACTCCGACATGGTACTTACAGCAGTACCAAGGCTATGGGGAACAATGCTTTGGAGCACATCATTCCTCCATTCCTTCGCTTGCACCAAATGTTCAATGTGGACCATCATCGACCATGCTTCCCACCATCACTGGACACATCAGAGATTGCAGGACAAGTTCAGCAGATGGAGGAACTCAACGCAATGGGGACCATTGCTTCCTAAGAGGGGAGGAATGATCCAGGTGGATGTTGGTGGCCACCCACCTATCCCATTTGGACCCCCACAACTATCTCTTTCAGCTTTTTCAGTTTCCTAAATTGTAGCACAGTTTACTATTTTTAGCAGTTTTTTGGGTCCTGAACTTCCGGAGCCGTTTTGAGGCCCTAAACAACGTTTTTTTGGGAATCTGGGGCAACATGGGTCCGTCCCTCCCAAAGTGGTAGTACTCGGATAGATCTTTCTAACGAGCTATCCTGCGCGTCAAACGGAGATCGTGTGCCAAAGTTACGACCCCGGGAAATTGATTTACCAATTTACCCAAACTGGGCCCACAATTTGGCGTTTCATCTTCTAGGGTTAGGTTTTGGAATGTGAAGGGTTTTCCATTGTTTCTCAACAATAAATAGGCCTTCGAGCCTCATTGTAACTCAGTTCAGAACAGTTCAGAGGCATGTAGCCGCCACATCTCTTCTCAGAGATAAGCTACCATCGCCCTAGCTGGTTTCTTTCCATTTCTATTTGTAAGCATATTTCAGTATTTTACATTAATGAAATGAAGTATTATTTCCGTTGCATCTCAGTATTTATGGTTATCTCATCTCTGTATTAATGGTTATCTCTGTAATTTATTGCGTTCCTGTCTAAATCCGGATCATATGTGCTACAAATATGCATGTAAATTTGTGTAAATGTTGACACAAGATTTGTAGAACATATAGACAAATCTATGTGTGAAGAAGCCAGATCAACGTAGATCTAATCAGATCTGATGTGAATTTATAGTTGAGAGTGAGGTTGCAAGTGGATCTAGTGTAGAGGCAGAACTGTAATGGTTGCACACCATCGAATGCTAGGAAGAAGAGAGACACACAAGGATTGGAGGAGACAACAAGGTCGAGTGCATCATGTGCCTTGAGGATTTCTAAAGTGGGGATGATCCGGATTTAAACAAGAACGCAACAAATTACAAAGATAACCATACACACAAAGATGCAGCGAAATAATACTTCATTTCATTAATGGAAAATACTGAAATATGCTTACAACCAGAAATGGACATAAACTAGCTAGGGCGGTGGTAGTTTATCTCTGAGAAGAGATGTGGTGGCTACATGCCTCTGAACTGTGTTACAATGAGGCTCGAAGGCCTATTTATTGTTGAGAAACAATGGAAAACCCTTACATTCCAAAACCTAACCGTAGGAGATGAAACGCCAAACTGTGGGCCCCATTTGGGTAAATTGGTACATCAACTTCATGGGGTCGTAACTTTGGCATACGATCTCCGTTTGATGCGTACAATAGCTCGTTAGAAATATCTATCCAAGCACTACCACTTTGGGAAGGGAAACATAGGTCCATGGACCCATGTTGCCCCCAGATTTCCCAAAAAACGTCGTTTAGGGCCTCAAAACGGCTCCAAAAGTTCAGGACCCGAAAAACTGCTAAAAATAGTAAGTTGTGCTACAATTAAGGAAACTGAAAATGTTGAGAGAAACAATGGTGGGGGTCCAGGTGGACTTGGCAGGTGGCCACCAATATCCACCTGGATCATTCCTCCCCCCTTAGGAAGCAATGGTCCCCATTGCGTTGAGTTCCTCCATGAGATGAGGAAACTTTTACAGAACTTGTTCCCTGGTGAGCCACTTGCCCTGTTGAAGGAGTTGGCCTGCTTTGACAACTCGATACAGTTGGATATTATGTTGGTGAGTGTTCTTGATCTGTGTGTCCATTATCCGATCAGTTGTAGCTTGTTCCATGCAATCTGGATTTAATTCTGTGGGTTTGAGTTGTTCTGCAATGTCGGATGTGTCTAGCAATGGTGGAAAGTATGGCCGAAGGCGGTCCACATTGAACACTGGGTGCAGGCCAAGGAATGGGGGAATGCTGAGCTCAAATGCATTGTCTACCATAGCCTTAGTAATGGTGTAAGGACCATATCAGAGTGGTCTCAATTTCTGATAGGCTCCAGTAAGGCGTTCCTTTTTCAAATGCAACCAGACTTTGTCGCCCACCTGAAACTTGTGTGGCACCCGATGTTGATCATGTCGCTACTTGTACTTGGCATTTGATTTCTCAAGAATGTCATGGACCTAATGGAAAATATTTTGGATGCGCTCAATGAAGCTGGTGGCCTTATCTGTTTCGGACTGGACATGAGCTGAATTTATGTGAGTAGCTGCAAGTGGCATGGCCACATCGATGGGGCATAGTGGCTGGAATCCCAAACCCACCTGAAAAGGGCTATGGCCAGTGGAGCTGTGAAGAGATCGATTGTAGCTATGCTGAACATAGGGGAGGCTCTCGTCCCATGTGCGTGGATGCTTTGAGTTATACATGCACAGAATGTGCACAATCATCCTATTGACAACCTCTGTCTAGCCATCAGTTTGAGGATGGAAGGCTGTGGACTTTGTGAGTTTGGTGTCCAGCATTGACCAGAGACTGGACCAAAATGTGCTGAGAAACCGACTGTCCCGATCTGAGATGTTAGACTGTGGGATCCCAAAGTGCACCCACACTCGTTCAAAGAAGAGTTTAGCAGTGGCTTCTGCTGTGATATTCTTCTTGCAGGCCGCCATAATGGCCATCTTCGAGAACCTGTCGACGACCACAAAAACACAGTCATTTCCATGCTTAGTGGAAGGAAGGCCTGACATGTAATCCATGGAGATGGATTCCCAAGGTCGACTAGGGGTAGGCAACGGGGTATAGAGGCCGTGCTTTTAAATGGTCAGTTTGACAATGGCACAGGCAGTACATGATCTGATGTACTTCCCAACATCCTACCGAAGATTTGGCCAATAGAAATAATTTTGCAGTACTGCCACTGTTTTCTCGACCCCGAAATGCTTAGCAGCCCGACTATAGTGTGCTTCCCCAATCATCTTGGAACGCTCGCTTGAAGGAACACAAAGGTGACCCAGGTGGCATAACAGGGCATCCTGGAGGTGAAAATCTGGAACATGCCAACCCTCCAAGAGTGTCTGGTATGTGTGGCCGAATTCTGGGTCGCTTTTGTAGAGAAGTGGCCAATCAGAAGTCTCATGCCCACAAGAGTTGAGCACAGTGGTTAACGCCATGATCGGTGGTCGACTGAGGCAATCTGCAACATTGTTGGTGCTGCCCTTCTTATACTTGATATTCAAGTGGAACTGTTGCAGGTATTTAGACCACTTCTGATGGCGATCATTCTGCAATTTCCCTTGGGTCTGTATGAACTGCAAGGGTCGGTGGTCTGTGTGGATGACCGTTTCCTTCCCCAAAATGTAATGCTTCCATTGTTGACAGGCCTGTACAATGGAATACATCTCTTTATCATAAGTGGGGTACTTTCGGACTGTGTCTGAAAGTGTTTCACTGTGATATGCCACTGGATGTCCATGTTGAGTAAGGACTGCCCCAATAGCATAGTCAGAGGCATCTGTCTCGACCTCAAATGGTTGTTGTAAATTTGGTAACGCGAGCACTGGTGCTGTGCAGAGGCGATCCTTCAACTCCTTGAATGCCTTCTGTTGAGATTCAGACCAAAAGAATTTTGCTTTCGCCCCTCCCTTGGTGACTTGACTCAAGGGCCAAGTAATATGAGAAAACCCCAACACGAACCTGCAGTAGAAGTTGGAAAGACCTAGAAAGCTGCGGAGCTCTATTAGAATGGTTGGAGATGGCCAATCCCAAATGACTTGGATCTTGGCTGGATCGACATGCACCCCCTGTTCATCAATGATGTATCCCAGATACTGAACCTGGGTCATGCCAAAAGTAAATTTCTCCAAATTGGCACATAGCTTGTGTTGTCACAGTGTTTGGAGAACCTATCGGATGTGGTGGAGGTGTTCTTCCCAACTCTGGCTGAAGATCAGAATGTCATCCAAGTACACTACTACAAAGGAGTTGGTGAAGGGCCGCAAGATGTCATACATTAGCCTCATGAAGGTTGCAGGAGCATTCGTCAATCCGAAAGGCATAACCAACCATTCAAAAAGGCCCTCCTTGGATTTGAAGGCAGTCTTCCACACATCAGAGGGTTCGATTGGTACCTGGTGATATCTTGACTTTAGATCGATCTTGCTGAAATATTTCACCCCCTTTAGTTGGTCCAGGACGTCATCAATCCGCAGGATCGGGTACCTATTACGGACAATGATCTTGTTCAGCGTCTGATAGTCAATACAGAGTCTCCACGTCCCATCCTTCTTCTGTACCAACACGATCGGGCTCCCACAAGGCGATGAACTCGGACGGATGTGACCTTTCTTCAGGAGCTCCTGAATCTGCCTTTTGATTTCATTGTTCTCTAGAACGGAGCGCCGATAAATTGGTCCATTGGGTAGCGGCGCACCTGGGGTCAGATCGATGGAGTGCTTGACCTGACAGTGCAGAGGAACCCCTGCAGGGGAGGTGAAGATGTCCTCGTACTCCTCCACAACCTTGTCCATCTGTAGTTGTCATGCAGAGGGACCCCTTCTAGAGGCCGTGGCCACCATATTCTTCTTTCCTTGAGGGCGTATCATCAGGAAAACAAATTTCCTGGTTTTGGAAATGATCTTACTGCATTGTTTTGCAGTAATCAAAGAGATGGCGGTAGGTGGTGCTACCTCTGGTATCCTGTACAACTTATTTCCCAATGTAATAATAACAACACGGGGCCTTGATTCATACACCGCATGTCGCTTCAACAAGTATGGCTGTCCTAATAATGCATCACAAACTTCAAGGGGAGAAATGTCACACAATACCTTATCCGTGAAGGGCTTGATGTTGTATGGAAGGCGACACTGTTGGCTCACGCGAAGATCTTGTCCTTGGTGAAGCCAACCAATGGTGTATGGTTGCGGATTTGCTGTGGTCAGTAAACCCAACCGCTTCATGACCTCTGTCGAAATGAGGTTCTTTTGACTCCCGCTATCAACAATGAACTGTATCGGGGAGCCCTTTACCCACATCTGGGAGTGGAAGAGACGCTCCTCCTCCTCTGGATCTTCGGGTTCATTTTTCTGGATTTTGGCGGTAGCAACAGTGGTGTTGGGATCCGCATCAATGATCTGCTTCCCCTTTTCATTCCCCTTATCGGGTTTTGACTCAGATTCGGAACATGCATCTGATTCTGAAACCTTTAGCTCAGCCACCAGTGACTGCTTGGCCCGACACTCACTTGTGTTGTGAGTGGAGCTCTTATGGAATTCACACCATTTTCCAGTGTCCTTTTTCGGCTTCGCGGCACTGTTCTTTGCTTGCAGTTTCGACGGGTTGTCTTTGGCTGTCCCGCCTTGGCTTTGTCCTTTGTTCTGTGGTTTAGTGGAACCTTTCCCCTATTTTGGATTCGCAGATCCAAAGTCTCACTTCTTTTGTTTAAACTTGTGCGCGACCTTGATGGCATATCGGTATGCTGCACCGAGCGAGGAGGTGTTCAGGAATTGTATTTCTTCCTGGATGTGCTTGTGTAGGCAGTCACGGTATTTGAGTATCAAATGTTGCTCCGAATCCTTGATACCCAACTTTGTGCGAAGGGTATGGAAAATATTGGTGAACTCTGGCATGTCTTGGTCCCTTCCCTGCCGCAGCGTGGTCCACTTTATGTATTCATCCTCATAGCTTCCGACAGGGTAGTACTGCTCCTTGATGGCATCCCAGAATGAATTCCAGGTGGGTGCAGCTGAAAATAGTGAGCCAGTACTTTCATCCTTCTACTCGCAGTAGGTTTCCCACCAGTCCTTGACGTGGGGGGCTGCTTTGAGAAGAGCGAAAACAATCTTTTCCCGACTCGAAAATTCATGAACAGAAAAATAACCCTCAAGCAGATTTAACCATTTATCTACGGCATTTGCGTCTATCTGACCCTCGAATATGGGGATTTAAAAATTAACTTGTACCTTAAAGGGCATGGAGTTTCCAGAGTAGCTGTTGGAAGCCGATGCGTCGCTTCTGGGTAGCCGCTGAAGGATCTGGGCAAAGCTGTCCATCATCGCGTTTCGTTGTCGCTCGAGGGCTTCTTCGAGCAAGATTTGATGGGATCTCCTGCCCCCTCGTCTTTCTTCTCATCCGCCATGGGAGGCCGTCGGGATTTGCGAGGCTGGTCTTGCAAAGGTTGAACCAGTTCAAGCCCTAACTCCTTATATCCCGAACTTGTTGGGGACATGCAAAGAAAAACATAGAAAAAGCAGACCGATCTGATACCACTGATCCGGATTTAAACAGGAATGCAACAAATTACAGAGATAACCATACACACAAAGATGCAGTGGAAATAATACTTCATTTCATTAATGGAAAATACTGAAATATGCTTACAACCAGAAATGGAAATAAACCAGCTAGGGCGGTGGTAGCTTATCTCTGAGAATAGATGTGGTGGCTACATGCCTCTGAACTGTGTTACAATGAGGCTCGAAGGCCTATTTATTGTTGAGAAACAATGGAAAACCCTTAACATTCCAAAACCTAACCGTAGGAGATGAAACGCCAAACTGTGGGCCCCGTTTGGGTAAATTGGTACATCAACTTCCCGGGGTTGTAACTTTGGCATACGATCTCTGTTTGACACGTACAATAGCTCGTTAGAAAGATCTATCCGAGCACTACCACTTTGGGAAGGGCAACATCGGTCCATGGACCCATGTTGCCCCTAGATTTCCCAAAACATGTCGTTTAGGGCCTCAAAACGGCTCCAGAAGTTCAAGACCCGAAAAACTGCTAAAAATAGTAAGTTGTGCTACAATTAAGGAAACTGAAAATGCTGAGAGAAGCAATGGTGGGGGTCCAGGTGGACTTGGCAGGTGGCCACCAATATCCATCTAGATCAGGGGACTGGCATCTCGTGATATTGACATATAACCATGCCTTCCATGTGCACGATGAAGATACGATGCTATGTGTGTCCCATTTGTAGGAGGAACACAACTTGAAAGAGCCAGGGGAATAAGGGATCATAGAGCAGTAGTATTATGGTATTATGGTGCTCTATGATCCTAACATTAAAATGATGGATGTGTTGGTTTTACAGACTTGGGGGTTGGAGGCATGGCTGAAGACAAGGTTCATAAGATTTTAGGTGTTTTATATGACGATTGCCTCGACGTACAAGAAATTGAACGATAAGTGAAGGTCCTTGTTCTATGACTTTGTGCTTTCTATTCACCTAATGAATCTTTTTCATCCTTTTACTAAGAAATGGAAGGGTCGTGAGTAGGGGATGGTTGTAGCATTTGTGGAAAGTTATTTCGGATAAATTTGGTAAAGTAATTTTTGATGCAGAGAGTAGATAAATGGACGTCAGTGGTAGGATCGGGGATAAATTCATGAATGTGGAGAAGTACCCAATCAATAAGGTGGATATGTGCATGTTTGAATTAAATTGAGGATCTATGTATCGTGCATGTATCTAAAGAGAATTCTTAGAGAACTGACAATTACAATAGTTTGATGACTCATGTAATCTGGTAGATGGGTTATTTTTATATGGACATCAATGGTAGATGTGTAGCGTATGGAGAAAGGAAAGGCAAGAGTGTAAGAAGCAATGAAACCAGGAAAAAAATAATTATAATGGAGATGATGTAATTGGGCATACTGCTGTAAGACCTGGTATGCATGTGTCCCCAAAGTCTAGAGTGATAGGGGGCATGTGATATTCTCTTGAGTACCCAGATATTTAGGGGGTTTAGATCCATAACAATTCCCTAGTTAAGTTTTTGTGGGGGGAAAGATAGGGATTTTTAGGATTAACCTTAACTCTAGAATGATAGTCTATAGTTAGTGGTCGTAGAACATAGTTTTGTAACCCATGATATTATTTCTATTGTATTTGGATGGAAAGAAGCCTATAAATTGGCTTATTAGTCTACTTTATAAGGTGCCAAGGGTTGAGCAAGTGCGGGATCCCGGGTCGTGATTTGGAAGGGCTAAGGGTTGAGAAATCGTGGGATCCTTGGTCATGAGTTGTAAAGGCTGAGGGTTGAACATGTGTGGGCTCCCCGACTAGCTTGGCCAGGGTTTTGGCAAAGGACTAATGGAATTCCGTTAGGTTGGGATTTTCCCAAAGTTTGGGTTTTCCCATGGTATTTTTTTGTGTTGTTCATTATGTGAGAATGATTCTATATTGTGTTTATGATTATGTTTATTTACCTTGCAATTTTAACCATAACATATAGTACATACAATATGATTAAACCAAGGCCCTATCATTTTTTGGTATAAGTCATTGTAAGGCTCTAATAATAATAGAATAGGTACTTTAACACGAGTTGGTGCAACATAAAAAATAACTATCCTTAGAAACACAGATATAAAATCTATGGAGCCATATGGACAAACTGTGTGGGAATCACAAGGTTGAAGCTATATGGACAAATTGTGTGGGAATCACAAGGTCCAAGGTCCATCAACATCAGGCAATCACTGTCAATTGAAAATAGTGCTTATTGTCAAAGGCTTCTTATTTCAACTTAAGGTGGATGAGGATCTGTTGAATTTTTAAAATCTTTTTAATTGAGGGCCTAGATTGATTCTCAAGGGAATATTATCAATATATGCTTATCAACAGATGTAGTGTATTAAAGAGTTTGTTAGGTTGCATTGACTTTTAGTAAATTTAAAAATTTAGATTCGTGCCATGTGGCTCCCCACCCACCAATTTCCTAAGGATTTGAGATTATTCCAATTCTAAGAAGTTATTCCATGATAAGTTCCTCTTTATTATCTATAACATTCATTTATATATAAGAAAATTTTATTTAACAAAATGGTCCATTACTTTTAATAAATTAAAAAATTAGATTTGTGCCACGTGGCTTCCCCTCACCAATGTTTAGGGATTTGAGATTATTCCAATTCTAATAAGTTCCTCCATGATAAGTTCCTAATTATTATTTATAACATTCATTATAATTCTTTTTTTTTCTTAAGTTAAAGTTCACCCAAAATGTTTTTATAGATGATTAATCAGATAAATGTGTGCATTAGTAAGAAATTTTTCGTGTTGCAATAGTTTTCTTGGTTATATTTATGAAGCCTTTGGCTATATCAACCACATTCATATTTTTAATGTGGTTGTACTAGGATAATAATAGCAAGGTCCAACAACTAAGAACATAATAACACTAAGAATATCGACAAACACAAATGCACAAAGCCAAGATATTGTATATGAAACTAGTCATGCAATCAAGATTAGATGAAAGAAAATGAATGGTGCTGAGGTAGGGTGAATACAAAGTCGAGTCATCAAATTTTATGTGTATATTTGAGATATCATAAAGGCACCAAATGGAAATAAATAAAGAGCAATAATAATAAGACATGAATGTAATTGAGGGGCATCTTTATGTTGAATGCAAATTATGAGAATATCTTGAAATCTAAAGCTAAAGAGAATGTTATTTAAGATTATCTTTATATCAATTGCAAATTCCGAAAATATTCTATAATTTGATGGTGAAGAGAATTTAGAGAATTAATCTCACCATATAGTTCTCGGAATTTGCAAACTCCATATGTTCAGGAGTAACTGAACAAATTTTCCAACCACCCACGAGTGGAGGTGAGATATCATTGAAGGTCCAAGTGGAAATAAACACAAAGAGTAGTTGAGAGTTGATGATCATAGTTGAGTAGGGTAGAAATAGAGCAGAGATGCCAAACATCCACTACCGGGATCATACATCACCAAGGAACCAAGTGTAACTGTTGGTCACTTTAATTGCTTATTGAATTAAACAACAAAGTGCGACATTAATTGTCAACCCAGGGAAGTCTTGTTATTTCAAAGGCAACTGCGTACTGTATGTACTTTAATTATAAAAGTAATAGAAGTTATAGTATAAGAAAATCACGTCTTAAGTCAACAAACTGAAGCTCCACTCCGTATTACAACAATTATACTCTGTTGCAAATGGCTATCAGAAAAGTGCTTAATTCAAATAAAGAAATGAAGGAAATTAATCTGCAAAAGGAAATAGTGGCTACGCTATAACAGAGGGTCAGGACCCTATTCCCCGGAGCGGGAATCTCCAGCACCTGCCTTTGATTAATTCAGCCTTGCCAATTCACTCTATAACAAATCACCGGTGAAACACTCATATAACAATAATCAGAAACAATGTTTCAGCAAAGGTATTATAAATAATGTTCAGCAAGCAGTATTGTTTAACAAGACAAAAAGGCACACTTAACACACTGCGGAAATGTAATGGGTGAATCTTGTGATGAAGTTGGGCCCTGTCCTTCTCACAAGATTCCCCAGGAAGCAAGAACTAGAAAAAGATGCTCAGAACAAAACTTTATTCATCCGTCAATTTATCATATTACATAAAAGAGTTTCAATCCTATTCCCTTTCAATTAAGCCTTTCTCTACAGTCCATCCCCCTCTCTAATGTAGATGTTTCCTATTTATAGAGGAGACATCTATTACAAAAGATTTTCATTGTTCTAACTTATTACACAAAAATAGGGAAGTCAATTCCCTGTCAATAAGATGCGGTTACAGTAATGCGTCTTTAGATATAAGCGTTACATCCCGTGTAACAACTCCTTTGGTGATCAATCCTGATTCTTTGTTGTTGTTGTATTTAGAATGCAGATCTCAATTGTTTCAACATTGTGATCTGCATGTTGTTCCTATTGTTTCAGCAACTACAAAAATAGTCTTCCAGTTGTTTGAGCATCACAAACTGCACATCATCCTTTAACTAATTAGCACTTAATAATTCAAAGATTAACTATGAAGATGTCGTAATTTATATGCTAAATAATTAAACATAGTGATGAGAAGAATCGTTTTGTACCTTAGAGATAATTGGGTCAAACTCTTAACAAAGGCTTTTAAATATAAGTTTGAAAGGGGTAGTATCATAGTAAAATATATGGTCAAAAAGGGACAATATGAGGTCCTAACATCCCCCCCAACTAAAGTAGTTGCATGTCCCCATGCAACATCTATTCTGAATTTGAATCGGAATACTGGGATGTATAGTGCAAATTACTTTTACAGTAAGTATAAAAGGTGCTATCAGTCAGAATTCTGAAACCCTGGACACTCTGTAATCTCTGCATGCTGCAAGCTCCTCCTTTTTGGATACCTTAAAGTTGGTCTTATATTTCTGTACTGGCAACCAAATAAGGGGAAAGTGAAATTTATAACCTAACCATTTGTTACCACATTGTTAAACGCATTTAACATAATTAGGCACACGTGAAATTACTGCATGAAGATTGAGAGGGTTGAAAGGATGATATTCCCTCCTCTCCTTAGGGCAGTGTTCCTAGAACAAATTGTTTGCCTGCATGGCAAGAGATCCTTTCTTCTTGATATACTGCTGACATTATTCTAAGTCTGTCACCTGTAATTCCTTGATATACTCAGCCATTCTTGGTTCTTTTATAATCCTATGATGTTCAGTAATGAAAATAGCAGCGTTCTGTGGTTCAGCTCGAATCCAGAGAAGGCGATTTTCTTCGTTATGTTTTGTTGAAAGAAAAGCGTTTTTCCATGTGAGCTGATTAGCCATAAAAGAAACCAAGGCTCTAATCTGAATATCACCAACTACAGGGATCAAATTAAACTTTCTATCTTCAGGCATGGCCTCATTATGAAGATAAAGTTCACATAACAGGTTTTGTTCGTTGACTGAGGCTGCTGCAAAGGTTTCCATAAACTGTTGTTGTGTGGTGACTTCATGTGGTCGTCCATCTCTGACTGCTTTTATCTGAAGGAATGCTAGGCGTTCTGCTAGGAACACGGAATAATTGAAAGATGGTTTCCTGGTGGCCAGAAGTTTTTGAACTAATTCAAAGATAAGGGACAGTCTAGTTTTTAACTTTTTGTTTTCCTTCTGCTGCGTGTGGAACTGTTCCAAGACTTCCCAATTCCTATATGCATAGTTCTGCCATGATGATTTTTGTGCCTGAAATGCCCATTCTTGCGATAAGGCATACTCTTCCTTCCATATGGCACTGAGTTCTTGAATGCTTAAAGTTTGAGTAAACACAGTCTCTGCACGAAGAGGCTCAGTCTGGGTAAATATTGTCTTTGCAGACTTTAGTGCAGGATTCTCAACTTTGATAACTGGGGTAGGCCAGTGTACTTGCGGTTTTTCTTCTTTTTCAGAAATCTTTGAAGGCCCTGCTGGTTCTTGTGTGACAACAGGGCGTTCCTTTTTAACTACAACAGGAGTGACTGGAGGAGTAGGTCCAGACAATGGAACTTCCACTACCTTATAACCAGCTCGAGAATAAAGATCACCACATTGGCTGCACATATATTCCTCATATCGGTCCTTATCCGCACTTCTCTCGGCTGCAGATGCTACCTGGGCCAAAGTATACAAATTAAGTTCTTTTTCATAAGCTTCCCTTGCTATTATTAACTCTTGCTTATAGGCCTCAATCTCAGCTTTTAGAAAATCATTCTCCTGTTGCAGGGAAGCTATCGTGACTGGGTCTTCTGTAATGATTGTAGTCTCCGTGATTAGTTCAGGTGGAAGGGAGGAAGGTTGTTCAGTAGCCGCTTCATCATTAATTTCTCCAACAAGTGGTTCTTGTGTGACAACTGTTGGGCCATTGGCTGGTATTTCCTTCTGAACATGCAAATTTTCATACTGAGTGACTAGCTCTTCTGTAGCAGCAGTATCCTGGGTATCAATTCTTTGCTCATTGGCAGGTGGTTCTTGTGTAACACTTGCTTGAGTAGTAGCTGGTTCTTGTGTATCAGCTATTGAGTCAATAACAACTATGTCTTGTTCAATTTCTTGCTCCTGGTCATCAACAAGTGGTTCTTGTGTGACACTTGCTGAGACAATGGCTGATTCAGCTGTATGTTGATTACCCATTTCCTGTTTGTCAGCAAATGGTTCTTGTGTGACACCTGCTGAGACAGGGGCTGCTAAGTCCTGATGTGTTTTCAGATCATGGTCGTCAGCAAGTGGTTCTTGTGTGACACTTTCTAGTCTAGTAGCTGGTTCTTGTGTAACAGCTATATGCCGTACATCATCCTAGGTATCTACTTTTGATAAGTTAGCAGCTGGTTCTTGTGGAGCAGCTGCGTCTTCTAAGATGAATGATGTCACAAAATCTTGGGCGTTTTGCATTTCGGTACCCTAGGGTGAGGAAGGTTGGGATTCAGGCAGGGTATGGGGTTTTAGAATGATGGGTGGGGTATCTAGGATAGGAGTCTCTATTGCTGCTACAGGAGACGTCCTCCTTCGTCTTCGAGGTAAAGAGGCAGAAAAAACATAGGTTTTTCTTTTATGGATTGCCTTTTCTTGGGTAGGAGGAACACTCAAAATACTAGCTTGTTTCACTGAGACCCTTGTTCGTCTTTTTATTGAATAAGCAGTCGTTTCTTGAGTTTTTCTTTTCCTTCTCAGCCTAGCCAGAGGAATGTCATCATCTGAATCACCATTGGGAATATGGATAGTGGGAATGGATGATTCTGGTGAATTATGGGACAGGGTTTATACACTCGCGGGGTCAATTGGTCTGGCTGTTGTAGATGGCTGAGGAATTTCATCCTGTACTTGAGAAGTCTCAGCTGCCGCCTGAGAAGTTTCAGCGATTTCTTGCAGAATTGCAGCAGGTTCCTGGGGTGGGTTATTAAGGGGGATAGGGTTCTGCAGGGAAAATCCTTTGAGGATTAAGAGTTGAACTAGTCGATGGTGAGTGATGGAGAGGAGTGGGTACCTTGCATCCTTAGAATAATGCGACATATTCTTTAGACACCCAAGCAGATAATACAGCATATTCAATAAACGGCCATGTATTAAATGATTCAATAATACAAAGTCATGCTGGTACACTACCTGGTAGCGTCCTTCGCAGGTAAAATAATGCTTGACAAACTCCGCAACCTTTGGCCATGGAGGTGGTAAGGAACGTAGTGTGACTCCTCTGCCTTTAGGTTCAACCTGCTCCCCAGGTAGAAGAAAATCTTGCTAAGCATTCAGAATTAAGTGTTTTCGGCTGAACCATCGGATACCATTGGCAGGTAATCCTGAAACCTGTGTTATATCCTCCTCTGTTACGGGAATTCGCATACCCTGAACAATAGAATGGTCTTCTTTTAAATTAAGTGCGAATTCCAGGACTTGCTGAGAGTCAAATTCCTGGAGCCTTCGGAAGTAATCCACCTAGCCCGCTTGTAGAAAAATTTGATATACTTATGGGTAAAGTTCCAGTAAGGTCGTTGAACCAGGTTCATTCCGGACAACATTCCTTCCCATAGTTGCTGGTTCAGTAAGATGCCTAATACAGAGCCGATTACCGCAGCAGAGACAGAGTAAGATATTTCAAAATGGGGCGTGACTGAATAGAACCAGGATGAGATGATGAGACTCAATCGTGTTAAAAAAAAATGACGATGATTGACATATCGGGTAATTATTGTGAAGCTTTGCTATTCCCCCCCAACTATGGCTAAAAGGTGTACGGTGATTTTGACAATCATATCGTGCTCTTCTCATTAACTATTGTTTAATATTTACACATAAACACACATACCTCACGTTTTACCTTTGATTGCCGTGCTGAAAGTCCATTTTTGTCGTTTAGTGGATCACCAATGATTATTAGAACAAGTTATAAGATGTGAGGGTATAAAAGGCTTTCTTTATACATGGGAGGTAATGGCGAAGGAACTTTAATTATCAGGATAAATGGCTGATTTTCTGAGAATGGATAATATTAATTATTTTGGAGAGAAATTGATGCCCCAATTATGGGAAATATGGGAAAAATTGATGTTTTTTTCTGAAAAATGAGAAAAATTCGGTGTTTCCATAATGGGGAAGAATGAGGAAAAATTGATGTTTTAGCGATGGGAGAAGTGAGGGAAGATTGGTGTTTCAGCCACGGGAAAAAGATGGGGGAAAGTTGATGTTTCAGCAACGGCCAAAACTGGTGTTTCAGCAACAGGGAAAAGAAGGAAATGTTACTGATGGATAATGAATTGAGATGAAATGGCCATGCTTTCCAAACTGAAACCTGATCCTTCTTGTAATGCCATTACTCCTTCAACGAGCCTCCGGATTAAGACATGAAAAATAAATTGTAATATGGCAACCCTTGACAGGAATTATTAGTAATCTAATCTAATACTAATACAAAAATAAATGCAGAAATTAGGTGCAATGAGGGGCGAGAGACTCCCCTAAGAAAATGTAGTGTGATTCTACCATGCAAGTGGCTTTAAAATCCTCCTTAGAAATTGGTTGCTGGTACGGACGAAGTCGATACCCATTTACTAGTAATGGAGTTCTAGAACCATCAATTGTTAAGAGCCTTACTGTTCCATTGGGAAAAACAATGTCTATTTCATAAGGTCCCAGCCACCTTGTTCGTAACTTTCCTTGAAAATTTTCAAACTTGGAATCATATAGTAAAGCCCAATTACCTTTTAGGAACTGCTTATGTTTAATATCTTTGTCATGCCACCTGGTTCTTTGCTGCTGAGTCATAGTTGTTTGATGGATGGCATCCAACATTTTTTTATCCAATTCCTGCAGCTGCTGCAACCTAGCTGTCTGTGCATCAGTTAAATCAAGGTTAACTGCTAAAGCAGTTCTTAATGTTTTAATTTCAAATTCCACGGGGAAACCAACATTTTTACTGTAAAGCAATTCATAGGGTGAAAAACCTGTAGTGTTTCTCCAAGTAGTTCTATTAGCCCATAATGCCTCAGGCAGTATTTGAGACCATTCTTTCCTATTCTCTTTCACAGTTTTTGTTAAAATAGCTTCTATGACTTTATTTGTGCTTTCCACCTACCCATTAGCTTAGCGGTGGTAAGGTGTAGTCATTTTATGGTTGATATGATATTTTTGAAGCATATCTTTGAAACTGTGTGAATTGAAAGGAGGTCCTCCATCTGTAACTAATTCTCTAGGCACCCCAAATCTAACGAAGATTTCTTCAAATAAAAAGGTTAAAACAGATTCTTCATTAGCTTTGATTAGTGCCTTAGCTTCCACCCATTTATTCATGTAGTCTGTACAAACCAATATATAAAATCTTTGGTTGGATGGAGGGTTGATGGGCCCTACAAAATCTAGAGCCCATCTTTCAAAGGGTTCAAGTATTACCTGAGGGTTCAGCGGCATTTCATATCTATGGCTGGGTTGGCCCATTCACTGACAGTTGTCATAGGCCCTGACATATTTCTTTGCATCCTTGAAAAGTGAAGGCCAATAATATCCCATCCTGATAATTTTATGTGCTGTTCTTTTATCGGCGAAATTCCCACCACAAGGGCCATCATGACAAGCCTTCAATATGTCATAAACTTCATCTTCTCTAATGCATCTCCGTATCTCCTGGTCAAGTCCTGTATGAAAAAGACATCCATTTATCCAGCTGTACCTAGAACTTTGTTGAATGATCCTTCTTTTCTCCCTATGTGATAGGTGTGATGGTAACTTCCCTGCAACCAAGTAATTAGCAATGTCTGCATACCATGGTGAGTGAGCAGATACTGCAAACAAATATTCATCAGGAAAGGAGTCATCTACTGGAGTATTATCATCAGTTTTTATCCAAGAAAGGAAATCAACAACCTCATTCTCTTTACCTAGTCGATCCACAATTGTAATATCAAATTCTTGTAATAATAATAACCACCTGGTAACTCGAGCATTTGTAAGAGATTTATTCATCAAATACTTAATAGCTGAGTGGTCAGTGTGAAAAAAAGTAGGATAACTAGTAATATAATGCCAAAATTTATTTATAGCATAAATGACTGCTAAAAATTCTTTCTCGGTAACTGTGTAATTAAGTTCAGCAGGGGTCATATTCTTACTGATGAAGTAGATAGCATAAGGAAGTTTATTTTCTTCTTGACCCAAGACAGCTCCAATTGGAGTGTCTGAAGCATCAGAGGATATGTGAAAGGGAAGTGCCCAATCAAGTCCCCTCAGAATAGGAGTTGTTGACAACTGATGCTTAAGTTCATTAAATGCTTTCTGACAGGCATCAACCCACTTAAATTCAGCATTTTTCATAAGGAACACAAACAAAGGGGAAGCTATTTTAGAGAAATTTTTAATAAATCTTCTGTAATATCCAGCATGTCCTAAAAAGAATTTCCTAAAAAGATTCTTACATCAGTTTTTGTTTTAGGAATAGGAAGGGTCTGAATTACCTGTATTTTGGATGGATCCACCTGAATCCCAAGAAACGAAAAGAAAGTGTCCTAGTACAATTCCTTCGTTCATCATCATATGACATTTTTCAGTACTCAAGGAAAGGTTAGCTTGTATACATCGTTTGAGTACTTTCTCAAGATTTTGCAGTGCAACTTCAAAAGTCACACCATAGGGAGTGAAATCATCCATAAATATTTCCAAAGAATCATTAAGCATATCAGAAAAGTTCCTATAACTACTCTTTGAAATGTTGTTGGAGCATTATATAGCCCAAATGGGAGAACTTTATAGGCAAAAGTTCCCCAAGGACTAGTAAAGGTGGTCTTGTCCTAGTCTTGGGGTGCAATTCTGATTTGGTTATATCCAGTAAAACCATCTAAAAAGGAAAATAATTTCTTCCCTGACAAACTATCCAACACCTGATCAATAAAGGGCAAGGGGAAATGATCTTTTTGGGTGGCTTTGTTTAATGCTCTATAATCCACACACACTCTCCATTTCCCATTTTTCTTAGGTACTATCACTAATGGTGAAACCCATTCACTGTCAGATATAGGATATATAAACCCGGCATCAAGCAATTTTTGAAGCTCTTCCTTAACAATTTCCCTTAGGTTGGGATTCATTAGTCGTTGGGGTTGACAGACTGGTCGGGCTCCTTCCTTAATATAAATACGATGAGTACATAATTCAGGAGAGATCCCCTTCATGTCTGTGTAATCCCAGGCGAATGCTTCTTTGTTTTCACGGAGCAACCTCATTAGCTGTTGTGTTTCAACATCTGATAAATTGGGGTTTATGTTTAATGTTTTGCCAGGTTCAATTTCTATTGTTATACTTTTAGAGGAGATAGCAGTTGATGTTTGAGGTAAATCTTCAGATTTAAGCTTTTGCTGTATTTCAGGATCCAGAATTGCAGTTAACTGATTATGTGCTTCAGAAGTAACTGAGGAAGGTTCAGAAATGAAATTACTAATTACTTCATCTTCTGTAGTATCTTTAAGAGTTAAGGCCTGTCCAATGGTCAAGATGGGCTGGGTATCATTATCCTCATAGTCTAACCATACAGAATCGTCATTATTAATCATAGGTGTAGCATGAGGGTACAACGTAAGCTGCTTAGTTTCACAGCCATTAGAAATTGTCATTGAGCCTGATCGACAACTGATAAAAGCATCTGCTGTAGCTAGCCAGGGTCTCCCCAAAATTAGACGATGCCCCCCCAAATTTTCTTTAGTCTGTAACACCACAAAGTCAGCTGGATAATTCCAAGATTCAACTGAAATAATCAGATCTTCAATAACCCCTTCTGGTTTGATTGTGGAATGATCAGCTAATTCCAGGATAGTTGGCGTTTCTCTAATTACATTTTTCAATTGTAACAGCTGTGTAGTTTCAAGGGTCATGATATTTATAGTAGCACCTAGGTCTACCAGAACTCGTGAAACAATAGTTTTTCCGACCTATACTGTGACCGTAGGGTGACCAGGGTCACCATATTTGATAGGAGGGGCTTTTCCTGTCATTAAAGCAGCTAGATCCCCCATCACATGAACTGTAAGGGGATCTTTAGCCTTCCTTCCAGGTTTCTTAATGCAAATTTCTCTAACAGTTCTGGCATAGATTGGTACATCTCTGAGTGCTTGTAAGAGTGGGATTTTAACATACAGATTCTGTAATTTCCCTAAAAGGTTAAAAGTAGGTGGCTCAGGCGTCTTAGTGATAGCCAAGCGCTCAGGGAATGGTGGTTCTGCTGTTTCAGTAGTTCCATTAGAGGATGGATTGATTGTCTTAGCAGTTTTATTAGAGGATTTATTCTGTTCTACTTCCTCTTTCTCAGAGTCGAAAGAGGTAATATCGTCTATAATTGGCTTGACTACCCTCCCAGATCATAAATGAATATCATTGCATTGCATAGGAGATGTAGGAAGGTTTTGCACGTTAATAACTTGCACAACTTTATTGCTATTTGGTTTAGGGTTTGGTTGTACATGCAGCTGAGGCTTCATGGTCTGATTATTCAACGGGGTACCTGCTAGGAGAGAAAGTTGTTGCTGGAGCTGAGGAAATTTATTTGGAAATGGAGTCTGTTGAGCTCTCCAGTTTGGGTTCCATTGGTTAAAATAGGATTGCCGTAGAAGCCAGGGATTCCACATTGTGGGGTCTACAAAGGGAGGGTTTTTTTGCTGCATGGGTGGGAAATTAAAGGGTGGGTATTGCATTTGGTTAAAGGGGGGTAATTTGCTTGATTAAACGAAGGATAATTATTCCAACGATTAAATGGCATACTAGAATTCGTACCTTGTCCTCGTGGTTGCCATTTCCTCCTTTGTGTCAACAGATAAACTGCTTCAGCTTCTTCCTCCGTTGGTTGTAACGCTGCTTTTATCCCTAGTAAAGAGGGGCATTGTTGAGTTTCATGGTCCTTTTCACAAATGGTACAGATCGGCACCTTGTCCAGTGGGCATTCCCTCAACGAATGTTTTTCTCTGCATTTAGAGCAAAAGATGGCCAAGGCAACTTCTGCCTTTACCTGCTTCTTTTTAATCTGCAAGGTATCAATCTGTGAAGCAAAAGAACTTAACATTTCAGTTTTAAATTCTTCAAGTAAATTACCTATTTCAGCCCTTGTTGCTCCACTACTAGCTGATTTCTAGACCCTTGAATAAGTACTATCCCTGCTCTTTGATTTATTTGCAGCTCCTCTTGAACACCTCTTGCAGAGGTTAACAATTTCATCAAACAATTCTTTGGATATATCTCCTTTACCAAGAATATTTAGCATATCTAAACAATCATCTCTTACTCCTTTCAACAATATTGTTTTGAGAATATCCTTACTTACATTGGGGTGTTCGGATCTCTACAGATTATACTGGAGTCTTTCCACGAAGTCTTCCAGATTTTCATCCTCCTTTGAACCATCTTGAATAATTCCTCACTTTTTTCCCTTGTCCGGCAATAGTCTTGGTATTTGGTCAGAAATTTCTCCTTCATCTGGTCCCATGTCGTAATCACATGAGATCCCAAGCTCATAAACCATCTTAGTGCATTTCCATTTAATGTAGCTGGAAACAACTTCAATTTCTGAGCAACATTAACATAGTCATAGCTTCTACACAATATATCAAATTCAAAAAGAAACTCATCGGGATCTTTTGAGGATAAACCATGGAAATTGGGTAATGCTGAAAGTGGGATATTCTTCATAGGAGTTGTTCCTCTGGGGAGTTCCCCAATAGGGAATTCCAGGGTGGAGAGAGAATTCTCTCCCCTTCCTTCTCCTTTGCGACCTCCACCGAAAATTCCTTCATTGTTATCCTCCATTGGTTGTTTTCCTAATGCGCTTGCGCGATCTTCAGGGTTTCTTGTTGGACTTTCAATGTCCTGCACTGGTTCCTCCACTTTAGTCTCCTCTATTGGCTCCTCAATATTTTCTATTGGTCCTTCGACTTCTTCCACCGGTTCCTCAGTATATTCTGATGGTTCTATAACCCTCTCTGGTCCCACTACTTCCTCTGTTTGATAGTCTGTTTGGAAAGAGTGTTGGGTCTGTGGCCTTCGAGAGCTTAACCTCTGGGATGTCTCAGCTTTTGAAATAATATCGTCGATAAAAGTTTTTCTTCCTCCTCCTTTGCCCTTGCCGCCTGTAGGATTAGTTTTCTTACGTCTTGTTATGTATTCTGCATACCTACAGAAAAATCATCAGTACTTCTAAAATCTATAATTTCCTTCCCCGGCAACGACGCCAAAATGTTGGTCACTTCAATTGCTTATTGAATTAAACAGCAAAGTGCGACATTAATTGTCAACCCAGGGAAGTCTTGTTATTTCAAAGGCAACTGTGTACTGTATGTACTTTAATTTTAAAAGTAACAGAAGTTATAGTATAAGCAAATCACGTCTTAAGTCAACAAACTGAAGCTCCACTCCCTATCACAACAATTATACTATGTTGCAGATGACTATCAGAAAAGTGCTTAATTCAAATAAAGAAATGAAGGAAATTAATCTGCAAAAGGAAACAGTGGCTACACTGTAACAGAGGGTCAGGACCCTATTCCCCGGAGTGGGAATCTCCAACACCTGCCTCTAATTAATTCAGCCTTGCCAATTCACTCTGTAACAAATCACTGATGAAACACTCATATAACAATAATCAGAAACAGAGTTTCAGCAAAGGTATTATAAATAATGTTCAGCAAGCAGTATTGTTTAACAAGACAAAAAGGCACACTTAACACACTGCAGAAATGTAATGGGTGAATCTTGTGATGAAGGTGGGCCCTGTCCTTCTCACAAGATTCCCCAGGAAACAAGAACTAGAAAAAGATGCTCAGAACAAAACTTTATTCATCTTTCAATTTATCGTATTACAGAAAAGGGTTCCAGTCCTGTTCCCTTTCAATTAAGCCTTTCTCTATAGTCCATCCCCCTCTTTAATGTAGATGTCTACTCTTTATAGAGGAGACATATATTACAAAAGATTTTCATTGTTCTAACTTATTACACAAAAATAGGGAAGTCAATTCCCTGTCAATAAGATGCGGTTACAGTAATGCTGTCTTTAGATATAAGCGTTACATCCCATGTAACAGCTTCTTTGGTGATCAATCTCGATTCTCTGCTGTTGTTGTATTTAGAATGCGGATCTCAAATGTTTCAGCATTGTGATCCGCATGCTGTTCCTGCTGTTTCAGCAACTAAAAAAATAGTCTTCTAGCTGTTTCAACATCACAAACTGCACATCATCCTTTAACTGATTAGCACTTAATAATTCAAAGATTAACTATGAAGATGTCGTGATTTATATGCTAAATAATTAAACATAGTGATGAGAAGAATTGTTTCGTACCTTAGAGATAATTGGGTCAATCTCTTAACAAAGGATTTTAAATATAAGTTTGAAAGGGTTAGTGTCATAGAAAAATATATGGTCAAAAAGGGACAATATGAGGTCCTAATAGTAACCAAATCGAGACGAGAAAGACAAAACTAGCCACTGACCAAAGAAAATCGGAGCTAATGGACGTTGAACACAGAACGTGGCACAGTTACAATTTTCTAACGATCGAACCTAGTAACCTAATGCCTTAACGAATTACTTCTGGGGTGAATACACTAGAGCATTCTAGAAACATTGTGAGATTTTAATAGGGATTTGAAACCTTAACATTTAAAGCTTGACATGTGGAGATTGTAATAAGAATGTGAAACCTTAATATCTAAAGCCTAGTCTAGGGAGTAAAAATGATATACTATTTTATTAATAGTTAATTGTTTATAGATAGAGTAACAATATGGAAAAGACGCTAAAGAGTAATAAATATAAGCATGCTAATCTTGTTGGTTATAGTAAAGCTCAGAAACATTGTAATCTTTATAACCTAAAAGAGTTTAGGTTATAATAATGTCTTATTTGAATGTGTTATATTTTGGTGAAAATAATAATAATATTGTTATAATCAAGATTAGAAACATTGTTATAATATAAAAAGTTTTTGTTACGAAACCAACTCACAAAATAGAAGAATAGATATATCAACAACTTCAAAATAACTCTCTTCTAGGGGTAAAACCCCTTTACATTACACAAATGAACAATTCTTGGATGATACAAATGAAAAGACCTCCTTTTTATATATAGGAGTCTAAGGGGCCACAATATAATCAGAGCCGTCATAACAATAATATTGTAAGAGCACAACAATAACAATAGTGGGCTTCTATGGGGCACAATAATAACAATACGGTGACTACATGGGCACAAAAATACAATAAGGGGGTTGCACTAATAACAATAAGGGGTTACACTAGTAGTATCAGGACATAACATGCCCTCTCCTTCAAAAGTTGTTTTCCTCAACGCTTGAGTAGTTATGGATGTTTCTGTATACAATTCTCATCCTTCCATGCAAAATCTTCAACAGTTAAGTTCTTCCACTTGATAAGATACTCTGAAATTGATCGATTTCGTAGCTATCGGGTTCTTATTTCCATGACTGCTTCAGGTTTCAATATTATTTTTCCTTCCTCGTCAAGGTCCAATGAATCAAGTTCCTAAAGGTGAACCTCATGTTGGATGTTATCTTTTAAAGTCCCTATGAAGTCATTAATCATGTGCTCCTTTGGAATATTGGTTACCCTAATATTCAATTTTTGGAAGTCCTAAATGTGCTCTGCCATTGAACCCTTTTGTTTGAGATTTATGAATTGGCTAAAGAAGGTGTTTCTATTTGTATCCTCATAATGTGCTATCATTTCCTCCATAAAAATGGACCAAGTGACCATTTGTTTATGAGAGAACATTGATCGATACCATGAAAATGGATTTGGTTTTAAATATAAAGTTGCAATATGTACCTTTTGTGTGTTTTTCACATTATGGAGGTCAAAATATTCCTCCATCTGTAGTATCCATGTTATGAGATCCTTACCATCAAACTTCCTCATATTGATCTTTGGAATATGGTGGGTCTTCAATCCAACATTAGATTGTATGAAATCATGAAAACATTTCTTTTATTCTCATCATGAGTTTCCTCTACTACCTTTTCGCCATTAGGAGGTCTTTCTTATGGCAGCTTTGTCCCACCTTCCTTCAGATCTCCCATGTATTTCTTCAAATATTCCATGCCTTTCTTCAAATATTCTTCCATACCATCGATATTAGCTTCCATGACATAGATAAAACTATTTATATTAGCTTTGATCGCATTATTCAAATCATCCATCCAATTTTTCTTACTAGGTGTTTCTATTTTCTTGATTCGAGTCATTCTTTTTCTTTCTTTTACAAACTCAATAGTTAAAAAAATTTATCTATGTAATTTCAGATCTCCAAGTTATGAAATTGTAGCCTGTGGCAGCCCTCTAAGTCCTCTTTCACACCCCACAAGTCTGATTGAGATTGGATTCTCCAATAAAGAGTTATGCCCAATCTCCCACGATGGCCGTATTATAGACTAGTTCTATAGAGTGAACTTTTATGATGTGCCACATGTCACTATTTTGACCTTCGACCCTGAAAATGATACCTAACAAACTCATTTCCTTTCTCTTTCTGTCATTTTTTATTAAATTTGATTCTGATACTCAGTGATAAAGTTATGATTATTTTCTCAAGCTCACCTATTTGAGATGGAATTTGGGATCCTGTAATCCCTAACTTCCTCAGTTCATATCTTTGAAAATATAGCGATAAAAGATCTGTAATTTGGTCACGAGGTTCATCACGATTTTGGATCAAAAGGGTTTTAATTTCAACTTCTGAATCTTCATAGAAACAAATGTATAATGAAAATTCAATTATGACATGTATGAAGCAGCGAAACCCTAGAATCCAAAGCTCTAATACCAAATGTTATGAAATCAGCTCACAAAATAGAAGAATAGATAGATCAACGACTTCAAAATAAGTCTCTTTGAGGGGTAAACCTCCTTTACATTACAAAAATGAATGATTCTTGGATGATACAAATGACAATACCTCCTTTCTATCTATAGGAGTCTAAGGGGTCACAATATAATCAAAAATGTCATAACAATAATATTGTAAGGGCACAACAATAACAATAGTGGGCTTCCATGGGGCACAATAATAACAATATGGGGACTACATGGGTACAACAATACAATAAAGGGGTTGCACTAATAACAATAAGGGACTACACTAGTAGTACAGGGGCCTAATAGTTTTAGGTTATATTTATGTTTTATTTGAATGTATTTATATTTTGATGATAGTAAAAGAAAATCAATATAGTTTTTTTTTTAGGCGTTAAACTTCTAAATAAGTTTATTATAATTATTTTAAGTTTAAATTTGTTTTAGTAAATTGATTTGATATTATAATAAGTATAATAGCTAGTATTTGCCATTTAATAAAAATATAGTTAAATTAAAGTAAAAATATTGAATTTAAGTTAGTGTTAAAGTTTAGAATCTCATTAATTTAAGTTTTACTAATTGGTAAATTGAGTTATTTCGTTAATTGTAATTTTACATTGTGGCAGTGAAGAATCCAATCATGCCCAACGACAATAATAATAGTGATAATGTTTTGGTTGAGAAAGTTGTATAGACGATATTACATTTTTCGTATAAAGTATATATAAATATGTTTTAAATTGTAGTTGTTCTTGCCAAATTTATATGTGAATGATATGTTAAATATATTCTTTAAAAAAAAATATAAATATTAAAAATGGAGTTGTTTTATTTACTTGGTTAATTGTTGTTTGAATTGAAAACCATTTTAATTTATTATTAATAATTTTTGACTAATTTCTTTTTAATATTAAGTAAAATTATATAATTTCTTACTATAATTTAATTTATTTGTTGAAACCCATTTAATTTTCTTGCTCTAAACCAAAATTTGTAATAAACAATAAATACCTAAGTAATATAAATATATGGTTTTCATTTTTAAAATAATTATATAATAATTAAATAAATCTATGATATAATGTTCTCGCATTTCTGGATTACTTACATCAAAATTTTTATGGTTGATGTTTCGAGCTAGCAAGTGTGGTTCATCCTCAGATAAAGTTATTAAATTTGATCAAACATTGAGAGATAAATAGGTGAGAGATACAGGATCAGAAATGGAGTAGATGTATTAAGTTAGTTGAACATTAGGAGGTCAAATATGAGGTTTTTTTTAAAAGAATTAACAAGATTAAAATGTTCCTGCATTCAAGCTTCTATAGTCCATAATGAATTAAACAAAGTCTTTCAATTGAAATCACATGAGAGAATTTTTTGGCAGATGTGTTTCGAACTAACAAGTGTGGTTCATCATCAGGACCAGATGATGATGAACCACACTTGTTGGTTCGAAACACGTCGGCCAAAAAATTCTCTCATGTGATTTCTATAGAAAGACTTGGCTTAATTTAAGATTAAAATGTTCACAATAATAAATAAAATTATTAAGATAATGAAAGAAGTAAAAATAATAAATAAATAATATTAAGATCTAGAATAAAATAAGTTTACGATGAATTAAATAATTTAATAAAAATATAAAATTAATAAAATAGAATTAGTAAAAAGGAAAAAAGAAAAAGTGCATTAATAATAATAATAATAATAATAATAATAATAATAGGAAGGGGGATATAGGATTAAGGAAGAAGAAAAATAGGAAGAAAGGGCGGAAATCTAATCTTTGTTAATCTTTCAACTATCATCTTTGTTCAAATTGTCAGAGAGTTTTCAATCTCAAAGGCTTCTATGGACTTCCTGTGATGACAGTGATCAATATTTGCTATGATCGTGAAGTCTTTAGTAGAAATATGATGCTTGGTTTTCTCAACATGTTCAACAAGAGCAGAGGAATGAGACCAACAATGTTTAATGTTCGCTTTGTGCTCTTGAATATTTTTCTTAATAGATTGGCCCGCTTCGCTGACATAGGGAGCACCACATGAGCATGTAATTAAGTAGACATATTTCATGTTAGAAGGACCAACAAGATCCTTTACCAACTTCAACATACTCCGCATTGTATTTAAAGGTTTGAAGGAGGCGAAAATTTGATTATTTCTTAAAATGCGAGCAATCTTATCTGTGGTTCTTTGAATATAGGGAAGTTGAAATTTGAGGATAAGATCCACAAGATCCCTTTTTGGTCTAGGACTTTGGATGCCTTTTTAGAAAGCCTTGAATTTCATTAATTATTGTGAATGTTTTAATCTTGTTAATTTATTTTTCAATTTTTTTTCATATTTGACCTTTTAATGTTTAACTACCTAGAACCTCTTCTCCATTTTTGACCTCTCATCTCTTACTTATTTATCTCTCAACAATTGATCATATTTCATATATTTGTCCTGAGGTTGAACCACAATTGTTGGCTTGAAACACCAATCATAAAAGTTTTGATGTGAGTAATCTAGAAATGCTAGAACATAATTATTCTTCTCAAAAAAGCCTTCACTCTGAATCTATGTTAATTGTTTAAGTATCTAACCATCTTTAATATATTTTAAATACAAATGTATTGTTTAAATCAATTTTCACTTAATTATTAATGAGTTTATCTCATTGTATTTGCTTATGAATAAATTTATTTAATTGGGCTAATAAAATTTTGAACCTATTAACTAACAATATTTATTAATTTTGAACTTGCAAAAAATTGGAAATTGATATATGAAATCGAAAATTTAATTGCTTACTAAGGGGTAGTAATTAATAGTAAATATGTTATTTATCTGAGTGTGAGCTATTCTCAAGGATTTTAATTTTTGGTGGTTTCCTATGAAGCTTAACAATAAAAAATATAAAATATGTAAAAATCATGGCATAAATATTGCAATTACATCAAAATATTATGATAGAAAAATATGAGACAATTATTCACATCACATTGTGTTGTGCAAAATTTGCAATAACAATCATTACGTAATAATACTTGAACCAATCATATTTACATGAGTGTGCGTTATTTTCAAAATTTTTAATTTTTGGTGGTTTCTTATGAAGCTTAACGATGAAAAAATAAAAAATATCTAAAAATCATGGCATAAATAATGCAACTACATTTAAAAATTATAGCAGAAAAATATGAGGCAATTATCCATATGACAAATGGTGTTGTGTAAAGACTGCATTACTAATAATTATAGAATAAGACTTGAAGAAATCACATTGCAGAAAAATAATATGAAATATTAATAAAAAAATAATAAAATTCAATCCATAATATTAAACTATGAAAAAACTCCAATATTTTTTTAGTAAAAACAAAATAATACCCGTTTATAGAAAAAATCAAATCAAATAATACTATAGAAAATATAATAATACTATGCCTATCACAAGTACAATCAAATAATTTGAACATTTAATGGTTTCCATCCCATATATTCTTACTCAGTTTAAAAAATCAATGTCTATAAAAGAATTATACCCTGTTAATGTCAAATTATCACAAGAACAACAACCACTATCCTCATAGATGGAATAATCTATGAATAAATATCAAGAAAGACTAGATAAAAGAAAATAAAATTGGCAAGGTTGGAAGTTCAAGTAAGCTTAGTTGTTAGTGTTTGTCCTAGTCTTAATAAAAAATCTAATCCTTTAGTTTCATAAAATTCTATCAATACGACTCCTACTTTTGTAATCCTTTTATAAAAATCTTAAATTCTTAAATAAATATTATTAAGATTATAATTAATTTGTGTAAATGGTTTATTATAATTAACTCGTTTAATGTACCATTTAAGTTTTACCATGTTCTTTTCAAACAACTGACAAATCATTGAATTCATGCTCAAAGTAATACATGCAAAATCTGCACATTAAAAATCATTGATTATTTAGACCCTGAGTTGTTTTTACTCCAATTATTGATTTTCTTAAAGAAAAGAAGAGAAAGATATTAGGTAAAGGAAATTATATAAATATTATTTATATCAATTTTATAATAGATAATATATTTTATAATAATAATATATTAAATTTTAAATAAGTTATAATATATGTTTTTAAATTTACATGATTTACACTTATAATTTATATTGTGATTTATATAGTGTTTAATATATTGAAATGTAAGAAAAAATTTAGCGAAAATTACATCATCAAAATTTTGTCGATGTGTTATTTAGATGATATGTTTCGAACTATCTAGCGTGGTTCATCCTTAGGACAAGATGAAGAACAACATCTTGGCATCAAGTTAAATAAATAAAGAAATAACATCTAAAAATAAAAATAAGAATAATATTTAAGTCAAACCTAAATAATCAAAACAATAAAATAATTATTAAAATCAATATAATAAAATAAAAATAATATTTGGGTCAAATTTAAATAAAAATACTATAATAAAAATAATATTTAGGTCAAACTTAAATCATTGAAACAATTAATTCTAAAAACTTAAAAATAAATAAAAATAGTAAATGGTCAAACTTATAAAAAAATAAATTAATAAATTAAAATAATAATAATAATAATAATATATTATTTACTTTAGAAATTAAAAAATTGATCCTTTAATGAAGTTATAAAACGTAATGCACTCACACACTAATCTCCATTCACGTACTCTGATTGAAAAATTAATCTGCATTGATGTTTTCATTGAAAATTTGTAATTTTATGTTATAAAAATCAATGTGGGAAAAAATAAATAAATTATTTGTATATAACAAAATTATACAGTTTATATTAAATTTCATATTAATACACAAAGTTCATAACAAATACAAACCTAATAAATTGATATTGATACACAAAGCTCACCGCAATGGAAAATAAGGAAATTAACAAACCATTCTTTCTCTGCAAAAGTATGGAATTTTGTAAACCTTTCCGAGCAAAAAAGACAAAGCCATACAAAACAATGACATAGTAAACAACATTCCAATCTAAAAGGCGCAGAAAGGGAAGATTTAAAAATACATTTTGTGCACATACAAAACTCCAAATCTAACTGTAGCCACCCTCATGCGTTTAAAAGCAGTCTGGTTTGATTTCTTATAATGAAGATTGTCACATTACCAAACAAAATACTAGTTTCCAACTTTTAACTTCAAAAACGAACCTGGTGCAGTGGTGTAGTAGTACCTTGCCACAGTTTAGACATTTAAATTGTGAAATTGTTTTCCACTTTGAGGTCCATAAGGAAATATTCAAACTCATTTTGGACTCCATTCAATGCTTACAAAGGTTGATCATTCTCAAGGCAATGACCACCTTTGCAATCATTCAAAGCTCGTACTATAAAGTAAAAGAGAATATTGAAACAACATAGAATTATTGAAGTTATTTATATGCAAAATTGTTACATACATATTATTATCACTTCTTAGCAAAGGTTAATCATCATTATCATTGGTTTTGGTGGACATGAATTGATAACCATGATACATTTCCCCTATTGTAACTACTCTAGACTTGAAGTTGCCTTCACTTCTTGGAAATTGATGATGATAGATGATCAGGCAATCATGTCTATGCCATTGACATAGTTTAAGCGATAATAATGAAAATATGGTTATAAAAAGATATGTGTAAAATTATTAGAGCATAGATAAGGATCTAGCTAAAGAATAATTGCACAAACTTGAAAGAATTGAAAAGTAAAAATTGGAACAAAGAATGAATTTGATTATTGAATATTGATTTGAGAATCAATACATTAAGTAACTAAGTTGACCCAAGGGAACAATTTAGTGCTCAAAATTCAGAGTGTTCAAAAGTGCTTGAAACTTGTACTAGTGCATAGATCTCGGTGACCTCAATCCAACGCAATTTGTTTCACTCAAAGTCTATATCATATGCTGTTGATATCATGTTCTAATCGAATTACCAAACAGGTCAAAAATTGCAGAATTGATAGGTGACTAGACATTTTGGGCCAGTGGCAGGTTGTCACTTGGCCACTTCTAATTGGTCCAAAAATTCACAATTCTATTGGTTGTGGTTTGATTTTTTTATTAATTGTGGACCTGACTGTGTATTTGAAGGTCCAATGATGGAGGGACATGTGGTCCAATGGTTGGCTACCACGTGGCCTCTAAACAATGCATCAAAATTTTGTTAAGGGGCCAAGGGCACCCATGAGACTCAAAGCCACTACCATCCACCAAGCAACCACAAGCCATAACAATGCACCATGCAATGTTTCCTATTAACTTAAGGTTTCAGGTGGTATTTAAAGTTTAACGCATTCAATGTTGGCAGTTGGGGACAGGGCTAAGCCCCAGCCCTAGTCCCCGCGCCCACATGACCATGGGGTGGGATCGTGGGCCAAGGCTTAGCCCAAACCCCGTGGTCACAACCACAACCCAATTCACTGGGAGCGAAACCGTGGTGGTAAAGGTTAAGGGCCAGTCTAGGGTCATATGACCCGCCAGACAACCAGGTGCACGAAGAACTAATGGGGCCAACCCTCGGCCACATGGTCGTCACAGAAAGGAGTGCTTGATATTTAAAGCCCTCAGCGTGGGAAAATAACAACCACCTCCAAGTTTTATGCAGACAATATGATCGTGTGTTAAGTAGTTGGGGGCTCGGTCAACAGGGGCGGGTGGTTAGCCCCTGCCCCTGCGCATGTGGCCCCCATATGAAGTTAATTTTCAGAAAGCTAGGCATTAGTGGACAATTTAACAATCTGGCAATTTCACCCATCGAGTGGGATTGTAGACCAGATTTTCACACCAATTATGGGTTTGGGGCGCTCAAGCCAGGTTTGGGTCGAATTGGAGGATGATTAGCTAGGGAATTGGGTAAAAACTTGTAACATACATAACTTTCTCAAGTTTGGGCCAAATGAGGTGTAGAAAGAACCCATATGGAGGTTTTTGACAATTATGGGTCCATTGCAGAAATTTGTTTTGCGTTCTAACCACTGCAGATTCATTTAGACACATATTTTTGAGCATAATGAAAGAGGTCGTGCATTGGAAGCTGGACCAGAAGATGTAGCCCAAGAGAGTGGTGAACTCCTTTAACATGTTTTGTTGTTATGTGTTTCTGAAATGATTTATTTTCTCTCTTTAGCTGTTAATTATGTTTAAAAATCACTTGTTTATGTGTTTAGTAACTTGATCCATTACCTAAAACACATAAATTTTCACCTACAATTTGTATATCACGTTCAATTTTCAATTATAGATCCTTATGGTATCAGAGCATCATGTTATTGTGAAGGTTTGAATTTGTTTGCAAGTGTTTTTTTAATGCTTACAAGGTTGAACCTCAAAAGAGGCGAAGGAGAACTTGTGGAGCCAAGATCTCAAATTGTTTCAAGGAGAACAAACACACCTCAAGCTTCAATAGTCATGGCACATGAAGAAGGTGCTGAAGGGATGTATGAAGATGAAAGAATTTTAAGAAAGTATTTCTTTGAGATGTCTGAAATGGTAAAGGTTCTTTATGAAGAGAGGAATGCAAGGTTGTATGGACAACGCTCAAAACCTCCAAAAGGAGATGGAGGAAAAGGAGACAAGCCTACAAAAGGGAGTGGAGGGAATGGTAGAAAACCACCATCTTCATCCTCATCTTCTACTTCTTTTACCCTTTCATAAACACCTCCCTATTCTCCAAAGGGTCATGGTAAAACTCCTTTGCTTAAGCTTTATATAAAGTTTGAATTGCTTATGTACAATGGGGAGGTAAGCGCTGATAAATTGGATAATTGGGTTCATTAGATTGAAGTGTATTGCATGGCACAAAGAATCAAGGATGATGAGACAAAATTTCAGCTCGATTCTCTTAGATTGGAAGGAGGAACACTTATTTGGTGGGAAGCCAAAACTCAAGAGGACACAAAGAAACATGGTAAGGTTTTATCCTCTTGGAAAGATTTTGTTGTTGCAATAAGAAGGAAATTTTAATCATTAGCATACATGCAAAAAGCTATTATGGATTGGCAGAACTTTAGACAAGCTAAAGGTCAAAATGTGCAAAATTATGCTCAAGAATTTAGACAAAGAGCTTTGATTTTGGGTATAGATTTATCCTATCAAGACACTACTCAAATATATTGGAGGATTACATAGTTATTTGAGACACACAATTCTCATGTTTAACCCTACAAAACTAGATGAAGTTTGTGTACAGGGAACTCATTTATAAGTAAGAGGGAAGAATGGTCCTCAAGAGGGTAGCAAAAAGCCATTTAAGAGTGTAAACAAGGGAAAGGGGGGATTCAAAGGAAAAGGAAAGAAGAATGTTTCAGTTAAGAAAGAGCGAGAAAAACTCATATGTAAACGTTGTTCAAAACAAGGCCATGATGAAGACCATTGTTGGAAACTTCATCCTGAAAATGAGACCCAAAAATTTTAACAATAAAGGGAAACAAAAGACTGCTGCAACTACACAACATGATTTAGGATTCAACTCTAGGGATGAAACAAATATCACATCCATGGGATTCAAAGATAAGGACTCTATTGCAAGTACTAGTTCTTCAAGTAGTCTTAATGAAACTCAACATGAAAAAGAAAGAATAGATCTTTCCCATATTAGATTTATTTAAAAACATACCAAGATAGCTACACTGTTTGATAGTGGTTCACAAGAAAACCTCATTTCTGAAGACACTATCAAGAAATTTAATTTGGAAACAACTCATCCTAAACCATATCCTTTAGGTTGGATATGCGACAATGAAAAATTGCATGTGACAAAAATATGTAAATTAAGATTTGACATCACTGCAAACTTTATCGATGAGGTAGAGCTTGATGTCATTCCACTTGGCATTTGTGGTATTGTTTTGGGAAACCCATATCTATATGATAGGAGATCCATCTTTCATCTTCATGAGAACAAATATCACTTGTTTAAAATTGGAGTTTAGTACATTGTTAGAGCACATAACAAGAAGTTTAAGTTGTCACTTGTGAATGCTGGACAAATGAAGAGGTTAGTCGATGCTAGTAAGAAATTTGTACTCTTGATGATAAAACCCAAAGAGAATGTTGAAATGAAGCTTTCCAAGGTTGTGATTCAAAGTTAAAATCTGATTTGTATGAGGTTGTTAACACATATGATGAGATGTTTTAGGAGCCCAAAGGATTGCCTCCTAAAAGAGGTATCCAACATGAGATCCAATTGCAACAAGATTTTCCTCTTCCAAACATTGGCATGTATAAGATGTCAGTCATGGAGAATGCAGAAATCAAAAGACAAATCCAAGAGTTGCTTGACAAAGGGGCCATCAGACCAAGCACATTGCCATGCAGGTCACCAATTATTTATTACCAAATAAATCTTGTACATGGCGCATGTATGTAGATTTCAGATCCTTGAACCAGACTATGGTAAAGAATTGTTACCCTCTTCCTCAAATTCCTGATTGATTGATCAATTGAAAGATTTTGTTTATTTCAATAAGTTGGAATTTAGAAGTGGTTATCATCATATTAGGATTTTTTGACACTTAATCATAGGGATTGGGTGAACAACTGTAATTAGTGTAAATAAATAATAGAGAAAATGAAGAGTCATCGGGAGATGAACTGAATAGTCACTCCCTCTTGTATATAATAATGAAGAACCTGAATGAATAATACAATTACATTTGAGGAGTTACCTCCTGGTCTGACATGGTATCAGAGCCAACACCATTTTTGGCTTCCCTCTCTGCTTTGTAACTCCTCTCTCATCACTGCTGCCCCTCTCTGGCAACTGCTGCAAACGTTCGGCTAGTTATGTGAGGCAACTGCTCCACAAGCATAGTTGAGGTATCACTCTCGTGGTTTCATAATGTTAAACACAGGTGCAATGAATGAAATTCTCTTATGACTGTGTATTGGTGTTATATCGGGTATTTTTCATTGTCCATACATTTTATTTATAAATCACAGTCAATTAGTGTTAAGATTTAATATTGAGTTTAAGCGTTAAACCTTCTCTTAAGCATCTTTATTAAAATATGAATTAAGCACGTGGGTAGTATTCAACAAGTGGTAAGTAGTATCTCGCATGACCTAAAGGCTGGAAGTGGTATTCCTAAATTTCACGTGATTAACCTTAGTGGGCGACACGTAGCACGAGAAAACTACTTTTCTCGTGTGCTCTCAATTTGTTATGCATCATGCAATATTTCACACAAGATTACGTGATAGCCATTGGATCAAGTGGGATTGATCGATGGTGGAGATTGGCCAAGATAGTTGGCGAGCGGGTGACGTGATAGTCATTCAATTAGATGGGTTAGATCTGACGGTGATTGCATCGGAAGATGCATGTGAGATAATTTAAATTTTCGACGCAATGTGGTTATTAAAAGGAGTTTAAGGTTCAGAGTGATCGAACAGTCGATTTAATGGGTGATCGGATGCATATCGCTTTCGAAAGTGCACAAAGGTTAATGTTAGAAATGGACGCAATAAGGTTATGAACTGGGGTTTTAATTCCTTTTGGTTTCGTTATGAGATTGCACGATCGTTTGATTGCACGGGTCACATCGACGTGGAGATCGTCTGGGTGAGTTGGTAAGCGGATGACGTGATATCCGTTGGATTTGGAGAAGTAAGATCAACGACGCGAATTGAAGCGCTTGATAAAAGGAGAAGTCAATGAGGGACTGACAATGATTGGTTAGATAAGCAGGACCCTCAGGGGGAAAATCCACGTACAAAACCAGATTTAAGCACATCTGATTGGTTACAAAGTTAACTAGTAGTCGAATTACAGACTACCACCTCATTTTTGTCAACCTCCTGCGTCATTTCTAAAATGCACTCATTGATATCTATTATTAGAGTGGTTCTCATAGGGAAGGAGAACTATTGTGAATGGTCATGGAAAATCAAACACACTCATTTATAATGAGTTGTGGAAAGGAGTGTGTGTTGGAGATGGAGACAAAGAGCCAGAACAACCTACCTCAGACAAGGAATTTTCCATTTGGGAAAATAAGAACAACAAGGCTTATGCATTGATTTCAGCATCAGTAAATGAATAGGTGAGTCACCATATTTTGCCATTTTCAAATGCTTTCGAAGCCTTACAAAAAATGAAGTAACTCTATGACTCACACTCTGCACTTGAAGTTGTTCAACTCATGATTAAATTGTTCACCCTTGAATTACAAAATGATGATCCTCTTGCTCTTGCATCAGAAGTAAAATATATTACGCATGATATCAAAGTCACTAATGTTGAACTGGACATTCCTTTGATAGATTTTCTCAAGGCACTTTATCCCACTTACTCAAATTATCTTGATTCATTGCAAGAAAATGGAAACCTCAAAGATATTACCTTTGACTCCCCTGTGAAAAAAATTGCTGAAAGAGAGAAAGCTTTTGGGAAGAAGACAACTCCTCAGTCTTCTGAAGAGGTTGTGACTGAAGAGGTTTAGTGCCTTGCACATAGAGAGAAGAATCTTGCTCAAGATTCTTCGAGAGGAAGAGGTGGTCGACGAGGAAGAGGAAGATATTTCAGAGGTAGGGGGGCAAACACTCTCAAGGAGAAAAGTCAGATTTGCACTTCATATGTTGAAAAAGAGATGGATCACATGATGCATCCACATGCAAGTTTCCTTGGGATAGAATTGAGCATGAAAGAAACCAACCCAAAGGTAAAACTAATGACAAAGAGAAAGGTAAAGCACCTGAATCCACTCACTATGTTGTGGCACACTGTAATATTGGAGTAAATGAAGACTTATTTAATGATTCATGTGCTTCTTGGAAAAATGATTGGTTGCTTGATTAAGGAGAAACTTGCCACATGAATTTTAGAAGAGATTTTTTTGAAGAATTTTATGAGAATGTTGATGGAGCAATATACTTTGTAGACAAATCAAAACTAAAGCCATCAGGGCTTGGTACAATCAGGCTTAAATTGTCTGGTCATCCAGACTTTCTTCTGCATCATGTTTTATATCTCCCACAATTGAGGAGAAACTTGTTGTCCTTGGTCCACATTTGCCAGCAAGGACACTCCATTCATATGTTTGATGGAAAGTTTGAGGTGAGAAAAGCATTAGATCACTCACTTGTCATGACGGGGATAGAAGAAGAAAGGCTTCTCAAGTTGCAGGGTACCTCTGCTCGTGCACAAAATTTCTCATACAATTCTCATTATGAAGAAGGTACATTTCCATTAAGTTTATTATGGAATGCTAGATTTGGACACTTGAAATATGACAGCCTCCGCTTGTTGAAGAAAAATGGTGTTACTCATTTGCCTACAATTCCTAGGAAACTTAAGCAATGTGATGCTTGAATTATAGGAAAGAATATCAAACAGCCTTTTCATGATTCACATTCTAGAGCACATAGAAAACTTGAACTCATTCATTTAGATTTATGAATCCAAATGCCTGTTTCTTTTGCAAATGGAAATAAATATATGATGACATTTATTGATGACTACACCAGAGTGTGTTGGGTTTATTTATTGAAGAACAAATTTGATGCTTTTCAAACATTAAAGAACTTTCATACATGGATTGAAAATGATGCACAATATCATATTGGCTATATTCGCACTAATAATGGAAAAGAATACACTTCAAATGAATTTTAAAACTATCTTCACCAACATGGGATCAAACATCAAACAACTGTGCCTTATAATCCCCAACAGAATGGAGTAGCTGAAAGAATGAATAGAGCAATCTTAAATATGGTGCGCCCCATGATGTCTTTCAAAGATGTAAAAATGATGTTTTTGGGTTGATGTCGTTCTATGTGCTATATATATAAAGAATAGATGTCCATCTAATGCTATTAGAAACAAGACTCCTTATGAAATGTGGTATGGGCACATTCCTTTGTTAAAGCGTTTCAGGGTCTTTGGTTCCACATGTTATGCCTTGATACCAAAGGTACATAGAAACAAACTTGGTGCAAGAAGTCGTAAGTGTATCTTCTTGGGATATTCAAACACCTCCAAAGCATGTCGTCTCTATGATGAAGTCAATAAAAAGTTTGTTGTATCTAGAGATGTACTCTTTCTTGAATCATCCAAAATTGACAATGTTTTTGAGCGGAAAATTGATCGCTTGGATAGACTCACAAACGCAAAATAATTTCAAGAATTTGATAATCAGATTCCACATCTTGAAGGGGGGATTCCTATACTAGATCAACCTGTGGAATCTTCTTCTGAAGCACTCTCTCCCCCACATGAAACTCCAACAAAGGATGATACTTTGAGTGATGTGATTGACAGAATTGAGAGACTCAATCTTTGATTCAGTCCAAACTCAATCAATAGAGCAGCTTGGACCATCTCAGAAAGGTCCCCCAAAGTGGTTGACAAAGACACTTGAAAGTTTTCATCCTGATGAGGTTGGAAAGACAGGAACTAGAAATTCAACCCAAAAAAATGGAGGTGATATAGATGACTCTGATTCACCTGTTGATATGGATGTTTCTTATGATTGTGAATTGAATTTGTCTATAGATTTTGAACCAACTTCCTTCAAAGAATCTACTTCTCATGATGAATGGAAAGAAGCAATTCAAAAGGAGTATGATGCCTTGATAAAGAATGACACTTGGAAGCTGGTTGATCCTCCATTGGGAACCAAACCAATTGGTTGCAAGTGGGTCTACAAGAATAAGTATAAATATGATGGCTCACTTGATAAGCACAAAGCTAGGCTTGTGGCAAAAGGTTTTGCCCAGAAGGAAGGGGTCGATTATGAGGATTCTTTTGTTCCCACAGCAAAATGGGCTACCATCTGGAAACTCTTTGCCCTAGCAGCTCATAACGGTTGGAAAGTCCATCAAATGGATGTAAAAACGGCTTTCTTGAATGGAGATCTAAAAGAGAATGTTTTTATGTCCCAGCCCGAAGGATTTGCTATAAAAGGACTTGAACATAAAGTATGAAAACTTGTGAAATCCTTGTATGGCCTCAAACAAGCACCGTGGCCCTAGTATGAAAAGCTAACTGAGCATCTTTTGAAACTCAATTTCAAACATTATGATCTTGATGATGCAAATTTGTTTGTCAAGAAGGTTGGAAAAATAGTTGTATATTTTGTGGTATATGTAAATCATCTTTTGATGACAAGGAACAATAAGAGTTGCATTGCATCCATAATGAAGGAATTGAGAAAAGGTTTTGAAATGACTGATTTTGGCTATGTTCATTACTATCTTGGTATTGAAGTATCTCAACATCCGAAGTCCATATTCCTTTCTCAAAAGAAATACATTGGAGATCTGTTGAATAGGTTTGGCATGACTAAATGAAACTCTTTGACTACTCCAATGGAACAAAAATTAAAGCTCACATCCATTGAATGAAATAAATTGAGGATGCAACAAAGTATAGACAACTTTTAGGAAGTCTCAACTACCTGACTACTACCAGACTAGACATTTCGTTTGTTGTTGGAATCCTCCCCAGGTTTATGCAAAAGCCTTGTGAGGGACATTGGTCTCCTACAAAAAGAGTTCTAAAGTACTTGAAGGGAACTCAAGGCTTTGGAATCAAGTATACACAGGTGATCAAATTCAGCTTGATTGGATACTCTGATTCAAACTTCGATGGAGACAAAGAAACTGGGTTATCTACTTCAGGTTATGCTATGAGTCTTGGATCAGGAGCTATCTCCTAGAGATCACAAAAACAGAGGTAGAATATGTGGCAGTAGTTGATGCAACAAAATAAATTGTGTGGCTCAAGAAAATTATGGAAGATTTGCAGGTAAAACAAGTACAATCGACTCCACTCATGATTGACAATACCTTGGCAATAAAGTTGGCCAAGAAACCAAAGTTCCATGATCGAACTAAGCACATCAGTACAAAATATCATCTCATTCGACATCATGTCGAGGACAAAACAATCCATCTTCGTCATTGTTCCACTAATGAGAAGATTTTAGACATCTTCACCAAAGCGCTTGGAAGAGAAAAGCTTGAAAGATTCCAAACGATGCTTGGACTCACCAACATCCCTTCAAATTAAGGGGGGGAATGTTGACACCTAATCATAGGGATTGGGTGAACAACCATAATTAGTGTAAATAAATAATAGACAAAATGAAGAGTCATCGGGAGATGAACTAAACGATCACTTCCTCTTGTATATAATAATGAACATCCTGAATGAATAATACGATTACAATTGAGGAGTTACCTCCTAGTCTGACAGGATTACTGAAGGAGACACATGGAAGACAACTTTCAAAACAAAGCAAGGTTTGTTTGAATAGTTGGTTATGCCATTTCGGTTTTGTAATGCTCCTGCAACATTCATTCAAGTTATGAATGATGTTTTAAGGCCTTTTCTTGATGATTTTGTAATTGTCTACATAGATGACATATTGATATTAAACAAATATTGTGAAGAATATGTTAGGCATGTGAAACAAGTCTTACATGTCTTGAAGAAATAAAATTTGTTTTTAAAGATGTCTAAATGTGAGTTTGGAAAGACCTCATTAGTTTATTTGAGACATATTGTTGGAGGGGGTGAATTGAAGATAGATCCCTCAAAGGTCAAAGTCATTGTAGATTGGCCCAAGCCCAATAATGTAACTGAGGTTAGAAGCTTTTGGGAGCAACCTAATATTGGAGAAAGTTTATTTCTAATTTTTTTCAATTGCAGCTGCATTGCATGCCTTGACAAGCATTAAGAAGGTTTTTCAATGGGGAGGCAAGCAACAAAAATATTTTGATGCATTGAAGGATAGAATCAATACAACTCAAGTTCTTGTGCTTCCTAATTTAAGACAACCATTTGAGATACAAACAGATGCAAGTGACTATGTCATGGGAGTAGTCTTGATGCAACATGGTAAGCCCATATGTTACCATTCTAAAACTTTTAATGGTGTAGTAGTTAGCTATCCTACATATGACAAGGAACTATATGCATTGGTGCAAAGTGTGAAAAAGTGGAAACACTATTTGATGGGAAGGAAACTATCATTCACATTGATCATAACCATTGCAATACTTGCAATCACAAACTAAACTACAAAAAGTGAGGCACTTTAGATGGATGAGTTTCTTATGGAAATTCCACTTGGTGATAAGGTATAAGAAAGGTATTTGTAACAAGGTTGTTGACATGCTTTCTAGACCAATTGTTAGTGTTTTAGTTATTCTTAAGCTTCTATCGTGCATGAGACCTATGTTGAAAATTATGCTTTAGATGATGACTTTAATGATGTATATGCAAATTTATGTCAAGGAAACCAAGTAGAGGAATTGGATTACCATGTGCATGATAAAATTTCGTATCATCTTGGAAAGCTATGCATTCCATAGGGTCAACTTAGAGTCAACATCATAAGGGAAGTGCATACTTCTCTTATTGCTGACCATTTCAGTGTAGGAAAGATGGTGGCAGAATTAAAAAGGTATTGTTATTGGCCTAGAACGAGTGAAAGTGTATCACGATATGTAAAAGAATGTTCTTTATGTGCTATAAGTAAGCCTATCAATAGAAAGTTAGGATTGTATACTCCACTTCCAGTTCCTTACAATCCTTGGGAAAGTGTTTCTATGGACTTTGTAGGCGGATTGCCTATGTCTAAAAGAAATCATGATTATCTTTATGTTGTGGTGGATAGCTTCGACAGTATGTGTATTTTGATGCCTTGTAAGAAGTAGGTTACAACTGAACAAACTGCATAAATGTTTTTTCAACATATATGGGTACATTTTGGGTTACCTAAATCCGTTATTTTTTATCAAGATTCTCGATTTGTCAGGAACTTTTTTTCAAGCTTATGGGCACTCATGGACACCAAGTTGAAAAATAGCACAACATTCCATCCACAAACTGATGGTCAGACAGAAGTGGTGAAAAAAAAAATAGTACATCTTCTTCATGGTTATTATAGCAAAGATCCTAAGATTTGGGATGAACACTTACACTACATTCAACATGCTTATAAGTCCAAGGGATTCATTGAGCAAGTTAAATTGGTCCATCAAATGGTTTAAGAACAATTGGAAAAGATCCAAGCCAAATACAAGACAAGGCATGATAAGTATTGTGTTGACCACAATTTCCAAGTTGGAGATGAAGTTTGGCTTTACATTAGCAAATATAGGCTTAAAGGAGAAGATAAAAATCTGAAACCAATAAGGTATGGCCCTTTGAAGATTCTAGAAAAGATTGGTAACAATGCCTTTCGTTTGGATTTTCCTCCTTATATGCAAATGTATGCAGTTGTTAATATTGAGAATTTGAGATTATATGAGCCTCCTTTTATTCATGATCAAGGAGAGCATGTTTGGATTCCTTTAAGAGAATATTTCTCACCTTAATTATCTTGAAGAATTACAATAGGATACCATCCTTGAAAGAAGGACAAGAACTTCAAAATGAGGGAATGTGGAGTACCTCCTTATTGGTCTCAAAGACACAAATTCAAGCAAAGCTAAATGGATTGAGGTTGGAAGGGTGAGGGAATTGTACCCTCATCTATTTGTTAACTGAAAGTATTCTTTTGGAGGTTCAAAATCTTCCAATGGGGAGTCATGATCAAAGGGATCAATTTAGTGCTCAAAATTCAAATTGTTCAAAAATGCTCAAAATCTATATCAGTACGTAGATCTTGGCAACCTGAATCCGATGCAATTTGTTTCACTCAAAACTAATATTGTATGCTCTTGATATCGTGTTCTGATCAAATTGCCAAATAGGTAAGAAATTTTAGAATTGATAGGTGATTGGACATTTTGGGCCAGTGGAAGGCTGCCACTTGGCCACTTCTGATTGGTCCAAAAATTCGCAATTCTATTGGTTATGGTTCAATGTTTTTATTATTAATTATGAGGCTAACTTTGTATTTGAAGGTCCAATGATAGAGGGGCACGTGGGGCAATGGCTGGCTACCACGTGGCCGCCATACAACGCATCAAATTTTTGTTAAGGGGCCAGGGGCACCCACAACAATTGAACTCGTGACTATCCACCAAACAACTACAATCCATACCAATGCACCATGCAATGTTTCATATTAACTTAAGTTTTCGAAGGTGGTATTTAAATTTTAACGCATTCAACGTTGATGGTTGGGGTCGGGGCTAAGCCCCATCCCTGGTCCCCGCGGCCACATGACCATGGGGCGGGACCGTGGGCCAAGGCTTAGCCCCAGCTACGTGGTCATAGCCACAACCCAATGTACTGGGAGCAGAACCGTGGTGGTAAAGTTTAAAGGCCAACCCAGGGTAATATGACCCACCATACAACCAGGTGCATAGAGAATGGAGGGGGCCAGCCCCAGGCCACATGGTCGTGACATGATCACACCGCCAAATAGAAAGTAGCCCCCGACATTTAAAGCCCTTAGCGCGGGAAAATAACGACCACATCCAGGTTTTATGGGGCCAATATGACCGTGTGTCAAGCAGATGGGAGCCCAACTAGAAAGGGCGGGCAGTTAGCCCCTACCCGTAAGCATGTGGCCCCCATAAGACCTTAATTTTCATAAAACTGGGCGTTAGTGGACAGTTTAATTGTTTGACAATTTCACCCGTTGAGTGGGATTATAAACCATATTTGCACGCCCGTTCCGGGTTTGGGCCGCTCAAGCTAGGCTTGGGTCGAATTAGAGGATGATTAGCTAGCGAATTGGGTGAAAACTTGTAATAGGCATAAATTTCTCAATGTTTGGCCAAATGAGTTGCAAAAAGAAACCAGATGGGGGTTTTTCATAGTTCTAGATCCATTGGAGGCATTTGTTTTTCATTTTGAGCACTGGAAATTCATGTAAACACATATTTTTGAGCATAATGAAAGAGACCTTGCATTGGAAGCTGGACTAGGAGATGTAGCCCAAGAGAGGGGTGAACTCCTTTATCATGTTTTACTATTATGTGTTTCTAAAATGGTTTATTGTCTCTGTTTGGCTATTAATTATGTTTAAAAATCACTTGTTTATGTGTTTAGTAACTTGATCCATTACCCAAAACACATATAAAATTTCACTTGCAATTTGTATATCACCTTCAGTTTTCAATTACAGATCGTAAGTTAAGCTTAGTTGTACATGAAATAACTAAGATTAATTTAAGATAACTAAAGCTAAGTTTGTTTTATGTTATGTTAATGTGCACGTGTACCACATGTAAGCACTAGAGTTAACTAACTAAATTCAAGTGCACACCACATGTAAGCACTAGATTTAACTAATGCTAACTGAGTGCACATCACATGCAATACAATGCAAAAAGTAGAGAAAAGACAACTGCTAGGTATTCATGTCCTTTGCCCTAAGACGATCTTGCAGAAATTGAAACTTTTGCTCAATGTAATTCTTGGTGAAGATGTTGATAGTCTGCTCAAGACTGGGACAATACTACATATTGATGATCCCATCATGAATCAATTTTCTGATGAAGTGCATGTCGATCTCGATATGTTTGGTCTGTTGTCACTACACTAAATCTCTGCAAAACTTTAGTATACTATGATTTTCACACCATATGACAATCGAATGATGGCCACTAATACTAATCTCAAAAAGGAAATGTTGTAGCCAAATGGACCGAATAGTGGCATTGGTTGCTCCTTTGTACTTGACCTCTAGTAATGATAAAAAATGTCAACCTGCTTCTTGCTTGACCAACAAATGGGGTTGAATTTCAAACTAAGTAAATAATCAAAGGTGGACTTGCGATCAAAGTTGTCACCTACCTAATCTGAATATGCAAAGCCAATGATATCCATAAAACAATTTGTTGCATAATGAATCCCATAGGTGATTTTCCCTTGGACATATCGAAGGATGAACTTTGCATCTTTCTAGTGTAACTCATTTGGCTCTTGCATGTATTTGGAAACTCCTCCTATTAAATATGACAGATTAGGAAAAAAGTGAGTGATTAGGTGCTCAAAACTAGGCTAAAAATAAAAGTGTTAGAATAGTGATAAATTTAGCTTTAGATCAAAGAGCTCATCATTCTGATTCTAATGGTGTGAACAACACTCAAATCCAATCTCGTATGTAGAAGTTTGAGCAAGTCAGAGTTCAAGTTTGACTTGCACACATGGTAGGATTTGATGATGTGGCAAGGTCCTTCAGCGAATGAGGAGGCTCCAAGTGGCAACCCGTTATTGGCCCCTACATGTCGTAAATCAAAATCGCAGGTAGGTCAGCATTAGAAATCATCCCCTGAGTAGGGAAGGGTGCGATGCGATAAGGTAGGTAGGAAGGTTTTCAAGAAACGGTCGGAGGCGCGATGTGATGGATCACAATCGAAGATTGGCGAAGGGTCCGTGTTACAAAATTGGGCCCCGATAAGCACTAGGTTGTGATGTGATATCACAATCACAAATCACAATGGTGCAAAAGATCCACATATACAAAACCCCGGTTATCTACCGAATTGCAAAATGCGATAAGTTCTTGGATGCGAGATGTTTATCGATTCCGGTTAATACTTCCGTCAGGTCCACCACATCGTAATGACACATCACCCACTGTGTTCACAAGACCATAAGCTTGAAGAACTCTGCCGATTGCGATTTGTGATAAGACAGTCAGTGTCGACGGATTATGGTCCAAATTGTTGCCTAGTTAGTGTGTTTTTGGGGATAATTTGTAGGATCATGCCAGAAATGGGGCAATTTGTGGAGAAAATAATGGGAAAACAAGGGGAAGTCATAACTTCTTCACTTTTCCACAAAATTGGTTGCAAAAATAGGCTAGATAGCCATTTTTTAGTATTATGGACTCATTGGAGCAAGTTTTAGAAGCATTTGAGCATGGTAAACACATATTTTTACAATTTTGAGCATAATAGAGAGGCTCAAGCCATTGGAAGTTGTACCAAGGAGACGTAGCTCAGGAGGGGTGAAATACTTTATCATCTGTTTGTTGTAATGTGTTTTTGATGATGTTCTGTACATGTTAATGTTATTGTTTAGTTTTTGGTTTATGTTAAATTGCTCATAAAATTAACGTAAAAACTCTTCATTTCACTTGCAAAAAATTCATGAATCCTTAAGCACAATGAAAGCATTTTGTTAATAATCTGAGGAATATTTTAGCACTACAAATTAATATTTTAAATCAGATCAAATTTGGTATCAGAGCACTAGGTTTTCTTTGTGAAAGAAGGATTTAATTGTTCGCAAGTTTAAGTCATGCTGACAAGGTTAAAACTCAAAAGAGGTGAAGGAAAGATGGTTGGAAGCCCTGAAGTTGGGTCAAGGGGAAGAAGAGAAAGTTTTCCACAATATCCAACACCAATTCAGCCTCAATTTGTAGTTGAGACTACATAGATCATGTCTCATGAAGGAGAACCTAAAAACATGATAGAAGATGAGAAGTCCTTCAGAAAGGCTTTCTTTGATATGAAAAATATGGTGAATGTCCTCTATCAAGAGAGGAATAGCAGGTTGCAAGGAGAAAGTTCCAAACCTACCAAAGGAGAAGGATCTTTAGGAGGAGGTGACAATGAAGCTCACTATCGGAAGCTTCATCCTGAAATGAAACCAAAGAAATTCAACAACAATGGAAAATAAAATATAACTTCCATCACTCAAGAAGAGGATTTTGGATCCGAATCGGGTGATGAAACAAAAATCACGGCCATGGGGTTTCAAGGAAAGGAATCCATTGCTAGAACTAGTTCTCTAGACTCACAAAATGAAAATCCAAATGAAAAGAGGATAACAGAATTGTTTCACATAAGGGTGATCTCAAAACATAACAAGATTGATACATTGTTTGACAGCGACTCTCAAGCCAATCTTATCTCAGAAAACATTGTCAAAAGTTTAAATTTGGAACCATTCCACACCATAAACCATATCCACTTGGATGGGTGCGTGACAATGCACAATTGAAGGTTGTGATAAAGTGTAAACTAAAATTCGCAATCACTGCAAAATTCATAGATGAAGTGGAGCTTGACGTTGTGCCATTAGATATATGTGGCATCGTTTTGGGCAACCCATACCTTTATGATAGAAAAGCTATTTTCCATCGACATGAAAAAAAATATCACATATTAAAAAATGGAGTAGAATATATTGTGAGAGCTCACAACAAAAAAACAAATCTTTCTATTGTTAATGCAGGGAAGATGAAAAGGCTATTGAATTCGAGCAATAATTTTGTGCTCCTCATGATCAAACCTAGGAATGATATTGATTATGAAGCGTTTGATGGTTGTAATTCGAATTTGAAAATTGATTTGGTTGACGCTGTTAACCAATCTAATGAAATGTTTCAGGAATCAAAGGGATTACTTCCCAAGAGGGGAATCCAACCTGAGTTACAGTTGCAGCAAAAGTGTCTTCTTCCTAACATTGGCATGTATAGGATCTTAGTGATGTAAAGCGCATAAATTAAGACGCAAATCCAGGTATTATTGAATAAAATGATCATTTAGCCTACTCCTTTACCGTGTGGTGCACCTCTTGTTTTGGCACCCGACAATAATGTTAAGCATTTCCTTGAATGGGATTCAAGAAGTGGTTTTCATAAAAGTAGAGTTGTTGAGGGAGATATAGGGAAGACGACATTCAAAAATAGGCAGGGTTTGTTTGAATGGCTTGTTATGGTTTTTGGTCTTTTCCATGCTCCTACTACTTTTACTCATATGAAGAAAGATGCGTTGAAGCCATTTCTAGACAGGATAGTCATTTGGATAAGATTTTTTTGGGGGGGAACCCAATTTTGTAGGAGAAATTTTGTTAATTTTTCTTCTATTGTAGTTCATTTGCATTCATTGGAAATTGTGCAAAAGGTATTCCAGTGGGGAGGCAAACAATGAGAAGCATTTGATGTTTTAAAACAAAATATCAGTACAGTTCCAGTTCTTGCACTTCCAAACTTGAGATAGACATTTAAGTTTCAGATTGTTGTATGTGACTATGCCATGGGTGCAGTCTATTTGCAATATGGTAAGCCTATTTATTTTCATTCAAAAAATTTCAATGAAATGTTTAAGTTGCAGTGATAAAGGCACTTCCATTGGATGGGTTTTCTTCTATTCCACTCGAACAAAAGGTATAAGAAAGGTATAAGAGACAAGTTTGTTGATGTAATTTCTAGGCCTATAGTTTGTATAACTATTTTCCTCAAGCATCATTTTTTTTTACATAAAAAAATACATACTTTCAATATGTATATTTAAGCTTGAATCAAATGAATCAAGTGGAGGAATTTGTTTACCATTTGCATCATAATGTATTGTATCATCTTGATAAGAAGGATGTTGCTACTGATAGTAACATGGACAAGGCCAAAGATTTCATTGAACGACTCCAAATGGTAAATAAAACATTGCAAGAACAACTTGAAAAGGTTAAAGGCAAGTACACAGAAAGGCACGACAAGAATTGTGGAGATCACAAGTTCCAATTCGATGATCAATGGATCAAGATTGGAAAGGTGAGGGAACTGTACCCTCACCTGCTAATTAATTGAAAGTGATATTTTTGGGTCCAAAAGACTTCCAGTAGGGAGGAGTGATCAGGTGATCAAAATTACGTTCAAAACTCAAAGTGTTATAACCTTGATAAACATAGCTTCATATTGAAGATCTCGTCATTCTGATTCCAATGGTGTGAACATCATTCAAATCCGAGATTGTATGCAAAAGTTAGAGAAAGTCAAAATTCAGGTTTTAATTTCTCACATGGCATGATTGGATGATGTAGCAAGGTCCTTCAGCTAATGAGGAGGTTCCAAGTGGCAAGTCGTCATTGGCCCCCGCATGTCACAAATCACAATCGCAAGCAGGTCAACATTATAAATCAGCCTCCAAGCAGGGAAGGGTGTGATGCAATAAGGCAATGGGGAAGGTTTTCAAGAAATGGTCGGAGGCGCGATGTGATGGATCGCAATCGAAGATTGACGAAGGGTTAGTGTTATAGAATCGGCCCCCAGCAGGTATCGGATTGCGATGCAATATCACAACCACAAATCACAACGGTGTAAAAGTTTCGCATATACAAAACCTCGGTTATCCGCCAAATTGCAAAATGCGATAAGTCCCCGAATGCGAGATGTTTATCGATTCCAGTTAACACTCCCATCGGGTCCACCACATCACAATGACACATTGCCCGCTGTGTTCACAAGCCCACATAACTTTGCTGATTGTGATTTGTGATAAGACAATCAGTGCCAATGGATTATGTTATGCTACGCAGTGAAATTTTCACCCAGATAGTGCGTTTTTGGGGCTAATTTGTAGGATCATGACAGAAATGGGGCAATTTGTGGAGCGAATAATGGGAAAACAAGGGGAAGTCATAACGTCTTCAGTTTTCCGCCAAATTCGTTGTAAATAGAGGCTATATAGCCATTTTTGAGTATTCTGGACTCATTGGAGTATGTTTCAGAAGCATTTGAGCATTGCAAACATAGATTTTTAGACTTTTGAGCATAATAGAGAGGCCCAAGCCATTGGAAGCTGGACCAAGGAGACGTAGCACAGGAGGGGTGAACTCCTTTATCATGTGCTTGTTGTAATGTGTTTTTGATGATGTTCTGTACATGTTAATGTTGTTGTTTAGTTTTTGGTTTATGTTAAATTTCTCATAAAATTAACATAAAAATTCCTCATTTCACTTGCAAAAATTCATGAATCCTTAAGCATAATGAAATGATTTGTTAATAATATGAGGAATATTTTAGCACTACAAACTAATATTCTAAATTAGATCAGTGAGTGATATAAAGAATAATCCCCATAAGCTGACGGTACAATGTGCAATCAACCAATTTTGTGTCTTTGTCATTATCAAGCTTTATCTTTGATAACAATGGTGGAGTTTTTGGCTTGCGGTAACTAATGTGAAATCGTGCCAAAATATCTCTAGCATACTTTGATTGAGAAATGATAACCCCATAACCAATTTGATTGATCTCTAGTCCAAGGAATTTTTTTAGCAAGCCCATGTTTATTATAGAAAATTGCTTATGCAATGTAGCTTTAATATCAACAATGGAAGAAATTGAACTACCTGTTATCAAAAGATCATCTACATAGAGTACTATGATCAACAAGGAGTCAATTATTCTTCAATAATAAACATTGGAATCATATTTAAAGTGTACATTTTTTTGAGATAACAAATAGGAATCCATCTTTGCATACTACACTCTAGGTGTCTGCCTGAGGCCATAAAGAGACTTCTTTAGTTTGCATACCAAATATGAATTTTGCACATATCCCTATAGCCATTCCATGTAGATTTCCTCCTCGAGATCACCTTGAATAAAGACATTATTCACATCCATATGATGTACCTCCCATTGTATTGTTTCTACAATAGAGAGAGTTAGCCGAATTGTTATGCAACCAACTTAAAAATAGATAGATCAACAACTTAAAAATTATCCTCTTCGAGGGGGAAACCTCCTTTCCATTAAATAAATAAACAATTCTTGGATGATACAAATGACAAGACCTCCTTTGTATATATAAGAGTCTAAGGGTTCACAATATAATCAGAGCCTACATAACAATAATTATGTAAGGGCATAGAGATGGCGTTCCGCCCTGAAGCACCATAGGGTCTAGGGTAATTGACATCTGATGTTATGTTGTCGCCATCCTTCCATCACCATCCTCTTGCTATGCGAAGCTCACCATGACGACTTCCAGGATGGTACCCTACCCTTTCTCTGACTGTTACCGACATCCTCGATTCTGTCTGCAGTTGTCAGAATGGAGTTAGACGTTGTTGATTATTTTGTTGACCCAAATCCCTACGAGCTGATTTGGATGCTACCTCATTCTATGTCGGGTTTTTGTCCTTATTTCACGTTGTCTCTTCTACAAATTGTTCCATCGTCTATCACTGAACCTTCTGTACCATCCGTACCCTACTTTTCTGGCTTCTACTGCTCTCGCTACTTCACTCGGGTTGAGTGCCCTCCACAATCACCTACAATACTCAATCTTCTAGCCGCATGCATTGCACCCTCCCCTAATTTTGACTCCATTCCACCTAAGACTCCCCTTCACCCTGCTTCGTTAGGAATTACCTCTTCTATAGGGTTGTCACAATCAGGGATATCCTCTAGCCACTTCTCCATGTCAGACAACATCCGTAACCGTAACCCTACCTGTCATCAGGGGAGCTTCCCTATTCCCTCTGTCTGCTTCAATATTTTGGTCGTTAACCCTCGGAACACCTCCCTTTCTCTGTAAGAGGACTCACAAGGCAATCAAGAACCCTTCTAGGACCATCCAATAGCTCCACGGACTAGTAAGGTCAAGAAAATCAAGTGCGTCAAGGCCACGAGAAAGGACATCAATATCATATTTGGGGAAGGTATTACTATGGGCAAAGTGGTGGATACCACAAATATGGTTATGGTGGGGCGCGTGAGGGAAATAACATACTCAGTTGAGAGGCTCCGCCTATGGACCATGGAGATTTGGGGCACTCTACTCAAAGAACTTCGTCGATCACCATTCTATCTCGAGGATGGTTCGCCCTTAGCTTCCACCAGGAAGAATACATAGATTGGATACTCTCCTGCTACTGGCATATCAAAATGGTCCATGTGCTTCTAAAACGATGGAGCCCCCTATTCGATCTAGAATGGGAGAATTTGGGTGCTAGACCGATTTGGGTTCATCTTCCAGGGCTACCTCTGTAGTTTTTGTTGGAGGACATCTTTATTCGCATCGACAATGCACTGGGTACCTATTTGGATCATGATAAGACTTATGAATCATCTAGCAACAAATCTATGGCCTACATACTGGTTCACCTAGACACTACAGAAGGATTGGAGGAAAATATTACTCTACACTGGAGGCATTTCACTCGCAAACAAACCCTAGACTATGAGGGAGTCCCCTTCAGGTGTAGAAGGTGTCACAAGGTCGGGCACCTCTATAAGGAATGCCCCCTCGTTTCATCAGAGACTTCTTCATTGGAAAAAGGCACTAAGAAACCAAAATTAGATGATCCTCAGGTGAAAGAACAACCTTCTCACTCTGTGATTCTGACGGATATGGATGGGGACACTTCTCTGCCAACTTGTTCTGCCTCTCTGCAGCCAACATCCCTGCCCATGATGAGATTTCAGACTGTTTCGAAGAATGCTCTCCATGGGTACTCTTCCTCCCCTTTGTTCCTCTGTTTCTTTTTCTTGCACTAGACAACAAATACATATTTCATTTGCATCTATTCCTTGCTTGTCCACAACCCCTTTCACTTTCCATCTTGATCTTCCTTCATCAATATTCTCCACTACCCCTCCCTCTGTTACTGGTTTTGGCCCCATCATCTCACTTGAGCCCTCCACCTCTTCTCAACACTCACATCCATATAATCTATGCTCCCAGGTATCCATCCCTCCTAAATCTTCTGGATTAGGTCTCTCTTCCCTCTCTGTCGAGTCCAAACCCTCCCGAGGGCGTCCTTCCAGGATTTCGAGAACTATCATACTTGACGGGGTTGATGTGGCGTTGGGAAAAAAATATATTGTTGATAGGGTTCTTAGAGCAAAGAAAACCCTCATTTTAGATCATCCATGAAGTGGTTGTCATTCAACTGCATAGCGATAACTATCTGTGCCAAAAAAATAGCTCTCAAGAGGCTTCTGGACACAAAGCCATCTGATATTATTTTTTTACAAGAAACCCTAGGGAATGTTGAGAAAGTTTCCCAGATTCTTCACTCTATGAAGCCTGACTGATGCTTTCATGCCCTTGATGTCAATGGGCAGTCCAGGGGCATTGCACTAGACATTAATTCTCGATCCATCATCCCTATTTCTGTATTGTGGGGACTTGGTTTTCTAGGAATGGATATGTTCTCCTTAGAGTTGGGCAAGAAATTTCATATTTTCAATGTCTATGCACCATATCACAATAGTGTGGAGTACTGGAACCATATTTTGCAACTCTCCCTAATGGATTCTAATAATATAATTTTGGGAGGTGACCTCAACTTTACTATCAGTCATAAGGAATCTTGGGGATATCATACACAACTGGATCCTCTATCATATTATATGGAACATCTCCTGGAACAACATCATTTGATTGACATCCCCATGAACAAAAAGAAACTGACATGGCATAATAGGAGAATTGGTGATGTTGCTCTGGGTAGGAGATTGGACTGTTTTCTCATCAAAGAAGACTTGTTGGGCACCCTCACTATCTTTTGTCAATGGGTTGGATCTGGGGGTATCTTTGATCACTCCCCCATCTATCTGGAACTGGATGGTCCATCTCTAAAGCCCAGAGCACCCTACAAGTTCAACTCAACCTGGTTACAGGACCCTGAATATCACAAATTAGTCACCAAATTTTGGAGAGACCACCCTCCTTCACAAGGGTACAATCTGGCTGAAGGTTTTTGTCAGAACCTTATGGAACTTAAAATTCTCTCCATTCAGTGGACCAAAGCAAAATGTTCCAGAGACAATCAAACTCTTTGTGATATGGAGCACCAACTTGCTAATTTGATAGATGACCAAGGTCGAGGTTTCATCTATGTTGAAGAAAAAGCTACCCTCACTGGGTTGGAGGCACAAAGATCCAAGATACTGTAGGAACGTGAGGAGACTTGGAGACTTAGAAGTAGAGCCATCTGGCTAAAGGTAGGGGATGACAATACTAAATTATTCCACAATTATGCCAAAGGAAGGCGGTTCTGTAACACCATTTGGAAAATTCCTACTAATCATGGGCAGTATGCAAAAACGTTTCATCAGCTAGCACACTTGGGAAATTCACATTTTTAACAACTATTCAAGGCTCCCCCTGGGACTTCACTTACTGAAATCATTTGCATTGCTGGTCACTTCCCTCAATTTGTTGACCCTGATATATATATGAAGATCTCACAAAACTAGTAACCATGGGGGAATTGGAGAGCACCCTGAAATGGTTTAAGAAGGAAAAAGGCCCAGGCTCCAATGGATGGTTTGTTGAATTCTACCTAGCCCTTTTTGAGACCTTAGGCATGGATCTTCTCAAGGTTGTAGAGGAATGCATGATTTCTGGGTGCATGTATGAGGCCATCAATACCACCTTCATTTCCCTCAACCCTAAGGTGGATTGCCCCCAATCCTTCAACAATTTCTGAGCCATCTTCATTTGCAATTTATTATACAAGATCATAGCTAAAATCATACCCAACTATATCAAGCTCATTCTCTCAGACAAAATTTCCTTCAAAAAATTTGCTTTCCTCCATAATCGACAGATTCACGAGGCCATTGGCACAACACAGGAAGCTCTCCTCTCAATCAAATTGAAGCATCTAAAAAGAGCCATTCTCAAAATTGATCTATCAAAGGAATTTGATCGAGTTTTTTGGCTCTATCTTAGGATGTTACTCACTCACCTTGGTTTCCCCATCACTTTCATCCAATGGATTATGTGCTGCATCTCTACTGTCTCTTTTAGTGTACTTATAAATGGATCTGCATCCAATTTCTTCCATGCTAAGAGGGGCCATAGACAAGGATGCCCACTATCCCCATTACTCTTCCTGCTCGTCATGGAGGGATTAAGTAGGCTGATCATTCATGAAAAAATAGTTGGGCGATTTCTGGGGCTCAAGATCATTGATCAGTGTATTTTAACCCACATTCTTTTCATTGATGATGTGCTTATCTTCCTCAGTGGAGGCATCTGAGACTTTAATTCTATTTATGATGTAATGCAACTATTTTGTAAGGCTATTGGGATGGAAACCAATAGACCAAAGTCCACCATCAACTTCTTGGCTTGTTCTCCTCAGGAATCTAGACATGCTTATCAGAAGTTCCGCTTACAAAGGCTCCGACGGGATGATGGACTTAAATATCTGGGGTTTCGCATAAAATCCCATGGATACAAAATAGTTGACTGCACCTGGCTGGTGACTAAGGTGGAAATTTTTTTGCTTAATTGGAACCATCGATTCTTATCAAGAGCAGGGAGGCTAGTTCTTATCAAATCAGTATTGGAAGCCACACCAGTTTACTGGATGTCCCTAACTTGGATTCCTTAAGGTATTCTTTTGAGCATACAAAAAATATGCTGCAAATTTCTTTGGAAGGGACACAAGGATGGGAATCCATATGCTTGGGTTAGATGGAGCTGCATAGCATTACCCAAGAAATGGGGATGATGGGGTCTCAAATATCTTCTTGCATTTGCGCATGCATTGGCTGCCAAACCGGGATGGTTTCTCCTAAAGTCCACGAGTCTATGGACATAGGTGGTCATCAATAAATAAATTTGGCCCCAAAACCTCATGGATTAGGCACGCCTTCCACCTTGGAATAAACAGGGCATCTCTGTTATATGGAGGGTTGTATTACAAACCCTCCCTACAGTCAGGAATGGTCTCACTTGGTGAATTAACGATGGAACAATAGTACGCATTGGTATTGATCCATGGACAGGTTGCAGAAACCTACTTCGACTCCCTCTGGAACTTACTGCATTCCTAAATGGCAGGGGTTTTTTCTCGATTTCACATATTGCGGACCTGCAAAATACTACCATTTTTCTACAAGCCTGGAAATCTACAGCTACACTAGGCATTCCAGAACATTGGATTCGGGATTGGGGGATCTATATAAATGCGTTATCTAAATCACATGTCTGAATATCTAATGGTGATGATGATCTCATATGGGCCCCTGCAGCTCATGGAATCTACTCTCTTAAGGTTGGATATCCCATTATACATGTTGCGCATAAGCCCCCTGTTCTGGAGGGGTGGTGCAAAGCACTCTAGAAACTCAAGGCACCACCACGATCTCGTATTTTTATGTGGAATATCATCATGAATAAAAATCCTACATGCATCAAATTGATGAAAAGAGCACACTTCGTATTGACTTGGTGTGTCATTTGTCAACAGAATGAGGAATTGAATGATCACCTCTTCCTTTACTACACAACCACTCGACACATCTGGGAGCAAGTCCTCACCTCTTTGGACATAGCACAACATTGTGATGGCCACAACATCAAGGAGGCATGGAACAACTGGTGGACAACTTCCCCCAACCTGAAGAATCGTAACCTCCCACTGATTATATGATGGCATATTTGGTTAAGTCGAAACAACATCATCTTTAATAACCTGCATATTTAGTGGCCTTTGGCTATCACTAGGATCTGCAACAATTTCAATGAAATACCCAATGATGAACATTTCCCTCCTACTCGCACTATAACTCCTGAAGCCATTAACCATGACCATCCATGGGCTTACTTTGATGGATCTGCTCAAGAACAGGGGTGTTGGGGGGGGGGGGGGGGGGGTTTCCTGCTCCATCTATTAGACAGTCACTCTTTCTGAATCTGCATGGGGCTGGGTGTTGGCACAAACAATTTCGCTGAGCTCATCTCTCTTCGACACTTATTATACTTTGCATTGGCACAAAACTGTAGACACATTCAGATCTTTGGGGATTCTAAGATTGTCATTAGTCGGTTCAATTTCACATCTGATTGTCATGTACATTCTCTCAGGAACATTATGGATGATGCATTGAATTTAAAATCACATTTTGAACAAATTACTTGTCTACAGATTCACAGAGAGCGCAACTAGGTTGTAGATCAACTTTCCAAGGAGGCAATGAATCAACCTAGGGATCAATGGTTGATCCAAGAACAAAGGGAGGTAGAGATATTTCAATTCTATCACAGGCCATACATAGATCAGATACTTCAGAGGGCTAATAGGCCCTAATTACATAGCTTCTATGATCCTAATATACATCAGAAATTTTTATAAAGAAATATTTTGAATTTTTGTATAAATATTTATTGAACCTGAAAGCATACCCCTAATGATTACTTATTTACATACCTATATATTTTTATGGCTATGGCCATTCATACAACATATGCCACCGACATTTACAACATGAAATTTTCCATTTATAGTAGAAAATTATGATTTTCCCAGGGAAAATTTTTTTATGTAAGGGCACAACAATAACAATATGGGGGCTACATGGGCACAACAATAACAATAAGGGGGCTACACTAGTATTATGGGGACCTAACATGCCCCTCTCCTTCAAAAAAGTGGTGTCCTCAATGCTTGAGTAGTTCTAGATGCTTCGGGTTCTTGTTTCTGTGATTGCTTCAGGCTCAAATATGATTTTCCATTCTTTGTCAAGTTCTGGCAACACTGCTTGAACTGGAAGCTTGTCACTGATAACCTTCTTTAAGCATGAAACATGGAGAAATGGGTGTACTCAGGAAGATGCAGGTAGCTCCAATTTGTATGTCATAGTACCAATCTTTTGGAACACCTTATAAGGACTGTAACACTTAGGTGATAATTTATCATCCTTCTTAGCTTGCTTGAGAGACATTTTTTTGTATGGTTGTAGCTATAAAAATACCGAGTCACCTACATCAAAACTTATTTCACTACGATGTTGATTGTCCTGTTCGATTATGCGCCAGAGTGAGGTTATCCTTTACGAGTTGAAGAAATTGATGTTGATGCTCGATGTGATCTTCCACTGCTTGAACCTTAGAATTTTTTCTTAAATATGATGTGATGGATGGTGGATGATAAGTGCCATAAATGGGGTCATTTTTGTTGTAGTATGGAAGGAAGTGTTATACCACCATTCAACTAGAGGTAACCGCTTAAACCATTATGTTTGTTTATCAGATACAAAGCAATGAAGATATCCTTCCAATAATTTGTTCACTATCTCAGTTTTTCCATCAGATTGAGGATGATAAGACGATCTATCAGATAATTGAGCACGAGGACAAGAAAATAATTCCATCCAAAAATTTCCAGTGAAAATGGGATCTTTGTCAATTACTATATTATTTGGGTTTCCATGAAGCTTTTGAATTGTTTCCATAAATGCAGTAGCAACTGTGCTAACTTTAAAAGGATGAGATAATGCACAAAAGTGTGCATACTTGGTAAGTCTATCAACTACCACCATGATGACACTATTTCCTATAGGTTTGGGCAAACATGTGAGAAAATCCATTGAGACCTCCTCCCAATTTTGATTTGGAATGGCTAAAGGTTGTAACAAGCTTGGGGTCTTACTTCTCAACTTTATTTTGTTGGCAAACCAAACATTCTTCCACAAACATCATAATATTAGATTTAATATCATCCCAAAAAAATTCCTTATTGACCCTATAGTAAGTTTTAAAAAAATCATGAGTGCCCTCCTAAGGCAGAGGTGTGCAATTCCAAAATAATCTTTTGTTTGAGTTGGGAATTCTTACAAATATATAAGCGATCTTTGTACCATAATGAATAATTTTTCCAGCTAAATGTATCAAATGTATTGGGATCTTGCTACCACTTTTGAATGAATGACCACACATCTTCATCATTCTTCCATTCATCCCTTTCTTCAGTTATCCATTCAGGTTGGATAATAGAAATGGCACAAAGCAATGCTTCCACATCCTCATCATTTCTTGAGAGTGCATCTGAAACAACATTTTGCTTTCCTTTTTTGTAGATGATTTCAAATTCATAACCCAACATCTTTGTCACCCATTTTTTCTACTCTTCTAAAGATAATCTTTGTTCCAAAAAATATTTAAGACTATAAGGATCTGCTTTTACCTTGAAGTACCTTCCCATTAGGTAAGGTCGTCGTTGCTTTAGTTCATGTAGTATTGCCAACATTTCCTTCTCATAAATAGGTTTGTGTAAATACTTTCCTTTGATTGGATGACTTTCAAAAGAAATGGGTCTTCCTTCTTGTATTAAAACAATACCAATTCCATTTCCTGAGGCATCACATTCCATAATAAAAAATATTGTGAAGTCTAACATAGCTAAGGCCAGTGCTTGGCACATTTCCTCTTTAAGATGTTCAAAGGCCTTTGTTGCTTCTGGAGCCCAAGAAAATGCATCTTTCTTTAGTAATGATGTCAGAGGTGTCGCTATACCTTGTCAACCCAAGAAATCCTCGAAGATGCTTTATGGTTGTGGGGATTTTCCATTCCTTAATAACTTTAATTTTGTTAAGGTTTACCTTAACACCCTCATGAGATACACTATGACCTAAATATTCCACCTCCTATACTCCAAAGAAACATTTGAAGGCTTTTGCATATAATTGTTTCTCCTCTAATTGTTGAGTACCTTGTCAACATGTTGAACATGATCCTTCCAAGACTTGAACATAGTTACCGATCAAATGGGAAAATTACATAGTACCCATTTTTTTGAGGTTGCGAAAAATCACCCGATTTTGAAAATTGGTGATTCAGAATACACTTTTTTTTTGGAGCATATTTTTGGCACTTTAAATATTCTTATCTATCAAGCATGAACATTTTTTTTAAAACATTAGTGATTTTCATCTTGATTTTAAAAAGTGTTGATGCAACATCAACACATTTTCTTAAAGAGTTTATTTTTGACACTTTAATTCTTTTTATGTATCAAGTATGGACACTTTTTTGAAATGTTAGTGATTTTCATCTTGATTTTGAAAAATGTTGATGCAACATCAACCCTTTTTGTTTAGAGCCTTATTTTGTACACTTTAAATTTTCTAATGTATTAAGTGTGGATATATGTTTTAAATGTTTGTGATTTTCATGTTAGTAATAAAACATCAAAAAAATAAAATAGCATGACCAAACAAAATTTAGTTCATATATATATATATATATATATATATATATATATATATATAACGAAAAAACACCCATAAAAATGTAATATATATATATATATATATATTAAAATAAAAAAAATAAAACAAAAACATAAAAATAACAGGCAATAAATAAATAAAATAAAATAAAATACAAACACATAATAATAATAATAAAAAGAACTTAAATTAAAAAATTGAAAAAAAATAAAATTATAATTATAAAAATTATAAAATAAAATAAAAATGAACAAATTAAAAATAAAAATTACAAAAAATAAAAAATAAAAATAATCTAATCAAAACCAAAGAATAAAAAAAAAAAAAAAGATTAAGAAATTGTAAAAAATAAAAATAATATTTTAAATAAATAAATAAATAAAACTCGCTTAGGGGCTGGCAGGCGGATTCTAGGAATCGGCCCTACTAGCACCTGGGCGAGGTTGGCCACGGGCACGGGTGGAGAGGCGGATCTGTGCAACCCACCTCCCCGCTCGCGCCCGAGGCCAAGCCCTGCCCATGGGTCGCAGCATTTAAAAAAAAAAAATAATTGTTTTTTTTTTTAATTTAAATTGTTTTTATTTTTTTTAATTTAAAATTTTTAAAATGTTTTTTATTTTTATTTTTACTTGTTTTGTTTCGCCTTTTTTTGTTATGTATTTTTATTTTATTTTATTTATTTATTTTTTAATTTTTTTTTTTTATTAAATTATGTCTAATTTTGTTTTGTTATTTTTAATGTCTAATTTTTTATATCTATAAGTTTGTTTTATTTTATTTTTTACATTTTTATAATTTATTTTTTGTCTTTTTTATTTTTTTTGGTCATATTTTTATTATTTATTATTTTTTTATGTTTTAGTTCTTGTTTTTTTTTTTTTAATTTATGTTTTTTTAATTGTTTTTTTATTATATTTGAATTTTTGGTGTCTTTTGCATTATTTTTGTGTTTTTTTGACTATTTTTATTTTTTTACAATATTTAATTTTTTTGTTTTCTTTTGTATTATTTGTGTGTGTGTGCGTGTTTTTTTTAAATTCAATATTCGAATTTTGTTTTCTTTTGTTTCAACTTTATTTTGCTGGCAAACCAAACATTCCGCCACAAACTTTTGAATATCTGATTTAAGGCCATCCCAAAAAAATTCCTTCTTAACCCTGTGGTAAGTTTTTAAAAATCCTGAGTGCCCTCCTAAGTGAGAAGTGTGCAATTCCATAAGAATCTTTTGTTTTAGCTGGGAATTCTTACAAAGGTATAAGCGATCTTTGTACCATAACGAATCATTTTTCCAGCTAAATGTATCAGAAGTACTGGAATCTTGTTGTAGCTTTCGAATAAGTGCCCACACTTCTTCGTCATTCTTCCATTCCTCCCTTGCTTCGCTTATCCAATCTGGTTGGATAATAGAAATGGCACACAACAATGCTTCCACATCCTCATCATTTCTTGAGATTGCATCTGCCACCACATTTTGCTTCCCTTTTTTGTAGATGATTTCAAAGTCATAACCCAACATCTTTGTGACCCACTTTTGTTGTTGTTCAGAGGATAATATTTGTTCTAAAAAGTATTTAAGGCTATCATGATCCGTTTTTACCTTGAAGTGTCTTCCCATTAGGTAGGGTCGCCATTTCTTAAGTGCATGGAGTATTGCCAACATTTCCCTCTCATGAATAGCTTTGCTTAAAAACTTTCCCTTGATTGGACGACTTTCAAAAGCAATGGGTCTTTCATCTTGCATTAGAACAACACCAATTCCATTTCCTAAAGTATCACATTCCACAATAAAGGTTTTTGTTAAGTGCGGTGTAGCTAAGACCGGTGCTTGGCACATTGCCTCTTTAAGATGTTCAAAGGCCTTTGTTGCTTCCGGAGTCCATGAAAATGAATCTTTCTTCAATAATGTTGTTAGAGGTGCTGCTATTCTCCCATAATTCTTAACAAACTTGCGATAATACCCTGTCAACCCAAGAAATCCTCGCAGATGCTCTATGGATGTGGGGATTTTCCATTCCTTAATGGCTTTAATTTTGCTAGGGTCTACCTTAACTCCTTCATGAGATACAATATGACCCAAATATTCCACCTCCTGGACTCCAAAGAAACATTTGGATCTTTTTGCATATAATTGTTTCTCCTCCAATAGTTGTAGCACCCTGTCAACATGTTCAACATGATCCTTCCAAGACTTGCTGTAGATTAGTATATCATCAAAAAATACTAACACAAATTTTCTAAGGAATGGTTTGAAAATTGAATTCATCAAACCTTGAAATGTTGAAGGTGCATTGGTAAGGCCAAAAGGCATGACCAAAAATTCATAATGACCCTCATGAGTTCTAAATGCCGTTTTTGGAATGTCTTCAATCTTCATTCTGATTTGATGATATCCCGAACGAAGATCCAACTTGGTGAAGTAAATTGATCCATGCAATTCATCCAGTAATTCATCAATAACAGGAATGGGGAACTTATCTTTAATAGTGAGCTTGTTGAGCTCCCTATAATCTGGACACATGCGCCATGATCCATCCTTCTTGTGCACCAATACTACTGGAGCTGAGAAAGAAATTTGACTCGGTTGAATTATACCAGCCTCTAGCATTTCTGCAACCATACGTTCAATTTCACTTTTTTGGACATAGGGATATCTGTACGGCCTGATGTTTGGAGGAACACTTCCTGGAATCAGATGAATAGCATGATCATGATCACGCATAGGTGGGAGACCCTTGGGAGTCTCAAATACCTTGGAATGATTGTCCAAGACTTTTTGGAGATCTGGAGAAATAGATGATTCCAATGTGGAAACATCTAGCGAGCATAATTGTGCAATTACACCTCTTTGCTCCTTTCTTAGAAGCTTTGTCATACCATGAGAGCTGATTATCTTTCCTAGTTTCCCTGCAATACCCCTTAATTCAACTTCCTTTCCTTCCGAAGAAAATTTGATGAAAATTTCTTGAAAATTAAAAGCTATTGTACCCAAGGATTGTAGCCATTGGACTCCTAGTACAACATCCACACCTCCCATTGGAATGGAAAGCATTGGGCTAGTCAATACATATTCTCCCATGGATAGCTTGATATTATGGCACTTTCCAGAGCAATTTATTGTTCCTCCATTTGCAATCATCACTTGACACTCTGGTGCTGGATATAGGAAGAAATTCAATTCTTTTGCTACCCTACAATGAATAAAATTGTGGGTGCTTCCTGAATCAATCAACACTATTACCTTTTTCTTCTTGATTTGTCCTTCTATCTTGATGGTTTGAGGAGTGGTAATTCCCGCCAATGCATTACAAGATATGGTCGGATTTATTTGTTCTTCATCTAGGCTTTGTTCCTGGAGTATATCTTCTTCTTTTGACCTTTCTTGCTCCTTTTCTTCTTCCTCTTCACAATCTATGTAGAATAATTTCTTCTCAGCACACTTATGACCTTTAGTGTATTTGCTATCACAACTGTAACAAAGCCCTTTTGCTCTTTTTTCTTCCAATTGTTGTGGTGTCAACCTTATAGGTTGTGGAAGACTAGGGGCAACAACACTTCCGTCTTTATAGTTGTGAGTGGTATGCTTCCTGGTTGCCATAATTTTGCTTTCCATTTTTCTTGCTAACCTGAATGCCTTCTCTAATGAATCAGGTTCCCAAAGGCGAACATCATGTTGGATATTATCCTTTAAAGACCCTATGAACACATCAATCCTATGCTCCTCTGGAATATCTTTTACCCTTATGTTCAATTTTTGGAACTCCTCAATGTGCTCCATTACTGAACCCTTTTGTTTGAGACTTATCAATTGGCTAAAAAAAGTGTTGCTTTTTGTATCTTCATAATGTGCTATCAATTCTTCCGTAAAAATTGCCCAAGTGATAAATTGTTTACGAGAGCAAAGCCATTGATACCATACAAACTGATTTGGTTCCAAATATACAGTTGCCATATGTACCTTTTGTGCATTTTGCACATTATTGAGATCGAAGAATTGCTCCATCTGTAATATCCATGTAGCAGGATCCTTGCCATCAAACTTCCTCATATCGATTTTTGGAATATGGTGATTCTTCAATCCAACATTAGCGTCTATGGAATCATGATTAACATTTCTTTTGTTCTCATCATGAGTTTCCTTTACTACCTTTTCACCATTAGTGACCCTTTCTTGTAGCAACTTCTTCAATTCTTCCATATCTGTCTTCAAATCTATCTTCAAATATGCCATGTCTCTCTTCAAATCTGTCTTCGAATCATCCATCTTAGCTTCCATGCCCTTTATCTTAGATTCCACGCCACTTATCTTAGCTTCTGTTAGCTTTTGTGAGCGTGACATTTGTTGCACTTGTTCTTGTAATTTTGATATATCATGTAGCATTTCTTCTTCTTCTTCATGAGTCATGCTAGAGCTTTCAGGTTCCTTACTAGGTGTTTGCATTTTCTTTCCTAGGGGCATCAGTTACCGATAATAATGCTTTACTATGCCCTTTGAATTCCGTTAAACCAAGCTTACAAGAAAATTTAAAAAAAAAAACTACACACCTTTTTTCACTTTATAGAAGCCTGATATTCAATCTGATGTATCTCTGTAATTTAGGATCATCCCGTTCTGAAATTGCTACCTGTAGTAGCCTTCTACGTCCTCTTTCCAATGCCACAAGTCTGAGCCAAATTGGATACTACAAGGAAGAGTTATGTGAAATCTCCCACAGTGACTTGCTTTTAGACTGGTTCAGTAGAGCGAACTTGTACGACGTGCCACGAGTCACTGTTTCAACCTTTGAATATGAAACACACAAAAAAGAAACTACAGTCCGTCCTCGTTTTGTACTTTTTTACGAAATTTCAATCCAATCCTCAGAGCGAGAGTTATGACGATTTTCCCCAGGTCACTTGTTTTGAATGTAATTCAGGAGTCTCCAGAAAGGCCAACTTCCTCAGATCATATCTCTGAAAATATCGCGCGAAAAGATCTGAAATTCGGACCCAAGGTTCAGCGCCAATTCTTCTCAAATGGGTTTTTTTTGCGACTTCTGAAACGTCACAGAAAAAAGTTTATAGTGAAAATGCCATGATGACCTGTTTGGAGCAGCGAAACCCTAGAATCCAAAGCTCTGATACCAAATGTTATGAAACCAGCTCAAGAAAAGATAGAAAATATAGATCAACACCTTAGAATTCAGCATCTTCGAGGGGGAAACCTCCTTTAAATTACATAAATGAACAATTCTTGGATGATACAAATGACAAAACCTCCTTTCTATATATAGGAGTCTAAGGAGTCACAATATAATCCAGCCGACCTAACAATAATAATATAAAGCCACAAAAATAACAATAGGGGGATTCTATGGGGTACAGAAATAACAATATGGGGGTAATAGGGGCACAAAAATATAAATAAGGGGTATAACTACAATAGTAATGGGGTAATCACTAGTATTATAGGGACCCAACATATGATACCCCTTAATTCAACTTCCTTTCCTTCTGAAGAAAATTTGATGAAAAGTTCTTGAAAATTAAAAGCTATTGTACCCAAGGATTGTAGCCATTAGACTCCTAGTACAACATCAACACCACCCATTGGAATGGAAAGCATTGGGCTATTCAAAACATATTCTTCGATGGATAGATTGATATTATGGCACTTTCCAGAGCAATTATGGTTCCTCCACTTGCAACCATCTCTTGACACTTTGGTGTTGGATATAGGAAGCAATTCAATTCCTTGGCTATCTTACAATGAATAAAATTATGGGTACTGCCCGAATCAATCAACACTATTACATTTTTCTTCTTGATATGTCCTTCTATCTTGATAGTTTGAGGAGTGGTAATTCTGACCAATGCATTACAAGATATTTTTGGATTAATTTCTTGATGCTCGATGTGATCTTTCGCTTCTTGAACCTTTTTCTTCTTGATATGTCCTTCTATCTTGAGAGTTTTAGGAGTGGTAATTCTTGCCAATGATTTACAAGATATGGTCGGATTCATTTCTTCTTTCTCTGGGGTTGGTTCCTGGTGTATATCCTCTTCTTTTGATGTTTCTTGATCCTTTTCTTCCTCCTCTTCACAATCAATGTAAAATAATTTCTTCTCAGCACACTTATGACCTTTAATATATTTGTTATCACAATTGTAACAAAGCCCTTTTTCTCTTTTTTCTTCCAATTGTTGTGGTGAAAACCTTGTAGGTTGTGGAAGGCTAGGAGAAACAACACTTCCATATTTATAGTTGTGAGGGGTAGACATCCTTGTTTCCATAATTTTGCTTTCCACTTTTCTTTCCAACCTAAATGCCTTCTCCAATGAATCAGGTTCCCAAAGACAAACCTCATGTTGAATGTTATCCTTTAAAGTCCCTATGGAGACATCAATCCTTTGCTTCTCTGGAATATCATTTTCCCTTATATTCAATTTTTGAAAGTCCTCAATGTGCTCTGCCATTGACCACTTTTCTTTGAGATTTATCAATTGGCTAAAGAAGGTGTTTCTCTTTGTATCCTCATAATGTGATATCAATTCCTCCATGAAAATTGACCACATAACAAGTGGTTTACTAGAACAAAGCCCTTTATACCATAAAAATTGATCCAGTTCTAAATATGAAGATGCAATATGTACCTTTTGTAATAGTTGCACCTCATGTAGATCAAAATATTGCTCCATCTGTAGTATCTAATTTACCAGATCCTTGCCATCAAACTTCCTCATATCGCCTTTTCTTGATTTTAGGAGCTCAGTCTTGAAACGACTGTAACTCCGTAATTTCAGATCTCCAAGTTTTGAAATTGCGTCTTGAAGTAGCCCTCTGCATTCTCTTTCTAACCTTGCAAGTCGGATCAAGATTGGATTCTGCAAGGAAGAGATGTCAAATATTCCATGATGACTTGATTATAGACTGGTTCAGTAGAGCGCACTTGTACGAAGTGACACGTGTCACTGTTTCAACCTTAGGATCTGGAAAATATATACAGAAAACTGCAGTTCGTCCTCTTTCTATAACTTCTTACGTAATTTAAATCTGACGGTCAAAGAGAAAGTTATGATAATTTTCCCAAGCTCACCTGTTTAGAATGTAATTTAGGAGTCTACAAAAATAGTAGCTTCCTCAGATTATATCTTTGAAAATATAGTGAGACAAGATCTGAAATTCAGACCCGAGCTTAATCAAGATTTCAGTTGAAATGGGTTTTAATTTCAGAGTCCGAACCTTTGTAGAAAAAACATTATAGCAAAAATTCCAGGATGACCTGTTTGAGATGAAATTCTGGAGCTTGCAAAAACCCTAAATTCCTTAGATCATATCTCCGAAAATATAGCGAGACAAGATCTGAAATTTTGACCCGAGGTTCAGATCAATGTCTTATCAAATCGTTTTTTTTTAGCTTTTGAAACTTCGTAGCGAAAAAGGTATATCGAAAATGCCGCGATGACCTGTTTGGAGCAGCAAAATCCTAGAATCCAAAGCTTTAATCCAAATGTTATGAAACCAGCTCATAAAATAGAAGAAAGTATAGATGAATGCCTTTAAAATAAGCCTCTGCGAGGGGGAAACCTCCTTTACATTACACAAATGAACAATTCTTGGATGATACAAATGACAATACCTCATTTCTATATATAGGAGTCTAAGGGGTCATAATGTAATCAAAGCCGACATAACAATAATAATGTAAAGGGCACAACAATAATAATAGTGGGCTTCTATGGGGCATAATAATAACAATATGGGGATTACATGGGCACAAAAATATAATAAGGGGGCTGCACTAATAACAATAAGGGGTTACACTAGTAGTATAGGGACCTAACACTTAAGGGAGGGTTGCGACTTCACGATCCAGCCATCACATTTATTGTACATGGAGCAAATATTTAGTAGTGATGGCTCCAAGGAGGTGGTGATCTTTGGAAGAGTATTTTGAAATACAAGTACACCCCCCACACAACCTAGCATAACCTAATATATGAAACAAATTCAACCCCGAGCTCATCAATTTAGAGATTAGGAGAAAAAAGGATGAAATTGATTCAAATAAATTATATTTAGGAAGTTAAAAATGGCAGCACAACAATGTTTTGGGTGATTCATGGCAACAACTACCAAAATTGGGAGGGATAACTAGGTTGGAAAGATTAAATAAATACATGAAAAATCAAGAAAAAATCACAATAGTCAATTAATAGGTAGAGGGGGATCAAAATCAACAATGGTGTACATGGATACCTCCTGGAAAATTGGCAACCACAACTAGATGGGGAAATATTACATGAGTTATGGAGAAATATTCAAAACAAATTTATTTCACTCTTTAACCAAGAGGATAAGATTTGGTGGGTTTATTAATCAAAACAATTTTTTTCTATCATGGAAACCTACCACCTAGAGGCAAGCCACCAAGAGATGCAAGTAGAAGATATCTAGATAAAGATATGGAGACATAATGTTTACCCAAAACAATATGATTTTCTTTGGCTTTTATTCCAGAAGAAACCTTTAACCTGGGAAAACATCCAAAATAAAAATTACCAAGCTCAATGCATATGGGTTCTCTTCTTCCTTCATTTAGAAAACTTAAAGCATATTTTTAATAACACCACTCTTGTTGTCTAACTTAATATGTAGAGATCATGGACTATACACCTACATTGTGTTGCATGTACATGCCCTTTCATATAATGGCGCTCCCTCATACTTTAAGATTAAATACTACACAAAAACTAAAACACTTTTCAGTATAAAAAATAAAACAAAGATTGTTGGGTGGTGCTAAATAAACACAGAGATATGTTTCCATAGCCAAACAAATATGAGGCATAGCTCGACGAAAAGAAATATTATAACCTCCATAAAAAATAAATAGTCAGGAGCCAGAAAGTCATGGATCCATTATCAACCCCATGGGAAGTATCTCAAATCATGTAGGAACCCCAACTGAAAGGACTGATACCTGATATAAACTGGAAACAAGTAGAGACCTTCCGTAGACAAAGCATCAATAGATATGTCGAACTCACGGTGAACATCTGTGAAAGTGGCCAATCATAAATGTCCCTTGATCATGTGGATCCTCTACATCGAGTGTCCCATGAGCGGAGGAGCAAAAATATATATATATATATATATATATATAATACACAAATTTTGGAAAATAACAAACAACCAGCATATATATATATATATATATAAATACACAAATTTTGGAAAATAACAAACAACCACTTTAGTATAAGATTTTTGAATGGAATTGTGTATAATATTAATATCATATTCCATGTTTACGTGGAAACTTCATATCATTAGGATCAGAGAAATTTGAATGAAAAAGCAAGTGCTAATAAACTTTTAATTATATAAGAAATTAATCGTTAAAGAAATAATAAAAAACTAAAGAAATAAGAAATAATAAAAAATTTCAGCAAAATTATTAAAGATTAAATTAAAGTAAATAAAGACAATTTTGATTTAAATAATTAATAATAATTTTTTATTTAATTTTAATAATGATGTTAAAAATTAAAATAATTAAAATGTAAAATCAAAAGGAATAAAGAAAAATATTAATTTTAAAATTAAAAATAATAAAATTTTGATTTAATTAATTAAAACTTAAACTAATAAAAATTTTAAATCAATAATGAAAATAATATCAATTATTATTAGTATAATTGAAGAATTAAAAAGATGAAAAACATTTAAAAATTTAACGACACAAAATTAAAGTTTTGGATAGAGTTAAGCATATGGCTTGAAAGTGAAGGTAAGCTGGCTAAAGGCCAAGCAGGTTTCAGAAGGCATCACTCAACAACAACGACCTCGTTACGCTTAGGATCATTGCGAAGGAATGTCGTTGATAAATCCAATTTATTTTGTTGTTTTGTGGGCTTTAGAAAGGCTTTCGATAAGGTTCCTAGATACAACCTTTGGAATAAATTAGAAGAGCTAAAGGTTTCTCTCGAGTTGATAACTGTCGCTATAAGGTTATACGAGAATGTAATTGCCAACCTAAAGAGCAATGAGGGGTGATCGAAAGATATTAAGTGTAACATCGGAGTTAAACAAAGTTGCCCCCTCTCCCCTACCCTATTTGGCATTTACATTGATAAGCTCGAAGACTATTTAGATGAAGCAGGATGTGATGGCACGATCTTAGTTGGGATAGACGTCATCCTTCTTCTCTATGCTGACAATATTATTCTTTTCACAAGGTGCCCATCTGATCTTGATAAGAAACTCAGGCTTCTTAAGGATTTCTGCACTACCATGGGTATGACTGTTAACACTGAAAAACAAAAGTTATGATTATCAAACCATAGAAGGACACTTACGCTAATTTTATGTATGACAATAATAAATTGGAGGAAGTGTATTCTCACAAGTACCTAGGAATTGATATTCATCACAAGCTCAACTGGAACCATAGCATTGAGAAAAGGATTAATGGCGGGTGGAAAGCCTATTTTGGTCTTGAAAATAATTGTAAAATAACAAATCTCGTAATGTGGGATAAAAAGAAGTCCCTCTTTGAAACTTTATTCACTCCTGTTATCTTATATGGCTGTGAGGTTTGGGGTTGCAGCATCTCCAAAGAATCATGGAGAAAGATTGAGCAAATCCAGAAGCGTTTTATAACTTATAACCTGAAAATTAAAAGTAATACACCCTATCATATTCTCCTTATAGAAGCAGGTCTTTTCCCTATTGAGAACCTAGCTATGATTAGGTTTCTGCTATACAAGCACAAACTCAATAACATAGACAATCATAGACTTTCTAAGCTAGCTTTAAATTCCAGCCAAAACCACCTAAGGCTCAATCGGGGGTGGCATAAAGACACAAGGTCCTGCTCAAACTATTGGGAGATCAACAAGAATGATGCATTGCAAAACATAAATAACATTAAAGATATTGTTACTTCTAAGTTCAAAGAAAAAATGTGTGAGAAAGATTTAGCGGCTAAAAGAAAATTAAGTTATTATAAGAAGGTCATCAACCCCACCCTAGAAGATCAAAAGTATCTCTCTATTTTAACTAGCTCAAAGAAGAAAATTAATATAGCAAAGATTAGAACGAATTCTCATGAGCTCCATAGTGAAACAGGTTGCTGGGCAATTCCTAAAACGCCATGGATGGAAAGGATCTGCCATATATGTGAGAATAGGAACATCAAGGATGAAAACCACTTCCTCTTAGAGTGCCCCGCGTTCAACCACATTAGATCTTCGTTTCACAATGTTTGTTACAACACTGACCTTCCTAGCCTTTTACAATGAAAAATTATAGTGAGCTCGGGAGGCTTCTCTCCAAGCTTTTTGAGCATAGGAATAAAATCTTAAATCAAAATAAATAATTTGTTTCTTTAGGTCCGATAGACCAATGTTTGGTCTCAGTGGATGTTAACCATCATCATCATCATCAGTATTAACAATAATAAAAATTAAACAAATCAAATTTAAATAATTAAATATTTATTTTATTTTATTTTTATCTCAAAACTAGAAATAAAAAGGATTAGAGTAAAAAGGGAATAAGCCAATTAAATAAACAATCAACATTGAAAGAAAATAAGATAAATTTAAATAGAAATGTGATCGATAACATGTTTTTGACTTAATTTAAATCTATCTTCTTTATTGAAATTATTGGGGTCCTTCTCGATTTCAAGAGCTTCTTTGATTATACGAGTCTTGCGAAAATAAGGTGTTTTGAATTAAATGAATGCTTAGTGATTTCTGACTTAGATAAACAAAGATGGTTTGTATCAGCTATATGTTCCTTGAAGCGAGCTTTAAAGGGACAGTCAATCTCACCAATATAAGATTTCCCACATGAGCAGAGAATTTGATAAACCCTATTATATGTTCCTTGAAGTGAGCTTTGAAGGGACAACCAATCTGACCAATATAAGATTTCCCACATGAAAACAGAATTTGATAAACCCTTGAACATAGCATGAGTCAAACCCCCAAATTTTAATATAAGAATTTTTTTAATAATATTTTATTGATTCGTTTAATGGTGAGTAAATATAGATTTTAATATACATATTAAATTTTTTTACAAAACGTTTATATATCGTTTGTTTCACATTTAATAGTTTAAATATTTTATTTTTAAAATTTTAATATATTTTTAATTATTATTTTTTAAATATTTTTTTTTTAAACATATAATGTTTAAACTTTTAATCACTTATATGTTTTGGAGTTTTTTTTAATCACTAACGATAAAAATCTCCGAAACATATAACAAATAAATATATGGTTTTTTTAACAATATATTTATTTCTCCCTAATAGGGTGGTAACATCATTATCTCCGTGCTGGAATGTGTGACACCATTGACAATTATCGACACAAATGATAAACATGGAGGCAATATACTGTGAGGAGAACATAACAACAATTGTTGTCATATTTATATCAGCCTACAAGGGTTTTGAGAGATGAAGTTAAAAACTTGCTGGTTTTTCCCATCGTCACTAATGTGCTTCATTTAGTATTCGATGGGTTTCCATTATGCCTCTGACACGCTCCAGTGTGGGAAGAAAGGATGCACACTCTTAAATCATTAATGGTAGCGTAGAGGGAATGTTTTCCTTAGCAAGTGTGCCACACATAAAATTTGTTTAGTTTTTTTCCTTTAATGAAAAATCAACAATATCTCACATTTATGACATTTTTCCTCTTTTGGTCGTTATAAAAGGCATCGATTATTCACAAGGTGGCGAGCGTACGTTGGGTTATTTAGCATAATAAAAATGATTTATGGTGCTTATACTAAAGTGTATTATTTGATGTTTGGTACAATGTACTGGGTGTGTTTGAAGCCATCTTTAGGTGGCCTGGTATACTTTAATGGAATGAGGGAATTGAGACTTTTTGCCATTTATGTTTCAAGGGCTTATTAAACTTTGAAGGAAGTTATTGTTTTTCATCCTCTTTTTGCACAACGTAACCTTAGGGCCTGTATTCGAATTGGTGGTCGTGCTTCCTTCCTCGGTGCTCCAAAGCCTAGACTTTCAAGGTATCTCTTTTAATTGACCAATTTTGGTCGTGGAGTGTGTTATCCAAGGAACTTTTCAATCTGGTTTTAGCAGTGCTCTTTATCAGGGTTTCATAGGCTTAATTTTAGTATCTTTGAGGTTACCATGGGAAATTTTATGGTATCATATGCTCAATTTTCAACCACATTGTGTAATGCTAGTGTTTGTTACTAAGGTCTCGTATGTCATTAAGTCTTTTTCTCGGTATCATGTAGGTCGTTTATTTGAGTTAAATTGTGGCAACCAATTTTCTTTCCAATCTAGTAGCATAACTTGGTTCTTAGATAAGGAATCTCAGTTAAGGTATTAGGTGGGTACCTTAATGGGTACCTTTGTTGTTTCAATTTGTTTATGAGGTTAAAGGGTTTGGGCTCTCCAAGCTTCTTAGAGCTATTTCCCACACTATTCATTCCTTTTCATACTTGGTGGAAGTTTCAACAATGCTTGGGTTTGCATTCTATAAGTGTTTCAATTGTTATAAGTATTGTTTAGTTTTGTACTTAGTGGGTGTTGGGGATGATATAGTCCTCATTCATAGCATTGTTACTTATTGCTTTGTCAACGTATTTCTAAATCTTTGGGTTTCTTTAAAGGTCAATCAACAAAGCAAAAATATTGTACATTTCCACTTCATTATGCCACCTCATCAAAGAATGGAAAGTCGATGGGGAGCTGCTAGTGGCAGTTCCAATTCCTAGTCTAAACGCCTTTTTAGCTGGAACTTAGTAGCAACCTTGTTTGATTTAGTGCCTCTAGAGATCAAATGAGATATACGACACCTTAAATCTTGGGAATTTGGCGATAAAACCTATTTTTTGGATTTAGATGTGGGTAATCACCACTTCAAATGGATTCTCGACCTTAGGAAATTTCAACAACAAAGATTGCACTTTCTGCACTTTGTTGCAAGTCATCAACACCTAGACACCTTATTTCACCTAGTGCTCTATGACAAACAGGTGGATAGTTATTGCTTGGATGATATACTCATAAGGCTACAATGAGTGGAAAAGTATGTAATGTCTGATTTTGACTCTAATTCTGATGACCTTGCCAATACTCCTGCAGTAATTGATGTTAGCTCCACCTCCCAGAATTGACCCAACAACGAACAGGTTGACTATGTACTAGTGGTTCCAATGGACATGGTATCAACCCAACTACTAGAAGGCCAACTGTCTTGGTTTTTTTGTGTGTGTATCTAATGGCATCCCTAGTTCAATTTTTTGACATTTTCAAACCAAACTTAACCAAGGGAACATATATGTTATGATTGGATGATGTTTTTGCAAAACAATGATAATAATTCAGTTTAGTTTTATCTGGTTTTTAGCAATTCTAATCCATCCTCTCTTGAGATATCTAGTTAGAATTATGCACTCCAAGTTTTTTCATAATCATACTCTCAATGTAAACTTTTTATTATTAATAAAAACGTTTTGTACCAGCTTAAAAAAATACAATATATTTATTTATATATTGAAAAAATTATATATTAAAATTCAACTTAAATAATGAAAATTGACGGTTATAAGAGAATAAAACAAGTGAAATAGAATGTTTATCTTTTTTTTTTGGAGTCGTATTGCCCTACGGCAAAAGTGGCCAGAAATCTGTATAAAAAATTTCAAAAAATCTTGTAAAGGTTTGAATCATGTTTTTGATGATGGAAATAGATTCAACACCATTAAAAACTTTTAAGGCGCCTACAATTATGAAGTTTGACAGCTTTTACTTAAATTTACAAAAATCTCTAACGAATTTTTTGAAAATATGACCCAAATTTTCATAACTTTCCAAGCAAAAAATACATAATCGTTAGACCAATGCTTTCTTTTACGCCTGCGGAACTGTCCGTTCTCCTTTATATACATTGCAAGCAAAATTAGAACATAAAAATTAGCTACCAGGTTTTAATGTCCAAAGCGTCTCTGATATTAGCGCGTCTGATGCAGTCTATTAACCAGGGTTCAGTTTCCCAGTTGCGGGCATGGAATTTATTTTTGCCATTTCGATCTCTGAACAGAAACTTAATTTCAATGTTATTGCGCTTGACAAAGAAAGGATTGGGAAAAAAATTCTCTACCGTTCGAAGTAACAATCAAGAATCAACTAAAGTCAATATCAACCACCAAAAGGCTATTGCTTTTGACAAAGAAAGGATTGGGAAAAAAATTCTCTAACGTTCGAAGTACCAATCAAGAATCAATAAAGTCAATATCAGCAACCAAAAGGCTATTGCGTTTGACAAAGAAAGGATTGGGAAAAAAATTATCTAACGTTCGAAGTAACAATCAAGATTCAACTAAAGTAATATCAGAAACCAAAAGACCAATTCAGTTGTCTAGGTGGTGTAGTTGGTTATTACGATAGTCTCATACACTAAAGGTTCCCAGATAGAACTTGGGCTCAGACAATCTAACTCTATTTTCCTGTTGAGGTCTTCAGTTCGACTCGGCCGTCAAGGGACAATATTTTTTTTATTTATTAACAGCAAAGGGTCCCCAGTTCGAACCTTCAGTTCGACTCGGCCGTCAAGGGACAATATTTTTTTATTTATTTACAGCAAAGGGTCCCCACCAAAGAGTCCCCAGTTCGAACCTGGGCGCAAAAGATTTTTTATTTTATTTTTAGCAAAGGTCCCTAGTTCGTGCAGTGATGTGTGGTTTAACGGTAAGTCAAACGGGAAGCTCGGGAGACCAAAGTTCAAATCTCATGGAGTACAGTGACCTGCTGTGGTGGCGGCTAGAGGGGCGGACCCCCTGATCACTGGGTCTGCTCTTGCTAAAATCATAGGATCTTAGCATACCCGACTTGCAGGTGGTTGGTTATGCTCTTGGTGTTATAGTGGCGATCCTGGGTCTCCCGTGGATTAAACTTGATAGTTATAGATTCACCATGTAGTTAAAAAAAAAAAAAAAATCCTAGTTCGAACCTGGGTCCAGAGATTCTTTATTTTATTTCCAACAAAGGTCCCTCGTTCGAACCTGGGTCCAGAGAGTCTTTATTTTATTTCCAGCAAAGGTCCATAGTTCGAACCTGGGTTCAGAGATTCTTTATTTTATTTCCAGCAAAGGTCCGTAGTTCGAACCTGGGTCCATAGAGTCTATTAAAATTTGCGTCTAAATTTAGTTCAGACATTAAAATTGAAAGTTGAATCAAAATTTACCACAGAGAGACATCAAAAATCAAAAGGTGAACCAAATTTTACTACAGCCATTAAAGATCAAAAGGTGCAGCAAAATTTACTCCGGACATTCGTGTCTGTGTTTAAAGGTGGAATAAATATGCTGGAGATAGTCCTCCTCCCAAATAGCCTAAGATCTTTAATATTGTCATCAGCGAAAAATAGAAGTTGCGTCGAAATTTACTCCATATATGAAAGATTGAAAATTTCAAAAAATGTCTTGCCATATTCATAGCGAGATTTATATAGACTGTACATAGAAAACCTAATTTTAATTTTATTGCGTTTGACAAAGAAAGGATTGAAAAAAAAAATTCTTTAGATGTTCGAAGTAACTCTCAAAAACAACTAAATGGAATATCAGCAACCAAACAATCATTATAGTTGTCTAGGTGGACGCTAAAGGTCTCCAGTTCGAACCTGGGCTCAGACAAGTTAGCTTAATTTCCTGTTAATGCCTCGAGTTCGACCCTCCCCTGCGGGGGTCAAAATTGTACTCTTATTGCTTTACAGCAAAGGGTCCCAAGTTCGAACCTGGGTTCACGCAATTGATTCAATTAATTTCCCGTTGAGGTCTCCATTTTGACCATTCCCTTAGGGTTTTAATCTTATTTTATTTATAGCAAAGGGTCCCCAGTTCGAACTTGGGTTCACACAATTGATTCAACTTGATTTCCCGTTGAAGTCTCCATTTGGGCCCTTCCCTAGGGTGTTAATTTACATTTCGACCCTTCCTTTAGGGTTTTAATCTTATTTTATTTACAGCAAAGGGTCCCCAGTTCGAAGGTTTTTTTATTGAACTATTAGATAAGCTAGACCCCTCCCTACAACCAACCCATGGCTTCAATCTAATTTTGACACTTGTCGCCTTCCCAAATTTTCAGACCATGTTTTTTGCTGCTAAGGGGAGAAACAATTAGCATTCTCTTCAAATATAATCAATGTCATTTCTGCCACCTTTTTACTGGGTGTTGAACCCACTCTTAAGCATCCTCAATCATAATATATTTATGGTGAATGACTTTAGCCCAAAGGCTCTAACCATCAAGTAGCCTCTATACACACCTAGCTATCAATGCTTTGCTAAAGAGGTGTTATTCTTTTAATATCTCATTCCCCCTGGTGCTTTCGAAATGCAATTTATTTACAATTTATCACAACAATCTCCTTTTCTTCCAAATTCCTACACCAAAGAAATAGGAAACTTAAACACCTTTTGGAATAAATACAAGTGACATCTAGTACACAAGAATTTCCTAAATAAAAGATATAACAAAAAGAACCTACCACCATGAGAAAGCCAACAATTGCTCCAAATGAAAATCCTATTATCTACTTTAGATATGACCCATTAATTCCTCTTTCCATAATCATTTATCTTGAGCAAAAATCCTAGGTACTTGACCCCATTTTCATAAGTAATTTGTTGATATGGAAAGGATTGAGAGAAAAATTGAGAAGTCTTTGATGCTAAACCAAACCAAGGCAATGATGACTTGTGAATATTTATGAACATACATGTATCTTTACACTGAAGATCAATAATTTCTCTAAAATTCAAAGCATCCATCTTAGATTCATCACATGAAGGTAAACTACGATACATTAATAGGAGGTGTGGAAACTATATATTAACTCCTACTGTGATTTTGTTATATTGATCAATTTGTTTTTCATTCAAAACAACTCATCTTAGCCCTTCAACTACTCAAAGAAATAAAAGAGGAAGGAAAAGATATTATTTTCTAATTTCTTGATCAAGCCTAAAGAGGTCAAAGCAAAGCCAATGATGACGAGGAAAGTAATTTTTACCTTCCCAAAAGGAAATTTGTTACTGAAGGAAATATTCACTAACAAATTTCCTTCGATTTTCATGGAATTTACTTTGATTTTTTTTTATACATACAATTGCATAAAGATGTTAGCCTTTTGATTCAAAGGATTGAAGATAAATTAAATGTTTCTAACTTTATGTTACACTCATTAAGAACTCTCAATAGGTATTTCTCCATTAAGTCATATAATCCAACAAAAACTCAATCATACTCCCATCAAGTCCCAAGCTTTTATCCTTATGGAAACTATGAATGACTAGTTGAAGTTCCTCCTCATTGTTCTCCTTTAACCTTTGGTTCTTTGCATCAATAAGAAATGTTGGAAAATAGTTGGTCCATTCCAACCACTCCATAATAGTCATGTGTTTCTCTCCCATGTATATTTGTTGAAAGTGACGAACCCCCATCCGACATTTACCAAATGGAATTCACATTGAAATAATGATTTATAGATTTATGAAAAATATTTGTATTATTATTCCCCTAATCTAATTGTACCTTTAAATTTAAGTCATCTAATAATTTCTTCTTTATGCTCTCTAACTCCTTTATCTTTTGCTTATAATCTTTGATCAAATAAGACTTCCAAATCTTATGATGAGTGGATCCTCTCATCCCTTAACCTTTTCCCACGAACCCACTTAGTAAACATATACTTTATCTTGTTTTTGTTCCCAAGAAACTAAAACATTGTTGACTTCCAAGAAGCATCATCAAAACTAACATAAAGCCTCTTTAACAAATTCTACATATTCCTCATCCTCTAAATAGCTTGTGTTAAATTTAAAGGGATTGGTCTTTTTCAACAGGCTTTTTACAATCTTAATAAACATTAGTAGATGATCATATTCATCGTCGCCTCTAATCCATTCTAATGTGATGAACATTGGAGGCACGAAATCATTGCTCACCAAGTAGTATATCCTCATTATTATCCTTTCAACCTCAAAATGCATATTTATCCATGTATTTTAAGCTAGATAAGTGCAACACCATATAAACACAAATAATCCAAGTTCATTATAAAATATGCAAAAAGAACATCAATGCATGCAAAATCCCCCCATATATTAAATACAAACTTGAACATGTTTCAATACACTTGAAATCCCTCTTAATCCAAGTTGGGATTCATCAAGGTCCCTAGGCCCCTATGTTAATAGTAATTTATTATTAGTTTGTTATATGCTATGTTGGTTAAGGTCCCTAGGCCCCTATGTTAATAGTAATTCATTATTAGTTTGTCATATGGTTATGTTGGTATCATGGTAGATTACATCGGAGGTTATTTTATCTCCTATTTATAATGGATGAGATTCATTTCTATAGGCATCTTGTATTATGCATTGAATTCATCGTAAAGTTTCATTCATAGTAAGATTGGATCTTCAAATTGGCCCAAAGAGCTAATAGAGTGGAACTTCCCTCCCCAAAAAATGTTTCCAACTCATGCACCAGAGTAAGATAATATTCATGTTATGCTCCAAACACTTAAAATACTATGAGAAATCATAAGTACACATTGTGCCCCAATGTGAGTATGGAGCACAACGCCAAGATAAGTAACATAAATAAGTTACCCAATAACTTCATAAAGTGTAAAAAACCTCCTCCAAACAATATAAACAATATGTTTTCTAAAAATAATTCAATTGATAATGGCAGTGAAAATAAAATCTTACTAAACCTTGAGGTCTTGTATTGTCCCCCATCAAAATAAAAATTTAAACATATATAAATATATTCCTACCCAACTTAATAAAAAACCAACCAAAATAACAATATTACAAACATAAAACCTAACTAAAACACGAATCTAATCTAATGGCTCACTTCCCCTTTCTGCTGTCCGGGTGCAGCGCCATAATCCACTGTTCAACATCTTCTGATTGTGAAGGTGGTGGCGGCAGCAAAAGACCTTCCAATACTTCCCATCCTGCATCATCTTTTGCTTTTCTCATCATCTCATTGCAGCCACTTGGCCCATGATCTCCCCTCCCTACAACCATCAACCTTTCATCTTTACACATTTCACTCTCCTGTAACCTGCTGGCCGCTATTTGGGGATCTGATAATGATGACTCCAGGATCTGTAACCTCCGTCTTCCACACCTTAACTTTGTTTCTTTCAGAAAAGCGGCAGCATCTTTATCTCTGGAACCGATAAATTCCAAAATCTTTTGAAGTGCTTCGAAAGTGGAAACACCAGAAGTCGGCAAAGGAATCGAAAATAAATTGAAATAATAGGTAGTGACACAAGCCACAGCCTTTTTCAGAAGATATAACCCTTTCTGCACATCCTCCCCCATAGCTTTCTGCACGTCAAAGTTCAATAGTTTAGTCGCATGGGTGAAAAAAGTTTTCCTTGGAAAGAAAAGACGATAGTACTCTTGCTGCTTCCTTTGAGAATGTGAGTGCGGAGTTGTTTGGCGCACACGTGAACAAGAACCTGCAAACCCAGAATGAAGAAGCTTTGGGGCATATAGGTAACGGGTTACAAGATCTAAAAGTTGCACCATATACCCCAACGATACCCCAAGTTGTAGTGGTGTAACAGAATATGGATTAACACCTCGAGGCAACGGAACATTACAAATTTGGTCACACGAATATTGAATCCCACTACACCCTTCGTCTCTGGTTTTCCCATCCTCACGTTTATGTAGATGCTCGAGTGGGAAAATCTTGCAAAGCTGTTTTACTGCAACAGACTGATTTTGCAGAAGCTCTGCCTGGAGTGCCGCGAGAGCTGAGTTTTGGGCGCAAATTTTGTCTGAATGCAACTTCAACTCTTTCGCCTTTTTCTCCTTTAACATGGTACAGGCTTCACCTAGTTCCTTCCTTTTGGTATTTAATTCATTTGTTTTGTCGTCTACTTCAGATTTTGCTTGACAAAGTTGATGCTGCTTGAGACGAAGTGTTTCCTTAAGGTGAGCAATGTTTTGAGCATGGGTCAGTCTCCAGCGCTGCTGCTCGACTGCCTCGCGGTTGGCTTTAAGCTTCTCCTCCAACTTTTTCTGTAACAAATGGCGTTCACGTTTTGCGGCATTGAGAAGCTCATACTCATTTAAATTGCTATTCACGCAAGCTGCGCAAAGTGAAGGGGCGTTTGCCTTCTCACAGTTTCCACAAAATTGGGTTTTCCTCTCCATCGATGCCGAAATGGAAACAAGAAAAGTGCTCGCTGCCTCCAAAGTCTCTGGCGCCTGATAACCAATATGATCCAATGACTGCTCTCTGTGACTAATGGAGCAAGGTGTCAGTGGTCGAGATATTTGTGTTGTGAACATTGGACAATTTAATGAATCTCATTAAATTTGAATATATATCTTCATTCGTACCTTACAAATTGCTCATCTTACAAAAGGCCGACTTCGTATATGCGAACACGACATTACATTCATTTTCGACCCCATTATCATAGATACCATGCCACCATACCGAAATGATAATTATTATTTAAAAGGATGAAAAAGGAGAGTTGGGATTGATTCGAGCTTTATCTTAAATGGTTCATCTTACATAAATATTAATTACAAAAATTTCACACTCAAAATTTTCCAACAAAATAGAGGAAAAGGTATATATATTTTAGTTGGTAATTAATTTATCATTATATCAGTAAAAAGGTTTTTTAGATAAATTTCGGAAGTATAGTTTCTCTCTGTCACTAGGGTTTCTGAGCTTTTCGACTCGACTTGGTTATGATAAAGGCGGGGCTCTGAGGCCCTTTCCTTTCAGGACATGGTCATGGGCAAGGGAAGGGAACCTGATGCGTCTTTCTTTACAAAGCTTACAACCTACAATGCCTTCAACTCATCCAGAAAATTTAAAGTAGTTGACGCGGGTAAAAGGTAGAAGGAAATGCCTCAAAAGGATCCTCGACTTCGCAAAGAGATGTTGGGACAAGAGCCAACCAATCTATCGCAGTAGAAACTAAGAGGCCTCAAAGAAAAGCCAACAACAACTGTAAACCAAAGGCAAAAAAAAATTCAGTATTGGAGATTCAAGACCCAGATTTTGCAGCGTTTAGAGATTTCATGCAGGAACATGCCATCATATGTAAGTTCATGGGAATCTTGCCCACGGAAAAAGCACTAAATTGTTGGATTAAAAATAAATGGCACCCAAAAGGAGAGATATGACTGTAGTTAGGATCCAAAGGCTTCTTCACAGTTATATTCGACCTCTTGGAAGATTGGGATCATATTTTTGAGGGAGGCCCTTATTTCTTCAAATTCAACAAGACTTTACATGAGGTATTGGAAGGAAAACTTCACTCCTGAAAAGGAGGACTTCTCCACAGTCCCTGTATGGGTCAGACTTTACTCACTACCCATAGATATAGACTATGAGCACATACCTTTCAGATGAAAAAAATACCATGAACATGAGCACTTATTCAGAGACTGCCCCCATAACAACTCACAACTAACCAACACACATGCACAAAAGAAGACAGATGAACAAGGCTACACCAAGGTTGGACCCAAAAACAGAAACAACAGGAGGACTCAAGGTGAACAAGGACCATAACAATCAGGCAACAAAAAAAAGTTTGAAACCCTACAAGAAGAACTGGAGGAACCAACCTTAGATCATTAAGCTAAGGAAGGAATCAAAATGCTAATCCAAAACTCAACAGTTCAAAATAAAATTCCTAAGGAGAACGTCGAGAAAGGTCGGACCCTAGAAGATACTGATATGGAACTGGTGATGTCAAAAAACTCAGCTGAAGACCATTCTATAGAAGAAGCTCTCAAAATAATGGACCTCAACTCAATAAAAGAGGAATGGGAGAAAGGTGGCTTGGCTACCATACTCGAGGAGTACATACAAAAAATAGAAGGAGCCTGTCTATTAAAAGAGGAACTAAAACACAACACAACCGATACACCCCCAAAAGACACAACCCTCAAAGGAATTTTATCAAATATCATAGCGGATTGGTACAACCCCAAAGGTCCAAGCAGAAAAAGAGGGAGGAAAACCACAAGCCAACTCCTCTAGGAACTAGGAGAAAAATTAATCAATGAGGGCAAGGTAAGGGCTCTCACTCTAACCCCCCATCTTTCTCAATGAATTTCATCTCTTGGAATATTAGAGGCTTAAACGGCCTTGGGAAAAGAAGGCCCTTAAAACACGGAATAAAAATAGACAAACCAGACATAGTACTCCTCTAGGAGACTAAGCTTGTAATGGAGAACCTACTGACACTGCAGAAGGAATGTTACAAGGGATACAACTATTTAGCAAATGCAACTTTGGGCACCGCAAGTGGGGAACTAATTCTTTGGAAGACCTCTCAATACGAGTTAACTTCTTTAGTGGCAACAAGGAGCTCCATCATAGTGGTTCTCAACATCACAAGCACCACTGAAGAAATCTGTGTAACCAACATCTATGCACCCCACGGAGCAAAAGAGAGGATTCAAACGTTATCCTCGGTTATGAGAATCCTTGACATCATACCTCATCCCTTTAAAATTAGAGGGGGAGACTTCAACGTGGTCCTTAACCTGTCGGAAAAGAAAGGAGATCTTCGGAGGCTAGATAGAGACTCAAAAATATTCCAAGAAACTATCAACAAAATGGTATTGATTTACCTTCCAAGAGTAAATGATACCTACACATGGAACAATAGAAGAGGTGTGGATAGACAAATAGCCTCAAGGCTTGATCAATTTATGATCTCGGAAGTCATCTGTTTGACCTCTGGGAAACTGAAAGTTGAATTCTTCCCCAAATAGGTTTAGAATATTGGCCAATAGCTCTAAGGTTGCATATCACCTCAACCCCCAAAAATCATCCCTTCTGATTTTATGCCTTTTGGATAGAGAACTCAGACTTCCTAAGCAACATGAAGATTTGGTGGGAAAGCTCTTCACCTCAGACCGACACCAAAATGTATCAATTCTAACAAAAATTAAAGCAAATAAAAAACAAAACCAAAATCTGGAACACATAAGTCCTTGGTAACATTTTAAGGATAAGAAGGAGCTGGAGAAAAGTATGGGAGAACTTCAACAATGAATCATCCATCATTGCATTACGGACCAAATTAAATAGGAGGAAATAAACCTTCACAAAAAGTGGGAAGACAGAGAAAAGCAGGAGGAAAATATCTGGCAGTGAAAATATTGAATCTGCTGGCTTTGGTGTGGGGAATGAAACTCCTCCTCCTTTCATCACTCCATGGTTCAACACCGAAGGAACAACAAAATCCTCAACCTAAGAACGAGGGATGGGAGAACTGTTAACTCCCATGAAGACATCTCGAGTGATTAAATATTTTTATAGAAAACTCTTGGAGGAGCCTCAAGTAGATAGATCACAAGCCATAAGGGAGATTACTAACAAAATCCTGACCATCCTCAACTAGGACCACAACAAAATGCTCCTTAGGGAGGTAATAATGCAAGAAGTCGAGGAGGAAGTAATGTCCATGCCCAATGAAAAAGCTCCCGGACTCGATGGTTTCACCATTGATTTTTTCAAAAGTTGTTGGTCTTTCATAAAAGATGAAGTTCATTCCCTAGTGGAGGACTAGAGGAAGAAAAAAAATGTCCTATGAGCACTGAATGCCACCTTCCTCACTCTCATCCTGAAGGAGGAATGAGTTGATTCTCCAGATCAATTTTGACCTATTTCCCTTTGTAATGTTATTTATAAAATCATCTCTAAGGTTTTGACCAATAGAATCAAGATTGTTCTCCCCATCATTATCTCGACCAACCAGGCAGGGTATGTGGAGGGAAGACAGATCTTGGATAACATTATCTTATCGCATTAAATGATACACTCTCTCAAAACCCTCAGAAAACCTAGCATGACGTTGCAATTGGACATATCCAAAGCCCTTGACAAACTCAGCTGGGAATATATGCATGAAGTCTTAGCTACCTTTGGCTTCCACTAGGATTGCATAAATTGGTTCATGGCTCTGGTCTCGAGAGCCTTATTTTCTATCCTAGTCAATGGTTCAAACCTGCTAGAATATATCAACTGGGACGCCTTTGCCTGAACCATCCAAGAAAGGAAAATTCAGATTGGTCAGGGGGAAGATAAGCTAAGATGGGGCAAGAACTCAGTCGTGCTCTTCAATCTCAAGGAGGATTATGGCTACATAGCCAATCACAATCAACTTCAGGAACATCAAAAGTGGAAAACTTAATGGGGAAGACAAATCTGGCCCAAAATCACCCTATTTCTCTCGTTGGTCATGTAGGGGAAAATTCTCACCTGGAACAATCTTTTGAGAAGAGAGTTTACAGGTCCTTCGATATATCCTCTGTGTGAGTCATAATATGAGACCATCAACCGTCTCCTAAACACTTTCGACTACATCAAAAAGATATGGGAATGGGTGGGCAAGGTTTTTAGAACTACAAACAAAAATAGAGCTTCCATTCACATTACTCTAAAAAATTGGAATTCTAGTATATCCCCCCATCCCGTGGTAAACAAAGCTTGGAATATTCTACTCGGAACCATATTTTGGACCATATGGAAAGAATGCAATTCTATAAACTTCAAAGGTGACAAAAATTTGGATGAAATCCTACTTACCTCCATTAAGCGGGTTGTCCGTTAAATATTTTCCATTTCCAAAATTCCCAGCGTTACTAGCCCCCATTTACCCATTGATCAACACATTATTCTCCTTCTAGACCTACATTATCCTTCTCTGGCCAATCCCAACCCTTCTAATGTCAACCTTGAAGTTCCTTGTCACTGCCCCCCCTTGATAAAGATGTGGTGAAACTGAATTAGGATGGTACAACTAAAGGTAACCCCGGGGTAGCAGGATTCAAAGGTGTTTTTAGAAACATGACTAGGGAAATCATGTGGGCTTACGCAGGGAACCTCAATATCACCACTAAAAATGCCACATTACTTTAGGAAATGGAACATGTTCTTGCCATTTCCAAAGAGAAAAGCTTCTGCCCCTTAATCATCGAAGGCGACTCGACCCTGGCAAACTTGGCCGACCGCAAACTCCAGCAAGGCACTACCACGAACAAGGTTACGAAACTTTGGAGGTTGATCAAAATGCTTCTTTGTATCAACCAACACGTCATTGATCTCAATGGGATCCATTTTCAAGTGGTCATATGGAAAGCAAACAATTTGACTGATATGCTTACCAACATGAGTATTTTTGTAAACTATAGGTCATGCTCCCTTGCATGGAAGGACTAGGAGGAAGGTCCCCTTAGAAAAGAGTGTGAGGATATAAATGCTAAGGATAATGTTGTACATGAAAATCATAGCTTTGCAGGGGTTCATCAGATCTCGTAGACCAGGACGATATGCTTCGTTAATATGTTATCATGAAATCCATCACTGACATCAATTGCAATTATCCACCTGTGGGATTGAAAATCCCGATCGTGATGCTGATATCCGATTGTCGCCCCTTCAACCCGACACCTAGTAAAATCCTTCACACCTCTATGAATTCTCTATACTTGGCTCTGTCCATATTAAATGGCTTAATTATATCCACTTTCCTCCTAAACCTCCCTACCGCTCGAATTGCCTATGACTACCTCAATCCCCTGGCTCCTATTCATCACTCTTTGTCTTTGTGCCTCTGCCACCTTCTCTCTCCCATCCTCTACTCTGAGACCTACCTCTCATTACCCCGACTCCCTCTCCCTTAGCAAGGCCCCTCATCGTTTCTTAGATCCCACCCCCCGTAGAGGTAGGGGTAGAAACAATGATCGTTGGAATGATGTCAGCATGCAGTTGAGGACTCGCTCTAAAGCGTTGACTAGGAGAGAAATGATCAATTACAATAGTTTCGTCTCTTCGGAGACCAGATAGCATATTCAGGAGCTGGAACTCCAAGCTAGGAACATTCACCACTGTCTCAGCAATGAGGAATTTGGCGCCTAATTCGAGTGGATTCTTGACCCCGACTTCACCAGGGCCAAGGATAACCTTTACGACTACACAATTAAACTTTCTTGGCAACTAAAAACCATGCTTGGCCTGGTTTTGCAGAAGCAAAGAGATAACACAAAGACCCCAGAGGCCAAGCTTGACATGTTGAATGACAAATTTACTATTTATGTGGACACATTTCACCATCATCCCTTTGTAACTAAGGAATCACCTCATTACGCACTATTGAAGCATCATATGGAAATCATGCAAGAAAGTGGGGGTGGATCGCCAAACATTAAGTGAGAGACAGGAGGTGCTTCTACTAGTCACCAGGCCTCTGAGAATGGCTTGGCCAGAAGCACCCTAGAAAATCCGATAAGGCTGGAAGAGGACCCCTTAGGGTAATCAATTTGATGAATTATGTCTATTTTTTGTTTTGGATATGTGCCCTTTGGGCTCGCTCTCTATGGTTTTGGCCCCTATTCAGAAAAACCAATGTAAATGTCATTAGTTTTGTTAATCCTCAAACTGTTGTCAATGTTGTAAATTTTGTAACTAGGCATAATGAAAAACACCTAGATGAGCTCAAAAATTCTATATTCACACAAACCAGGTTGAATTGAAAATTTTGTGAGTTTTGTAAGGGAAGGAAACACAATAAATTTTTCTTTTGGTGATGCTTGGGGCTAGACTCTATTAAACCATTTGAACACCATATTGACTGTAATTATTACTTTATTATATAATAGAAATCTTCTTACTTAAAAAAACAGTTATTTTATTTTTTATTTTTTAAATCAATATTTTATTAAAATAAAATAAAATTATTCATTATTACTACTATGTTAATATATCTTTTTTTTAAGAACCATGATTCTGACTATTACAATTAACAAAAGCAGATTTTGTCTAATATTACTAATGATTTGAATTAATTAGATTGGTAGATTTGAATTTATTAGAATGCAAATATGTTGGTATATTTTACCAAATATGTGGTGGATAATAATATACCATTTCCTTGTTGAAACCATGATTTTCACTATATTAACATAACCAATTTTTGTTTAATATTATTAATGATTTGAATTTATTAGAATGCAAATATCTCGGTAGATTATACCAAATATGTGGTGGATATTAAGTATTAATGATTTGAATTTATTAGAATGCAAATATCTTGGTAGATTATACTAAATATGCGGTGGATATTAAGTAGAATTTATTTGCATACAAAAGCAATTTTTGTCTCATATCATTAATGATTTGAATTATTAGAATGTGAATCTTTTGGTACATTCTATGGAAAAATAATATTGTTAATTGATAACATTTACTTTTGGGAGTTAAACATTTGAGGATCTAATTTTTTCATCTAATATTTTTTGAATGTTGCTAGAGGGGTGTCTTTAGCTTCAAAACCTTTGTCTTTTAAGGGGGCAAAGTAAAATGAATTTTTCATTCCAAACATTTTGAAGGTTTCTCTTTTTTTTTTTTTAGTTTAGAGAACGTTTTAGAGGTGTAATTGGTAGTGATCACCACATCAAAGTTGATTTATCTATATAATATATGAAAATATGTAGTTATTTACACATGCAATGGGTAATGGTCTCCTACTTATCTTTGTACAAATGGATCCATTTGACTTGAAAAAAGAATCGCAAGATTCTACTCTAAAGTTTTTTTATTTTTTAGTTATATAGTCTTGTTGATTATTAGAAAGGTTCACAACAACAAAACAGAAAAATAGTGCCTAAAATAATGTTGGATTTTAGTGTATTCTAGTCCATGAATTAAACACCTTCTCTGATGCAAAAATGGGCACAACCAGTTATGTCTATTATAGTGCCAAATTTAATACCCTAAGTAACCCCAGAAATAGTGCCTGTCTTAGCACTGGAAAAGACAACCTCAACAGTGGTGTCATCTGTAACGCTGACAATAGCACCAAGAGTAGCATCGTCAATAACACTGACAGTAACGCCCATCTGTAGTGTCAATAGTAGTGCTGAAAATGACATCAGAAATAGCGCTAGAGATAGCAATGAAATAACGCCAACAATAGCAACGACCATAGAAACAACAATAACACTGAAAATACCAACAACAATATTAACAATAATAGTGTTGGAAATAATGCTATAAATAACAACATCAATAGTGCCAGATATAACAACGTCAATAACGTCGAAAATAGCTCCAGAAATTTCACCAGAGAATACACTAGAAGTTGCAGCAAGAATAACACCAGAAATAACATCAAGATTTGCTTCCAATTTGGGTTCAGGTTTGGATTCTAGTTTTACATCTAGTTTTTCTTCTCGTTTTGCTTCCAATTTTTCTTCTAGTGTGGCTTCCAATTTTTCTTCCATGGTTACTTCTTTTATCGCTTCAAAGCACTAGGAATACTATAGGGAAGAGTGCTAGGAATAAAGTCAGGGATTGCTTCCAGTTTGACTTTTGATTTTGCTTCTCGTTTTGCATATAGTGTGGCTTCCAATTTGGCTTCCGATGTTGTTTCATTTTTTGCTTCCAAAAATGATTATTGTTTTGCATATAGTTAAATTAATATGTTTTATTTCAATTTAATTAGTTAAATATATCATGTCTCTTAAATAAATTATATGATTATATAGTAATTCATATGAATGCATTTGAAATATTTTATAGGATAACATTTATAAAGAATTTTTAGGGAAATAAATATCCATACAATTATTTTTTTTAAAGGAATGGGTATTGAGTGGCATTAAAATCATCTGGTTTGAAGGCCAAAACCTTTTACATCAAGTTACATAGTATTTCTATCTTGTTTCCAAAATTCATGTCCCATTACATGCATAAGTTTCTTCATAACACATACTATTATACTAAGAAATGTTTCCCCATATACTCTCCAAAAAAATCCATTAAAAACTACATATTGACATAGCATATATATCTATTAAAAGTTAAATATTTATTGATCCTCCTACATCACAGTGACTCAGTCTTCCTCACCATTTGTTGCTTGCTGCATGTTGTTTTCTCCAAAGTCATTAGTGTTGGACCTAGAACCCTCGGCTTGGTGCAAGCTTTATTCTACAGAGTCTCCAGAATTGGAGCTATTCTCTATATTGGCCATTATTAGCTGACCGTCATTCCCTTTGAGTCTATCAAACTCATGAACTCCAAGATTCCCCATGTTTGACGTCATCTCATTGCCTTCCAACCTGTTGCTGAGATTCTCCACCTTGAACTTCATCATCTATGTTTCCAACTGTAGACACTTATGCTTCATCTATAGTAGCCCTATTCGATGGGAGAGGAGTTCATTTATGGCTTTGATCTTTGTCAGTTGCATCTATGCTTAGCAAGAAGTCAATGTAATCAGGAACTCCACTTCCCATGTGATCTCGGCTAGATGGGTGTCGATCTTTCCACCTTCCTCTCCTCCAGAGCGCGCCTCTGAAGGAGAATTTTCATTCATGCAAGTTGCAAAAAGTCAAGGGGAATTTTCATTCTCACAGTTTCCACAAAAGTGGGTTTTACTCTTCATCAATGAAGAAAAATGCTTGCTACCTCTAAATCCACTCACAAAATTGTGTGGCATACTAACCAATTACTGCTCTTGGTGACTAAAGGAACAAGTCAGTGCTCAAGATATTTGTGTTTTGAACATTGGACAATTTAATGAATCTCATTAATTTATTATATATCTTCATTCACACCTTATTGACAATCTATTTAGAAGTTCGAATTTGTATATGCGAACACGACATTACATTAATTTTTGACCCCATTAACATATACCATGCCACCGTATCAAAATGATGATTCTTATTTAAAAGAAAGAAAAACGAGAATTGGGGTTGATTCGAGGGAAACCAATATTTCTGGATCTATAGCTTCATTAATGCACGGGGGCATTATATGCCATCCATTGGATTTTGTACTTGCTAAAATCCAACATGTGACATATAGTGCCCCGTGCATTAATGAAGCTATAGCTCCATAAATATTAATAGCCTAATTCGAGCTTTATCTTAAATTGTTTATTTTTCTTACATAAATATTTATGACAAAATTTTCACACAAAAAAAATTCCAAACATAATAGAAGAAAAGGTGTATATATTTTAGTTGGTAATTAATTTATCATTATATTAATAAAAATGTTTTTTTTTAATCAATAATTTATTAAAGCACAAAAAATATTTATTAAAAAACAAAAAAAATATTCATTATTACAGCTATGCTAATATATATTTTCCTTTTTTAAACCATGATTCTGACTATTACTATTAACAAAATCAGTTGAATTTATTAGATTGGTAGACTTGAATTGATTAGAATGCAAATATGTTGGTAGATTTTACCAAATATGTGGTAGATATTAATATACCTTTGCAGTGTTGAAACCATGATTTTCACTAATATTATTAACATAATTAATTTTTGTATAATATTAATAATGATTTTAATTTGTTAGAATGCAAATATCTTCGTAAATTGTACCATATATGTGGTGGATATTAAGTAGAATTGATTTCCACTATAGAAGCAATTTTTGTCTCATACCATTAATGATTTGAATGATTAGAATTTGAATCCCTGGTTAGATTAATAACATTGGAAAAATAATATTGTTAATTGATAACATTTATTTATGGGAGTTAAACATTTGAGGATCCAATTCTTTTTAATGTTGTTAAAAGGGTGCCTTTAGATTGAAAACCTTTTGTCTTTTAAGGGTGTAAGGTAAAATGAATCTTTCATTCCAAGCATTTTGAAGGTTTATCTTCTTTGTAGTTTAGAGCATATTAAAGAGGTGTAATTGGTAGTGATAACCATGTCAAAAGTGATTTATCTATATATAATATATGAAAATATGTAGTTATTTACAAATTCAATGGGTAGTGGTCTCCTACTTATCAATGTAGGAATGGATCCATTTGATTTGGAAAAACAATTACAAGATCTCTACTCTAAAGTTTTTTTTAGTTATATAGTCATGTTGATTATTAGAAAGTTTTTAAAGATGATCCTTAGTTCGTGTAAAGTGTAATAACCTCTTGGTTATTATAGTTTGATCCCAATTCCATTTACTAAAATACATGTTTGGGTTCATTTTCAGTAAATTTCATTATATTTATAGTATTTATCATTTTTTTTTTGAAGATATTGAGAATATTCGTTAAGCACATAAATCTTGAGGGTGTTATAATGGAGTTGTGCACATATGCTTACATTTGTGTTCAATTAGGCATGATATTGAAATGGAAAATGATTCAGAAATAATAATAAAAAAAATTCAATACACTAAGATCTTTGAATATGAAAGAGTAACATTCAGGTGTTGGATATATCAACGTCTAGGATGTCTACAACCATCTTATCTCCATGCTCAAGCTCATCTTCTTAGAAAAAATAGATCAAATCAAAATCAAAGATTTGGAATTTTTCAAATGAATAAATATCAAATACTAATATTAATCAAAATGAGGTATATAATTTTTCAAATGAATAAATATCAAATACTAACATTAATCAAAATGAGGTAAATAAATAACATATAGAGGGAAATATATGGATATAAGGGTTTCCTCGTTAAGGGTTCTCACTATGGATCTTGATTTCTCACCTTCTATGGTTTTTTTTAGAGGCATGGTGGGAAGTTAAAATAAAAAGGGGGTGGGATGAGGGGGGGGAGGGGAGGGAGAGGCGAGGGTGGAATGAGAGGATTGAAGGTTAATTTATAAAAGGCTAGAAATGGCACGCACATTAATTATGTATTTTTTCTCTTGTAAGTGTAGTATGTGCCTATACTATTGTATGTGTAGTATGACCTTATATTTTCTTTTATTTTATTTTTTGTGGGGGAGAGGGGTGGGGTGGGTATCATGCTTTGACTACTTAAAGAATGTGATTAACAATCCATAATGAAGTAGAAAATGTGTTTTTCTCTTGGAAAAAATGTCATACCAAATCAACCAACAACACTCATTAAAGATGGTATAAGAAGACATGAGATTTATAGTCACACAAATAATCTCAACATGTTATGTAATATTAAATTAGATGTAGCTTGATTGTTTGGGAGAAATCTTGTCATCCTACACATATGGTTATTCCTACATGTGACATGTTGAGTTCATATCCTTTACTAATTTGTTAAAGTATAAAGCCTTATTGGCGTAAGGAATTGTTTAGGCCTATGCAGAGAAAATTTCCATCTAAAAATGTCTACATAAGTTTTCTTTGCACTCTTTTTTCCATGCCCAACACTTTCCAAGACTTTCGAAGACTCTCTTACATATTTTTCAGAGAGGAAGTTCACAATTCCCTACAATCCTCAGATCCATGATAAGTACTTTGTATTTTTTCTCCCTTGATTATTATTATTAATTTTATTTTTTAGTCGGCCTCTTGTCATTGTTTTTTGTTTGTTTATGATTTTTTCCTTTCTTTTCCATGGAATCGTGAATGGGGAAAGGAAGAACAAGTTCATTGTAGAGGCTGCCAAGACAATGATTCACGCATCAAATGGAAACATACGAGCGATTTTTGTGGCAATATGGTTCTCCCAGAAAGATGGAGTGGACTATGAGGAGACTTTTTCTCCAGTCACCAAATGGTGAGGTTCTTGTATGGCTTAAGGGCCTAAGCATAGACTTATCATGAGCGATTTGTGTTCAATATGGAGGATTGTGCAAATTTTTAGGACATCTAAGATCGTGCCAGATGACTGGAAGAGCTTCTAGTTCGAAGGGACCAAAAAATCAAGAAGAAATGGAAGGAGAAACCTTCCAATGGGATGCCATGAGTTGTGATTTCCAAACTAGATGCTCAAAGACGAGAGATATCTAGTAGCAATATGCACTTTATGAGGGGACCATTCCGAATATAACATATGCTTCAATGACAGAGGGAGTAGCAATGGTAGGAGGATCTTCTTCAGTGAAAAAGGGAGTAGCTAGGATTACCACAGGAGGATATGATTCAGTGTAAAAGGGAGCACCCAGTCAAGGTGACTAGAAAGCATTTGTGGTGATGGATCTAGTGAAGGAAGCTAACCAATTTTTTGTTGAGCCAAGGCATTAGAAAATCATGTGTTGAGGTACCTATATATTAGTTGGCTATGGTTTGAGATATATCTCATGTGGTGAAGTGAGGTTACAAGGATATACACATTCAGATTGAGGATGGAGTGCAGAGGATAGAAAGATCGCCTCAAGAGTGCTACTTCAAATTGGGATAAGATATGACATCCTATTTTAGCAAGAAGCAAACTTTTGTCACACTTAGTATAGCAGAAGTAGAGTATAACACAACTAGTGCCATGGGTCAGGATGTAATGTGGCTTCAGAAGTTTTTTTGAAGGCTATTTTTTCAGGTCAAAGCACATTTAGATCAAATATCACTTCATCTGAGACATGGTGCAGAGAGGAGCAGTGAATCTCTAGTACATATCGACTAATGATCATATTGTTGACATTTTCACCAATCTTATGTCTAGAGTGAAGTTTGTATACTTCATAGAAAAGCTTGTCATGATGCAAAATGTCTCCCTCGTTGAGAGGGAGCATTGATGTCTTTGCGAGGATCAAGTAGACCATCTCTTGAGAATCCATGCTGATTTGGTTGGGTCTTGTTGATTTGACTAAGGGAGATGGATACATTCACTTGAGTTGCCTTGCTAATTTGGTTGAGTCATGCTCATTTGACCAGGGATGAATGGCCTAGGCAAATCACAGGATTGGAAAAATCTTATCCTAATAAGCCATGAATGACCTTTACTAGTTCATGCTAATTTTACAAGAGGAGATACATGTAGTTCACATAAGAAGTGAGAAGGACTTTGGCTGGTACATGCTAATTTGGCTAGGGGTTTATGGTTTAGGGGCAGATTATCTATTGAGAAGCCATGAAGGACTTTAGTTGGGTCATCCTGATTTGACCAGAGGATATTGATACATTTATTTGAGCAGACATGTTAATTTGGCTAGACCATGTTGATTTCACCAAGGGTAAATGGCCTAGGATACTCACATTGCCTACTCTTGGATGGAGTGATCTATAGATGTGAATGTGAGGAGTCACATTTCCTACTCTAGGATGGAGTGATATATAGACGTGAATGTGAAAAGACACTACATCAACATAGAAAGCTAATGAACTATTCTTTTGGAGGATAAATTTAAGCTAAGGAGAAATATATTCTGTAAAATCAGGAGGTATTCTCACATGCCTAAGTTGACCTAGAAGAATTATGAAGAATTAAAATGCTAATTTGATTTTTGAATGAAAAGTTAGCACAAAAAGGTCAATTTGTCCTAGGATGGTGAAGGGATGTGTCCCTTGGGTTATTTTACCCCCATTCGACAAGTACATATCAATGATGTGTCATTTCATTTTATCCACCAATGAAGAGAAAAAATCTGAGCATGAAGACGTATATTTTGGAGATCATCCTTCTATCTTTCTATCTCTCTCTTGCTCGTCCATGTGAAGGAGTATTTGACTGAGTTCTTATACAAGTTTGATTAACATTATTGGATAATCACATGTGTGAACAAAAGGATGAATTTGATTGCAGTTGTTGACCTAGTTTAATTGTTTGATTGAGCTAATTTAATTGCATTTTGATCGAAATATGTACTACAATTAACTACGGGTTTGACCACAAGGCCGAAATTTGATCGCATGAAGGTTGACCATGCCATGTTTACCAGTGTTGAATTTCTGATATTTTTCCTAGCTTGACCAATGTTGATTTATTGAAGATTTACCAGGTTTGAATGGTACTTTGACTTGGCTTATTGACACATATTTCTAGAAAAAAATTGTTTATTTTGTAAACCTTGTTGAAGATTATTTTATCCTAGAAAAGTTGTTGGGTTTTCTCCCAAGGTTGAGTTTACCGAGGTAAAATTTGTTATCTCTATTGTGCATGATTATCTTTCTATGATCTTTATTTTTTTCGCTACATTTATTGTTAGTATTTTCTAAAGTGTAATTGCTCAATGATATCAGTGGCATAGAACAGTGCATGGAAATAATTAGGAAGTAATTATGTGGAAGAAAATTTTGTTTTACAATGCATCTTGTAAAACATTCATCACAAGTAAAGGGTACGCGATGGGAATCATACTCTGAAATATATTCTCCATTACCCCTTGTAAAGTACGGTCATGATTTATTTACTTCTACTTATTGTGTTGCCTTGTCCAATGGAATGGCATGACTGAAGATGATATATTAGTAATTATACTGAAGAATGAGGAGCTAAGAGATAAGACTCACTAAAGGTATTTATTGATCAGTCATACATTTCTAAGTACAAAGGACAAATGGTCGTTATAAGGAATAAAGATCTTGTTTGCAATGACACATTCAATTCACTTGCTCACTTAGACAAAACAAATTGCTAGGCTGTTGCGTACTAGTCATATTTGAATTTATCTTTGGGTGAGAAGTGAAATAACAAGATTTGGATCACTAGACTAGCAAACCCTGCACGTGTTCCCGAAGTTTACAATTTTAGAGAGACAGTTTATTATGTGCATCAAAATTTGATCCAAAAGATAGAACTATTAAACTTGGAGTGAAGAAGAACCTAGTCCCCTTGAGCCAACAAATACTATACCACAAAGTATCCACACAAGAAGGCCGATAATAAGCCCTTAGGATGAGTGGCAGGTGAAGCTCGCTCTTCACAATTTGAACTAGATTTCACCCTCATTGCTTGCATGGTGACATCGGTCATGGGTAGTGTGTGGTACCCAGATGGTGGAGCTTCATTCCATATGACCGAAAATAAAGTGCTCTTTAGTGACTTGGAGTAAAAGGACCTCCAGATGCACCTCGAGATGGGATATCATGAGAGGTATAGCGCGAATGGCATCGGTATTGTCACCTTTTAAAGGGAATCTAGTTATCCCTTCACATTAAAATATGTCATGTATGTTTCAGGTTTGAAGAATAATTTGGTGTCAGTTTCCATGATGGAGGATCATGGATACGATGTGGTATTTAGCAAGGGAAAGGATTTCCTTTGTCACATAACATCAGGACAGGTGAAGTGGATCAGGGTTTGGGTGAAGAACCTATATAAATTGGATGTAGAAGATTGTGATGGTTTGAGCACTAAAGCAAAGAAGGTGGAGACTCGAGACATTGGTGAGTTGTGGCATAGAAGATTGGGTCGCTTTAACCACGAAGCTTTGAATATAATGCAGCAAGTTGCTACAGGACATCCCAAGGGTACATTAGAGTAGAGAGACACATGCAAAGGGAGTACATTAGGGAAGTACACCAAATATTCCTTTCATGATAAATACAGTTGACGCAAGTGAACCTTGATAGAGTTCGCTCAAATGTGTGCGTACCATTCTCGATAGCATCCATGACCAAGCATAGGCATTATGTAATATTTGTTGATGATTTTGCTCATAATTGTTGGATTTTCTTCATGCATAAAAAATATCATATGTTCGCTAAATTTTGTCAATTTAAATCACTTGTCAAGAAAGCTAATATAATGAAAGTTAAATCTCTTAGAAATGATAACGGTGGAGAATATGTGTCAAATTAATTCAAGAAATTTTGGGCATTAGAAGGAATTTGACGAGAATTAATAAATCCTCATAACCCACAACAGAATGGGGTGGCTAAAAGGAAGAACATAAGTATTTTGGGAGTGGCATAGGTGATGTTACATGATCAGGGTCTATCATTGCACTTGTGTGCTAAAGCATGCAACACAACTATTTATTGGCAGAATATAATCCCTCATCGAATTATCAGGATGAGTACACCAAAAGAAGCTTCTCTAGGTAAGAAACCAGATGTGACACACTTCAGGATCTTTGGTTCATCATTCTACTATCATGTTACCAAGGATGCACAGAAAATGCTAGAGCCAACAACTGAGTTGGGCATATTTGTGGGGTACACGGATACACCTCACAACTATCAGGTGTACCTGCCATCCAACATGATGACAGTGGTTCATAGAGATGTGAATTTCGATGAAGAGAAGGCCATGAGATGTTCCCTTTAGAGGGAGCTCCAGTTACATACAGAGGAGGATCTTTTAGCTCCAAAGGAGGAACCTCAAGATAATGTGGAGCAACCACATGTAGAGGAGTAGAGAGTGGAAGCACCCACTCATGCAAATACTTCCAAACAGGGAAGGAAGCACACCATAGAGGTTGAAAAATTGATGCATGATGCTAGAGAGAATGTGGGAACATCCACAAAACAACAAAGGTAGAGGAGGTCACCAGATCGATATACTGGCTACATGGTTATGATGAGAGAGAGTGTAGAGATTGAGCCATCCTCATTTGAGGAATAATTGTAATAACCAGTCTGGGTTGATGTCATGGTTAAGGAGTATGACTCCATTATCAGACATAGTGTTTGGGACGTGGTCCTAAGACCAACAAACAAGTCAGTAGTGAGTTCCAGATGGCTTTACAAGGTAAAGCAAGCAGCAGATGGGAGTATGGAGAAACAAAAGGCTATACTTTTGGCTAGATGGTTCTCTTAGGTGGAAGGAATTGATTACCATGAGACCTTTGCTCCAGTAGCAAGGTACAAATCAATCAAATCTATTCTAGTACTCTCAGCACAGATGGGATGGAAGATACATTAGATGGATGTGAAGACAAAAGTCCTTAACGACATGATTAAGGAATAGGTGTATATTGAGCAACCATAAGGATTTGAGACCTTCATCAGAGAGTCACATTTGTGCAGACTCAGGTGCATGCTATATGGACTGAATCAAGCACCCCGTGCTTGGTACACCATAATTGACAATTATTTCACTGGATTAGGTTTCACTAAAAGTGAAGCAGGTGCGAACCTTTACCATATTGTGTTTGAATCTAAATTGTTGATTATAGTATTATATGTCGATGATTTGATTTTGAAAAGTGATGAGAAGTTGATAAAGTCTTGCAAAGAGGATCTTGCAAGAAAATTCAAGATTAAGGACCTGGGGTTCATACATTATTTCCTTGGTATAGAAGTATGGAAAGGAAATGAGGAATTGTTTGTCTCTCAGGGAAAGTATGCCAATGAGATACTGAAGAAGTTCCACATGGTGAGCAGCAAACCCATGGATATTCCTCTAGCAAGTAACTGGAGGAAGGAGGATGCTACTTCAGGTGAAGTAGTGGAGGCTACTATTTATAGACAACTTGTGGGTTCACTTATGTATTTGGTGAACAAGCGATTAGACATGTGTTTTACAATTAACCAACTTAGTCAAGCCATGGTTAAGCCAACCAAACTTTATTGGAAGGTAGCTAAACATGTGTTGAGATACCCCATAGGCACCACTCAGTTTGGTCTTTGGTATAGATAGACAGAGGGAGTGAAGATTCAAGGATTCACAGATGAAGATTGGATATGGATCCCATCCAATAGGAAGAGAACATTAGGGGGAATCTTCAGTATTGGGTCAGCAATAGTTTCTTGGTATAGTGGGAAGCAGAGATCAGTTGTACTAAGTTCAACAGAAGCATAGTACATGGTTGCTAGTCAAGAATCTTTTGAAGCTATCTAGATGAGGAATATACTTGTTGGGTTGTTTGGTCAGCAGATAGATCCTACAATGACTTACTGTGACAATCAGAGTTGTATCAAACTCTCTAAAAATCAAGTTTTTCATGATCGGTCCAAACATATCAACATCCTATATCACCATCTACGAGATTGTATGCAGAGGAGAACCATGTTGTCAAAGTACATTCCTACAGAGGAGAAGGATGAAAATATTTTGACAAAGGCATTTTCAAGATGCAAATTCAAGTTTCACAAAGGCAGGATCGGGGTAGAAGATAATCCCTTTCTTGTTGAGAGGAAGTGTTGAAAAATGCAACAAGATAATCCTAATTTAATTTTGTCCCTTAATTAAATTAGGAATTAAATTATAATTCTAATTCTCATAGAAACTTGTAATAGTTAACTAAGGTTTTTTTTTTTTTTTTTTGTAAATAAGATATTATATTACTTGGTAAACTGTCAGATTACAAAAAAGGGTTGTGTGCGAAACAACCCATCACAAGACCCAGATGAAAATCTAGTGTTGGTCATAGCATAGGCTAAATTTACAGTACTATCCAGACAAAAGAAGGAGCATACTACAAAATTGAAGTAGAGAGGTACTCTCATTACAACATTTCAGAATTTGAGAAATTAGAAGCCGAGAAATGAGAAGAACGCCATATGGAAGCCGACCATCCAGATATTGTTATCCTCTGCGACAGACAAACTTTTGTGGAGGCAGAAGAACATACACATGGGAATAAAAATAGAAAAGGAAGTGTACACCTCCCCTACTTGGACCAGGGGTGGAGCCATGAGAGAACCTGAGGGATAGGAATACAGGGGGAACCAGAGAGCGAGGGGAAAACTGAGGAGGGAAAAGGCAGTGAGAAGAATGAGAGGGAGAAGGGGGAGGGGTGAATTTATAGAGGCCAGGAGGAGGAGAGAGATCAAAATGAGGGAGAGGGGATGAGAAGGGGAAGCATGTAGAGATCTGAGGAGGGGCGAAGGAGTAATGGCAGAGCAGAGAGGTGTAGGTTTTAACCCTGTACAAAAATTACCTGCATACGAATTCTAAAACACATAAAATAAACAATGCGAGAGCATAACACATAAAACACATATAAATAGAGATTTTCCCCTGGATCCCAAAACTGGGACTATCAGCTTGATTTTTCATTATGTTCCTTTCAATGTTACAATACATATTCATACATGCCGAAGCATCCAAACCATGGACCGAAAACCATCGCGTCCAAAACCATGGACTGAAAACCATTGCATCCAAAAACATGTGCAAAAATCATGCACAAAACCATATGTGGGTCCGCCCAACCTAACATAGGGTCCAAAACCAAAATTTTCCAGGGCACTGCCCCAGACCCCATAGAGTGGGGTTACCTGCACCCCTCAAACCCCTTGTGACTCCCCCCGTTACGCAATCGGCGCAACACTACATGGGCTAGTCATGTAAATAATATAACACAACCCAATATTCTTCCACTTGTTGTTTTCTTTCCACAGGGGGTTGCAAGAGAGCTTAGTCATTTAATCAGCCCTGCAATGCCCATTGTTTCTCTACACCAAGAGAACTTCTCAGAGCTCATATATTTTGTCAATGCATCTGCAGTATTCTTCAAAGTGTCCACCTTTACCAGCAACACCTTTTTGTCTTCTATCATATCCCTCACAAAGTGATACTGAACATTGATGTGCTTTGTATTTGAATGATATGCAGGGTTCTTTGCCAAGAAAATTGCACTTTGGCTGTCACAGTCTATCCTTATAGCTTCCTGTAACTACCCCATACTTGAACATAATCTCTGCAACCAAACTTCTTCCTTGCTTGCTGAGTGGCTACCATGTATTCTGCATCTGTAGTTGATAGTGCCACTACAGATTGTTTCTTACTCATCCAACTGACTGGACCTCCAAATAGGCTAAACACATACCCACTTGTAGATCTTTTCTGATCGAGATCTCCAACCCAGTCTACATCAACAAAGCCATGAATATCCAACATTTTGTCCAATCCTGGTCTTCCTTGGTAGCACAAACCATATTCACTAGTGCCACGCAAATACCTGAAAACACGCTTCACTACTATCCAATGCTCCTTTCCTGGTTTTGACATAAACCTACTCAATACTCCCATTGCATGTGCAATGTTTGGTCTAGTACAGACCATTGCATACATCAGGCTACTGACTGCATTTGCATATGGAACAGGGGACATGTCCTCTTCCTCTTCTTGTGTCTTGGGACACTGTTTAGCAGATAACTTTACACCTACATGAATGGGAAGCTTCACCGGTTTACTATCCTGCATATTAAATATTTGGAATATTGTCTCGACATACTTCCTCTAGTTTAACCAGAGCTTCCTCTTTGGCCAATCTCTTTTAATTTCCATGCCCAAAATATAGTTTGCAGCACCAAGATCTTTCATGTCGAATTTGGAGGACAATTGGGTCTTCAAATCCTGGATAATTTCTTTGTCATTTCCAACGAGCAACATATCATCCACATATAAGACCAAATAAATAACATGGTCACCAATTAATTTAAAATACAAATAGTGATATGCTTTGCTTCTGGTGAAGCCAAGTCCCCATATAAATGTATCAAATTTCTGATACCACATCCTTGGTGGCTGTTTTAACCCATACAGGGACTTCTTTAACTTGCATACCAGTTCTTTCTTACCCTTCACCGCAAAGCCTTAAGGTTGCTTCATGTAGATATCTTCTTCCAAATCATCGTGAAGAAATATTGTCTTCACATCTATCTGTTCTACCTCAAAATAAAAAGTAGCAACAATAGATAAAAGTAATCTAATAGAAGCTACCTTGGCAACAGGAGAAAAAATATCACCTTTCCTTCTGCATTTGTATTCTTCTTGAACACCCATTCGCTGCCAATGGGTTTCCTTCCAGCCGACAACTCCACCAGATCCCAAGCCTCATTTTTGTGCAGAGATGCCATTTCATCAACCATGGCCTCTTTCCACAGTTTTCCATCCTCTGAATATACTACTTCCTCCACAGTTCTGGGATCATCATAAGTAATAGATAAAGAAAAATTTGAACAGAAAGCAGATGGACTATACCTTTATGGCTGCCTTCTTTCTCAAACTGATCTTCTCACAACTAGAGTTTTTGGCTCTTCATCTTCTGATTCCTCCTTTGCTGTAGAGTCTGATTCTTCCTCCTTTAGCTCAAACTCTATCTTCTCAAGTTCCTTTGGTTGGACTTCATGTTTAATAACATCTTTCACCTCTCTGAACACCACATATCGGTTGTACACAACCTTCCTTGTTACTGGGTTCCAAATCTTATAAACCTTTAAACCATCCTTATACCAATAAAGATGCACTTTTCAGATTTACTATCCAACTTGGTTCTTTTCTCCTTTGGAACATGTACATATGCATCACATCCAAATACCCTCAGATGTGAAAGAGAAGGTTTCTTACCTATCCATACATTTTGTGGAGTCTTATCTTCCAATGCTGATGAAGGTGATCTATTGACCAGGTAACATGCAGTCTCCACCCCCTCTACCCAGAATTCTTGTCCTAACCCGGCACCATTGAGCATGCTTCTTGCCCTTTCCATCAACATCTTGTTCATTCTTTCTGCAACTCCATTTTGCTGAGGTGTACATGGAGTAGTCTTCTACCATGCTATACCACACTTCTTACAGAATTCTTCAAATTCCTTACTACAAAACTCTCCACCGTTATCTGTCCTCAACACATTTATCTTCTTCTCTGTCTGGTTTTCCACTAGAGCCTTAAATTCTTTAAACTTGTCAAAGACTTCAGGTTTCTTCTTAAAGAAATATATCCATGTATTCCTTGAGAAGTCATCTATAAATGATACATAGTACACAGATTTACCCAGTGATGGAACCTTCACAGGTCCAAACACATCATTGTGCACAAGCTCTAATATATGTTTCGCCCTCTTACCACTAGAGGGGAAACTCACCTGATTATGCTTCCCATATACACAATTTTCACAGAAATCAAAATCCAAAGAGCTATTACTCATACCTTCTACCATACCTTTACCATGAAGTATTCGAAGGCCCTTCTCTCCAATATGTCTAAGCCTTTGATGCCATAACATGGTCTTCTCTCTAGAGACCACTAGATTTTCTGCTCCACTTTCAGGAACCACAGAACTATTGCATCCATCAATAATAGTGCTACCTTGCAGCTTGTATAGAGTTCCAATCTGAAATCCCCCCATCAATACAAGTCCTCCCCGAATCATTTTGCAGGTATCCTTCTCGAACACTATTTTTACACCTGCATCATCCAACTTGCTTATAAAAATTAGATTTCTGGCCAATGCAGGAATATGCAGAACACCCGGAAGTGTTCTAACCCTTCCACCCTGCAACTTCAACTTTACTTTTCTGCGACCAACGATTCTAGCCTTCCTGTCATCCCCAAGAAGACATCACCACCATCATATTTCTCATACTCGCAGAACCACTCTCTATGGGGAGTGAAGTGAAAGGATGCACCTGAGTCAATCAACTATGCCTCATGATCTACATGAGTACTTGAAGAAGCCAAGTACACATCCCCACCTTCATCTGAGGTGGTTTTCACCTCTACAGAAGGAGAATCATCAGATCCCTTTCCTTTGTCAGGAGCTTTAGATTTACAATCCCTTTTATAGTGCCCTTCCTTTCCGCATTTCCAACACACCACCTTTATAGGTTTTCCTGGAGATTTAGATCTCCCACTCGATGACTTATTTTTGTTTCGGTTCTGGGACCATCCTCGTACAGACAAGGCATCACCATTCTGGCTCTCCATATTTTTTCGTCTCATCTCCTCCGTCAGAAAGGATGAGACTATTTCATCAAACTGCAAGGCAGTTGCATGGGTAACTATTGCAACAACCAGACTATTCCACGAATCTGGTAGAGAACACAACAAACTGATGCACTTATCTTCATCTGAAATTTTAATATCAACAGATAATAACTCACTTACCACAATATTAAATGCGTTAAGATTTTCTGTCACCAAGTCTCCATCTTTCATCCTCAAGTTATACAACTTTTCTGTAGGAAGATTTTATTCACTAGAGACTTAGACTGGTACAAAGTCCCTAACTTGTCCCACAAAGCCTTCATCGTAGCTTCCCTTGATACGTTCAGCAATACTAAATTTGAGACACACAATTGTATTATGCTCTTAGCCTTCCTATCCAACTTCTTCCATTCTTCATTGGACACCCCCGTTGGTTTAGTACCTAGATCTACCATGACCCACTAATCTTTATCCACCAACAGATCATCCATCTTGAGTTTCCATAACTCAAAACTCTGACCATTAAATTTCTCGATCTCTATCTTTCCACTGCTCGCCATCCTCTTTCACCACCAGAATCCATCCCACATATCTCCCACTGAATAGGGTCTACCACAGGTCCGAGCGAAACCCCTCAGCAACAAAGGCGTTCCCTTAAAGCCAAAACAGCTTTGATACCAAATGTAGGTTTTAACCCCGTACAAAAATTACCTGCATACGAATTCTAAAACACATAAAATAAATAATGCGAGAGCATAACACATAAAACACATATACACATATATTTTCCCCTGGATCCCAAAACCGGGACTACCAACTTGATTTTTCATTATGTTCCTTTCAATGTTCCAATACATATTTACACATGTCGAAGCATCCAGATGGGCCGATGGGAGAATCTTTCCAGACAATATCCATTGGTTCATTGTCGGGAGAGGTAACAACTGCATCATCCAACTTTCTTTTCTTTGCCTTTTGATGACAACTTTGTTATCTTTCTTCTCAATCTGGGGTCCAAATTCTCTTCTCAGGTGAAAAATTGAATCACTTTGTGTTCCTTGAATGAGAGAAATTGTGATTTGCATGTACAAGCCGACAAAGCCATTCAAAACCAATAAAGAAATCTAATTCATAATCACTATGTTTTTGGTAATTTTTTGTGTTTTCTCCTAACTGTTGCAATACCACGGAGTCTTCATCCTTTGCTTCTCTTCATTTCCAAGATCACATTTTTTCTTTGTAGAGCTTCCATGACTAGATCATCTAATGTGTTGAAATTGCATTGAACCCCCTCACTCAATTGTTGTGCTTGTTTCAAACTAAATTACCTGGAGCGGCTGTATTTTTCACAAAGTGTTGTGACTCTCCCTTTCAATTCTTTGAAAATTGTTGCAAATTTACAAGTCTTTAAGTTTTTCTGAAAATGTATGCATTCATCATTTTTTATGTAAAGCTTGTTTCCTATTTTTCATCATCAGAGGTTTTTAAAATATCACCACTCCACTGTTGTATAAAACAAGTTGTTTCAAAACCCTAAATTATTCACTACTGCAAAAAGCAAAAACATGTCAACTCCAGAAGAGAAGAAGCACAAGGTATGTGTTATTGTTCACTTTGAGCCACAATATATCATAGTCATTAAAGCATACCTAGCCATCAAAGTGGATTTTGTGTAGGTAGGTTGTTTAAGGTTTTGTGAAAAGATTCAGGGGTACAATTTGCAGGTGACTAAGGAATTTTCCAAGGGTTTTGATCGATTGTAGGCAAAGGTTGAAGCACTCACTTTTCCAGTCACAACCCAATGAATAGTTGAGGCCACTAAGATCCCTTTAAATGGTCAGGAATAGTTTAAGGGTATGGAGTTAGATTCAATTTATTTCAAATATTTTTTGAAACTACAATACCAGGAGGGGTATGGGTCAGCTATTCCAAGGAGCTATCTACATGACCACCATAGTAAAATGTTGGAAGTAATTTCAAAGGTATTTCACTTGTGAAGGGAGGTTCAGTAAAGTTTACCAGTATCATATAACACTCCCAATGCATTTTACAAGAAAAAAACCTTTGAATCTTGCTTACTACTTATTTAGGAGTCTTTGCAAAATGGTTGATATAGTTCAAGCCAAAGGGAGTCCTATTCAACCTAGTCTATTTTATTTCTCATTAATTAAACTGCTAGTGTTAAAGGAACTTGATAAGAAAGAGCAGTCATGGAAATACTTTTTGATCTCTTCAGGGTGGATGACACAACCTTTTGTTAGCCAAAGGTCTATGAAAAATACCCCATTAGCTTGCAATTAAAGAAGCCTCACTTGTATTAGATAGTTCAGTAAAAAATCCTCTGACTAAAATCAAACTATTTGACAAAATAAGTGCTAAAAATCTTCACTTCTCACCTAAGGCAGAAAGGTGGCTAGGGGACTGAGAACAAGGGATTCAACCAAAAGATTGCCTATATATTCTTCACATGTTCAAGCTGTTGAAATATCAGAAAGTGCCCATAGAGAAATTGAAGTTGATAAAAGGGATAAAAAAATCAAAGACCTACTAGACCAGTTGGACAAATCTCACCTAAAAATAGCTTATTTGCAACAAGAAAATAGAGAGCTAAGGCAAAAAGTATCACAAGAAACTACCCACCCCAGTGAAAAAGAACCATCAAAGAAGCATTGGCACATGTTGTGAAGGACAAAAGCAAGCAAAAAACAGATGTTGAAGATGTGTAGGTGACACTTGAGTAGTCAAGAAGACCTAGGACTAGGTCTGTTGCCAAAATAAAAATGAAAATGGAGGAGATTATTCAACCAGAATAGAAAATGGTATTTGATGAGCAGAAGGAGTTTGAAAAATTGTTGGAACAACCTGAAGGAGTTCAACAACAAGTAGATTGGCTAGCAGAAAAAGATCAACAACAAGTAGATTGGCTAGCAGAAAAAGACCCCTACCCTACCTCCCTATCCATTCATGCATCCTCTTTCACTCACCCATCTTCCAAAATCCAATGTCAGAACATCCTGTAGAAATTTCTGAACATCCTGTAGAAATCCCTGAAACATCCTGTAGAACCCCTGCAAACTTCCTGTAGAAGCTCACAAGTGAGGTTGTTGGATGGCCAAACTTGGTGAAACTCTCTGGAAGGGTGTTAGGGACTCCTTAGACCCTCTCTGAACCTTCCCAACCTTTCCCAAGCATTTCTCCTCCTTGATCCACCCCTGCATAGTAAAAAGCTAGTTAAAAGTACATGTATGATAATTTTGATAATGTAATCAAAAATACAAAAACATGTGTTCTTTAGATAGAGATAGCATAGGCATGTGCATTTCACCTTCGTAGAAGTAATGGCATCTTTTTCAATAGTTTTCATCCTCTCCGTTGCGTCAGTAAGACTAGCTAGTAGAATTAGGGTTTGCTAGGGTTTATGTTATTCTTTGACTTTCAATTTCTTTCTGCAAGTAGATCAGCTTCCTTTGAGTTAGCTTCCATCCATCAGGTACAAAGCTTCTTCTAAGAGCTCATAGAAGTTGGCTTGAGCCCCTAGCGGACTTGTGCCAGCTGACCAAGTGACAGCTGCGGCAAGAGCTAGTACTTGTGCGTACAACACTGTCGCTTCCAAGTTTGTTACGAACTACCAGGTTGATAAGAGTAAAAAAGGGAGTCCCAAGAGTTGTAGCATTATTGTTGCAATACTGGAGCCCACCATCTTTTTGGCACCGTTGTCGGGGAAGCGTCAGAGTATTGGTGATTGTTGCTTTTCTTCTATCTTCCTACACTCGCCTTCTGCTAAATAGTTTATTTCATTTCCATTCTGCAATTTCATTTCCGCAAGAGTAAAATAGATATTTCCTGCTTTCATAGATTAGCATTTTAATTCTGCAATTTCAATTCTGCAAGCGTAGATTAGCAATCTCAATTCTACAAGCGTAGACTAGCAATTTCAATTCTGCAAGCGTAGACTAGCGATTTCAATTCTGCAAGCGTAGACTAGCATTTCATTCCTGCAATTTCATTTGAGCAACATAGCTTAGTCCTTTCCTGCTTTCATTTCAATTCCGCATCTTCATTTCAGCAAGATAGCTAGTTGCAGATTCAATCTATTTTAGTTTTGTAGGTACAAGCAGAAAAAGCAAAAAGCAATAAAAAGCCTTTCCATTTCATGCCTCATAGGAACAGAGATAAAACCGGCAAATTCTTACCCAACACCCCCACCACTTCACTGAGTCACCCTTCTCTCTTCTTTGGTGACAGTGATCCAGAAGAACCTATAGGCGAGCCTCCTGAGAGATACAAAGATCCTATACCAGAAGAAGAGTTAGAAACCACTCCACCTGAAGCCATGGCTGAAGATGGAAGAGAAGATGAGAGAATAGCAGGTGTCTTTCCCATCCGAGAGACCAATGGAGACATGAAAATGAAAAACATAAGCCCCTCCACTTTACCTCACTTCCATGGATTGACTACTGAAGACCCTGCTACCTTCTTGTTTGAGTTTGCTGTCCTTTGTCGAACCTATGACTATACAGAAGATGAGAAAAAACTGAAACTCTTTCCCTCTACCCTCAAGGATGCAGCATTACGTTGGTTCATGGGGTTACCTGGAAACAATATCACCACTAGGGCTCAGATGCAGCAAGCTTTCAATACCAAATATCGGGACTACTGTAGGTCCAAGGAAGCCAAGGGAGAGATCTTTCGGATGACCATGGGAAATGAGGAGTCTTTAGAAGATTATGAGGAAACATTCCAACTTAGCTATAAACGGGCTAGGTGCACACTTGACCCTGAATCTCTCAAGTTGGTCCTGCTCCGAGGAGTCCCTGAAGACCTCCTAGATACCCTTCACATGCTAGCTGGAGGAGACATCTACCAACTACCTTACGAGGATATAAAGACTGTGTTTAGAAACCACTCTAGGGCAGCCCGGAAAAGAGGTAGAGGAAACCCCCTTTCAGTTAGTGCTACTTTCTCCAAGCATGAGTTTGTTAATCAGCTGGAGGACCTCAAAAGTGAGGTGAGACAAACCATTGCCATGCAACTTGATACATTCTGAATCCAACAAAAGAAATAGGAAGTTGAGAGGGCTTTGGCCATCTTTTGTCTGTTGAAATTTGGTACCGGAGGACAGGTGGTTCCCTAAGGCTTTGATCTTTGGCCTAGGGAAAAGTGTCCAAAAGAATTTAATTTTTCTCCTAAAGTAACTTTATAATTTTTTATAAAGTTAAATCTAATTTAAAAGTGACTTTAAGTGATAAAGTTACTAAGTCTAATTTTAAAGTGACTTTTATAAAGTCAATGAAAAATTAGAAAGGAAAAGTGACTTTGGAAATAAATGACTAAGTGGGTCTTTATTAAAGTGGTGTGAATTAAAAAATAGAAAGTGAGATTTAAATGAGCATTTAATCTCAGCCATTGATCTAAATCTATTTCAGCCATTGGATTTAGGGATCACCCAAAAGTCATTTAGGGTTGGTTTAAGGGAGGAAAAGGAGGAAAAAATCATTCATTCTTTCATGAGCAGATTGGGAGAAGGAGAGCAAGAGAGCAAGGGAGATTTCTGGACAAGGAGGAGAAAGAGGCAGCAGTTTGGCACACATACCAAGGCAGCACTTCAGCAAATCTGTACAGCTCAAAGAACAAGCAGAAAAAGGCAGATTTTTGTGAGCAAACAGGGAAAAATTGATTTTCGGGCACGAATATCGAGGAGGCGATTTTCTACACAATTTTCGAGGTCTGTCCGCACAAGTCCGTACGGCTGGCCGTACATCCCGTACGGTCCGTACGTCCGTACAGTCCGTACGGTCCGTACAGCTCGTACAACATTTTTCAGATTGTCTGTAAGGCTGAAAACAGATAAGTTTTGCTCGCTGAAAATTTCTGTTTTGCTGAAAATTAATTGCTGAAAATTTTCTCACTGTAAAAGGCATTTTCCAGAAATAAAGAAGAGCTCTCAAACTAGTTTTCCCCAAGAGTTGTAGGGGGTTTTTCCAGGGTCAAGTTGACCAAAAGTATCTGTGTTTAAATGTGTTTTAATGGCTGTTTGTTACTATTGATTTTTATTTTTGCAATTTCCAGCATTCTGTAAAATTTCCAGAATTTGTGTTTTCAGCAAATTTATTTTTTCAGCTTGTTGAATGTATGGTTATGGGAAAGGGCATTTAACTACATGGGAGAAATAAGGTGAAACTGAAAACCGGGGTGGGAAAACAAAATTTCTACATTGTCCTAGGTGTACAAGGAAGCACCCTAAGAACGAGTGTCCCTTACACTCGGTGGAGGTATGCTTCGTTTGTGAGGAGGAACACCCCACGAACCAATGCCCAACCTTACCTGGGTTTAAGGCCATGTACCAAGGAACTGAGGCACCCACTGAACCTCTCTACTTCCTTAACCAAAGAAGGCCGCATGGACCTAAACCTTACCAACAGGGGATGCAAGGGACATCCCAAGCCTATTATAGCCCCAACCGATCTGCTCCTATGCCTTCTTGGGGGCCCCCTGCTCATCCTCCCTGGTCTGTGCCTCCTCCATGGTCTTACCCACCTCAATACCATACTCAGCCCACTACTCATTTGTTTCACTCACATGTCCAGCCACAGCCTCAGTGGAATGCACCTCAACCAAGGTGGAGGCCCCAGTACAACACTCCTCCCGCCATTTTGCCTCCACCACCAGCTCAACCACAACCATTACCTCCTGCTCCTCCGAGACAACCCCAAATGCCTGCTCAACCGAACCCGAACCCCAACAATCGACAGGCCCAGCAGGTATATACCGGGGAAACAACCTTCCCTACCTATGCTATGGAGATCCAGGAGATCAACCTGCAATCCGGGAAGACTCTTCCGGATCGCCAACCTCCTCCCCTAGAGGACGAGGAAGATAAACAGGAAAGTGAACCCAAGACCACTCCACCCTTTCCTGAGAGACTAACAGTAACCACACAACCCGACCTAGAGGAGAATGAGCTTCTGGGAGAACTCAAACAGTTGTGTGTGAGAATACCACTTCTCCAAGCCATCAAAGATGTACCGATATACAACAAATTGGTTAAGGAAAAGTGTTTCAGGCACCCAGGCAGGCGAAAAAGAGATGCCTCAACCATCAATGTCATAGGACAACTGTCTGATCTTATGTTGGGGCAAGTAATCTGTCCAAAGTATTTGGATCCTGGGAGTCCTGTAGTTGATGTCCACATCAATGGCACCATCATACCCCACACTTTGATTGATTTAGGGGCTGCCATTAATGTGATGACCAGGGATACCATGCTCAAACTCAACCTTCAGGGTTCCTTAAGGAAGACCTCGACGGTCCTGCAGTTGGCAGATCGCTCCACTGTGACTCCCGAAGGGATTGTGGAGGATGTCTTGGTCTCTGTTGACTCTTGGGAGTATCCTGCGGATTAGATCCTCCCAGAGTCAAAAATGTGGAGTTTGGCCCCGAGAGAACGTTAAAGATTAGATCCTCCCTATCTCCTTCCCAGGAAAAGGAGTTGTATAGTCTGTTGGCCAGTCATCTAGATGCTTTCGCTTGGAGCTATAAGGAGATGAAAGGAGTCCACCCTTCGGTCTGTACCCATCACATCTACATCAAAGAAGAATGTAAATCGGTCAGGCAACCTCAGAGGAGAATGAATCTAGCCATTAAGGACATTGTCAAAGAAGAACTGCAAAAAATTTTGGATGCAGGATTCATCTACCCCATCTCGGATAGCGAGTGGGTGTCCCCTATGGTGTTGGTACCCAAGAAAAATGGAAAGTGGAGAATCTGTGTGGACTACATAGAACTGAACAAAGCCACCAAGAAAGACCACTTTCCTCTACCTTTCATAGATCAAGTGCTGGATGGACTAGCAGGGAAGAAGTTTTTCTCTTTCCTAGATGGGTTCAGCGGGTATAACTAGATCCAAATCAGCCCAGAATACCAAGATAAGACCACCTTCACTTGCCCTTGGGGTACCTTTGCTTACCGAGTCCTTCCCTTTGGGCTATGCAACGCTCCTGCCACTTTCCAAAGAGCAGTATTTAGCATCTTTTCTGAGCTGGTCCATGATTCGGTGGAAATCTATATGGATGACTTCACTCCCTATGGGTCCAACTTCCAAGAAGCATTGTCCAATCTGGGAAAAGTCCTTACCAAGTGCATTGAGATGAACATGTCCCTTAGTCCGGAAAAATGTGAATTCTTGATGACTGAAGGGACTGTGCTAGGACATACCATTTCTCACCAAGGATTGCAGGTGGATCCTAATAAAATTGCTCTCATCAAGAAGGTTCCAACTCCTCAGAAAGTAAGAGATGTTCGGAGTTTCCTAGGCTTAGCAGGATATTATAGAAGATTTATTAAAGACTTCAGTAAGCTAGCCTCGCCACTGTTTGGCCTCTTAGAAAAAGATGTTGAGTTCAAATGGACGGACGACTGTCAAAGGGCTCTGAATGAATTAAAGGATAAGTTGGTGTCCACCCCGATATTAAGAGGTCCAAACTGGGCCCTACCTTTCCACATCCACACTGATTCCTCGAACAAAGCCATAGGGGCAGCCTTAGGACAGGTTGAACAAAAACTCCCATATGCCATATACTTTATCAGCAAAAACTTATCCAAGGCATAACTGAACTATACTGTAACTGAGAAAGAGTTCCTGGCCGTGGTCCATGCCCTGAACAAGTTCTGACACTACATCACTGGCTATCAAACATTTATACATACTGATCATGCTACAATTAGATATTTAATGAATAAACCAGATGTGAATGCTCGTATTATTAGATGGTTACTTCTGTTGCAGCAGTTTGATTTGACTATCGTTGACAAACCAGGTAAAGAAAATGTTGTTGTTGACTTCTTGTCTAGACTGGATTTGCCTGCAGGTGAAGATGGAACAGTGGACGACCAGATGCCAGATGAACATCTGTTTTCTATCTCAGTACTCTCCCCATGGTTTGCTGATATAGCAAACTATCTGGTCTCAGCACAGTTCCCTCCGCATCTATCTTCCAAAGAGAAAAGCAGAATTGTAAGGAAGAGTGCCTCATTCACTTGGATCGAGGGCAACCTATTCAAACTTGGCCCCGATCAGATTTTAAGGCGTTGTGTAAGGGAGGAGGAAGTCTTTGACATCCTCCTAACCTGTCATGACGGGCCTTGTGGAGGACATTTTGCAGCCAAGAGGACTGCCTTCAAAATTCTACATGCAGGCTACTATTGGCCGACGCTTCATCAAGATGTCAAGAGATATATCAGCCAATGTGACCAATGCCAAAGGATGGCGAAGCCAACCCCAAGGGACGAAATGCCTCTCCAACCTCAAGTGACTCTTGAACCATTTGAGAAGTGGGGCATGGATTTTGTGGGTCCTATCAATCCTCCTTCAAGGGAAAGGTCTTACATCATTGTGTGCACAGACTATCTGACAAAGTGGGCGGAAACCAAGGCAATCAGAGCAGCGACAGAAGAGAAGGTTGCTGAGTTTTTAAGAGAAAACATCTTCTATAGTTTTGGCTACCCAAGAGAGCTAGTCACCGATCAAGGAAGCCAGTTCACCTCCAACTTAATTGAAGATTTGCTTGCTCATCACAAGATCAAGCATAGGACTTCCACCGCTATCATCCCCAAGCAAATGGGCAGGTGGAAGTCACCAATAGAGCATTAGAAGGGATTTTGACTAAGGTGGTGAGCAGCAGCAGAAAGGATTGGGCAGATCGCCTGGTTGAGGCCACCTGGGCTTACAACACCACCTGGAAGACCACAACCGGTTTCACACCTTATGAACTGGTCTATGGGAAGAGAGCTTTGCTGTCAATTGAGTTCGAGTACAACACATTGAGGATGGCAGCTCAGCTGGACCTAGATCTCAGCCATGCCCAACAAGAAAGGTTATTGCAGCTGAATGGGCTAGATGAACACAGAATGCAGGCCCTTCTCCACTCAGAAGTGGTTCAACTTCAGAGAAAGATATGGCATGACCGGCACCTCAATGACAAGCAATTCCAACCGGGAGATTGGGCGATGTTGTATGATTCTAGACACAAGGATTTCAAGGGCAAACTGAGGACAAGATGGTTAGGGCCATATGCAGTGGAGAAGTGTAATGATAATGGGTCTGTTCTTATCCGGACCATCGATGAGGAAGCCGTCCCCATGCTCATCAATGGGCATCGACTAAAGATCTACAGGAAACCTCTTTCGAGGCAAGAGTTCATCAAAACTGTGGAAAAATCAGTGCTGATCATAGAGAAGGGTTCTGCCTCTGTTTTGGGCATACCCTGAGCATCCAAAAAAAAAATTCATAATAAAAAGATCCTTGGGTGAAAACATTTATGAGGCTCCCAAGGCAGATGGTAGGGGTGAAAACCTCATTGAGGTGCCCCTGTTGTCTCTCTAAAAAAATTGGAATAAAAACAAAAAGACCCTTGGGTGAAAACCTCTCTGAGGCACCCAAGGCAGATAGTAGGGGTGAAAACCTCATTGAGGCACCCCTGCTGTCTCCTCAAAAAAAAAAAAAAAAAAAACCATGGAAACGAAAAAAAAAAAAGGCAGAAATAGAAAAACAGGCTCAAGCTTTGGAAATTAATGCAAGTTGCGGGTATTCCATGCAGAAAAGGAGGCCTCTCAACTCAAGGATAAGGGTCTCTACCATGCTACCAGGTGACCTCACTAGCACTCCTTCCAGAAACACTCATCTCTTCCAAGGTTTGGGCATGGTCTGGTCATAGTTTAGCCTCCTACAGGAAGCTACAGGACTTTCTACAGGAAGTTCTTTATTTCTACAGGAAACTTCCTGTAGAATCTTGGGACGGGCTAGGATCGACTGCGTAGAAGAATTTGAAGCCCGAAGTCCAATAAGGAAGCATGCAACCAATGTTTTTCTCCATCACCCACTGCTGTCGCCTCCTTCCACCACCATTGCTGCCATACGATTGAAATACCTGCGCAGTCAAACCAGAACGTTGGACTCTCAGAAGAAATCATTTTCAAATGAAAAACAAAGCATGTAGAGGCCACTGCGCTACCTGTCAAGGCAATCCAAAGACCCTGCACCTGAGAACGTGACTCCACCGTTTCAGCATGCACCCGAGGAGAAACAGGTACAGGATGTCCTACAGGAATCCTGTAGCAGTTGATCCGGCTACAACGCACGCCATGAAGATACCTGAAACTCATGAGCCGGCGCATGCACCATCCACAGCCAAGCAACCGGTCTCGTAACCAGCAACAATCAGCGAAAAGGAGCTCCCGTGCCTGTGCACGAAGCGGTAGCAAGCGGATCCGTCACCCTCGTCCTGAAGCATGAGAAAAATAATGTCACGGTTGCACAGGTAAGTGTCTCACCCTGTTTCATCAAATTACATGAACAATGCTTTAAAATGTGTGTAAATATGAAAATGAATGGGTTGAGCAAGTCAGGTAGCCATTCAACTGGCCACCACAACCAGCACGATGGCCTCGTCCGATCCGAAAAGCTTTGGGTTTGTCGACGAGACAGGAAATGGACGCGTGGGAAGAGTCCAGTCGGAGAGAAGCGGCGATCTAACAGGAGTGGCGGCGGTAGATATGCAGGGAATGATTCGGTGGTCAAGCAGACATGCAGTGGAATGATCACAGGTGACGTCGGCCAACGGGGACAGCTCACCCCCGTGCCACGAGTTCCACAGAGATTCAAATCTATCGGCTAGATCGCGTATGGCGCACTACACTCATTTATTTCCAACCGCTTTGTAGCCGAGTACGCATCCGCAATTTCCTGAAGGTTGATACTTTGAGTTCTCTGCCTCTTCAAACGTCCTGTTGTTGCACAAAAGGCCCAGAACCACTGAAGCGCTCCCCAGAACCCGTGCACGACTTCTACAGGAAGCTGTGCTACAGGAAGCTGTGCTACAGGAAGCTCAGCGTTACGGAGAAATTAACTGTTCACGTCAAAGGTGGCAAGTCTGGAACGAGGTAAACCTGAACATAGTCCTCCCATGCAATTGATTCGAAATGTGGTGAAGTCGACGTATCAAAAGGGCAGAAAACCATAAATTTCAGTCTGTGCATGAATTTGCAAGTGGCTTCTTATTTCTGCATGAGAATTGTCATCATAGTGTGTATGCGGGATTTTCTACAGGGTTTGGTTCATAATTGAGCCACTGTCAAGGCTCACCCGTAGACAGTCGTGAATTTATAAACTGTGTGCATGACAGAGGCGTAACTCTGTGCTCTGTCTAAGGAAATCCCAAAGATCCATCTTTTTATACACGCCAGCCAGCTCAGGCCAACACATCAAGCTTTTACCATGCCGGGTGGGTTCATCAGGAAAGAGCCTACAGACTCAAAGAAGCTACGAGAAACCCTTGAGGTGGTAGACCTGTTTTCTCGTGCATGGTGGATGTCATTCTGTGACAAGCTTCAAGGTCACGATGACGAGGTTGTTGTCAACTTTAGAGGTTTGACCCTCAGACTTACCCCACAGTTTATTAGCAGGGTCACTGATCTACCGATGGGGGTACCTTGGGATAAGGAGGAGAGAAAACTGGGCCAGAAGGATAAGAAGGAATTCTTTTTTCCGGAGGAGCAATTCTCAGAAGACAAGAATGGAGTGTGAAGAACTAGCCTACAGCCGTTCTAGAGTGAGGTCAGCCTCCAAATTATGAAGTATATCAAGTGCGAGGGGCGGTTCAGCATCGTGTATGGATACCATTTTCGACTACTCACAGAACTTAGGCACCAAATGGACCTACCCTCAGAGAAAAAGTTGAGCATCCCTTACTTCCTCCTGCAGTCCATGACTAAGTGTGCCACTAAATTGAGAGAGGGGACGCCAGATCAGATAGCCCATCATGGGCTCATTAAGCTCCTCATGGAAGATGCACTCCACACGTATACCGTCCCTCTCTCCTGGGAAACCTTCCAAAATTTGACTAAGGATGATGACATCCGAGTGCTGGCTGAGGATCTCACCTCCTCCAGCAGCGAGGAGAAGGAACCAATTCAAACAGAGAAGAAAGAGAAAGGCCAAGAAACCATGGCCAAAGCACCAAAGAAAGAGCACAAGGGAAAACAAGAGGAAAAACAAGCTGCCAAAACAGAGGGTGACAAAACCACATTAACCCCCAGGGAGAAACGACTACAGAGCACGGTGGAAAGGACTGAAAAGGTCCATGTCAGTGAGGGCACCTCTAAGGCAGCCTCAGCAAAATTGACAGAAAAAGCACCCTCAGCCAAGCAGGCTAAAACGGTGCCATCAGTTTCTACAGGAAAATTGAAAACGGCTTCTACAAGAAGCCAAAAATCAGCCACTACAGGGCTTTCTACAGGAAGTCCTGAGAAAAGAACACAGAAGGAGAAGACGGCCGAAATTCTTGCTCGGGAGGCAGCAGCTGTGCTAGCCACCCTAAGTACCTCTCCCAAGCCAAAGGAGAAACGCAAAAGGGAGACTCCTCTATATTTCAAAGCGAGGAGAAGTGTAAGAATTAAAACCGGCAGGCCCCAACCTCCATCTAAAGACCCAATTACCATCGAAGACACCCCTACCTCACCAAAGGAGAAGTCCCCCTCCAAAGTATCAGTCACTTACGAGCGGGGGAGCCCCAAGACAACTACCTGGAGGGAGAGAATGGAAAGGTCAGCTTCAAAAACCCCTCTACAGGATGCTCAAGCAGTTCTACAAGAAACATTAGCCATGCTCAAGGAGACCGAAAGAATGGAGGGGGAGGCAGCTACATCACCACAAAGGGAAGAAGAGGTAGAGCCTTTCCTAATGTAACTTCATGGGATCCCAACACAGTTGTGGGAGATATGCAGCTAATGGCATTTACCTCATGGTTAAACCACGAAGAAAAGAGAGCGACAGAGGTCAAAGATGTTATGAACCGGGAGTTACATGAACCACTGTTAATCAGAGCAGAGCCAGGGGACCCCACTGCATTGATATCCACCCACCAACACCTAACAACCAACCCGCAGGCTTTACTAAAATATATGGATCAGCAGGCTCAGGCTATAGCACATTTCGAGGATATGGAGCGACTACTAGGGGACAATTGTGTTCATGCTTGCACCCGGAGGTGGAACACATTGTCCCACAGCCTCAAAATCAGGGAGTATCACACTCCAACTAGAATGAGGGAGGGCCTAGTACGGGTACCTCTCTACAAGAAGTCCATGCAGAACCTCCAGGCCAGCTGGATCGGCCTCAAGCTAAGCCCACCTTTACTTCTGGGATTGGTAGAAGGAAGCACAGAAAAAGAAGAACATAAGCAATGGGAAGAGGTGGAAAAGAAGGCCGGGTTCCATGACAGTGAGGAGGATACTACTTCAGAAGCCTGGGATGTGAGAGTGGCGGTTAAAGCAATGAAGGACGAGGAGCTGGATTAGTTGCTCAAGGATGAGCAATCATTTTAGCAGGGGGGTGATGATGAGCCCCAAATTTGGTAACATTTTGGGCTCATTTGGCCTAAATACCCTTGTTCAATCCTTCATTTTTCATAACTTATGCATTGTTTTTTAGTATGTTTATGTCATTTTTACGAGTAAGGGTAGTCACTATTCCTAGGTGGCTAACACATGCTCATTTCAGGATTTTTTGACACATGTTGAAGCAAAACCGAGCAGACATGGGCTAGGAGACAGCCAAGCTTGGGTTGAGGATTCGTAGGGGGGTTGTCTATGGCATTAGATAGCCTCCCTCGGGATCTTCACCCCCAACTCCGAGCTCCAAAGGCCACCAAAACCGGATCTAGAAGGTAGCCAAGCAGATTTCTTGGAAGGAGTTGTTCACTCACAGTTTTGGCAGCCAAGTCCCATAGATTTAGGAGGCCAGCTAGGGCCTCATAGTGTATAAATGTTAAGGCTTCAGCCTTCGGAAAGGACTTTTGAAAAACTCTTGCATATTCTGCACTACGTGCTGCTAGCTCTGTTTTGTTCTTTTGTACCATTATTGGCATAACTCTTGACTTATGATTATTTTTTTGATAATGGGAAGCAGTCAGATTTGATATTAGCTCTGAGTTTTTTATAGGAGCCACAGCTCTCGGGGTTGGGCTCAACCTGAGAGCTTAGGGCCTCCTTATTTGTATTGTTATCCTTCCTTTCAGCACTTGATTTTTCTTTTATGCATTTGAAATGAAGTTTGTTGAGCTAGATTTAGTTGTGTTGGTTAAGTAGGTCATTGTTGAGGAATAGAATTGCTTCAGATGTGTAGAATAGCTTGATAAGATAAGAATTGATAAAATCTACAGAAAAGGGTTGCCTGCACTCTCAATTTCACCTCTCCCTTATTGGATCAGGGGCTGGAATTTTGGAACCAGTGCTACTAAAAAAAAACACTAGTTTGCTTGACCATGCAATCGTTGGTGTAATGTTTTTCATTTGTAGAAGTTAATCATGCATTCAAACCTTTTTAGGTGTTCCTTTAATTAAGTGCTATACATGGTTCTCTTTGGAAATAAAGCTGTTGTTCATTTGTTTCGTTGACAGTTTGGATAGATTAGCTAAGATTTTGATTGTATGCAGGATTTGGTTGATTCAATTAAGTGCACACCATGCGGGGCATATCCATCTTTCTCTCATCCACCTAAGCTTCGCCCAGGCCAGCTACTCCATCTCCTAGTTAGCTTCTTTGTCTCGCAACTACTCTTTTGTCCACGTAACCCTACCTTCTTGTTCTTCCATTGCCTTAGCCTTCCTTAAGATAAGTTAGCTCTCCACATCCTCTCATCACGTCATCCATCAGTCACTGGGTCATCTCAGACCCCTACCCTACCTCCCTATCCATTCATGCATCCTCTTTCACTCACCCATCTTCCAAAATCCAATGTCAGAACATCTTGTAGAAATTTTTGAACATCCTATAGAAATCCCTCAAACATCCTGTAGAACCCCTGCAGACTTCCTATAGAAGCTCACAAGTGAGGTTGCTGGATAGCCAAACTTGGTGAAACTCTCTGGAAGGGTGTTAGGGACTCCTTAGACCCTCTCTGAACCTTCCCAACCTTTCCCAAGCATTTCTCCTCCTTGATCCACCCCTGCACAGTAAGAAGCCAGTTAAAAGTACATGTATGATAATTTTGATAACGTAATAAAAAATACAAAAACATGTGTTCTTTAGATAGAGATAGCATAGGCATGTGCATTTCACCTTTGTAGAAGTAATGGCATCTTTTTCAATAGTTTGCATCCTCTCCGTTGCATCTGTAGGACTAGCTGGTAGAATTAGGGTTTGCTAGGATTTATGTTACTCTTTGACTTTCAATTTCTTTCTGCAAGTCGATCAGCTTCCTTTGAGTTAGCTTCCATCCATCAGGTACAAAGCTTCTTCTAAGAGCTCATAGAAGTTGGCTTGATCCCCTAGCGGACTTGTGCCAGCTGACCAAGTGACAACTGCGGCAAGAGCTAGTACTTGTGCATACAGCACCGTCGCTTCCAAGTTTGTTACAAACTACCGGGTTGATAAGAGTAAAGAAGGGAGTCCCAAGAGTTGCAACATTATTGCTGCAATACTAGAGCCCACCAGGTATAAGCGATCTTTGTACCATAACGAATCATTTTGCCAGCTAAATGTATCAGACATACTAGAATCTTGTTGTAACTTTCGAATAAGTGCCCACACTTCTTCGTCATTCTTCCATTCCTCCCTTGTTTCGTTTATCCAATATGGTTGGATAATAGAAATGGCGCACAACAATGCTTCCACTTCCTCATCCTTTCTTGAGAGTGCATCTTCCACCACATTTTGCTTCCCTTTTTTGTAGATGATTTCAAAGTCATAACCCAACATCTTTGTGACCCACTTTTGTTGCTCTTCAGAGGATAATCTTTGTTCTAAAAAGTATTTAAGGCTATCATGATCCGTTTTTACCTTGAAGTGTCTTCCCATTAGGTAGGGTCCCCATTTCTTAAGTGCATGGAGTATTGCCAACATTTCCTTCTCATAAATATCTTTGTGTAAAATTTTTCCCTTGATTGGATTACTTTCAAAAGCAATGGGTCTTTCATCTTGCATTAAAACAGCACCAATTCCATTTCCTGAAGCATCACATTCCACAATAAAGGTTTTTGTGAAGTCTAGTGTAGCTAAGACTGGTGCTTGGCACATTGCCTCTTTAAGATGTTCGAATGCCTTTGTTGCATCTTTCTTCAATAATGTTGTTAGAGGTGCTGCTATTCTCCCATAATTCTTAACAAACTTGCGATAATACCCTGTCAACTCGAGAAATCCTCACAGATTCTTTATGGATGTGGGAATTTTCCATTCCTTAATGGCTTTAATTTTGCTAGGGTCTACCTTAACTCCTTCATGAGATACAATATGACCCAGATATTCCATCTCTTGTACTCCAAAGAAACATTTGGATCTTTTTGCATATAATTGTTTCTCCTCCAATAGTTGTAGCACCCTGTCAACATGTTCAACATGATCCTTCCAAGACTTGCTGTAGATTAGTATATCATCAAAAAACACTAACACAAATTTTCTAAGGAATGGTTTGAAAATTGAATTCATCAAACCTTGAAATGTTGAAGGTGCATTTGTAAGGCCAAAAGGCATGACCAAAAATTCATAATGACCCTCATGAGTTCTAAATGTTGTTTTCGGAATGTCTTCAATCTTCATTCTGATTTGATGATATCCTGAATGAAGATCCAACTTGGTGAAGTAAATTGATCCATGCAATTCATCCAGTAATTCATCAATGACAGGAATGGGAAACTTATCTTTAATAGTGAGCTTGTTGAGCTCCCTATAATCCGGACACATGTGCCATGATCCATCCTTCTTGTGCACCAATACTACTGGAGCAGAGAAAGAACTTTGACTTGGTTGAATTATACCAGCCTCTAGCATTTCTGCAACCATACGTTCAATTTCACTCTTTTGGGCATATGGATATCTGTACGGCCTAATGTTTGGAGGAACACTTCCTGGAATTAGATGAATAGCATGATCATGATCACGAATAAGTGGGAGACCTTTGGGAGTCTCAAATACCTTGGAATGATTGTCCAAGACTTTTTGGAGATCTGGAGAAATAGATGATTCCATTGTGGACACATCTAGCGAACATAATTGTGCAATTACACCTCTTTGTTCCTTTTTTAGAAGCTTTGTCATACTGTTAGAGCTGATTATCTTTCCCGGTTTCCCTGCAATACCCCTTAATTCAACTTCCTTTCCTTCCACAGAAAATTTGATGAAAAGTTCTTGAAAATTAAAAGCTATTGTACCCAAGGATTGTAGCCATTGGACTCCTAGTACAACATCAACACCTCCCATTGGAATGGAAAGCATTGGGCTAGTCAATACATATTCTCCCATGGATAGCTTGATATTATGGCACTTTCCTGAGAAATTTGTTGTTCCTCCATTTGCAACCATCACTTGACACTCTGGTGCTGGATATAAGAAGCAATTCAATTCTTTTGCTACCTTACAATGAATAAAATTGTGGGTACTTCCTGAATCAATCAACACTATTACCTTTTTCTTCTTGATTTGTCCTTCTATCTTGATGGTTTGAGGAGTGGTAATTCCCACCAATGCATTACAAGATATGGTTGGATTCATTTCTTCTTTATCTAGGCTTTTTTCTTGGAGTATATCCTCTTCTTTTGACCTTTCTTGCTCCTTTTCTTCTTCCTCTTCACAATCTATGTAGAATAATTTCTTCTCAGCACACTTATGACCTTTAGTGTATTTGCTATCACAACTGTAACAAAGCCCTTTTGCTCTTTTTTCTTCCAATTGTTGTGGTGTCAACCTTATAGGTTGTGGAAGACTAGCACCAACAACACTTCTGTCTTTATAGTTGTGAGTGGTATGCTTCCTGGTTGCCATAATTTTGCTTTCCATTTTTCTTGCTAACCTGAATGCCTTCTCTAATGAATCAGGTTCCCAAAGGTGAACATCATGTTGGATATTATCCTTTAAAGACCCTATGAACACATCAATCCTATGCTCCTCTGGAATATCTTTTACCCTTATGTTCAATTTTTGGAACTCCTCAATGTGCTCCATTATTGAACCCTTTTGTTTGAGACTTATCAATTGGCTAAAAAAAGTGTTTCTTTTTGTATCCTCATAATGTGCTATCAATTCTTCCGTAAAAATTGCCCAAGTGATAAATTGTTTACGAGAGAAAAGCCATTGATACCATACAAACTGATTTGGTTCCAAATATAAAGTTGCAATACGTACCTTTTGTGTGTTTTGCACATTATTGAGATCGAAAAATTGCTCCATCTGTAATATCCATGTTGCGGGATCCTTGCCATCAAACTTCCTCATATCGATTTTTGGAATATGGTGGGTCTTTGATCCAACATTAGAGTCTATGGAATCATGATTAAAATTTCTTTTGTTCTCATCATGAGTTTCCTTTACTACCCTTTCACCATTAGTGACCCTTTCTTGTAGCAACTTATTCATATTTATCTTCAATTCTTCCATATCTGTCTTCAAATCTATCTTCAAATAATCCATCTTAGCTTCCACATCATTCATCTTAGCTTCTACACCTTTCTTTAAACAATCCATCTTAGCTTCTACGCCTTTCTTTAAAACATCCATCTTAGATTATGTTCCCTTTTGTGCAAGGGACAGTTGTTGCACTTGGTCTTGTAATTTTGATATATCATGTTGCATTTCTTCCTCTTCTTCATGAGTCATGCTAGAGCTTTCAGGTTCCTTACTAGGTGTTTGCATTTTCTTTCCTCGGGGCATCAGTTAACGATAATAATGCTCTACTATGCCCTTTGAATTCCTTCAAAATAAATTTTCAAACCAAGCTTAAGCAAAAATCTACACACCTTTTTTCACTTTGTAGGAGCTCGATATTGCCTCTGATGTATCTCTATACTTTCCAATCATCTAGATCTGAATTTGTGACTTGTAGTAGCCCTCTGTGTCCTCTTTCCAATGCCACAAGTCTAACCCAAATTCGATTCTCCAAGGAAGAGTTATGTGAAATCTCCCACGGTGACTTGATTATAGACTAGTTCAGTAGAGTGAACTTGTACGACTTGCCATGAGTCACTGCTTCGGCCTTTGGATCTAAAAAATGTGTACAAGAAACTACAGTCCGTCCTCTTTCTGTAAATTCTTACGAAATTTCAATCTGATCCCCGGAGAGAAAGTTATGATGCTTTTCCACAGGTCACCTGTTTGGAATGTAATTCAGGAGTCTGTAAAAAGACCAACTTCCTCAGATCATATCTCCGCAAATATAGTGCTAACGGCTCTGAAATTTGGACCCGAGGTTCAGCGCGATTTCTTCTCAAATGGGTTTTTTTCGCAACTTCTGAAACGTCACAGAAAAAGGTTACAGCGAAAATGCCACGATGACCTGTTTGGAGCAGCGAAACCCTAGAATCCAAAGCTCTGATACAAAATGTTATGAAACCAGCTCAAGAAAAAGATAGAAAAGATAGATCAACCTCTTCGAGGGGGAAACCTCCTTTACATTACATAAATGAACAATTCTTTGATGATTCAAATGACAAGGCCTCCTTTCTATATATAGGAGTCTAAGGGGTCATAATATAATTCTGCCGACCTAACAATAATAATATAAAGCCACAAAAATAACAATAGAGGGATTCTATGGGGCACAATAATAACAATATGGGGGCAATATGAGCACAACAATATTAATAAGGGGTATAACTACAATAATAATGGGGTAATCACTAGTATTATAGGGACCCAACATTGGGATTAATGTTGAAATAACCCAACATAAAGCAACAATCTCGGAGAAATAATGAGAGGTTAGAAATTTTATGCCCATGGAGGAAAGCCATTGATGATGAGGAAAAATTATAACAAAGTGATGCAACTTGTGACCCAAATGACAAAATCTACATTGAAGCCCAAATGAAGCATCATCAATCTTGCATGAATCCAACTTACTTGGTCAGGATTTTGAAAGTACTAGTTTAATAACGATGAAAGTAATTTTTACCTTCCCAAAAGGAAATTTGTTAGTGAAGGAAATATTCACTAACAAATTTCCTTCGATTTTCATGGAATTCACTTTTGATTTTTTTTATAAATACAATTGCATAAAGATGTTAGCCTTTTGATTCAAAGCATTGAAGATAAAATTAAATGTTTCTAACATTATGTTACACTCATTAAGAACTCTCAATAGGTATTTCTCCATTGAGTCATATAATCCAATAAAAACTCAATCATACTCCCATCAAGTCCCAAGCTTTTATCCTTATGGAAACTATGAATGACTAGCTGAAGTTCCTCCTCATTGTTCTCCTTTAACCGTTGGTTCTTTGCATCAATAAGAAATGTTGGTAAATAGTTGGTCATTCTAACCACTACATAATAGTAATGTGTTTCTCTCCCATGTATATTTGTTGAAAGTGACGAACCCCCAAGGAAGCAATGTCCTTGAAGGAACTATGCATAGACCCATCCATATTAGGCATTTACCAAATGGAATTCACATTAAAATAATGATTTACAGATTTAATGATTTACATATTTATTATTATTCCCCTACTCTAACTGTAATCCTGTAAATTTAAGTCATCTAATAATTTATTTCTTATGCTCTCTAACTCCTTTATCTTTTGCTTATAATCTTTGATCAAATAAAACTTCCAAATCTTATGATGAGTGGATCCTCTCATCCCTTAACCTTTTCCCACGAACCCACTTAGTAAACATATACTTTATCTTGTTTTTCTTCCCAAGAAACTAAAACATTGTTGACTTCCAAGAATCATCATCAAAACTAACATAAAGCCTCCTTAACAAATTCTACATATTCCTCGTCCTCTAAATAGCTTGTTTTAAATTTAAAGGGATTGGTCTTTTTCAACAGGCTTTTTACAATCTTAATAAACATTAGTAGATGATCATATTCATCGTCGCCTCTAATCCATTCTAATGTGGTGAACATTGGAGGCACGAAATCATTGCTCACTAAGTAGTATATCCTCATTATTATCCTTTCAACCCCAAAATGCATATTTATCCATGTATTTTAAGCTAGATAAGTGCAACACCATATAAGCACAAATAATCCAAGTTCATTATAAAATATGCAAAAATAACATCAATGCATGCAAAATCCCCCCATATATTAAATACAAAACCTGAACATGTCTTAATACACTTGAAATCCCTCTTAATCCAAGTTGGGATTTGTCAAGGGCCCTAGGCCCCTATGTTAATAGTAATTCATTATTAGTTTGTTATATGGCTATGTTGGTTAAGGTCCCTAGGGCCCTATGTTAATAGTAATTCATTATTAGTTTGTTTTATGGTTATGTTGGTATCATGGTAGATTACAGCGGAGGTCATTTTATCTCCTATTTATAATGGATGAGATTCATTTCTTTAGGCATCTTGTATTATGCATTGAATTCATCGTAAAGTTTCATTCATAGCAAGATTGGATCTTCAAATTGGCCCAAAGAGCTAATAGAGTGGAAATTCCCTCCCCAAAAAATGTTTCCAACTCATGCACCAGAGTAAGATAATATTTATGTTATGCTCCAAACACTTAAAATACTATGAGAAATCATAAGTACACATTGTGCCCAATGTGAGTATGAAGCACAACGCCAAGATAAGTAACATAAATAAGTCACCCAATAACTTCATAAAGAATAAAAAAACCTCCTCAACCAATATAAACCATATGTTTTCTAAAAATAATTCAATTAATAATGGTCATAGAAATAAAATCTTACTAAACCTTGAGGTCTTGTATTGTCCCCCATCAAAATAAACATTTAAACATATATAAATATATTCCTACCCAACTTAAAAAAAACCAACCAAAATAACAATATTACAAACATAAAACCTAACTAAAACACGAATTTAATCTAATGGCTCACTTCCCCTTTCTGCTGTCCGGGTGCAGAGCCATAATCCACTGTTCAACATCTTCTGATTGTGAAGGTGGTGGCGGCAGCAAAAGACCTTCCAATACTTCCCATCCTGCATCATCTTTTGCTTTTCTAATCATCTCATTGCAGCCACTTGCCCCATGATCTCCCCTCCCTACGACCATCAACCTTTCATCTTTACACATTTCGCTCTCCTGTAACCTGCTGGCCGCGATTTGAGGATCTGATAATGATGACTCCAGGATCTGTAACCTCGGTCTTCCACACCGTAACTTTGTTTCTTTCAGAAAAGCGACAGCATCTTTATCTCTGGAACCGATAAATTCCAAAATCTTTTGAAGTGCTTCGAAAGTGGAAACACCAGAAGTCGGCAAAGGAATCGAAAATAAATTGAAATAATAGGTAGTGACACAAGCCACAGCCTTTTTCAAAAGATATAACCCTTTCTGCACATCCTCGCCCAAAGCTTTCTGCACGTCAAAGTTCAATAGTTTAGTCGCATGGGTAAAAAAAGTTTTCCTTGGAAAGAAAAGACGATAGTACTCTTGCTGCTTCCTTTGAGAATGTGAGTGCGGAGTTGTTTGGCGCACACGTGAACAAGAACCTGCAAACCCAGAATGAAGAAGCTTTGGGGCATATAGGTAACGGGTTACAAGATCTAAAAGTTGCACCATATAGCCCAACGATACCCCAAGTTGTAGTGGTGTAACAGAATATGGATTAACACCTCGAGGCAACGGAACATTACAAATTTGGTCACACGAATATTGATTCCCACTACACCATTCGTCTCTGGTTCTCCCATCCTCACGTTTATGTAGATGCTCGAGTGGGAAAATCTTGCAAAGCTGTTTTACTGCAACAGACTGATTTTGCAGAAGCTCTGCCTGGAGTGCCGCGAGAGCTGAGTTTTGGGCGCAAATTTTGTCTGAATGCAACTTCAACTCTTGCGCTTTTTTCTCCTTTAACATAGTACAGGCTTCACGTAGTTCCTTCATTTTGGTATTTAATTCATTTGTTTTGTCGTCTACTTCAGATTTTGCTGGACAAAGTTGATGCTGCTTGAGACGAAGTGTTTCCTTGAGGTGAGCAATGTTTTGAGCATGGGTCAGTCTCCACTGCTGCTGCTCGACTGCCTCGCGGTTGGCTTTAAGCTTCTCCTCCAACTTTTTCTGTAACAAATCGCGTTCACGTTTTGCGCCATTGAGAACCTCATACTTGTCATTTAAATTGCTATTCACGCAAGCTGCGCAAAGTGAAGGGGCGTTTGCATTCTCACAGTTTCCACAAAATTGGGTTTTCCTCTCCATTGATGCCGAAATGGAAACAAGAAAAATGCTCACTGCCTCCAAAGTCTCTGGCGCCTGATAACCAATATGATCCAATGACTGCTCTGTGTGACTAATGGAGCAAGGTGTCAGTGCTCGAGATATTTAATGAATCTCATTAAACTTTAATATATATCTTCATTCGTCCCTTACAAATTGCTCATCTTACAAAAGGCCGACTTTGTATATGCGAACACGACATTACATTCATTTTCGACCCCATTATCATATACCATGCCACCATACCGAAATGATAATTATTATTTAAAAGGATGAAAAAGGAGAGTTGGGATTGATTCGAGCTTTATCTTAAATTGTTCATCTTACGTAAATATTATAGTTGGTAATTAATTTATCATTATATTAGTAAAAAAGTTTTTTTATTAGATAAACTTCGAAAGTATAGTTTCTCTCTATCACTAGGGTTTCTGAGCTTTTCCACTCAACTTGGTCATGATAAAGGCGGGGCTATGAGGCCCCTTCCTTTTAGGACATGGTCACAGGCAAGGGAAGGGAACCCAATGTGTTTTTCTTTACAAAGCTTACAACCTACAATGCCTTCAACTCATCTAGAAAATTCAAAATAGTTGACGCGGGTAAAAGGTAGAAGGAAATGCCTCAAAAGGAGCCTCGACTTCGCAGAGAGGTGTTGGGACAAGAGCCAACCAATCTATCATAGTAGAAACTAAGAGGCCTCAAAGAAAAACCAACAACAACTGTAAACCAAAGGCAAAAAAAAATTCAGTGTTGGAGATTCAAGACCCAGATTTTGCAGCCTTTAGAGATTTCATGCAGGAGCATGCCATCATATGTAAGTTCATGGGAATCTTGCCCACGGAAAAAGCACTAAAGTGGTGGATTAAAAATAAATGGCACCCAAAAGGAGAGATATGACTGTAGTTAGGATCCAAAGGCTTCTTAACAGTTATATTCGACCTCTTGGAAGATCGGGATCATATTTTCGAGGGAGGCCCTTATTTCTTCAAATTCAACAAGACTTTACATGAGGTATTGGAAGGAAAACTTCACTGCTAAAAAGGATGACTTCACCACAGTCCCTGTATGGGTCAGACTTTACTCACTACCCATAGATATAGACTATGAGCACATACCTTTCAGATGCAGAAAATACCATGAACATGAGCACTTATTTAGAGATTGCCCCCATAACAACTCACAACAAACCAACACACATGCACAAAAGAAGACAGATGAACAAGGCTACACCAAGGTTGGACCCAAAAACAAAAACAACAGGACTCAAGGTGAACAAGGACCATAATAATCAGGCAACAAAAACAAGTTTGAAACCCTACAAGAAGAACTGGAGGAACCAACCTTAGATCATTAAGCTAAGGAAGGAATCAAAACGCCAATCCAAAACTCAACAGTTCAAAATCAAATTCCTAAGGAGAACGTCGAGAAAGGCCGGACCCTAGAAGAAACTGATATGGAACTGGTGATGTCAAAAAACTTAGCTGAAGACCATGCTATAGAAGAAGCTCTCAAAATAATGGACCTCAACTCAATAAAAGAGGAATGGGAGAAAGGTGGCTTGCCTACCATACCCGAGGAGTACATACAAAAAATAGAAGGAGCATGTCTATTAAAAGAGGAACTAAAACACAGCACGATCGATACACCCCCAAAAGACACAACCCTCAAAGGAATTTTATCAAATATCATAGCAAATTGGTACAACCCCAAAGGTCCAAGCAGAAAAAGAGGGAGGAAAACCACAAGCCAACTCCTCTAGGAACTAGGAGAAAAATTAATCAATGAGGGCAAGGTAAGGGCTCTCACTCTAACCCCCCGTCTTTCTCAATGAATTTCATCTCTTGGAATATTAGAGGCTTAAACGACCTTGGGAAAAGAAGGCCCTTAAAACACGGAATAAAAATAGACAAACCAGACATAGTACTCCTCCAGGAGACTAAGCTTTTAATGGAGAACCTAATGACCCTACAGAAGGAATGTTACAAGGGATACAACTATTTAGCAAATGCAACTTTGGGCACCGCAAGTGGGGAACTAATTCTTTGGAAGACCTCTCAATATGAGTTAACTTCTTCAGTGGAAACAAGGAGCTCCATCATAGTGGTTCTCAACATCACAAGCACCACTGAAGAAATCTGTGTAACCAACATCTATGCACCCCATGGAGCAAAAGAGAGGATTCAAACGTTATCCTCGGTTATGAGAATCCTTGACATCATACCTCATCCCTTTAAAATTAGAGGGGGAGACTTCAACATGGTCCTTAACATGTCGGAAAAGAAAGGAGGTCTTCAGAGGCGAGATAGAGACTCAGAAATATTCCAAGAAACTATCAACAAAATGGTATTGATTGACCTTCCAACAGTAAATGATACCTACACATGGAACAATAGAAGAGGTGGGGATAGACAAATAGCCTCAAGGCTTGATCAATTTATGATCTCGAAAGTCATCTATTTGACCTCTGGGAAACTGAAAGTTGAATTCTTCCCCAAATAGGTTTAGAACATTGGCCAATAGCTCTAAGGTTGTGTTAACACCCAGGTTGTTCCCTATGACTCCCAAGGGAATACGGCCGGGGTAACCACTAACCAATCTTTGGATCACTGTTTCTAGCCAAACTGTGATCAGAGAGGGCTCTCTCTTTATGATTTGTAACTGTTTATGATAGGGTTTTAGGCTAGCTATTATGCACTGGTTTTGTTTATGTTTTGGTTGAAGAATATCCTTCAGATCTCTTGTGATGTGATTTTCAGAGAGTCAAATATCATTGGGCAATGGAGTCTGTAGCTGTAGGTGTCTAGAAACTTTGAGATGAACTGGTGAAACTTACAGGGCCATTTGGATGTTTCATAGAACAAATTTTGATTAAAAACAGGAAACAGGTAAGGCAAACAAATGAAAGCATTCAAGAATTTTCACTCTTTGTTAAATGTTTCCACCAAACTGGTTACGAGAAAAGACAGATGTCACAGGGGCAAACTTTGAATCCCTGGGAATGTCTATCACAGTGAAAGATATAGATTCAAAGTGCAGCAACTAAGAATTACACTTCTGTTACCATATCTGAGGAAAACATAGATAATAGCTCAGTTTGAGTTCAGGGTAATCATGGATTAAGTCCTGAACTATTCTTCTACTTTGCTATTAAGTGTAAAATATCTGAAACGATAAAATGGAACAAAGACTTGAAAACATGTAATACAGAGATATGAGAAGACTTATTGTTTTATGAAACAACTGGAATCCTGCAACATTCACCATTCATCACAACGCACCAAATACACCATGCTTTGGAAATTCCATTCTCCTTTTCTATTATTTCTCTCTGGGAATTTTACAACGAGCGAGAGCTCTTCAAAGGAAAATTACAACAACCCTTTTCAACTGCTGTGAAGGGTGAATATATACTTGCGGTGATTTACAAAATATCTAAGTTCTGAGTTATCTCAGATTTTATATTCTTACCAACCACGTAAGATATTATGACCAAAATTTAATACAGCATTGATTACAGAGTACAGGCATTTTAATGCTCTGTCAGAAGATATTTTAGCCTTTGGAAACAGTTAAGTCGGTCGAGATATTCTGAATAAATGCTGGAAGACCTGTCTTTAAGGCTTGTACGCTGTATCCTGGACTTGTCACCTGTGATTGTGACTGCTGCTTGTGGTGAGTCAATGGTCCTGCTGAGTTGGCTCAGCCTCTGCCTCTTCCTTGTAGATATCTTTCTTCAAAATTGTGCCTGCGCATGTATGCTCATTTGCCTGGAGAATTAGCGCTACTGATTCTGGCCTGACAAAATTGTCTGTGTCAAATTTCTCCAGACATCCTGTGTGGGCAGTTGGTGTGCTAAGATTGCCCCTAGAGTTTCATCTGCTTCTGTGAATTTGAAGAAGTTAGGTGGTGTATCAAACAGATGCTCAACTTCATTCATGAGGAAAAATAGGTTCTCCACCCTGTCATACATAGTCTGCCCGGTGGCTGGCCCTGCGTCTGCTGAAGTGCTGGGCGGTTTTGCAATCTCTGCTACTGCATGGGCATCAATTCTCTTATTGTAATTGTCTAGGGTGAGCAGTCTTCCTACACTGCTTAAAATGCTGGGGAGGCCTCTGTTCTGTAGTGCCACGAATTTTTCCAGGAATCTGTTGATTTCAGTCTGCATATCCTGTGTCCTCCTCTCCAGTGTTCCAACCAAGTTCCTCAATGTTATGACTCTTTTGGCTACAGCAATTGTTTCTGTCCTGTTGCTGATTCCCATGACAGCTAATTGAGAGCTAGTCTTATAGTTCAGAATATTGATCATCCTAGTAGCAGCTTCTGGCATGTGTCCAAGGCTTGCCCTGGCTCTCTGTATTTCTCTGTTTGCTTTAGTGATGAGCACCATTTGCTCATCCATGGTCTCAATATATTGCCACTGGTTGGCAATGGACCGCCCAATGTTGCTCCATAGCACTGCTTTCATTTCAGCTGTCACTTTTTCTAGTTCAAGCTCTTTCTCTAGTTCAGCAATTCTCCTCTTAAGAGCTCTTACCTCTCTCTCCTTGGCTGCCTCATTCTGTTTGCTCTTGTCAAACTTTTCATTTACCTTAGCCAAGGTTTTCTTAAGTTCATCCAGCTCTTTCATTTGAGATTCCATGGCTTGGATCTCAGCTTGCAGCTTTTGCATGTCTAAACTAGTAGCCTGTTCCGATGTTGTAGTTGTTGTTGCTGTGGATGGCGCTGTAGTTGGTGCTGTAGCTTCTGTTTGCTGAGGAGGAGGAGTAGTCTTTGGAGGGACTTCCTCAAGATTTATTATCACAGGAGGAGGCTGGGAGGGTTGGCCCTCTTCTCTTTGCTTCAGTGCTTCTTGTAGTGCTGCCTTTGCAGCTTCAGTTTGTCCTAGCTGGTCTTGAGTCCTAACCAGCTCTTTGTATAGGGATACCAGCAGGTCTGTAGTATCCTTTTCTTGCCTTTGCTGGGCAACTTCATCTGTTTGTGGATGGATGGTGGCCGGGAGTTTGATTTTCTTTCTTAGGGCCGCCATGTCTGCATCCCTTATCTTCAGGAGTTCTTGGATGCCTTTGACATCTTTAGGATCATGCCCTATATCTATAATTACCTCTTCCAAGGACTTGATCCTATTGTCCTTGGCTTGTGATGATGCTCTTTCTAATTCCAGCTGAGAAGCTGTGTTATCCAGGCTGCTCTTTAGTTTGTAGTTCTCCAATGTCTCATCTGCCAGGGAGGCATACACCATTTCACCAGTTTGTTTATGTAATTCAATCTTGTCCATAGGGTGTATGTCTTTGGCAAGAACCTCCATGTTGGTTCTTAGATAGTCCGAGGTGGACTGAGGATGCAAAGTTGTGGGCATGAAGTGGCTCATTATCATTTTGCCTTCGCTCACATCGAAAGCAGACATGAGTCTCTGCTGGTTGCTAGGAGCTAGTTTTAACAAGTGATCATAGAGCTGCACTTTTATGGGATCACTCCTCCTTTTGATGTCAATGAATTGCTGCTTTATACTTGACTGCCCTTCTCTATGTTGACCGGAGGAGCTGACCTCTCCTCCCATAGTCATGTCATGTCCACGCTGAGATGAGCTGGCCGAAAGTTCTCCACTGGGTGGGCCCATGCCATGGCTTGCCTTACTGCTATGTCCTCCTCTTGGGAGTCATTCAGTCTTTGTCTCTTCTCTCCTCTGATGAAGGATGAGGTGTGGGGGGTCTCTCTCTCCCTTTTCCTGGTCAAGTCCTCCTTCTGTGGTGTTTGGAGGACTGAGGTGTCTACATTGGTGTCTGTCCTGGGAGGCACCTCTGTTTGGGGCTGCTGCTCAGTGTAACTAGGTAGATCTGTCCCCTTTTCCTACTGCAAGGGCTGCTGTTCACTGGACTGTGCTTCTTCTTGTTGCTGCCCCAGTTCTTGCTGTTCCATTTCTTCTTGCTGCTGTAGCAAGGTGTCAACTTGTTCTTCTGTCAATATAGGTGGCTGTTCCACCTGTTTTCCTTTGTCTTTGCTTGCTGCCTGGGGTGTCTTCTCAGTAGTTTGCTGCTGTGCTGCTGAAGATTTAGCAGCTGTTCCAATTTGCTTTCTGTAGGAGAGGGGCACCTGTCCACAAGTTTCCAAGTCAGCTTCCTTTTGCACATTCCTAGCTTCTTTCTCAAGTAATTCTACCTTAGTGACTTGTTCTACTAGTGTACCCTCTTCCCAATCTAGTGCATTGGCATACTTTTCAATTTCAGGTTGTCTTTTATGTGCATAGTTGCCCAATTTGTATCTAATTCTCCTGAGGGAGATAGAATGATTGGGGTCATAGGGAATCCATTCAAAACTGGTCTACAATCTGAGGCCTTCCAGGATGTTGTCTGCCTCTTTCCACCCTTCCTCTTTCCTGTTATATAGGAAGGAACCTAGCTGGCTTCTTACCTTCAATTGTGACTTCTTGTTTCTACTCTGAAAGTGAAGGTAATCTGAGTTCCCAAACTGCCTGAAATATTCTAAGGCAAAAAGCCTCATGGGGACATACCTTGGCAACCTAAATGGTTCAATTCACAGCCATATATCCTAATGACTGTGTGGTTCTGGTAGAAGTACCAGTTGCCAATATTGTAAGATTTGTTCAAATGTAGAATCCTCTTCATATCATCGGTTAATCTAGGAGGAGGAGTACCTTGCAGCGCTGTTAGGGCTGGATGAACAAATAAATCAATAAACTCACAGTATGTATAGGGTGATACTGAGGTAGAATGAAAAACAGAGGTCCAGAAAACAACTGATCTTGGGCTTCCTTGGGCATTGAGTGGCCTCAAAGGAACAGAGAAGGTAGCTGGCTGGTAGAAAAGGAATAAATGATATATATAGGAGGTGTACCTGAACAGTCTCTCCCTTTTCAAATTCATGAACTGCTCATGGATTTTCTCTGCTATGTAAGTTGCATAATCATACTGCACAGCTGGAGGCTTACCAGGGGCAAATATAGACAGCATTGCCATTATGCTGTCATCTACATCTTCCAACCCCTGAATCCTAGGACATAGCCAATTAGATCCACCAACATTCTGCCCAACTCATTTAGATATTGGTACCCAATAGGAGGGGTTCTGACTGTTTCAGAGCCTGGTGTGACAAACAGTTGGTTGATTTTGACAATCTGGTCACTAGACAGCTTGATCCCCCTGTTAATCAGATTCTGCATGGATAGAGGGGTCAATTTCTTGGCTGTTTTGAAGCGCAGCATCTGGTTTATGCTCTCTGGGGTGATCTGGAACAGGACTAGGCCTGTGGGGCTCATGACTGCTCTTTGGCTGGGGTCATAGCATTCCTGGCAGCTATAAATGAGCTCTGGCATAGGATTGACTTGGGGAAGGTTGTATATGGGCAAATTTGACTCCCAAATCCCCAAGATATCTGCCCCACTGAGGTGCTGGGCTCTTAATTCATTCAACATTTGAATATTGTACTTGGTTCCCATGGGGAACCAATCCAGCATTTGGTAGTCCATGTCTCCCAGGGCTTTCCATGCTAATTCCTGGTGAGGAGCATTGATGGGCTTAATATTCAGTGCAATAGGGGTCTCCATAGCTCTTCAAGTTGCAAGAATTGCAGGTGGACAGGTGGAATGGTAAAAAACACAGTCTGGAGGCAGTTCTCTGTGGAAACAGTTGATGTTTTGAGTATCCAAGGGGAATTCTCTCAATAGCAATTGAAATACTACTGGAGTCTAGTGACAGAACTTCTCTGAACTCTCCAATCGGGTGAATTATATCTATTAGGAACTCTGCCGGGAAAACGCAGAATTACAGTGGTTTTATGTGAATTGCAGGTTTCTAAAGCTCTGCAGGTACTTCTTGGCCCTCACAATGACAATGGTGGATGAATAAATGGAAATGAACGGTGTAAATATCGTTTTTATGGTTCTACTATCCCTCTGAGCAGTTTCAAGCTTAATGAAGGTCGTATGGAGGGCGAAACGGTCTAAATACCTGTAATTCGATGAGCAGAGGTTGAAGCAAAGGTGCACAGTTGCTGCTTGAGGAGGTCGCCCGGGCTAATAGACTGGTTGGCGAAAATTAGAGTGCAAACGGTCATGCAGAGCGTCCAACAGAAATAACAGTGAAAGTGGTAAAAAACACGGGAAAATTGGTTAATATGGGTTATTTTACCAATTTGGCGCTTTTTTCTGCTGACGTCAGCATGACGTCATTGGTGGGTCATGGTGAGGTGACGTCAGCTGACGTCATCGGGCGACGTGGCAGTGGGTGACTGGTCAAAGGGGCGGTGAGGTGGCAACCCAGTCAGCAGTGAGGTGGACCAATAACAAATGCAGGTACGAGCAGATAAGGACGTGGCGGCGAGTCAGCGACGGGTAGGTGGCAGTCAAACCGCAGCGGTCACGGTTAAGGCCTTAACCGCCGCGGTTTCTCGGGGCGGTTTAGGTACGGCGCAGAAGCTGTCAGACTCGGCTCCGAGATGGTTGATCGATTGACGCGTGGAGGAGGCGTGACAAGGCGCAACGTCACTTTCTCGGAGGTTAAAGTGCCGCCATAGGATGCGCTCCGATATTGATGTGGACCGTCGGATCTGATGGGCTTGATCCGACGGCTGGCGGAGGAGAAAGATGCGCGCTTCATACTGCGGGCGGAAAAGATTGAAGTTTGTGGGTTTTTATGGGTTTTTCAAATGTTTTGGCTTAACCAATAATGTGGTAAGATTGGGGAACGTGCCAGAGGCGGGTATTAGCCTTTGCAAAGGTTTTTATAGGCAAAAGGGGTTTGGAGAGGGGGTTTTATCAATGCAGAGGTGATTTGAGGGTAAATTAACTTGCAGCAAAGGGGGAATAGGGTGGAATAGGTTCACCAAAGTGGCCAGATGCCATTTTGGTCCCTTTTGAAAAATACACGGCTATTATGCCTAGGGGAGGGAATATACATAAAATTTGGGGTTTTATACACCTTAGTGTTAGTATTATTAGGGGGGGGGGTAAGATAGGGGAGGTTATATAGTAGAATTAGGAGTTAATATGAATGAAGGAGGGGAATTAGAAAGGGGGTGTTAGTGATGGACTAGAGAGGGAAAAAAAAGAAGTTAGTGATCCTCTTTGCTGTGAGCTCATGGAATTCACCACTTTGTTTGCTGATAGATTTATTGCCTTGGCAAGAGACCTATTGATACCTGTGTAATGGTGATCATATTCTTTCTGCAACCACAACTGCCTACCCAACTATTTTGCCTAGCATTTTTTGTTTCTTCTTGGAGGGGCACTTGGACTTGCAACCCTCAATTGCCTTTTCTTTTCTTTGGCTTTTTCCTTTTCTCTCTATCTACTTCTACCCTTATGTCTTCCAAGGTCCCAGATTAAACTTTTGGGAACCTTTGCTTCTCTACCTGAACTACTTGTCTGCCAAGATTAAGCTGTTTGGACAGACCTCTTTCTCTATTCTACAACTCAAAATTGAAACATGGCATGATCCAGTTTAGACTGTTGAATCATCCACAAAATTTGAAATAAGGTCCTCAATACTTGAAACACTTTACCCAGCTCTTGCTTTCTAGGAAATATGGGATCTTTGGGATACCAGAGCAGAGCATATTTGGCTTTTCTCTTGCCAATCATGAAATATGAAACCTATTGGTATAGGTATCCAACAGTGGCTCCACATGGGGATGGTTTTTCTTTTGAAAGACCAAGAACAGCAGGTCAGATTGCCTTGTTCCTTGACTGCCCATCTTTGTCTTTGAAATCTGCTGCATGAATGTGTCAAAATAGTGTGCTTCTTTCTTGGAGAACCTTTGATTCTATCTGCCTGTTGCTGCTAGGTGCAGCATTTGGGAAAACCTCTTTTTACATTCTAAAATAGAAGATAATATGTAAGGCTGCATATATACAATGAACCTCTGAATTCCTATCATAGTGAACAGTCAAAATAGTGCTTCAGCATCCTGCCATTGACAGGACCTTCATCCAGTTCAGTTACAGTCAAACTTTTTAGGAAGTAGGTGTTATTACCTTGTACTGCTTGGACAGAAAATGGTCCTTTCCATAAAGAATCAAACTTCCCATGTTTTCCTTTCTCTTCTCTTCTTGCATCCCACTTTAAAACTTTGTCCCCTACATTGAAATCTTCTGCTTTAGTTCTTCTGTCAAAGGCCTTTTTTAGTTTCTCTTGTAGTATCTGCACTCTGCTGAAAACTTGTTCTCTGGTCTGCTGTAAACAGATTATCTGGTTAATCCTTCTTTGCATGTCATTTGGCTCTGCTTGGCTTTCTTGTAGGAGTTTCATAACCGGCACTCCTAGTGATGAAGGAAATCTGGCCTCTAATCCATAGACTAACTCATATGGGCTGGTCCCAATTGATCTTTTAGTGGTTAATCTGTCTGCCCATAAAGCATTTACTAGTTTCTTATGCCAGTTCTTTTTGTTCTCTTCCAGCACTTTCTTTATGATGTTTATCAGGCTTTTGTTTGATGATTCAGCAAGACCATTTCCTTGAGGATAGTAAGCTGTAGAATGGCCCAAAGTAATGTGAAATTTATGGCAAAAGTTCACCATCTTCTTGGATCTGAAGGCAGCAGCATTGTCTGTTATTATCTTGTCTGGGCAGCCAAATCTAGCCAGTATATTGTTTTCCAAAAATTGAATGATTACTGAATCATTTGCTTGTCTGCATGGGACAGCTTCAATCCACTTGGTGAAGTAGTCTGTTGCTGTTAGAATCCATCTGTGTTGTCCTGAAGATGAGGGGTGAATTTCCCAATGAAATCCAAGCCCCATTGTTGAAAAGGTCTCTCTGTTGCAATGGGCCTCAAAGGAAGTGGCAGCAACTGTCTTTTGCCTTCAAACAGTTGGCACTTGTGGCATGATGTTGTGAATTTCTTCACATCAGAGAACATAGTGGGCCAGTAATAACCAGCCCTTAATATCTTGTCTACAGTGGACTTCCAGTACAAATGTCCACCACAGTCTCCAGCATGGAATTCTTGCATGATATTGTCAGTTTCACTCTCAAGAAGACAGTGCAGCAAAATACCTTCATGGTTTTTCCAGAGTAGATTCTCATCTATCACACAAAATTTAGATGTTTTCATTTTTAGGAACCTAGACTTAGTTCTGGACAGTCCTGGGGGAGCACACAGGTTTTGTAATACATAACAGATATCAGAGTACCATGGAGATTGTTCAAGGCTACATTGATCTTTGGAGTCGCCAGCTCTGTTTCACTGTCCAGTTGGTTGATGTCTAAGGCTTGGAAATTTGCTTCTGTCATTAACTTGGCCAAACCTTGCCCTTTTATCAGCTTTGTAGGCTTTATTTCAATGTCAAATTCAAGTATGTTTGCAATCCATTTTCCTCTTCTACCTCTAAGTTTTCTTGTGTGAGAATGTCTTTGACAATGGGACTTGGTACATAAGCCACAACATGGGAGTAAAGGATGTAAATCCTAAAGTCTTTAATAGCTTTGATTAAGGCATAGGCTTGTTTCTCCATTATTTGGTACTTTAGGGGGGCATCTCTAAGAGCTCTGCTGAAAAAAGCAATGGGCTTTTCATTCCTTGGTCATCTTTCTGTAATAAAACAGCAGCAATAGTATGTTGGGAGGCAAAGGAGAAAATGATGAAGTCTCTGTCAAACTGAGGGTTAGTTAACACTGGGGTTTGAGTCAAGGCCAATTTTATACTTTCAAAAGCTTGTTTTGCTTCAACAGTCCATTTGACCTTTGAATCTTTCTTTAGCATATTGTTTAGTAATCTGATTAACTCTGCTAAATTTGGGATAAACCTTCTTAAAAGTTGATTTTCCTAAGAATCCTTGCAGCTCCTTGACATTCCTTGGGTGAGGCATTTGTAGGATAGCTTGTATCCTATCTGGATCAATTCTTATGCCATCTTTCGAAATGATGTGTCCTAGAAGTTTCCCTTCTTCCAAACCAAATAATGACTTCTTGGGGTTTAAGGAAATACCATATTTCCTGCATGTTATGAAGATTTGTCTCAAATGTTTCAAGTGTTCTTGGTCAGATTTTGAAAAGGGTGTTAGATCATCTAAGTAAATGACAAGAAGTCATGAATCTCTTTTGCAAAAGCAATGTCCATTGCTCTCTGAAATGTTGCCCCTGCATTTTTCAATCCAAAGGGCATTTTCACATACTTGAAAGTGCCCATGGGGTAGTAAATGCAGTCTTGTCTTGATCATCAGGGTGTACCAGGATTTGATTGAAACCTGAGAAACCATCCAACAATGATATTCTTGAGGCTCCTACTACTCTTTGAAGAATGTGGTCCATTTTGGGTAAGGGGTAGTTGTCTTTGAGTGACACTAGGTTCAAATTCCTTAAGTCTACACAAAGTCTAATCTCACCAGTTTTCTTTCTTGTAGGGACCAAATTTGAAATCCACTCAGAAAACCTGATTGGTGCTATGATACCAGCTTTGAACATTTTTTGTAATTCCTTTTCAATGGAAGGAAGGAGCACAGGATTGATTCTTCTCAATTTCTGTTTGAATGGTTTTTGATTAGGCTTGAGGGGAATGGTGTGCTGGATAACAGAGGTATCATAAGACTTCAAGTCCTCATAACCCCAGGCAAAGACATCTTGGAACTCTTTAAAGAGATCAATATTTGGGTTTTTGGTCAGGGGGCAAAGCAGCAGATAGCTTTATTATTTTAGGCTTGTCAGTGGTACCAATGTTACATTCTTCAATTGTTGCATCTAATGGCTGCATCTTTGGTTTCCTGGGGACATCATTTGAGTCAAAAATATCCTCTAGTGGGGTAAGGCCTGCTGGAAGAAGATTGTCTTTGAGTTGTATGATTTCATCTTCAGCGTTGCTCAGTTCTTCACAGTCAATTTGGTGAATTTGCTGAATGTTTTCTTTGTTGAAAATGGTTGGACTGAGTAATTGTTTGGCTGTTCTAGGTGACATTGGGTGGGCAGACTGTTGAAACTGTAATTGTGATTGACTTGCTCCATCAACTATTTGAGATTGACTTGCTGTCTCAAGGTCAATATTTAATCCTGTAAACTCTTGTTGCAAGGTTAAAAAGTTGTTTATTTGCATGTCATTCTCAAATACTTGCCACTCTTTGACATTGTTTGGAATAGAAGGCCTATATTTGACCTCTGCTGTGAAACAATTGTTGGGTTGTAGTGGGAATTTGAAGGTGCTGGCAAATGTTGCCAAGCTGTGAGCATGGAGATTGTGGCCCCTTGGAATCTTTGTGATAACAAACTCGGAGAAAGTCTCTAGTATTTCAATTACAGCAGACCTATAGGACCTTAATCTTTTGTCATTGGTAACAAAATTTCCTTTCACTTGTTGAATTACTAGATCAGAGTCCCCCATGATTGAGAGTTTAGGAGCTTGTAGTGATTTTGCTAGCTTTAGACCTAGTAGCAGAGCTTCATATTCTGCTATGTTGTTAGTGCATCTAAACTTCAATCTGTAAGCCCTGCCTTCTGCATAGCCTTTCTCTTTGTTATGTATCCATACTCCAGCTCCTGCCCTAACTTGTTAACTGAGCCATCAAACTCTAGGACCCACAGACTATCTTGCTGAATAGGAGATTTAACATTCTTTTCATGGGATGGCAATGTGAGCATGAGTTGAGGTTTCTTTTCCCATTTGTCTCCTAGGATAATTTCATCATTTGTTTGACAATCTTTGACAACTAGAGGAGGGTTAATGGGTATTGTTGGGCTGATTGAAATTTGGCAGGTGCTACTTGTTTGATCAATGTTTTGTTCTTGTATGAGTGTTTCGGTCTTAATGTCATTGTTTGAGAAGCTTGCGCTGTCATTGAAGAGGATGAAGGAGTCTATGTCCGAATGGACAGCATATATTGGAAAATTTTGAGGCTTTTCTTCACTGCTGACCATATATTTCATGAGTGTTTCCCTATAAAGTCTTTTTGGTTGCCCAAATACAGAAATGGTTGCATATGACATGTCTAATTGCAGGGAGCCTTGGAGTTTGGCTCCCCATGATCTTGATAAGAGCATCCCATATTTGGGTGGGATATCAGCAACAACAACATCCATTAGTATGGTTTTGTTGGGAAATTGAACCAAGGACACACATAAATCCTTAATTAGGCCCAAGCATTTGACTTGACTAGAATCAAAAGAAAACAGGTCTTTGTATGGTCTTGTTATATCCAAGTTTAATCTTTCCATGACAGCTTTTGGCATAAGGTTGTGAGATGCACCTGAGTCAAACATTGCATTATGCAGTATTTTATCATGAACATGCAAGCTGACATAAAAAGGTAAAACCCCTGTGACTACTGTTTTTCCATCTACCTCTGGGCCAAACAGTAATTCTGGAGTGTCATCTAGCACATTTACATCATCTTTGCTGTTGGTGAGCTGAAGGGATTTTTTGATCTGTTGCTTATATATGTCATGCTTGGCTAGCTCTGAAAGGGGAATTGCTATCTTTAACTTGCCAATCTCTGTTCCTAGGTCAAAGGGTTTGTCCACCTGAATTTTAGAGTCACGGATAGCAGTCCTTTCTCTGTTCATTAAATCTTCTTGTTGGATTTCATCTTGATTTTGGAACCTGCCCCTTATATTGATGTCTTGAGGGGTAATGTTCGGATTTGGGTGGGAGGATGAGGTTGCCGTGGGCTGTTGTGGTGTGGACAGTAATTCAGTGACTTCCTCAACCACTACTTCTTTTGTAGGTAAGTTTGTTTTGTCATTAGGTTCAGTGACTAAGGTTTCTTTAGATTGCTGTTTCTCCTTTACCTTCTCAGGCTGATTTGCATTTACAGTCCGACTTCTTAGTTTGTATTGTTTATGGACTTCATAGACAGCAGTATCATACCCTTGTTTAAAGTCAAAGATTCTCCTGATTGTGTTTGGAATGTTTTGCTTTCATCCTCCTCATGGTCTTCTTGTGTTAAGAAAACCTGACTTTTACCATCCAGACCTATTAAGTTGATTTCAGGATCTTCATTGAGCTGATTAGCTGAGGAAGTTTCTGCATAATTTTCTTGAAAAGGGGGTCTGATATCTTGGTCTGCACTTGTTTTTCCTATATTGGGGTTCTGTGTTCTCCTAAAATTTGGGTTTCTAGGAGGATTGTTTTGTGGTGCCTCCCATGATGATTTCCTTTCAACTGATTCCACTCTTTCACAGTCTTTTCATGCTGTTTAGTATTGCATCAACTTTTGATCAAAGCCTGAGGGCTTCTTTGAAACCAACCTTCTTTTCCAGCTTTGCCCTGTTTCTTTTGGCAATTAGGTTGGCCTCTACAGTGACTGCAACCTTTGGGCTTCTGCAAGGGTTGGAGGGTCTCTTTCTCTCAACTGATAGGCCATATCAGAATCAAAACCATCAGGGAAGTTATAAAGGGCCAAATCAGGAGGGGGCCTTAAGTTCTGGGGGATAGCATTGTATATGTTGTTAAACCTAGCACAATACTCCAAACCGTTTCTTGGGGACCTCTTTTAATAGTGTTATATTCACCAAGTATATGGTGCGGATCTCTCTTTTTCTCCCATCTGTTGGTAAATTCCTGGTATAGAACTTCAGGGGTTGCAATGGAATTTGCATTTAAGGATCTAAACCAAGTTCTGACATCCCCAGTTAAGCTTTGAACAAAAATTCTCATCCTGACACTGTCATCATCTATCTCAAAGGTCTCAAAGTGATCTTGCATCTTCTTAGCATGCTGGGAGCTGTCAAAGGGCCTGGGAGTCAAAAAAAGAGTCTAGTTTGGTAGTCTTGGGGTAGAGCTGGAGCATTGGCTGGTATCTGCAGAGGTGCATATCTGTTAGCCATGTTTATGGGATTTATAGGGTTAATAGGAACAAATGGGACAGCTGGGATCACAGGTATAACAGGGGTAACAAGCGGGAAACTGGTTGAAAGAGTATGTGCAGATGGTGAAGATGGGAGAGGAGGGCTTTGAGGTGTTGATGATGAACTAGGGGAATTAGGTGTGGAACGGAAAAGGACTTTACAAGGAGTTGGAATGAGGATAGGTTGGTCTGAACTTATATCTGAATCAGCAGGCTTCTCCTGCTTTTGCTGTCTCCTTATGTTCTTTGGTATGATATTTGGATTATCAACAATGATGGGTTGATCAGGGTCAGGGTTTGCCCTAGTGTGCCTTGGGTTTCTTTTGGGAGCCAGCTTCTAAGTATTCTTTTAGAACTTTATACAGGAGGTTTTGTATGTACAAGGACTAGGTAAGAATTCTGGAATGACTATATATTTTTCAAAGCTAGGATGAAGATTCCCTAGTTAGCTCTTCCCTAAAGCTGTCCCTGTATTGGAGAAACAGTCCTAAGGCCTCTTGGCTAGTTTCAGGCTTGATGGTAGCTTTTGAAATAGATAGTAATTGAAAAAATCTTAAGTCCCAGTGGAGTCGCCATTTATGTTAACACCCAGGTTGTTCCCTATGACTCCCAAGGGAATACGGCCGGGGTAACCACTAACCAATCTTTGGATCACTGTTTCTAGCCAAACTGTGATCAGAGAGGGCTCTCTCTTTATGATTTGTAACTGTTTATGATTAGGGTTTTAGGCTAGCTATTATGCACAGGTTTTGTTTATGTTTTGGTTGATGAAACTCCTTTTAGATTTCTTGTGATGTGATTTTCAGAGAGTCAAATATCATTGGGCAATGGAGTCTGTAGCTGTAGGTGTCTAGAAACTTTGAGATGAACTGGTGAAACTTACAGGGCCATTTGGATGTTTCATAGAACAAATTTTGATTAAAAACAGGAAACAGGTAAGGCAAACAAATGAAAGCATTCAAGAATTTTCACTCTTTGTTAAATGTTTCCACCAAACTGGTTACGAGAAAAGACAGATGTCACAGGGGCAAACTTTGAATCCCTGGGAATGTCTATCACAGTGAAAGATATAGTTTCAAAGTGCAGCAACTAAGAATTACACTTCTGTTACTATATCTGAGGAAAACATAGATAATAGCTCAGTTTGAGTTCAGGGTAATCATGGATTAAGTCTGAACTATTCTTCTACTTTGCTATTAAGTGTAAAATATCTGAACGATAAAAGAACAAAGACTTGAAAACATGTAATACAGAGATATGAGAAGACTTATTGTTTTATGAAACAACTGGAATCCTGCAACATTCACCATTCATCACAACGCACCAAATACACATGCTTGGAAATTCCATTCTCCTTTTTATTATTTCTCTGGGAATTTTACAACGAGCGAGAGCTCTTCAAAGGAAAATTACAACAACCCTTTTAACTGTGTGAAGGGTGAATATATACTTGCGGTGATTTACAAAATATCTGAGTTCTGAGTTATCTCAGATTTTTATTTTTACCAACACTTAAGATATTATGACCAAAATTTAATACAGCATTGATTACAGAGTACAGGCATTTATTTTAAGAAGAAGTATTTTAGCCTTTGGAAACAGCTAAGTCGGTCGAGATATTCTGAATAAATGCTGGAAGACCTGTCTTTAAGGCTTGTACGCTGTATCCTGGACTTGTCACCTGTGATTGTGACTGCTGCTTGTGGTGAGTCAATGGTCCTGCTGAGTTGGCTCAGCCTCTGCCTCTTCCTTGTAGATATCTTTCTTCAAAATTGTGCCTGCGCATGTATGCTCATTTGCCTGGAGAATTAGCGCTACTGATTCTGGCCTGACAAAATTGTCTGTGTCAAATTTCTCCAGACATCCTGTGTGGGCAGTTGGTGTGCTAAGATTGCCCTAGAGTTTCATCTGCTTCTGTGAATTTGAAGAAGTTAGGTGGTGTATCAAACAGATGCTCAACTTCATTCATGAGGAAAAATAGGTTCTCCACCCTGTCATACATAGTCTGCCCGGTGGCTGGCCCTGCGTCTGCTGAAGTGCTGGGCGGTTTTGCAATCTCTGCTACTGCATGGGCATCAATTCTCTTATTGTAATTGTCTAGGGTGAGCAGTCTTCCTACACTGCTTAAAATGCTGGGGAGGCCTCTGTTCTGTAGTGCCACGAATTTTTCCAGGAATCTGTTGATTTCAGTCTGCATATCCTGTGTCCTCTCCAGTGTTCCAACCAAGTTCCTCAATGTTATGACTCTTTTGGCTACAGCAATTGTTTCTGTCTGTTGGTGATTCCCATGACAGCTAATTGAGAGCTAGTCTTATAGTTCAGAATATTGATCATCCTAGTAGCAGCTTCTGGCATGTGTCCAAGGCTTGCCTGGCTCTCTGTATTTCTTGTTTGCTTTAGTGATGAGCACCATTTGCTCATCCATGGTCTCAATATATTGCCACTGGTTGGCAATGGACCGCCCAATGTTGCTCCATAGCACTGCTTTCATTTCAGCTGTCACTTTTTCTAGTGCAAGCTCTTTCTCTAGTTCAGCAATTCTCTCTTAAGAGCTCTTACCTCTCTCTCCTTGGCTGCCTCATTCTGTTTGCTCTTGTCAAACTTTTCATTTACCTTAGCCAAGGTTTTTTAAGTTCATCCAGCTCTTTCATTTGAGATTCCATGGCTTGGATCTCAGCTTGCAGCTTTTGCATGTCTAAACTAGTAGCCTGTTCCGATGTTGTAGTTGTTGTTGCTGTGGATGGCGCTGTAGTTGGTGCTGTAGCTTCTGTTTGCTGAGGAGGAGGAGTAGTCTTTGGAGGGACTTCCTCAAGATTTATTATCACAGGAGGAGGCTGGGAGGGTTGGCCCTCTTCTCTTTGCTTCAGTGCTTCTTGTAGTGCTGCCTTTGCAGCTTCAGTTTGTCCTAGCTGGTCTTGAGTCCTAACCAGCTCTTTGTATAGGGATACCAGCAGGTCTGTAGTATCCTTTTCTTGCCTTTGCTGGGCAACTTCATCTGTTTGTGGATGGATGGTGGCCGGGAGTTTGATTTTCTTTCTTAGGGCCGCCATGTCTGCATCCCTTATCTTCAGGAGTTCTTGGATGCCTTTGACATCTTTAGGATCATGCCCTATATCTATAATTACCTCTTCCAAGGACTTGATCCTATTGTCCTTGGCTTGTGATGATGCTCTTTCTAATTCCAGCTGAGAAGCTGTGTTATCCAGGCTGCTCTTTAGTTTGTAGTTCTCCAATGTCTCATCTGCCAGGGAGGCATACACCATTTCACCAGTTTGTTTATGTAATTCAATCTTGTCCATAGGGTGTATGTCTTTGGCAAGAACTCCATGTTGGTTCTTAGATAGTCCGAGGTGGACTGAGGATGCAAAGTTGTGGGCATGAAGTGGCTCATTATCATTTTGCCTTCGCTCACATCGAAAGCAGACATGAGTCTCTGCTGGTTGCTAGGAGCTAGTTTTAACAAGTGATCATAGAGCTGCACTTTTATGGGATCACTCCTCCTTTTGATGTCAATGAATTGCTGCTTTATACTTGACTGCCCTTCTCTATGTTGACCGGAGGAGCTGACCTCTCCTCCCATAGTCATGTCATGTCCACGCTGAGATGAGCTGGCGAAAGTTCTCCACTGGGTGGGCCCATGCCCATGGCTTGCCTTACTGCTATGTCTCCTCTTGGGAGTCATTCAGTCTTTGTCTCTTCTCTCCTCTGATGAAGGATGAGGTGTGGGGGGTCTCTCTCTCCCTTTTCCTGGTCAAGTCCTCCTTCTGTGGTGTTTGGAGGACTGAGGTGTCTACATTGGTGTCTGTCCTGGGAGGCACCTCTGTTTGGGGCTGCTGCTCAGTGTAACTAGGTAGATCTGTCCCCTTTTCCTGCTGCAAGGGCTGCTGTTCACTGGACTGTGCTTCTTCTTGTTGCTGCCCCAGTTCTTGCTGTTCCTTTCTTCTTGCTGCTGTAGCAAGGTGTCAACTTGTTCTTCTGTCAATATAGGTGGCTGTTCCACCTGTTTTCCTTGTCTTTGCTTGCTGCTGGGGTGTCTTCTCAGTAGTTTGCTGTGCTGTGCTGCTGAAGATTTAGCAGCTGTTTCAATTTGCTTTCTGTAGGAGAGGGGCACCTGTCACAAGTTTCCAAGTCAGCTTCTTTTTGCACATTCCTAGCTTCTTTTCAAGTAATTCTACCTTAGTGACTTGTTCTACTAGTGTACCCTCTTCCCAATCTAGTGCATTGGCATACTTTCAATTTCAGGTTGTCTTTTATGTGCATAGTTGCCCAATTTGTATCTAATTCTCTGAGGGAGATAGAATGATTGGGGTCATAGGGAATCCATTCAAAACTGGTCTGCAATCTGAGGCCTTCCAGGATGTGTCTGCCTCTTTCCACCCTTCCTCTTTCTGTTATATAGGAAGGAACCTAGCTGGCTTCTTACCTTCAATTGTGACTTCTTGTTTCTACTCTGAAAGTGAAGGTAATCTGAGTTCCCAAACTGCCTGAAATATTCTAAGGCAAAAAGCTCATGGGGACATACCTTGGCAACCTAAATGGGTTCAATTCACAGCCATATATCCTAATGACTGTGTGGTTCTGGTAGAAGTACCAGTTGCCAATATTGTAAGATTTGTTCAAATGTAGAATCTCTTCATATCATCGGTTAATCTAGGAGGAGGAGTACCTTGCAGAGCTGTTAGGGTGGATGAACAAATAAATCAATAAACTCACAGTATGTATAGGGTGATACTGAGGTAGAATGAAAAACAGAGGTCCAGAAAACAACTGATCTTGGGCTTCCTTGGGCATTGAGTGGCCTCAAAGGAACAGAGAAGGTAGCTGGCTGGTAGAAAAGGAATAAATGATATATAGGAGGTGTACCTGAACAGTCTCTCCCTTTTCAAATTCATGAATGCTCATGGATTTTCTCTGCTATGTAAGTTGCATAATCATACTGCACAGCTGGAGGCTTACCAGGGGCAAATATAGACAGCATTGCCATTATGCTGTCATCTACATCTTCCAACCCTGAATCCTAGGACATAGCCAATTAGATCCACCAACATTCTGCCCAACTCATTTAGATATTGGTACCCAATAGGAGGGGTTCTGACTGTTTCAGAGCCTGGTGTGACAAACAGTTGGTTGATTTTGACAATCTGGTCACTGGACAGCTTGATCCCCTGTTAATCAGATTCTGCATGGATAGAGGGGTCAATTTCTTGGCTGTTTGAAGCGCAGCATCTGGTTTATGCTCTCTGGGGTGATCTGGAACAGGACTAGGCCTGTGGGGCTCATGACTGCTCTTTGGCTGGGGTCATAGCATTCCTGGCAGCTATAAATGAGCTCTGGCATAGGATTGACTTGGGAAGGTTGTATATGGGCAAATTTGACTCCCAAATCCCAAGATATCTGCCCCACTGAGGTGCTGGGCTCTTAATTCATTCAACATTTGAATATTGTACTTGGTTCCATGGGGAACCAATCCAGCATTTGGTAGTCCATGTCTCCCAGGGCTTTCATGCTAATTCCTGGTGAGGAGCATTGATGGGCTTAATATTCAGTGCAATAGGGGTCTCCATAGCTCTTCAAGTTGCAAGAATTGCAGGTGGACAGGTGGAATGGTTAAAACACAGTCTGGAGGCAGTTCTTGTGGAAACAGTTGATGTTTTGAGTATCAAGGGGAATTCTCTCAATAGCAATTGAAATACTATGGAGTCTAGTGACAGAACTTCTTGAACTCTCCAATCGGGTGAATTATATTATTAGGAACTCTGCGGGAAAACGCAGAATTACAGTGGTTTTATGTGAATTGCAGGTTTCTAAAGCTCTGCAGGTACTTCTTGGCCCTCACAATGACAATGGTGGATGAAACAAATGGAAATGAACGGTGTGTAAATATCGTTTTTATGGTTCTACTATCCTCTGAGCAGTTTCAAGCTTAATGAAGGTCGTATGGAGGGCGAACGGTCTAAATACCTGTAATTCGATGAGCAGAGGTTGAAGCAAAGGTGCACAGTTGCTGCTTGAGGAGGTCGCCCGGGCTAATAGACTGGTTGGCGAAAATTAGAGTGCAAACGGTCATGCAGAGCGTTCCAACAGAAATACAGTGAAAGTGGTAAAAAAACGGGAAAATTGGTTAATATGGGTTATTTTACCAATTTGGCGCTTTTTTCTGCTGACGTCAGCATGACGTCATTGGTGGGTCATGGTGAGGTGACGTCAGCTGACGTCATCGGGCGACGTGGCAGTGGGTGACTGGTCAAAGGGGCGGTGAAGGTGGCAACCAGTCAGCAGTGAGGTGGACCAATAACAAATGCAGGTACGAGCAGATAAGGACGTGGCGGCGAGTCAGCGACGGGTAGGTGGCAGTCAAACCGCAGCGGTCACGGTTAAGGCCTTAACCGCCGCGGTTTCTCGGGGCGGTTTAGGTACGGCGCAGAAGCTGTCAGACTCGGCTCGAGATGGTGATCGATTGACGCGTGGAGGAGGCGTGACAAGGCGCAACGTCACTTTCTCGGAGGTTAAAGTGCCGCCATAGGATGCGCTCCGATATTGATGTGGACGTCGGATCTGATGGGCTTGATCCGACGGCTGGCGGAGGAGAAAGATGCGCGCTTCATACTGCGGGCGGAAAAGATTAAAGTTTGTGGGTTTTTATGGGTTTTTCAAATGTTTTGGCTTAACCAATAATGTGGTAGGATTGGGGAACGTGCCAGAGGCGGGTATTAGCCTTTGCAAAGGTTTTTATAGGCAAAAGGGGTTTGGAGAGGGGGTTTTATCAATGCAGAGGTGATTTGAGGGTAAATTAACTTGCAGCAAAGGGGGAATAGGGTGGAATAGGTTCACCAAAGTGGCAGATGCCATTTTGGTCCTTTTGAAAATACACGGCTATTATGCTAGGGGAGGGAATATACATAAGATTTGGGGTTTTATACACCTTTAGTGTTAGTATTATTAGGGGTGGGGGTAAGATAGGGGAGGTTATATAGTAGAATTAGGAGTTAATATGAATGAAGGAGGGGAATTAGAAAGGGGGTGTTAGTGATGGACTAGAGAGGGAAAAAGGAAGTTAGTGATCCTCTTTGCTGTGAGTTCATGGAATTCACCACTTTGTTTGCTGATAGATTTATTGCCTTGGCAAGAGAGACTATTGATACCTGTGTAATGGTGATCATATTCTTTCTGCAACCACAACTGCCTACCAACTATTTTGCCTAGCATTTTTTGTTTCTTCTTGGAGGGGCACTTGGACTTGCAACCTCAATTTCTTTTCTTTTCTTTGGCTTTTTCCTTTTCTCTCTATCTACTTCTACCCTTATGTCTTCCAAGGTCCCAGATTAAACTTTTGGGAACCTTTGCTTCTCTACCTGAACTACTTGTCTGCCAAGATTAAGCTGTTTGGACAGACCTCTTTCTCTATTCTACAACTCAAAATTGGAACATGGCATGATCCAGTTTAGACTGTTGAATCATCCACAAAATTTGAAATAAGGTCCTCAATACTTGAAACACTTTACCCAGCTCTTGCTTTCTAGGAAATATGGGATCTTTGGGATACAGAGCAGAGCATATTTGGATTTTCTCTTGCAATCATGAAATATGAAACCTATTGGTATTAGGAAATCCTACAGGTTGCATATCACCTCAACCCCAAAATCATCCCTTTGATTTATGCCTTTTGGTAGTGAGAACTCAGACTTCATAAAGCATCATGGAAGATTTGGTGGGAAAGCTCTTCACCTCAGACCGACACCA